>JAGPXF010000006.1:3600000-4200000 GCA_020744515.1 Fusarium tricinctum
GCGGCGCAGTCTGTAGGTGAAGACTGCCCAGGTTTGCTGGCCGTAATAGATTGCGGTGTCTGGGGTAGAATGCGTTTCGCATATTGTGAGATGATTTGCTCGTCATGATGGCCTGGTGGTATAGGCCGCTGTTCATGCTTGCTGTGGCGAGGAGCTATAGGTTTAGGTTGAGGTGAATCCTTAGATTTGGGCTTTTCCAGCGGCTTCTCCTGTTCATCGAGCTCACCCAACTCGTCGTCAATGATAGAGCGGAATGACATTTGCTCGTAGTGCTCGTAGAGGTTAGGTAGGCCGTTCAGAGGGTTTTGTTGTCGCCGATTACTCTCGCCGGTTTTTGGTCGGTTTGGTTCCGAGTTCATTGATCTTAAGCTCTCCTTGGTAGGTTGTCTTGACAATTTCCCTCGCAATGAGGGTGTGCTGGTTGGTGATAGAATAGAGGGTGATCTCACAATTTGATCCAGCATGGGACCATCCCATTGCGGTGGACTCTTCTTGTTTCGAGATCGTCCCATGAGATGAGACAGGTCAAGCTTTGCAGGCTTCTTCTTCCTTAATTTCGCTTCGGCGATGGAATTCTCCATATCCAGCATCCTCTCCGCTTTTGAAGGCATGCCTTTGGCCATAGCCGAAGCTGACGTCTGCTGAGATACAGAAAGAGGCTGCTTAGTCTTGTCATACCATGAATGGAGGGTCGATGTGGACTGTCGCTTCCGGAGGATGCTCGTCATGTCTGACACATCCTCATCGTATTCGTCGGTAGGCGCTCCATTAACTCTGAATACCCGCGGCACGATCTCCGACTCATCCCCCCACTCCCGCATTCCACGCTCGTGTCTCACAGGCGAGCCATGGGCTTGGGTCGGTGCCTGAGCTTTCTCAGTGGCGGAAGGAGCGGCAAGATTGACCTTTGAGCTGGAGAAGTTTTCCCATGCCTGAGGAGCGTCGATATTGAGAGCTGATGCACCGAGGATCTTTTGCGCCTTGCTCATAGGCGGAGCGGTGACAGTAACCTTTGGGGCCTGCTTCTTGCGGCTTGGGAATGAAAATTTACCCATGATTCCAGCGGCGTCTCGATTATTCGTCTCTTTCGTCGCCTGGTTGAATCGTATCCCCCTTGAGCCCGTGGGGATTTTCTCGTCAACACAAGGTAGATTGCCCTTGAACTAACATGTGCGGTAATGCAGTGTTGCTGAGATTTCAAACTGAAGATTCAATACTGTAGTTTGTCGCCGAAAGGAAGCAAACGAATGCTTCACAAGGTAGCAGTGAATGACTTTTGGAATATTAATACGTCGATCACAGCGGATTCGTCGGTGAAATATTTGCTGCTATTAAGAGGTCGCTTCGTCTTTTCGTCTTTCTTCTGGTCTCATTGGCGTACCATGTCGATGGAGTCAGTGAGTCGTTGTTTCGGTTCGATCTGCCGTGCAAAAGTCTCAAAGCTATGTGTCGCTTTACTCTCCCCTCACAAGATTACCACTGAATAAAGCGACCTTTGACGACGACGTACTGCAGCATAAGAGTGTGAAAGGGTTGGAGGGGGAGTAGAGGAATAAGAAGACGACGTTGAGATGAATAGGGACGGTGAACCAGAATGCGCAGGTGGGACTCCAAACTTGGGATCGGGCTTGACAAGGGTGTTAGGGGTGTGTGTGCGCTAAAGAGTTAGTGGGTGTGTAATGACGGAGAAGCCTTTGACCTTTGACTCTGCAAAAATGGAATTCCCAAAAGTCGCAAACCCCCCGTCGCAATCTGCTAATCCCGCCAAAAGTGAGCGATCAGGTTAAAGCGACAACCCGGGAGAGCTCTCCACTTGCATGCAAGAGGGCAAATGAGATCTGTGTTAGCTGGCGGGTTCAGCCTCCACTGTCAGGCGGAAGACCGAAGAGCATCGACTGAGGAGTGCGTCGACAGGGGAGAGAGAACAAGCTTGGCAGAAGATGGAATCGCGAAATAAAAAACTTACAGGAGGGAGGGAAAGAAGGAAAAAGGCTTGTCTTGTTCATATTGGAATACGGATACACATAACTTGAATCAGAGTGAGAGAGAGAACCAGGCTGTCGGTGGCGGCAAACACGCAAGTATTGAACTGTTCGGTACAAACGAATGAATAGAGTGACCTAGACTACCTCCACCTCTAACTAACCTCTACATCAATATTCTTCCATTCGTCGTTCGACGAATAGTTTTTGGTGCAGTCTAAAGGCTAAAGCATAAACACCACCTACCATAGTGGCCGGCTAGAACTAACCCGGCTAAGGAGCGCCCGCCGTCATTTGCTGAGTTTGATCAGAGGTTCCCCAAAGCAAAGTCTAAAGAGAGTCATGGCTTTGCTTTTCCATGGGCTTGGCAGGGATTTCCTAAAGAACCACTGGTAGATAACCTTCCATGAAGCTGATCAGAGCTGAAAGCCTTGCGATTAGAGGTTCAACGTACGAATGGCAATTTGCAATTTGCCTCTGGTGTAATAGTGAGTCTATAGCGGCTTGTCTTATGCCGCAGGGTCCTTGTATGTACATATTCTCATCGTCTGTCCCCTGGCAGAGAAGCCTTCCATTGTTGTTCGATCTCTCCGATTGAACTTAGCCGTCCAATCAAGTTTCCTGGTTCAGGCCTGAAATGGGCATTTTCCCTCTACAGCGACCAGCCCTCGGCGTGCATTACCGCCGGCAGTTTATATTTTACAATGCTGTTTTCAATCAAACTCAAGCTCAAATCAGCCCAGGTTGTCTAGACAATTCATTGCAGTCCCTCTTTCATCCCATCCCGTTCTCTCTCTTTCAGTTGCTCATTGACCAGACCCCAGGAGGCAGAGGTAAATAAAGACAAGGGGATTTATCTAGGTTGTGCCGAAAGCTGGTGACAGTGGTAAGCCAAGCTCTTGCATCAAAGCCCCATGTCCTTGTCCAGGGGCCCCCCCGAGCCGACCTACGCAAGATGGGGTGAGTCCAGCGCGGGTCGGGTCCATCGGGGGCAGCACGCAAAAGCAGTGGATGGACCCCTGCAGACTGCGGACTGCAGTAGAGGATCTGCTCCCCGCTCCCCGCTGCCCCTATGCTGGCCTCCACTCCACTGGCAGACTGGCTGCTGTGCGCTGGGCGCTGGACAGGCAGGGCGCACGCTGAAGATTGCTCAGGTGAAGCCGCTGAAGATGTCTTACAAACGACGGGAGCAAGGGATGGATATCCAACAGTTTGTTTCTCGGCAGCTGCAGCCATCGTCTGAGGACGGGTTATGTCGACAGCCAAGGGACATGTCGTTTATCTTGTTGTCTTGCAAACCTCGGCTTTTCAGCAGCTTTACAATGCATCGCAACGAAACCAAAAGATCCAGGAACCGGAATGGAATCTATCCAGAACCTTTCAGGGGATCCGGCCAATCGTAACAATACAACTTTGCTTCTGCTTAGATCCAGTGACGATCTCCTTCCTCATCGACATCCACTGTCACCCCTTGTCCGACGTTAGACCCTGGCTCCAACTTCCATTACAAAAAAGGAAGCCTAGAAGAAGCGAACTACGGTAGCTTAAGCAGCAGCGGATACTCCCAAGACTCCGTACAGATGCAGTAGCTAAATTCAATGCAGGTTCTCCCATTGGCATCTTGTTTCCGACCCAGTGGAAAGAGTGCACGCCGTCGTGTCATCTTGAATCGGACTTTGCAAGCTTGAGCTATGGAGCATCGCGCTGTGAGAGAGCTTTCTGTGCTCGACCTGAAGCGCAAGCGAGTAGATTAATTTCGATGGACGATGGATGATGAATGAATGGCATGCATATGACGGGGTCCTCCGGTCCTCTTCAGTTCTAGCTTGTGGAACTCAGTGGATGCTCGTCAGGGCAGGGCAGCCTTGCTTGTCGTTGATGCTTGACACGCCGCGTGCTCAACCATGCCTCGGTGTAATTAGCATCAACACAGTATCCGTAGGTCCCCTGATCTTCTCCTCTGGTGTGATTGAAAACCTAGCTATCAATCTCAACTCGGCTGTAAGGATGACATTCTGAGCCCATACCCTCGGGATAAGGAAGGATAATGCTTATGATGCTGAAGGTTTGTCTGATTATCAGATGATGGTATTACAGCCGCCGTTTGACGTTTTGGTCAGCACAGAGACAGCACGTCCACGTGCACAATCTATCGACGGTTTTGTTTCACGCATGTTCCAAAATTGTTCTACTCAGAGTGAACAATTTACAATAGTCGCCGTGTTCACCTATCAATCACTTATTAGGTTCCGGCTCCCGAGACCGTGCTTTGCAAAGCGCGGCACGGGACGTCTTCCGCGACTTTACACAACAGTACTCATCCCTTTCTGTTCTTCAATGTTTGCAATGAAGTCTTCAGGTAAGGTTGTTATTGTTTATGATATATTATATCCAGCTCAAAGCCCCATAGTGTAATATACCATCTTGTAGATCCTCAAGCGATACCACCTCGTGTCGGTCCATGCTCCTCGGTTCCGCACCAGCGGAGATGGACGATGGTGGCTATGAATCAGTAAATAGTTAATTAATAATGAAAATCCTCGTCTTTCCCAACTCAAACTTGAGCATCATACAGATAAACCGTAGACACATTAATCAATAAGCTAAGATGATTTTCTGGATCCTTGGTGTCAATCTGCCGAAGCTTGTCAGTTCTCCGATGTAACAACAAGTCTCTAGTCGAACTACGGATACGTACTACGTACTACGAATCCAAGACTGGAATTTTGGCCAGTCTACAGAGTATTGTCCGTCCATTTGGCTAAGTCGCCAGCTCCAGCACCAGCGCTAACAACGGAGTTTGCTCCTCAGAACAGGATAGCTCAAGTACAAGAGCCTCGTTCCAACTTCCCGCCCGTTCTCCGTTTTATGAACATAACCGTGGAATTCCCATCAGTATTGCGTTTTGCTGAGCTTTGCCCCCTGAGCTTTACTCTGTCGATTCATGACTCGCCTGTTGCCTGTTGCTTCCATCGAGGAACTTTACAGCGTGCTACCCGAGATTGTCTCAGTGGATGCGGTCGTGCATCGTGATTTATGGCCATGAGCCTCGTTTGACCTCAAACGTAATCAACAGCCTCTGGACCTGGTCGTTTGTTGTTGATCACGGCATCAATTGCTGGACTTGTCGATCACCTCGCCTGTCATGATGCTTGCTAGACCCTGGGCTGGGCAGGCCGGGGGGTTCAGTGTCCCAGCAGCCCAGGCTCCTCGTACCTCACCGGCTCGCCTAATGGCTCACAGGTGTGTCCTCGTTTGTTCTATCATGTTGGCTAGGCCTGATACGGTGAGCACCAGACAACTGTTCGTCTACCAGAGTCCCACCCTTCAGCCACACCATGCTGTAACCCGTAACCCGCAACTAACGACTCATGCAGGCCTAAACTATTGACTTAGCAATAAAAAGCCCGGGGGTAGATCGTGCTCTATGTCCCTTCCTCGTACAATGTTCATATATTGCCAATATATAATGAAATTAGCAATTAAGGTCATAACACACAATTATTCAGCTTTCCTTCTCTTTCTTGCAAACTTGAATAAGAACTGAAACCGTCATCTGTTCTTATTCCCGATATAATAAAATATCAAGCGATTTTCCCCCTCCCGGCCTAAGCTTACCGGAGACTCCTGGCCCCTGAAACGTAGGATTAGACAAGGACCTTGATTCCTTGGCCATGCTATCTATCCATGACCGTAAACTAAACGGTCCGCCCGAATGTACTCCGCAAAGCAGATCGTCTTGTTGCTTTTTCTGTTCTGGTGGTTTCAGGTATAGCTCTCGCTTTGCCTCGTCTTGTTCGCACAGCCAGGACAGCCTTGTCCTTGCGGGTAAGGAAATCGATATATCACATGAAACATCCCATCCTTATTTATTGTTTGATAGCTCTGAACGTTACCTATTTTTGCTTTTAGGCTGCGTTTACTCTTTAATGGCAGTCTTTGGTCCCTCCTTTTATGGTTACTGCTGGACAACGGTCCTGGCGTTCAGACGACAGGTTAAAGGGCCCAGGCCTGATAATAGTGACCCTGGCTAGGTGAAGCTTCCACATGAACAATAATGGCCGCTCCTGTATCTTCTTTTCTTTTAACATTTGAACCTTCTTTCTTTCCTTTTTGAAGCTGCGTTCAATGTAATGTCTCTGTTCGAATTGGGTAACGATATCGTATGTTCGTTCATAGCCAGCTCATGGCTCGATATTACTTGACAAGTCAACTATCTACTCTGATACACCCAGGCACAACTCCATAATCTGGTCTGCAGCCCGTTTTGTAGCCAATTGGACACTTGTATATATTCAGTTTACTTTTTCTATCACTGCAAATATGTTACATTGGGAAATTTCGCTCGGGCCGGTTCGCCTCAGTAATGATTATCGTTTCAACATTGCTTTTCTCGGTGTGACAACGAAATCCTTAGTTGCAACTCCAGAAGCGGCACGCTGACTTGTTATAATTTCTCCTCTTTCCAATCGTTACTGATGTCAATCAGTCGGGGCCAGCCGCCGAACTAAGGTTGGAAGAGTGAGTGAAACTTGTTGTTCAGACAGAGTCAGTATCCTCCGCGTTGTGTAGGGTATGTCCGAGACAAGATGTCAACAACATACGGAAAATTGGCTGATACAGACCTACCCTACACCAGCGATGATTGAAAACGAGAGGTCCCAAGAACTCACTCACGTACTCCTGCAAGTAATTAAAATGATTCCGATAAAATCGGCAAGGACGAGCTGCTCTATAGACGTTAAATTTAACTAGATATCAGGTCTACCCAGTTCGATAACAAGCCGCGTCATGTTTTGTTATCTTTGATATCTGTCCTAAAACAACCATTGGTTTACACATAGTAGAGCATAAAAACCACACGATGGAGATAAATACTATCAATCTTCGCCAATCTTAAACAACGAACAAATTTAACTGGTCGAAGCTAACGGGAACGTTGTATCACAGTGGGATCGCGGCTATGTTTGAATAAAATTGTAATAGTATTGCTGCTAGCTTTACCCCTTCTAATATTGGGAAGCTGCGCAGTCGTATCTTATATCGCTTCCAATTACCAAAGACGTTCCCAGCACCTCTTCCAGAAAGGCATGGCAGCCAATTCCCGGCTATAGTTCTCCTCGATACCACCCTCTTCCCAGTGCTTACACTCCTCATCAACTTCCTTCTTGCCACTGACAAGATCCGCAGTCGCCGGGTTGACAAACTTGGTCTTCTTCAAGACCTTCCAGACAACAAAGAGGATAACAGCATAGGCGTGGCAGAAGTAGCCGGTGATGAATCCCTGAGTGCTCCAGGGCTGGAACTTGTCGAAACCGATGAAGACGAGCGCAGTGGTGCCCAGGAACAGACCGAGGTAGGCAGACCAGGGATTGAAGGGGGCCACGTAGTGCAGTGCGGAGTTGTCGAGGCCTTGTGCCTTGCGGGCGCGGTACCAGCCGATGAAGACGACAATCATCATGGTGTAGGTAGCGATAAGACCGGTGGTGGTGAGGTCGACGAACCAGAAGAAGACGGTGACGGAGGACTCGCCAGCGACGAGGAAGGTGATGCAGCTGATGAAGCTGACAGTAAGGACACAGTACATGGGGACACCGGCCTTGTTGCACTTCATGAGGAATGCAGGAGCTTGTCCATCGCGAGCAAGACCGTAGAGGGTTCGAGACGAAGAATATAGGTAAGCGTTTCCACAGGATAGACCGGATGTAAGGATGAGGAAATTGATCAAGCTAGGAAGGCCGTGGATACCAAGGTTCTCAACTATAACCGAGTCAGTATTTGGTCACTCGCGACGGTGGAACTGTAACTTACTGCCAATAACCCAGGGAGAAGCAGCAGCACCAGCAGCGCTGTTCTCAATAGCACCAAGCAGACGTTTGTCGTCGGAGCTGCAGATGATACCAACAGCTAAGACACCAAGAACATAGAAACCGACAAGGCGGTAGAAGATGAGCTTGGCGACTCGGGGAATGGTTCGTCGAGGGTTTGCGATCTCACCAGAGGAGAGGGAGATCATATCAGGACCTGCGATTGTGAAACCAGCGTACAAGACGACTTTCCACCAACCGCAGAAGCGACCAAGATCTCCCTCTGCGTGATAAGGTCGCATAGCCTTGCCGCCCTTCCAGTAACGGAATCCGTAGGCGTCGCCCTTGGGGTTACCACCACACATGGTGACAAGTGTAATAAAGAGGAGACCGAACAGGAGGATGACCTTGAGCGAAGCCATGATGAACTCAGCCTCACCATAGTACCTAGATCTCTGTTAGAAGGGCGCTATTATATTTCAGAGCGATTTGCACATACTTGACAGCAACAACATTGAGCATAACACAGATGACCATTGCCATCGCAACCCAAGCTGCAGGGTTGATATCAGGAACCCAATATTGCATGAGAGTCGCAACAGCACTGTATTCGACACAAACAAGCATAAGACCAGCGTAGAAATATGTCCATCCCATGGCAAATCCTAACCCATTGGTTAGCTAGAGTTAAACATAAGGTTTTGATGGTAGGCGGGACGAACCGAGGGCGGGATCGACGAAACGGGCAGCAAGCTCAAAGATAGAACCACGGATAGGAAGATAAGCACACATCTCTGCAACGACAAGGTTGCAGGGCCAGACGAAGAAAACACCCCAGATCAGGTATCCAAGGACGACGGAGAGAGGACCAGCGGCGGAGAGAACATTGCCGATACCGACGAAAAGCCCGGTACCGATGGAGCCACCGATGGCCATGAGCTGAACATGGCGAGGGGAGAGACCTCGAACGGTTCGTCCATATTCTCTGTCGACGGAGTTGTGATCGATTAGGACGCCGGGTGATGTGTCGGAGACGTTGGGAGCCTCAACGGCTTTTGACTCGGGATCTTCGTGATAACCCATGATGAAGGTGGGCAATTGCCAAGCAAGCAAATCAGATTATACTACTCAATCTCTTCCGCGAGTAGGACTCGTAGTGAATTGGATATGAGGTTATGAGAGTAATGTCTTATAGACACAGAGAGCCTGGGTATACGAAACATTTAGAGAAGAGGGGGATGATCAGCCTTTATGAATCAGGTTCACTGCTGTAACCACGACCAAAGCCATGGATCATAGCCAGATAGGCCCGGTTTTCTCGAAGAGGAGTTGATCATGCCGATTAACGTGACAAGGAACTCGAACTATTCTCTATACCCAAGTTCCCCGATGTGGACATGCAATAGATGAACGGTAACGGGTGCTAGAGCTAGGCAAAATACGGGGGATGATAGGCTGTACAGTCTACCATGTATTCCACTGTTGTTCCTCTATGACCGGAGACCAGATGTGAGGAGACCGGGCCGGTGCATTCTTCTCAAATTGGCAAGTACGGGCGACAGAGAGGATGCATGACTCGGCCTTGTTCAGGAAATGAGAAAGCGATTGTGTAGTGTAGTATTCTCTGCCAATGTGTGGTGGCTTGAGCCTTGAGGGGAGGAGATAGAGGCGGGCCTGATACTGGACTGTAGACTTTGGGCGGGGGGGAAGCGCTAAAGATGCCAAGAGACCAGGGCATGCATCTCTCCAAAACTAACAAGAAATGGGGACAGCAACCCTTGGAGTTGGGTCCTTGCGGGCAACGTTTATCTATGGATGCTTGTGAGATAGGCAGTTTTACGGCGTGGGCCAGGACGGGGGTAAGCGAGAGGTGATTGACCGCGGTTAAAACTTAAACCTGACATGTTGATCTGATTAAGCATGACACAGGAAGAATTGGATGTTTTGCACTTGTTTTTCATTCAAGCTTGAAGCAAGTCCTACTACGTAGTCCTCTCTGATAAGACATGGCCATTGCAACCACTATCGGGCTATCCGTGTGTTAGCATCTCAGGTACTAAGTGCTTCTCAATCGACTTGCCCATCACTTTGGCAGGGCCCTAAAAGCTTCAGCGCGCTCCGAATCAGCAAACCCCAATATCGCGGCTCCGATGCAAGGTACTTACCCCAGATGGCCCAGCCCAGTATGATTTGGTACGTAATAGGATACAACTCAAGGTCGGGACCTTGCACCGCATTTATTGGAATGGTGTGGAGAATCGGCGTGAAAAAGGAATAGCAATGTGTGCTCTGGCACTTGATACCCAAGTAAAACTGCCGCTAGAGCAGGTCGATTTTTCATACCTACCTAGTCACAAGGTCGGTCGAGAGGAGAAGTGCGGGGGACGATGCAGCTCTCTAATTTTATGCTTGGGTTTAAGCGTGATGATCCTGGAAGGATGGGGCTACTCAGAACTGGTTTGGTCGGACTATGGCCGATTACATTGCGAGTCAAGAAAGCGTGAAGAGGATGCAGTCAAGATGAAGCAGCCTCAATTGATTGGGATACTGTTCAGCATTGAGCATCATGAGGCGAAATCCATCATATTTTAAGATAACGATCGAGATATTGGTTGAATGTTCATCATGATGGTCTAAGGTTATGCTGCTGGCTTGAAAGATTCACGCCCTGCTGCGGCCAATGAGATAATCGAAAAACAACGGCTTAGGAGAAGAAAAAGCATGTCAGTTGTGGTTTAGATGGTCAGGCTGACCTATAACAGGTCGTTGTTTCTAGTACGAACCCTGCACTCAGTAGAAAGATGGGACACAGTTCTCTTATCAGTTGACCCCTGACCGCGCTTATTTGGTTGGAGAAAAATTGCCCTTAGGCAAAGATAAGAGGCTGTGGAATGCAGTTCAGGCACCGTACCCCAAATTCACCCATAGCATTTCTCCAAATTCATAAAATCTTAAAATTTCACTCTGTGAATACCTTCATCCCGTCCTCGCCAAGTTGGAAGTCAATAGGCACTTCCCCAGATCTATGCACGTCTCTTCTGACGAGATCTCCTTCCCCGCAAGCTCCAGAAAACAAGGTAAAATCCCTCCAGTTTCTCTGGAGATTCATGTCTGGGCTCGTGGGGCCCCACGAATGTCGAGTCAGCGAAAACGTAATGGAAACTTGGGCATCACAGACGTGCTATATTACGATGGCCCATCGGACGACAATGGTTACGGGAACCAACCGGGTAAGGAGCCGCCTTTCAATGTCTTGTTCCGCTTTTGTTTTTACTACATACAGCTCCATTTTCACACAGAGGAGGCTGAAAAGCATATGTAGACCGGTCGGTCGGTAGCAGTGGTGATGCATCCGGTGTGTATGTTTATGACGAACTACTGTAAGCCTAGCACCACAAATTATACCGTAAGAACTGTAATGCCCTTATATGACTGGACACACAAGTCTTCTAGAATATGAATCGGACAGACAGGAACCGGCATCTGAAGCATTTCGATCTACTCAAGCCAGGATCAGGATGTGTGTGTGTGTGTGGAGAAAGTAATCCATGCTTGTCAGTTGTCACGATAACAACTTTTCCTTAGCAAAAGCTGAAAATAAGCTCAAAAATTAGCATTGCAGCCGTCGGTAGTCCTGCATTAGACTGTTTAAATAACTCACCGCGCTCTCTTCCCTATTTCTCCAACTGAACCGGGCCGGTCGACGATAATGTCTCTGGTATCAGACGTTCGTTGTGGGATCCACCCCCGGATCTCTTTTCCTGCTTGGCGGTTCGTGCCAAGATGATAGCACTTTGATAGGTGTGGTGTTACACACAGCATTAAATCATGATGAATGTGTTTGTAGTCAAGCATCAATATAGACCGAAGAGAAAACGTTGTAGGTGGTAAATTACTGAATGGCAGTGAGGTGTGCTAAAAAGATTAGATAATATGTGTAGTGTGGTCTTATGAGAAGTAGCCATTTGTTTGTCACTCCTCACGATCAATCGCGTCAAGCTCCCAGAAATTACATCAAATGGCATGAAGTAACAGTACGCTTCTGTTTATTTTCTAGCCCAGTTCGTATTTTAGAATACCGTAATTCATGCCTGACCTTTTCCTTATCAAAAGAACGCTCCAAATGCCTTATTGCCCATAACGCAGACCAGTCTCAAGACACAACATAACACGCCTAACCAATGTCAAATGACGCCTGCGCCCCAGGATATGTACCAATGCCAGGAACATCAACCGTTGATCTCCATTACCCGATGCTAGCACAAGCCGGCAACTCCCTTTATCCTACTCTACCACGCGGCACATGCATAGAATACCCATTGATGCTATGCAAGGATCTATCCGCCACATACAGACCCGAAGCTCCTGAATCAGGGCGGACAGCCCATGCTCAAGTTGCGGCGTAACCGTGGCTGATATGGAAGTTCAATAATCTAGGCCACGCTCTAGAGATAGCGCGTTTTGAGCCACTCCTCGTCTCGCAGTCCTAGGTTCAGTCCATTCTGTGTCCACCATCGCCGAACTGCGCTCTGGTCTCCTATGCTGTCTTCAAGCGCCTCTTCGATATTGCACGTCCGGAATTCTACCATCTGCTTTCGACCCTCCATTCCTTCAAGCTCCCCATGAGCAAAGTTACGCCACCACTCGAGCACTGATAAGTGCTTGAAAATGGTAGGTGAGACAAGAACTTCGGCGTCAAACACAAGTTTGTCGTCTCCCTTCAGCCGTCTCCAAGTCTCCAAGACTTCGACCTGACCCCAACGGCTCGCCATCTTGGCGACGCTATCGCCATGTGCAGCAGGGATGCCTGAAGCGTCCCACCACCGCAATACATCAGCTTGTCCATGCTGCGTCGCCCATAGGAGTGACCGGCCCGGCCGTAACACGACCTTGTCGTCCTGTGCTGCAGCGTCGCGCCACCACTCAAGAACTAGGAGATGACCATTTCCACTGGCTTGCTCCAGAGCAGACTCAGTATAACGCATCATGAAACCAGACCGACGCCACCACCAGTCGAGGACTCGAACATGACCAAACTTGGAGGCGCCATCGACTGCTTCTGCGTCGTATACATGTCGGTCTCTGAACCATGCGCTCTGTTTCCAATAGTCCAATACGTCGGTGCGTGGATAATAGGCGGATGCTTTAGTAGGCAAGGTTGTGCCGTCGAACGCTTTGAAAAGATCGGGTCGATTGGCTTCCATGTATGCCAATACATCAATAAGACCAAATTTGATCACCAGTTTAATGACCAGGGCAGAGATATCGTGAAATTCTGGGGGGGACTGCGATATCTTCTTACATATCGCCGCTGAGTTGCATGTCAATACTGTCCATTCCAGCTCATGCTCGTAAACTTTCAGCGGGTCGTCGGGATCCCTAGGCTGACTTGTCCATGTCGAGGGCATTGGTAGGTTGGTGTACATCCCCAGAGCCTTTGCAAGTTCCCAGTCTCCTGCATAATCCAGAATAATAGTCCAGATTTCTGGTGGTAACTTGCATTGGACCCGTATATCCGCATCACCTGTTAATGCCATTCCAGTTGCAACTTCGACATCTCGCCCAAGTCCTAGTAGATCGGCTTGGTTCTTAATAATGCCCAATACCTCGTTAAAGCCATTCCAGTTAGGCACTCGTTTCGGGTTCGGCGATCCTTCGTAATGCCACAATATTGGCGTTACCACACGTATCCAGTTCCATTTGCGGTACAATTTGCTCATTTGCTTCTTAGTCATTGGGTTTGACCACATATGGGTGCTCATGCCGGGAACCAAGACAATACTCTTTTGTGTGTCCCATCCTCTGAGCACTTCACCAAGGAAAGTGTCTGTTACACCTGCCAGCATCTTAGCGATGCTGTCCGCATCGAGTGGCACACAGACCAGGAGATCTGCCCACTCTACAAGTTCAAATGCTTGTTGTCGATAAAACTCGATGTCGTCGGCTCGGTCGCCCGCTCCCAGTGCCAAGCCTCGGTTCTGCATCACAATGATGGTTTGTGTTAAGCGCGGGACTACGTCGTCGACAATTGCTCGCGCTTCGATCTGTGGGTTCTTGGAGAGGCGCACAACGAGTGCTTGAGCCCAGGAGGTATCGCGGGGACCGGTGGCGGCAACAAGCAGACGGAGTTTTCGGTTGCGCCCCATGTCGTGGAGGGAAGAGGTCGAAGCAAGAGCAGGGCTCAGCCGCGGCGAAAAGGAATGATGGTGTGCCATGCTGGAAGATGACCCGGATTCAACATGTTTTGCATGAGAGAGGTAAGGTGGGCAAGCGGTGAAAGTTGAAGACGAAAGGTTGTGACGGGGCATCAAATCACTGGTTCGACGAGGATGCGGGATCACGTGGCGGCTGGTACTTGATGTATTGGATGCGATAAGTAGAGCAGAGAGCAGCGACCTGTCCGATTGGGGCAAGTCTTGAACGGTCGACGAGTGTTGAATTCGTAGATGCAGAATTGGTTGTTGAGTTGAAGATGCTTAGATAAGTTGCTGCTATTGACAAATGATGCTCACGGGAAGGGTCTGGCTGGACTAGGAAGGCAAAGAAAGACTATCAAGCCCGCTCCATATTTTATCCTGGCAAGGTTCCGGTGCAAGCCGGCAATAGAGGGGCAGATTTTCGTCTTTTATAGACAAAGAGTGACAAGAGCCGAAATGACGTCGCGTTGATTGGAACGAGTAAATCGACGTATGTGGTTGAAGTGAGACGCACCTTGTACTTTAATAGTTAGAGATCATGCCTCGGTGCGCTCATCATGACCTCTACACCTCGTCCCTGTACACAAATTAAGGTTGAACCCCCCCGCAAATCCATATCCAATTCAGCTCAACCAGAACCAGAACCAGAACCAAAAGATTTGGAGATAACAATTGAATCACATGACCTAGCCTCGCAAACGTAGAATACCTAACGTTAGGTACTCCAGCTGGGGCGGGTGTAGCCAGTACGGGGCACCTATACTCAGTACTTGAGTGCTGTACAGTGCAGTAACTTTAGCTCCGACTGCTCCACAATCCAAAACCCCGTGATAGAAAACTTTGAACCTCATTATTGACTCTGGGTCTTAGTCAATGTCCTTTGATCTCCCTCCTCGATCAATCCGAACCTCTTAACTTTCGCCTGCGCTCGGTTCTACTTAGCTTTGGCGTTGATCACCAAACTGAGTCACATACCTGCAGTTCCCGATTCTAACCCGAGCTGCTCACGGTTATTTATTGCTCGTCGCCAAAAATTCTTCGCCCCGCTCTTTTCTCTTCCTCTTTTTGACAATGTTGGACCAAATGGCGAACGAAATCAAGCTCATCTCAGGGAGCTCCCACGTGGAGCTCAGTAACAAGGTCGCTAGTCGGTATGTTGCCTTGAATTTGCGTCTCTCGTTTTGCCCGGGAGCGTGACGTTGCGCCTAAGATGCTGTGTTCAAATTGCTGATATATCTCAGACTTGGTATTGAGATCGCAAACACAATGTCATTGAACTACTCCAACCGAGAGACCAGTGTTTCTATTGGAGAGTCTGTTCGTGATGAGGATGTTTTTATCCTTCAGTCTACTGCTCCTGGAGATGTCAACGACGGCTTGATGGAGCTCCTCATCATGATTCACGCTTGTCGAACTGCCTCTGCCAGACGGATCACTGCTGTTATTCCCAGCTTTCCCTATGCGCGTCAGGACAAGAAGGACAAGTCACGAGCTCCTATTAGCGCCAAGTTGATTGCAAACATGCTTCAAGTCTCTGGATGTGTAGGTTTTCACTAAATCCATTCACGGCCGCCTTCTGACCGAGTCATAGAACCATGTTATCACCATGGACCTCCATGCGTCTCAGATTCAGGGTTTCTTCAATGTTCCCGTGGACAATCTGTACGCAGAGCCCTCAGTCCTTCGCTGGATCCAGGAGAACCTCAACGTTGAAAATTGTGTCATTGTTTCACCCGATGCCGGAGGAGCCAAGCGTGCAACCTCTCTTGCTGACCGCCTGAACACCGGTTTCGCTCTCATCCACAAGGAGCGTCCCCGCCCTAACGTCGTTGGCCGCATGGTGCTTGTTGGTGATGTTCAGGACAAGGTCGCCATTCTTGTTGACGACATGGCAGACACATGTGGCACTGTAAGTTATGAGTAACGTTATCGCGGTGACATGGCTAATCCCGATGCAGCTTGCCAAGGCCGCCGAAACCGTCAACCAGCACGGTGCCAGCGAAGTGTATGCCATTGTTACCCATGGCATTCTAAGTGGCAAGGCCATTGACACAATCAACAACTCTTGTCTATCTGGCCTTGTTGTTACCAACAGTAAGTAATTTGAAGAACTAAATTATTCAAGAAAATGTGCTAACTTTCCTCCCAGCTGTTCCTCGTAAGTTATCAGGATTCTGGCCTAAGCACAGCCCGCACGATGCTCTGTGTTATAGCCTGCAGTATGCTGACTTTTAATAGTGGGTGACAAGATTGAGCGTTGCCCTAAGCTCAAGGTCATTGATGTGTCTGGAACTCTCGCTGAGGTATGAATTTCTATGTCCCTCGGGCATCTTGTTACTCACTAACCGTTTAGGCTATCCGACGTACTCATAACGGAGAGTCCGTTTCCTACCTTTTCAACAACGTCCCAGTTTAAGGTTCCTAGATGTCAGAAAGCAAATGCAAAACAAGGTTATGGAGTTGGTAGGTTTGGCCGTCTTGAAGAATTCACAGTCGCGAACTAATAGCCTCAAGCGGCGTTCCTTTCCCCTTTAGAAGCAAGACCTGAGCCAAGATCAGTCGTTTGTGTAAAACCTCCAACCCCATAAAAAGAGACTTAGATCTTAAGTTGTGTGGATTATTGCTTGATACTGGATAATGCCCAGACGCTGCATATGCAACTCGAGGTTGGCTTGGCGCATACATGCAGTATGCTGTTTTCTAGCTTGGGTTGTTCACAGGGCTTGTTTTGCTCGGTCATATGCTGCAAGACAACTGAATTGGGTTTTAGGATTCAATTGATCGATTGGCTTGGATCATTTCACTGATTAAACAACCTTTGACAATACAAGATGCTAACCAAATGATACCTGTCTGGACTGCTGTGCAAGGTACTCGTCTGAGTGGCAATCGGATGTGTGGAGATCGTTTCAAGGTGTCCGACAACACGCTATCTGATTCCTGTAAGTCAGTAATCATGAACTTGTCCTGTGGTCATGGGCACCCAGTCATTGCGAGGTGAGGATGCTTAGCCTCATGATGGAAGTCGGGATGTTTAAAAACACCAAAGCACCCAACATCTTGGACTTCTGAGGCAACAAAGATGCAATGAATGAGAAGGCGTTATGCATTAAAAAAAGAAATTTGATCAATTGCACAAAGTTCTAAAATAGGTAGATAAGTAGTCATGATACTGCTACAGCCAGGATTGTTCCTCTTAAACGCCCCACGTGAATAGCAGGCGGTGAGTAATTCTGCCACATCATCTACAAGGGACACATCACTGCCTACAAGCATCAACGTATTGTAAACAGAGATACATCATCAAGCAACGAAATAAATTGGGTTCTACAGCTGCATGGACCTGCAGAGAACTCATATGCTCTATTCTGAGCTGAAAACTGACGCGGTTCGCGCAAGATGACGACGCAACTTCTCGCCACGGAGTTGGCCAATCTGATCCAGGAGAGCAAGAGGAAGCATAATGACCTACGACAAGTGAGCCACCTTTACCATCAACATTTTGAAATATTCGTCTTATAATTGGATAGGCTGCGGAAAAGTCTTTAGAAGAGCTAAAAAGCTTGAGAAATCCGTCCGAACAGACTGCGCCTGAAGGTTTGAAAGCTCCCCTGTTGGTGGAAGTTATGTCTAATCCATTAATAGAGCTCTCTCAAAAGCCCAACTTTGTTAATCCTTTCATTATTGCATGTGGTACCAAGAATGCCAAATTTACTGCTATCGCTATTGCCTGTCTCCAACGTCTTATTGTTGCCCAGGCTCTCCCACGATCCAAGCTAAACCAAGTGCTGGAGGCATTGATGCAAGCTACATCAGCTGGCCTCGATGTGCAACTAAAGATCTTGCAAGCTCTACCCTCACTCGTTCAGAACTATGCATCAGATCTTAAAGGGAATCTGCTGGTGACGACGCTGAACATTTGTTTCACTCTTCAGAGTAGCAAAAATGCAATTGTGAACCATACATCAGCAGCGACGCTCCAGCAGCTTGTCGTGTCGGTGTTTGACAAAGTTGTTTCCGAAGATAGTAAGTCTTGTCACATACCCTCATTAACCAATGTCTGACCAAAGTAAGAGAAAGCGGGCGACGCACCTGCGGCCAACGATGCAGAGTATTCAGAAAACCATCCTGCAGCTACCGATGCCTACCGAGTATGTGCCTTTTTGTTTCTTACAAGCGACCTCTAACCTCCTATTCAGATCTTCAATGACCTGTGTCTTATGACAGAGAACCAACGACCGGAGTTCATCCGGGTTTCAGGGCTTCAGCAGACATTTGGATTAGAGCTTATTGAGTCCGTTATCACAAATCATGCTACTGTCTTCAGTAACCATCCTGAGCAAGCTCAGATCCTACGCAGCAGAGTTATGCCACTTATCATAGGGGCTCTAAAGGGAAAACCGAACTTCGCTACTACTGTGCGCCTGGTGCGGATTTTATACACGATACTGCGTGGGCATATCAGCATCTTACCGTCAGAATGTGGGGAGGCGCTGGCTGTCCTAACACATATTCTTGACCAGGATGAAACCGTCTGGAAGAGAGCATTGTGCATGGAAGTTTTCCGTGGTATATTCGCGGATCATGCTCTTCTCAGGCGAATTTACGCAATGTTTGACGTTGGAGAAGGGAAGAAAGATGTTCTCAAGCCCCTGATAGCGACCTTTGTACGTTTGAGTACCGAAAAGCCTAATGTGATAGGACTGGGACACCAGTCATCTTTGCCCACAACCAGCTCAAGCACAAGTGGCTCTTCTGAGCAGGCTATTGCGGAAGCAAGTGGCATGACAGGGCTGATGACAGGACCTGTTGGGCCAGAGACCACGACCACGGGCATCAGTACCCAGTGGAGCTCGGTCCGTGTTCCCTGTATCGACCAGCTCGACAAGACGGAAGCGCCAAACATCCCAGAGTCGTACCTGTACAGCCTGGTTCTGGCTTGTATATCGTCTGTGTCTGATGGCCTTGCAAAGTTTATTCTCCCCCTTACGGTTCCAAGCGAGACAAGAAATCGAAAGCGGACTTCCAGGCAAGAGTTTGGCCGCGACTCCCCTGCGCCACAAACAGAACCAGACGGTACACCTCCAAGAGGAAGAATGGAAAGGTCAACATCTTTTAAGAAGAATCCTGTCCCCCTGAACCCGCTATCGCTGGAAGACCATCCACTACATTTAGACGTCAAGATCTGTGCCGCAATCGTCGAAGAGTGCTGGCCTGCGATTCTAGCAACATGTTCTACGTTCTTATATGCTGCGCTGGACTCGGAATACTACCACGGATTGGTACGCGCCTTTCAAAGATTCGCTCATGTTGCTGGCCTGCTGCGCTTATCGACACCCCGAGATGCTTTCATCACAACATTGGGGAAAGCAGCTGTCCCGCCCAATGTGCTGACAGCTTGTGTCAATGCTGGCCAACCTCGACCTCAGACACCAAGCACACCAACGGATGGCAGTCTTTTTAGCAATGCTAGAGGTCTGCTAAGCGTTGATAACTTAACACCAACCACGCCCACCGCTGAAAAGGGACGACAGGCATCGTTCGATGGTTCTGGTGCTTCCTTAAATACTCGAAATTTACTCTGTCTCCGGGCCCTATTGAACCTGGGCATAGCACTAGGTCCGACTCTGGAAGGAGCTTGGAGTATCATTCTGGAGACGCTACAGCAGGCTGACTTTGTGCTGTTCGTAAGTGGAAAGTCTCCCGGTAGAACACCATCAATGAACCGGGGACCCGATTCAGGGGGTGACAGTGAAGTCGCAGCGTTAATGGCCAACTTTGGCTCCGAGGTTCGTGCGGTTGAAACCGCAGCGTCGAGACTTATCGAGAGCACAGCCGACTTTCCTAACGAATCGTTTCTGGAAGTCGTGGCCGCTATCTGTGGTTTGTTGATGCAGAAGCCTATTGGCCAGCCTGAAACTACTGCTCGACCCCAGGCACCAGCTGACGGGCAACAGCTCAAGGCTCCTGTGGTACAAGGCCGTAGAGTGTCTGGGCAGATGAGTTCTGGATCTACTCAAGAAGACCAATTTGCACTCGCTAAACTTGGCGAGCTCGCAACTATCAACATTGAACGACTATTAGAGTATAGCCCGGAAGAGTCTGGCTGGAATGTACTAACCAACGAACTTATCGACACCTTGACTTCCTCCATCACGAACTCATCTGTCAGGACCAGGGCAGCAGACATACTCGTGAAACTGGTTTTGGAGGCTGCTAATGTCACATCTTCACTCCCAGAAGATGCCCGCGGCGAGATTCAACTGCGGTTCTTTGAGGCCCTTCATAGGTCACTGGCACCTCTTCTCAAAGGCGACCGAGAGGTTTCTCTGGCTAGTCACTCAACAGACATCGACATTCACAAAATCATCCTTGACGGTCTTCAGAGTATTATCGAGGGCAACGGAGAAACTTTAGTCAAAGGATGGGACATTGCTTTTGAAATCATCGGCACTATTTTTATCACGAGGGAATCTGATGCATCTTATCGTCGTGGCTCGGTAGCCAACCCTATTTTGCTTGATACCCGATCCGCGAGACTTATCAGGTCTTCTTTCAACTCCCTCCAGCTTATTTGCTCGGATTTCTTGGCCTCGTTACCAAACTCATGCTTCTTAATCCTGGTCGACAACCTTTACAAGTTCTGCTCACAAGATGACGATCTTAACATTGCATTAACTGTAAGTTATCTGCTGTTTTGCTCGAGCAACACTGACTCTTTGTAGACAG
The DNA here is from genome assembly GCA_020744515.1 of Fusarium tricinctum. Taxonomy (NCBI): domain Eukaryota; kingdom Fungi; phylum Ascomycota; class Sordariomycetes; order Hypocreales; family Nectriaceae; genus Fusarium; species Fusarium tricinctum. The sequence goes on from JAGPXF010000006.1 coordinate 3,620,716, forward strand.
TGACATTCTTCTGGGTGCTGTCCGACTTCCTCTCTACGAAGAACGAGTCTCTTGACATCACCGCAGACATGATACAGGGCACTGAGCTTTCTGATTTAGAGAGCATGGCAGCCGATCACAGCCACAAGAGTTCAGACGCAGCATTGTGGATGTTGCTTCTGCTCCGACTGACAAACGTCACTACAGACGACAGACTTGAGCTTCGCAATAGTGCAATTCAGACTTTGCTTAGAATATTTGATGCATACGGTGACCGACTTAGCCCAGAATCCTGGTCAATATGTGTCAAATCAGTCGTTTTCAAGCTCTTGTCATCGATCGAGCAAGAAATCAAAGTCTTGCAGTCGGGCGAAGAAGAGGAAGCGGATGATGGCGAGAGAGCTGAGTGGACTGAGACAGCTGTTGTGGTTCTCAACGGTATCTCCAGCCTTCTCGCCAACTACCTTGATATCCTTACGGTTCATCCTTCATTCAACCACCTATGGCAAGAATTGCTTACTCATTTTACAACATTGCTAGACTTCGAAGTGTTGGATATTAATACTGCAATCTTCAAGGCTCTTGCACACATTCTATCTGGAACCAACGACGACGGAAAGTCTGTTTTCAGCGAGACCGCGATCGATGTTGCATGGGACTTGTGGGCGAGAGGAGTCCCAACTTCCAAGCCTATCAACGATAAGGCTGAGGATAACCAAAGTTGCCTCATTGCATACGTATCTGCCTTGACAGAGATTTATCGACTTGTCCAGGAAGTTCTTGAGGTAAAGAGAGTCAGCAGAATCTTGAACTTGCTCCGGAAAACCTTGGACGAAGCCTCTGTTGGCAGTTATGTTCAAGACATAGAGTATATGACTCCTTTGCAGGCACATATTCTTGAGGCGGTTCAAATGATCCGAACAGATATCGAGGGCGTTCCATCAGCCATGATCACCCAAGTCGCGGACTTCGTGATTTTGCCTTTTGTGCAGGCTGATTTGTCGAAGCCTGGACCTAAACGCACCTACATTGCGCTTTCCAAAGCGAGTATGAAGACACTAGAGAAACTTATTCTCGAGCACTCATCGGACTTCGATATATATCGTAGCGACTCCTTCTACGAGGCATTAAAGGCATTGTGCAAGCCCATTGCTTTGAAATATGGGTTTTCTACAGTTACTAAATCTACCCAGCCATGGAGGCTGGCTACCTCTACAGCGCTGAGCATTCTCGAGGCGACTCTGTCGCAGATTACTACCCTTGAGCTCCCAACTGGAGTTACGCAGAATATATGGACTACAATTGTGGCTATTGCTGATGGGATTGTGAGTGCGGACTGTGGAATTGCTCCTCCCAGCACAGACTTTGCAGACGACGAGAGTTTTGATATCGAATCTTTCCACAAGCTGCGGGAACTTATCATACCCTTCATCGGTGCATCCGCTATTTCTGAGAAGGTTCGTAAGGCGTACGCAGAAAGTCTCTTCAGGACATCGATAATCCATGCTCCTTCGCCTGACGAGGAGTCGATTATCAACGGCACTCACGAGAAAGGCTTATCAGCACTTTATGCTCCACGAGCAGGCCGAACAGTATCAGTGGCCCCAACGAAGCGTGTGCATACAGCTTATGTCGTTTGCGAAGTTCTGTTTACCTTGGTTGCTGCTAAAGATGAGCCAACAATTGTTATTCAACCTCCGACACCAAAGTTTCCAGATCCGAAACAAAGCCGTCTCGCAGAGTCGCCGGTTGTTCTCCACGCTCGGATTGCCAGCACTGCGGCACCGTTCCTCATACTCCGATGTGCATTGACATTGAGAGCATACATCGCTGATCAGCCCCTTCGAGGCAAGATGCCGCAGCCTTTGAGCCAGCGAAAGGAGCTATTGTGGATTCTGCGGAAGCTGGTTGACTTGAAGAGCGATAAGAGCGCGATTCCTGAATTAATTAACATTGAAAGCGAGGGTAGGAAACATCTGCTGAGACTGTATCCTCTTATTGTACGAGCGTCTGGTGTAGCCGGGGATGAGAAAGTTGGTAGCCTGCTTAGAGAGGCTTTGGAAGTTGTTGGTGATGAACTGGGGTTTTAAGCGATAGACTCTTAAACGGATGACATAGATTCGTGTTAAAAGATGGATTCATAACTACGACGAGCCTGCAATACACAATAGTAACTTAACTTGACTGAGAGTTTCCAAGCCAATCCCGTCTTGACCTAGGAATGGAGGGGTATTTCTAACGTAGAGGGCACCCCCACCAACCCACCATCTCCAACGCGGGGCACCGAAATTCAGACTCGAAAAATTCAACACTCGATTAAAAGCAAGTCAAACACCATGGGAAAGTCCTCAAAAGATAAGCGCGACGCCTACTACCGGCTCGCAAAGGAGCAAGGATGGCGCGCAAGAAGTGCCTTTAAGCTGTTGCAACTAGACGAGGGCAAGAAACTGAGCCAAACCAAATCAAATCGAGGGAATGTAGCTAACCCTATCATGGCGCAGAATTCGATCTCTTTGCCGATGTCACTCGAGTCGTCGACCTTTGCGCTGCGCCAGGAAGTTGGTCGCAAGTGCTGTCCCGCGTTCTAATCAAGGGCGAGAAGTTTGGCAGAGCTGCTTGGCAGGATAAGGAAGCCAAGTTTCGACAGCAGATGCTGGGGATTCTGCCCAAGGAGGGTGATGGCGAACAGATGGTGGATACTCAACAGCCAGAGGAGGAACAGAAGGATGCCGCGAGACCACGGGAGGATGTTAAGATTGTGTCGATCGACCTACAGCCCATCTCGCCTCTTGCAGGTATAACGACGCTTCGAGCCGATATCACCCACCCTGCGACGGTACCACTACTACTCTCAGCTCTTGACTCCTCTTACGATCCTAAAGCAGCTGGCACACAGGCATCGCACCCAGTAGATCTCGTTCTGAGCGATGGCGCCCCCGACGTGACAGGTCTCCACGATCTCGACATCTACGTTCAATCTCAGTTGCTCTTTGCCGCCCTCAATTTGGCCCTCTGCGTCCTCAAGCCCGGAGGCAAGTTCGTCGCCAAGATCTTCCGTGGAAGAAACGTTGATGTTCTCTACGCCCAGCTCAAGATCTTCTTCGAAAAGGTCATCGTCGCGAAGCCTCGCAGTAGTCGCGCAAGCAGTGTGGAAGCTTTCATTGTGTGCATCAACTTCCAGCCACCTGCGGGATTCCGCGCCAGTCTTGAAGAACCCCTCGGTGTTGGTGGTCGACTAGAGGAGATGCTCAAGGAGAAGGGTGATATCACCATGCAGGACTCCACGACGAAGGATGAAGGTGTCGTTGAGATGGAGGTTTACGATGAAACGCCTGAGGACACGGAGAGAAACAGTCGATGGGTCGCACCGTTCATTGCCTGTGGAGATCTATCCGCCTTTGACTCCGATGCCTCGTACCAGCTCCCTGAGGACTACGTCTCTCTAGATCCTGTCCAGCCGCCCATTGCACCCCCTTATAAACGCGCCATTGAGATGCGAGCCGCCATGTCCGGATCACAGCGCTAAGCCGATCCAACATCACACAAAAGAAAAAGTAACCCAGCAAGAAGAGTTCTGAGTAAATGCATCGCTAGATAACAAAAACACAAAGCAAAAAAGGTAGCCAGGAAGTGCATTAATGCTTAGGCGTGGGTTTCTCGGCTGGACCGGCCATTTCCAGCATTACTAGGCCGGCTGATGGTCCCTTTTCGAACTCTTGGGCACCTAACTCCCTTTGATACAGCCTCGCTGCGGCTTGATCATGGGTCATTAGGAGGAGTCCACGCATATGCTTCCATTCGTTGACTATCTCCTTGAGGGCCTGCATCAGCCATGATGCCAATCCACGCCGCTGAAACTCGTCGACGACGAAAACGTCTGTAAGATAGGCCAGGGTTACATAGTCGGTTACCACTCGAGCGAAGCCGACCATCTTGTGCGGGGAGCCATCTTTTGGTTGAGAGATACCGTTCTCTGGGTCAATGTCAGCATAGGGGTCAACAAGGAATCTATTGTGATTCGATCAACTTACTCTTCATCTCTTCAGCGGTCTGGGGAGTATGATACACCGCCAGAGTCAAGCAGTTGTCCAGCACCCTTTGGAGTTGTCCATTTGGCAAGGGGCTGCTCCACCAGTTGTCGTCAAGAGACTTATTGAAGGTTTTGGGACACAGATAGGTCTTGTCGTTTGTGAGGAAGAAGTTATCGCGGTACCAGAACCGGGGCGCACCCTCAGCTTGATTCAAAGAGTCGTGGGAGCCCATATTGATGAATATACGAACTAACGATGCTGTCTCTAAGTTGTGTTGCTTGGTGCTTAGTGAAACTCGAATTGAGTCTGTGGACAATAGTAGATGGCCACGCTGCTTGGATGAAAGCCTGCAAGCGTTCCTGTTACCCAAGAAGCAAGGATCGTGACAATGATGTAGTCGTCAGCGCGGAGGGTGTACGGCTAGCGGCGGGCTTCGTCTGGCGGGGGGATCTTGGGCGTGTGATCGAGAGTTTTAGTCAAGGATGTTTGACTCGTAGAAGCAACAGTTGGTTCATGAAGAGGTCATGTGCGAACGGGAACCAAGACTCAAAGTTTGCGGGGAACAGAGACAAAGGGCTCTTAGTTAAGACAAAGGGTTGCTAGTCAAGCTTTTGAAGTGGAAGATGTCGATTGAGATACAAGGACGTAAACCTGAAGAGGATTCTAGAAGTGAGAATAAACCTGGACGACTCTCAGTTGGTAAACTCGACAAAATCATGGTTCTGGCCTTGTTTTGATGTCATCTTATATGCATCTTCTCAAGCAAGGCACAGACCAAAGACACAATCTTCAACACCATGCTCACAAGACAACCAGACCCCATACCCCAAGGCTAAGACGCCCTCTCGACCTAGATCTTGTCATTTCTCTACCACGAGTTGTTGACGAGCCTATCAGGTTCAACGCCCTATTGCTCGTCGTGGTGGAACCCGGGATCTACGGCGGAGGCGGGGCGGGGGAACTACGCCCGTCACGGGAGGTCGCCTTTCTTTAAAAGACGAAACGGGCGGAACTGATAACGGGCGGAATGGTTACTCATGGGTAAAGGCGTTTGCTTACGGGTCAAGCGGGAGGGGATATAAATAGAGTGCCAGGAGTGCTTTTGTCACAATTTGACGAATCTGATATTTCTATAAAGTATTTGTCTAGATTGAATATGGTCCATGCATTTGTGTCTATGTGATTTACAGCATTCCGGCGTACATGGCGGCACCAGCCAGAGCGAGGAAAGCACCGGCGGTGGGCATGGCCGCGCCAGCGGTTGAAACGGCGGTCGAGGCCGGGGTAGCAGCGGCGTTGGAGGCGGAGGTGGAGGAGTTGGAGCCGGCTCCGGAGGGGAAATCGGAACCGGACTCGGCTCCGGAGGAAGCAGTTGCAGTTGCGTGGGTGGTGAGGGTGGTGATGGTCTTTGTGTCCTTGCTCTGGGTCTCGGACTCGCTCACATCCTCAGACTCAGTCTCAACAGCGGTAGAAGCAACGCTTGCCTTGGTCTCAGTCGTAGGAGCTTGGGTAATGGTAGCAGACCTGGTCTCGTCGTCCTCGTCGCTGCTCGTAGCACTGGCACTGCTACCAGTCTCCTCGGCGGCAGCACCACCAAGAGTCTTGGGGTTGATGAAGAGAGGAGAGTAGGTCTCGGTGCCCTCGTAGGCGGGACATCCAGGGACGGTCGTCTTGGGGGGAGCTCGGCCGCCGCCGCAGTCGAGGAAGTCGCACAGCTCGCCCGTGTCGGGGACGTACCAGATGCGAGACGCGTACATGCCATTGGCGTCGCTGATGACCGTGTCGTAGGTGGTGCAGCCCTCGAGGTCCGTCCTGGCCAGGATAGGAGCGGCGGCGAGGAGGGCCACGGTGAGGAACTTGGAAGCCATATTAACGAGTGTTGTAGAAAAATTAAAGTATTTATAAAGTCTTAACGAGTGACTGTAATTATTTCCCCCCAAAAAAAAGATTGACTGCTCTGCTTCTTCTATTGCTCTTGGTCTAAGTAAAGGGGTGAGCAACCCTTTTAAAGACCATCCATGGATCTCATGCCGGGCCTTACAAGGCTAGACATCTCCCCTTTCAGGTGGGTTCTGGTGGTCTCTGGTGGCCTATTCCCGGCGTAAATCACCAGCACGGCCCATCCGCCAAGCGAGCCAGCGGCCGACTCGGCCCTAAATTGCCGGAGATATACAGCGAGTTTTAGGCCTAATCTCGCTGGACTTGCGCTACGGAGCCATAAATAATTGGAGTCGTTCGAGAGTGCCCCTGCTCGGGTGTTTCTTCTTTAGGCTTGGGATTCTTTGTTCCTGTTGTTGGCAGGCCATATTAATTATAAATGAAACGAATTGCGGGTTGTGAATGTCTAGAAAGTGGTTCGTGCTTAGCAGTTCGGCGACCTTAGTTCTTCACTTCCCGTCGAGATGCAACGAACGGGCTTTAGTCGAGGAGGCGCCGACTGAAACTGAAACCATTGACACAGCAGCAGAAACAGATTCCGAATATATTGGTTGGTGTTGCTCAGCAAGGACTTAGGCTCTACCAACAACGCCATGGATGTACTTCCATGGTTTCTTTTACATACTTGACCCTCGTCCGGCAAACCATATGCAATTATTAGGCGATAGTTTGATTGCTATTACTTAGCCTTCTGAGATAGCAGCGCCCCTCGTGATAGTTTACGAGTGTAGAATCGGTCATCATAGTACCGTTGGCTGAAAGCATTGTTAGCAGCCAGTGCTAGGATACATACCTAGATAGACAATGCTCACCACTGCCTATACTCTCAATTCCCTTATCTTGTCTCTTTTCCCAAGTTCGCGGATCTTGAACCTCAACCAAACTTATCATGCTTACTCTTCACCTTCAGCTCCAACAACCGCTCATGGTAATCCCCCTCTCTCCTCGCTCTCTTCAGCTTCCTCACCTCATCCTCGTCCAATCTCCTCCCAGCTGCCTCCTCTAGCTCGCGTCGGCTGATCTTCGCCAAAGCTCTCTCCTCCTTGGACGCGCGCAGCTTGGGCTTGAAACGCGCCTGCATCCTGATGCGGAACGTCGTGTCGAAGGAGATGGTGTCGGCATCGCCGCGGACGTCGGAGGTTTTGGATGTAGACTTTGCGGGCGCTTTTATCGTGAGGAATGTGTCGCGTAGGGTCTGCAGTTGGAATGTTCCTGGTGTATCGGATGTGGGGATGACGTTGAAGGATTCGAGAGGCGATACGGCTTCTGAGGTCGCTGAGAGCATCCCGATCTTGTCGCAAGAGAGATATCTGTAGATTGCATGTCAGTTACGAGGCTATACTATCATTTGTGATGTACGATGCTAACTTACCTTCCATGATGTCCCTTGAAGCGAAAGCTCTCAGTTCCAGAAACGCGATTCGCGATCCAAACCTGGCGCACATCATGCGGTTCTGCCGTAGCTGGATTCCCATCGACGATGTTCTCAATCGGTATCACAAACACCTTCCCCGTAGTATCGCAAGCCAGAGCCGATGGCGTATCCGTCGGTAGAACAATCATGATAGGCCCAACAACATCAGTCGCCGCCTCAGCAGAAACCCAAGTGTCGTCATCTTCTGCCTCTTCGCCCGTCTTCTGCAGCTGGCCCGTCTCTTCGTCTCCAGCGTCGCGTGTTGATTTCTCGGCGTCTGTTCGCTTGCGCTTCTTGACTTTCTTGTCGCCTTTGAAGGACAATGGCTTAACCATGATGGTCCGGGGTCGGGTTTCCTTTTTGAGCTGTTGAATAGGTAGGTACTTAGGTATTGTAGCTGTGAAGCTCTCTGCAATGGCCGACGGTCAACGTCGGGAAACGGCGAGCTCCACTGTTGATAGGGTCGGTTGAGGAAGGTGATTGGTTATGTAAGCCAAGCCCCCCCGCAACTCATGGTGACCTCTGTAAGAGAAAAACAAGATAAATCATGAAGAATGGTTTTCTAACTGTTTTTTATAAAATATACTTGGTACTCACTCTAGCAGAATCGGGTATTTTATAAGTTAAGATGGTTGCCCAAGCTCAAGCTGTTTCCGTGTCCCTCCATGACCTTAAAGATGGTACGTATCGCTTATACTCATGATAGCGCCAGTCTCATGATGAGCATTCCCCGTAGCTTTATGTAAAACCTCAGTGGTCTAACATTTGAAAGGCAACATCTCTTTTGATACACTCAAGAAAGCTTTTGGCCCAGACTCTTTGGGAATTCTCGTTGTAAAAGGCGTTCCAGAAGAATTCTCTGAACTTAGACATCAAGCTCTCTCCTACGCTTCATATCTTGGCAACCTGCCCAAAGAGGAACTCGGTATGCTACCATGATCCTCCAAGATACAATTCCTCTCTAATATAACGAAGAAAAGCTTGAAAATGCTCGAGCAAAATACCTAACCGGCTGGTCTCTCGGTAAAGAAACCCTGAAGAATGGCCAGGTCGATACTTTCAAGGGCTCCTACTACGCCAATTGCGCATTCTACATCGATCCGTCTCTCGAATGTGCCAAACCCACAGAAGATTTCTCCATCGACACGTTCCCGGAGTACCTGTCCCCGAACGTCTGGCCCGCAGAGAATGTCCTCCCGGGCTTTAAACCCTCCGTCACCTCACTGTGTCGTCTCATCATCGACGTGGCTGTCTTGGTCGCCCGCGCATGCGATCGGTTTGCGCAGGAGGACATCCCCGGTTACCCAGCTGGATATCTAGAGCACGTCGTAAGCACGTCTAATACCACCAAGGCACGTCTGTTGCACTACTACCCACAAGAATCCGACCCTGCTGCGAACGGCGACGACGAGGATGATTGGTGTGCCACGCATCTGGACCACGGATGTTTAACTGGTCTTACATCTGCCATGTTCATCGACGAGCACAAGACCAGCCCTGCTGTACCAGATGTTACAAACCTGAACGGGGCATCTCTGCCACCTCTCGAAGAGCTCCCCTCGTCCCCCGACCCTTCAGCTGGCTTGTACATCAAGTCCCGCACGGGTGAGACTGTTCAGGTCAAGATCCCTCGTGACTGCATCGCCTTTCAGACCGGCGAGGCTCTTGAACGTATCACTGCTGGTCGTTTCAAGGCGGTGCCACACTTTGTCAGAGGCGTGAGACCTGATGTTAGTGATGGAAAGGTTGCACGTAACACCTTGGCTGTGTTCACTCAGCCCAACTTGGGTGAGGAGGTTGATATTGAGCAACATCTCACATTTGGAGAGTTTGCCCGCGGCATTGTTGATAAGAACACGGTATCATCGTAACTCAATAATGAGAGAAATACATGACATTCAATATCTTCACACAAGTATGTCTGATGAGCACAGTATCGATTCAATCATGACGAAATTATGGCATTGTGGCTTAGTTTCCTATCGCACAACACTTCGTGTAGTATGCAAAATTCAGTTTTCGGTATAAAATTTGAGTAAACTAATATGACATAACTATAAGAGGTTCTTGAGCGCACCATAGACTATCAGTTGATGTGCCAATTGTGCATCCGATCGCTTATAGAAGTCAATGTAAAGAACGTAAATATGAGAAGCAGACATGCGAGGGACATGTCGAGCATCTCGTCAAAGATAGACTTGGCCATTACCGACCAACTAAGGAAAGAAAAACAGCATAATCACTGCAACAAAAAACGGAAACCTCCACATGATTGACACCAGTTTGTCAACTATGGGATCAGGTGAAGAGAAAGACAATCTTGGCAATTCTTCCTGCTTGCTTGGTATCAAGGGTTTTACAATGCATCCAAGAAGGGTCGAATCACAAGATTGCATACCTGACATACCATTCTCAAGACTATCAAGTGCCCAAGTCAGGGCTGAGCGGTATGCCAATCAAGCCCAAGCGCCCACAAGGCTCATGAAGAAAGCCCCGAAGAACACAAGAATACAAGCATAGACACGCTTGCGACCACGGAGGAATCGCCAGCTCTCGTCGCTGAGAAAGTCCTGCGAGAGAAGCTCAACCAAGGACGCAAAAATGAGTAGCCCAGCCGAAATGGCGTTCATGACACCAACAACAATAAGGCCGGTTTCAGAGTTGGGGTTGTACAGGGTGTGGGTACCAAGACCGATAGCTTGTCCGATAGGAGTACTGATTTTGGTATTAGCCGACGATACATCATCGCGTTGAATGTTTAAACTTACGTGCACCCATATGCAAGAGCCATGAACCACGGCTGCATCTCACCCTCTGGCCACTTGATAGCAGCAATTCGAGATCCCAGAGCCAGTCCTTCAAAGGTTTCTACGGGACTGTTAGCCAACTTCTAACCCAACGTTAATATGACATGTAAGGACTTACGGTGAAAAACGATGGCAATGAGAAGGATAATAAACTCATTGCCAATAGAAACGCTAAGCGCCATACCGATAAAGATGCTGTGGAAGAGAATACCAACCTCGAGCAGAACACACTGGAGAAGCTCCTTGCGTTGCTGCTGCTCTGGGGTCAAGGCAGGCATCTGTGCAGCCTCGAGGCTCGTCTCCTCGAGGTTCTTTCTTCCGGATTGGGTGTTGTCGTCATCTTCGCAAGCTTCTTCTTCCAGATTCTCCATGCGTTCATCCCTGCTGTTGAGAACGGAAAGGCCCTGTCCAATACTAGAAGATCGTCCACGGATAGGGCCCATGTCACGAAGAGGGAGCATCCCAGTACCACCCATACAACCACCACTGTTAGAGGAACTCCTTTCACTATCGCTTTTAGTGGATGTAATTTCGGCAGGTGAAACATGTCGAGAAGGATGGAAAACCATCTCAATCATAGTCACAAAGAAGACAGCAGCGAGAGAAATGGCACCAGGAATAGCAGGGTAGTCATTGCTCCAGAAACTGTCCAGGCAGGGGTTCCCAAGAGAAATGAAGGCAGTAGGGAGAAGGTGAACGAATGCCGTGGCGATCAGCACACCGGTACCGAAATGTCGCACAGCAAAGAAGAAGCGAGTTGGAATCCTCAGACCCGGAAACTTGGTAGCCATAATGGGGAATGCACAAGCGAGTGTTGACATACACAGGATGATAAATAGAGCTCCAACATGCAGAGGGGTATTGTATTCATCCTTGTTGACACCTCCAGACTCGCAGGTGTCTCGCTTGCGTAGAGGCGAAACCTGGGCAGGAATCGACTCTTGGGCTTTGGGGGGTAAAGCCATAGCAACGGGCGCGGGAGAGTTCCAGTATGAGATGAGCGTCGAGACGACAAGAACAGAGAGGACCCAGGCGGTCCAACTCCAGATGTGCGAGGCACATGACGAGAGGGTGCCTCGAGGAAGACGGATATGGCCATCACCACCATCAACCGTCTTAAGACACGAGGACAGTCCTGGGCATGTTAGTTAGTACTTAATATTCATATGTGGATTTGACAAGGGGGGGGGATCATAAGACTTTGACATACCCGAGATACGGGACAGTCGTCCCGCATCCTTAAGAGAGCGCATGAATGGCTCAGCAGAATGACTCCCTGCTTGATTACTATCATCGTGCCCATTTAAGAGACCCCCATTCGTGCCTCCGCTTCCATCCTCCTGTCCTGCTTCAACATGCTCGCGGAGGTTGGAGATGCCATTCATATCCTGACGCGTGGTGTGAGTGGAAGCCAAGGGCGAAGGAGTCTGGTTCCAGGTCAAACGCTGGTAGAATGACTCGTCTGCTTTGGAGAGGCAAATCATGGTGAATTGACTGGCAGTCGACGTCGTCAGAAGAAGTCGTCAAAGATTTGTTTCTGTCTTCACAAGGAAAGAGGCCACGCAACGAGCACAGTTAGAGTCGGACCGAGTAGTGAAAGTTTATGATACGATAGTGAGAGAAAGGAAGTCCTAATCCTAGAGGTCTTTGAATGTTGGAGAAAGTTGACGCGAAGCGGAAGCGAAAGCGATATAAGAAATAAAGTAAATAAAGTATTGAACGGTTATCGTATCGGAGACTAGACTAATCTTGAAAACGGCAGACAAAAGGGTTAAATGCACCTGGATAGATCTAATGAGCAGGGGTGATCCACACCCACCTTCTCTAGAAACTGGGGGAAGGCTCCACCAGATCAAAAAAAGGCTTTTAGTGCAGGAAGGGGCCAGAGGGGGGAAGTAGATATCCCCGGTTTCGCCCGCGTGACCAAGACCCGACCAAAACCATTGACTACGGATATTGATTCTTGGATTCTTGGTTGGCTCGTGACTTGAAATTTACGGATCTATACGGGAGAACCGTACCTGCCTTGCTCCCCCGCAATCTTTCCTCCGTCAGGTCCCGGGCATCGGCCGGTAGAGCACACAAGCGGGCGGCCTAAAGCTCGGGAGACCTCCGTAACCACCCCCAGTATCTGAATATCATGATCACTCGATGACAAGACCAGTCCTCAGGCCAAGTCTTACACCTGATACAACAAGGATTCTCCCAAGCGAAACCGCAACAAAAACAATCTACATTTTCTTACCCCGCAAAGGGATACGCTCTAAATACGCTCCTCTTCGATAGGTCACGTTGTTGTGATAAAAGCCAAGCGTAGAATTGCACATTATGTATCCGTACATTCCTTAGTTCGTGATTCTATTTCGTCCGGCACAGAGCTTTCCCGTCTTGGCGTCCTTGTGTCGTACTAACGTCAACTATTTTACACGTCAATTCGGTGAATCGAGGTGAGGCCCGAGAGATCGAGACGAATGGCACATACATCCACGTGTACGGTAAACATCGGGATCGAATCAGGTTTAGGTGATGATGACATTTAATAGTTACAATGATACGTCCTGTCGTTCTTCCTTTTGTCCAAGTCCCTGATGGCTGTAGTATAATCGACAGGGGCTGGCTATTAGGCTTGGGTCCTTAAGCTGTGCAATGGCATTTGACATTTGACACCGTAGAATGAGAGCTAAACCAATAGTAAGCGGGCTGTATTGCAAGATCATAAACAATACAGATAGAGTGAGCAATTAGTTTCATACTACTACGAATATGATTCTATTCTTATACAATATAGACATGAGCTTACTAAGGCGTCATGATGCAGCATGATTGCATCAACAAATGGGAGCTGACATCATCAACCTCACATGAATATGACCTTATCAGTCTTACCATCTACCTACCTACACAGCATCACCTAAGCCCTCAAAACAATCCAAATCAATTCAGTTCAGTTGACCACTCACAAACTCCATATAAAAAAACATGGCTCTCCCTCCCAAATTCGCCGGGCAAAAGCTCCAATTCGCTCACCCTTCCGCCTCCGACTCAGGCGTCGCCCACACAACTCACACCCTCGAGTTCTACCTCGACTACTGCTGCCCCTTCTCCGCCAAGATCTTCCGCGCCCTCAACTCCGAGGTCATCCCCGCCATCAAGGCCAACCCGGGCTGGGCCTCAAGCCTCACCTTCATCTTCCGCCAACAGGTCCAGCCATGGCACCCTTCGTCCACGCTCATGCATGAGGCAGGCCTGGCCGTCCTGCGCCTCGCCCCGGAGCGTTTCTGGCAGTTTAGCGGTGTGCTGTTCGACGAGCAGAAGGACTTCTTTGATGTCTCTGTGGTCAATGAGACGCGCAATGACACCTACCGCCGCCTCGCAAAGGTCGCTGCCAAGGCGGGCGTTGACGAGGACAAGGTTTACGAGCTGCTTGTGATTCCCGACAAGGCTGGTGAGGACGGCGCGTTGAATGCGGGGAACCAGGTCACGAACGACCTCAAGGTCATCACTAAGATGAACCGTTTAATTGGTGTTCATGTTACGCCTACTGCTGTGTTTGACGGCGTCGTGCAGGATGTTAGCTCCGGATGGACAAAGGACCAGTGGGTTGAGTGGTTGCAGAAGAATGTTGTTTGACTGCCGTCGGAGAAAAATAAACGTACGAGTCATAAGCTGTAATGATAATGAGTTGATGTACTCCGTATGTATGTACTACGTGGTATGCAATTGAAGCTCTCACCAATTCATCCACATTGGTTGATTTTCTGGTGACAATACCACAAGCAACCCTGTGTAAATTGTGCCCCTTCTCCATCGCGTCTGCGGACTCCCCCACTAGAATTTTAACGACATGCGCATGAGATGATGAGCCTCTCATAGCCCATACCACTCACAAGACATTCACAATGCTTCAATTAAGAACGATAATACCAAGGCTACGGCCAAATCAATCTCAACTGGTTTTCTTCTCACGTCAAGTAACACCTTTCCAATCCTCCGCACTCCCTCGAAATATCCACCGATCAATCCAGAAATCTCTACAGCAAGCCCAACTACGATGCTACGCCAAACCTGCGTCGCCTCCCAAAAAGCCCGTCAAGATAGAAGATGAGCTTAAGCGACAAGCCAGAGCAGCTTCCAAGGAGAGCAAAGAGTTTGGTAGGTCTACTTGTGAAATAATTGAGGGGGAAGCTTTCACTGACTAACGCAACGCTGCTTTAGAGCTCCCTGAAAAGCTCATCATATATCATGGCGGGACAGGCCGCATCACTTTCATGGCTATGCTCAAGATAACCACTCTCTTCCTGGGCGCATTCTTTTGCTTCATTGTCACGCCGAGTTACATCAAGGCTGACAAGCCTGAGTGGGTGACTGCAAGTGGTGAGTTCTCACATTTCACTCAGTTTCATAGCAAAAAGAACACCACAGCTAACAATATCAGTTGTGCTATGTGGCATCGTTCCCATCATCTTCGTCGCTTATATCACCTCCCCCTTCGTCACCCACATCCACGTCCACCTGCCCCCTTACGCCCGTACCTCGCGCCCCATCCTAGAGCGCTTCGTCAAGACCCTGCCGCCTTCCACTCCTCTCACGCTCACCACCATGAGCGCCATCTCCAAGCCTCGCTACAGCAGCATTCAGGCCGGCGATCTGAGCCCTGTGCGACGTCGCTTCGGGCTTATCAACTATGTCCGTGACACAAAGGAGGAGAACGCCAAGCGTAGTTGGTATATGTTCCGTGCCGTCGGCAAGTTCTACATCCAGGACAAAAAGCCCGTAACCAGGGTGCGGTATCAGAAGAAGACAGACAAGGTCGATGGCTGGATCTGGGATGCCATCAAGGAGCGCATTGACAAGAGGGCCCTGAAATCTGCGTCTGCTTACAAGAACGATGCCTCATTTTGATCTACCTGACAGGTTAGCTTCGTATTGTATAGTTGTATGTATTTATATGTCGCCTTGTATACCGGCGTCTCTTTGAAGAAAGCGACCAAAGCTTATTCGCTTGCGATTACAGAACGGAAAGCGACAAAACATATCACGCAAGTAATAAGGGAAGCAAGCAAAATTCAATAAGAGCGCCAAACACACGCGGCCATGGTATTCCTATGTTGCAGTTGATAAATCCAAAGGCCATTACTCCTTTCCATTTTCCTGTGTTCCTAATGCTCCAGCCTAAGCAAGCATCCAGGTCGTCAATCATGTAGGCAAATGTTGATACATGGGTCCTGCCTGTTTATCCAAAACGCACCTCGTACAACTCGTCGTGTTCAATTGTTGTCCCGGACCTGGGAATTCGATGCCTCCGTCGTAGATCATTATATGCTCCTATCAAATACATTGAACCATTGAAAAGCAACCGGGTTCTATACAAAGATGCAAGCCCCTTCCCTTTGTTGGCCCATCCAAATTTTGTCTTGGTCGACAAGACTTGTTCAAGGACCGTCTTGTCGACAAGCGTTATGTGACTTGTGGGTGTTGCGCCTTTGGCAAGACGACAATGCCAGAAACTCGATACTCGTAATCCAGCTTAGCGTAAAGCTTATTGCTGGATCGTAATTCGCCTAGTAAGATCCAGCCTCAAAAGTATTCAACCTCAAAAGGTGATAGCTCTTTCAGCAACAGCATCTTTTCATCAGTGTCTCTTCATCACTGGAACACCATCGTAGTCCCATCCTCGTTTCAACCCGCCTTCGTAAACGCTAGCAACCGACTCTTGCCACATAGCTGGGGTGACAAAGTTGGGGACCGGAGCAGCCGAGTACTGAGATGGGGAAATCTGATGCGATCCAGCGGGCATTGAAGCCTGAACAGCCTGGATATCTTGGATAGTGGGGACTTCCGTAGCACCTGAGGACGACGCGTTAAGAGGGCTCGTGTGAGGTGGGGTGGAGCTGGGTTGTGTGTGAGAGGCGGGCGTACCAAATGTGGTGTTCCATTGTCTGTTCTCAGGTCAGCATACTGCGAGGTAAGAGCTCAAAAGGGCGGGTGCCTCGATGACTTACTCAAATAGTCGTGAGGGATTCCATCCCGGTTGGTCCGTCATAGACATGTTCTGGGGCATGCCAGGAGCTTGTGATCCTTGCGACATCATGACGAGCGACTGTACAGCTGGGGAGTCACTTTTGCTGTCCATAGGGCCGGCAGAAATAGGAGGTGTAATGGGGTGGCTGGCATAACTGACTTGTTGGGCACCATGGGTATCCAAGTGCTGGTCTATGGACCCTGTCCGGTGGATGTTAGGCCGGAAGGGCTCAGAACCTCGAGGTGGGCTGGAGTGGGTGGAGGGGTGAGGGCTGCCATAAGGAAAGCTGGGCTTCAAGACGAATGGTTTTCGTGTATCTGCCGAGAAAGCATCTCGCAGGGCATTGATCTGCTTATCCAGCTCAGGCATAGACCAGGCGTCCATCACCTTCTCTAAAACCCTCATGTGTCTCGTAAAGTATTCACGAGCATCGGTGTTAAACTCGGGATCTGGTGAGACAATTGCAACCTGTGATGGGGTGGTCAGTGAATGTGCCTGGTATCGATCTTCTAGGACTTACCAGGTGGATGACGATGCATGAGAGGCCAGCATAGAGAGAGAAGCTGAAGCCTCTCTGCATGCACTGGAGTCCCGTGAGTCCAAAGGTGTTAAGAGTGGCTTCCTGTAAGCGACACAAAGCCTTGGCAGAGCTGTAGCAAATCATCATATGGCGCTTCCACTGTCCGTCGGGGGAGTTGGGGTCAAGGAAAGACAGGATAGGTCGGTGGAAGAGAATCAAAGCAAGATAGTAGTATCCGTGCATGTTGCCGATAAAGTGCGATGGAATCCATGGAGGTGATCCGTCTGGTGGGAAGGATACGGCCAGATCCGGAGGGAGCTCTGCCAGCCATGTGTTGAAGCTTTGCCCCAGTTGCTGGAACTCGGGGTCAACACCCCAGTCTTTTCGTCTCCGGAGTCTTGAATAGACTTTACTCATGGTAGCGACGGTCCGCACCACTTGAGAGAAGTAGCTAAAATTGCGCGATATGTGGTACTCGGACTCTTCGCAACCAGGGACTGGCCTTGCAGCGCTGAAATCTACTGAACTGAGTTTGACAGCATGATCGTGTCGTCCTGGAACATGTTAGCCAATGGCATAATCCAAAGCAGATCGATTTACTCACCTTGAGGAGCTCCAACCATTACCTCACACACAAAGACCAACTGCCACAATCGCTTTCGAAGTTGGCAATCCACAGGAGTATACTCGCAGGAAAGGCCTGCTTGGTGGTCTTCGTAATGTTCATCCAAGCCCAAATCTTTGCCCATTTGAACACACTGCACGATAGTCATCCAAGAACGATAATAATACCCTCGCTTAGGTGCAGCTTCTCGCGCCTTCAAGATCATGAGCAAAGCCTGAAGGGTGCTCAGCCTAGGAATATCCATGAAAGAATCGGCATGTCCTATATGTGTAAGTTTCCTGACTTTGTACTTCACAAGACACGGATAATGAAGTGCTTACTGGAGGCAAGGGCAAGCCATTGTTGGCCCTCACTAGGCTCCTCTGCCAGTCGTTCACCCATTGCAAAAATCGCTTCCAAGATCAATGGCGAAATAGCATCTCGATCTGTATTCCATTGTTGGTAGAATACAGTTTTGCATAATACGGGCACATAAGGGTGGACGTGCGTGAAATAGAGATCGAAGTAGTTCAGTGCGGTCTCGTCATCCGGCATCAACTCAGGTGGTATGCGAATTTTATGGCCAGGCGCGGGCATCATCGGAGGGAGAGCACCAGGGAAGTCGTCGGCAGTTTCGATGGCGGGCTCCTCCTCGCGCCTAAATGATGCCTTGTTTCGAAGATACGGTGCTATATGTGCTATTAGTAAAAGGTTCATGAAATCGTTAAGAAATTGTTAAGCTAACCTGTACCCGTCTCATTGACCTTGAGCGTTCCCAAAAGATCTGCGAGGTCATGATGTTGGTAGTCTCCGGGAGAGTAAGCTTCTGGGGAGGGTTGCTGTTGTACTGTTGGGGGCGGTTGTTGCATGGGAGGTGTAGGAAACACGTTCTGTCCTGCATACTGCTGTTCCATCATCGAACCGGGTGGGACAGCCCCATAAGGCATACCTCCGGGCTGCTGAGAGGTGTCATACTGGACATGCTGATATGAGGCGTGTGCATCAGGGTAGCCTTGTTGAGTGCCATACATGTTAGCTGGTGAAAGCTTGTTGCCTTGGTTCATGATTTGGTGCTGCATAGGCATTTGCTGATATTGCTCCGAGGGGTTCATTGGCGAAGTGTCATAAGTCGTCGAGTCGTTGGCTCCATCGAAGCCATTTGGTCGTACGCAGTGAAGCTTAAGTCTTATGCAGGCCGAGCATGGCCAGGTGTTTGTTGTCGCGGCGTCACATTTAATTTTCCGTCTTCGGCAACCCTCGCAAGCTCTCATAACTGTTTGAGTGTTAGTATTCAATTGCCAAAACAGCACCCGCCACATGAGGTAAATTGTACCTTTCAGCCGCTTATGGCGGTTGTGCTCATCAACAAACACATAGTCTAGCGAATCTGTCAGTCATCCCCTGACATACAACGTATTGAATAGCGCAAGTCGGCCACGCACTCTTTTGGGTTTCGCGCTGCGTATATTGCTGCGGTGCGAACGAAAAGGAATTCATCTGGGACTGTTGGGGTAGAATACGGCGAACGGAGGGGTCGTCGTTGGACATGATAGAGCGGTCCGGCTCTGAGGTCTGTACCTCCTAAGAACGACAAGCAGTGACCAGTATAACGGTCAACATGAAATCGTTGCGCAAACACAGGTGGAGGAGCGGGAATCAGTCGTCGTCGGCCAAAGTTGAACAGGTGGTGTGTAGGTAGCTAAAGTTGAGGTTCGCGCGCAATGGGAGGAGAATCGCGGGGTGGAGGGAGGTTCGTGGGTACAAATCGTGCCAGTGGGCGACAAAAGCAACGACGGGCGGGCTAGGCGGTAAGAGAAAGGGCCCAGGTCAAGGTCGAGGTCGAGGTCGAACGACAATGCTGACGAGAAGTGGGTAGAGAAATATGTCGAGCAGAATAGATAAGTAGAAATAGCAGGAGACGAAAACCGCAGCGACAGAGATATGTACGAAAGCTAGACCAGCTAAAAGACGTATTATCGGGCTGGCTGGGGGTGTCGGGGTACTATAAGTTACAGTATGGAAGTTAGAGGAGTTTAATGTGAACCGCAGGGTCGGGAGTTTGGGGCCACTACGTGTGGCTTTGAGTTTTGACTTTGTCTTAAGGCAAGGACAGGCAGGTCAAGGGCAAGGCAAGGCAAGGCAAGGCAGGGCAGGGCGGCAGGAAGCGCATGGCATGGGTGTGATATTATAGATGTCGATTGTCGCTGGGAGATGCTAGGGACGTGACCCTGACGCTTGGACTTGGCCTTTTAGATTGGAGACTGCAGACTGGAGACTGGAGACTGGAGTGCTCTGATCCTGATTGACCGTCACTCTCGTCTCTCCTCACTCGTGACGAGCAGATGGTGGAGAGTTTCGGGCTGGCGTTATTTGGATCACAACAGGGCCCCAGAGCGACAAGCAGGGCTCAACTAACAGGGGCGGGACAGGGGACGCAGATGCAGGTAAGGGAAGGCGGCGCTTGAGTGTGGGTGTGGGATGAAAGGCCCAGAACCCGTAGCCAGTACGTTACGAGACTAGACTGGACGGGATTGGACTGGGGCGAATGTTGGTTGTCTTGGGACAGATCTGGAGAGGACGGGATACAGTAGAAACTAGTCTAGAAGTCGAGCTTCAACCACAAGCCAAAAGCCTAGAGCTAAAGCCAAAAGCTCCCAGGACTGGCTATGGGCGCCAGGCCGAGCGAACGGCGTGTTACAGAAGCCAGAGAAGAAAGATATACCACGACGTGAAATGTGGGTGATGAGGGTGGATTCCCTTGCACTGACTGCACTTCGAATCTGAAGGTTTTTTTGCTATAAATTGAGTTCATGCCAGATGCCTGTGGTCGGTAGCTACGTTGTACGTACCTCTGTATGGATAGTGCTCGAACGGACTGGGCTGGTGCTTTATCAATTGTTAACGCACGAACAAGAGCCGCTGATTTTTTCCGGCATTAGCGGACTTTAATGACATCAATGCAATCGCGTGTAAGCAGAGAAATTGATGACACTCAAATAACATCAAAGGAAATAACGGGCGTACGCGGCAACAGCGAGAATTTGTAAACATTATTCCACACACGATGACAATTCATAGGGTTTGCGATTTTAAATACCGTAGCAGCGTAGTTGGCGGACTTCCCGTAGCTTGTACAGTGCTGTACAGTATAGTACGATCAGCGCACAAGGCAAACCCCAAATACTATTTCCCGACGAAGTCGCGTGTGTGCCCCCAATCGATGAAAGATTTTGAGGACCTCTGGGTGAAACGCATGCCGAGACTTGGCCCAACAAGGGGTAATTGTCGATATCCAGCACAACACTCATAGGTACAGCTGTACGTTTCCCAGCCTGCCAGGTCTGCATCTGCTTGCCACAGACTGATCGTACTCGGGCAAGGGCCCATCAGAGAGTTGGACTTGGACGTTTGGGAGGTTGCAGGAGGGGTAGGGGGGGTCATCCCGTCTCAAGGGTGTGGATGTGGATGTGTGACAGGCATTTCATGGGAGCTTGTACCAAAAAGTCAGGTCTTCAAGCCAAGAAGATCAGGTCGTTGGATTGGATTGGATTGGATTGGATACATGACGGTGCATTGAGATATGTCGCACTGGGCTGTCGATGAGCTTGATAAACCCTGTCGATGATGAACGAAGTACTGTTAGACAGCGGAAGAATCATGAAAGATACTGGTGGTGGTGGTGAAGTAATGGTGATGATGGTGGTGACCGGCTCTTGTGAGACAGTGAGACTTCACCTAAGGTAGGTAGGTACCTACCTTAGGTATGATAGGTACCCTTCGATTCCTTCCTCTTCTAGGTAGCCCTCTGCTTGGCTGAACAGCTCACTCGCTTCTTTCCTTCCGTTCTTTCCAGTTACCGTTCGCGATACGCGGGTTCCGTCACGCATGCTATGCCGCAGGGCTGGTCGCAGCATGCACCTCACCCATCAGAGAAGCAACTTGACACTTAGGGCTGAATAGACTTTGAGATTTCGTAGCATGGGACCATGACATTTCGACCCAATGCTTTGAAATCGACACTGTCCACCTCGTGGATCGATGCGACTAGAGAATAGGATTCCACGGGAACTCTCCTGGCTGTTCCGCAGCCTTACGCAAACTGAGAGTTGCGGGCGGCCCGGGGGGGAGGGGAGGGGCCTTGGAGCTCCGTAGTCCGTACTCTGTACATGTACGATGCAGCGCTACAGCGCCTAGACTGCTACAGCAGAGCACTAACATCGACGCGAAATGCGGAGCCAAACCATCCCACGAACTATCAAAGAGCTCCGGGCGCCGGGTTTCTGTTGCGCCCTGGCTAAAAGCCTAGTGTATCAGGTATTGCCCCCTCGGCTCTGGTGGACGGGTATTGAGGATCACCCATCATGTATCTCGAAGCTGCCATTCTCAACCATTTGTACAGTGTCCTATTCATGGTTTCTCACAACTGGATAAAGATCTTACCGGCCAGGAGAAGATCTTCACCAAACGGCTAATTAGAAAGACACATCATGCCCTAAACGCGTATGGTTATCGAACTCTAGTTTATTTTTGGACATGCACTACAGATATTCCATGTCTTTGATTGCAAATCTGTCCATCATCAGTTAATATGAGTATAAAGCGCCCCACTGACAGCAAAGACTATAAACATGCACAAGCATGATCGTCATAATGAAACAGCCATTAATCCCAAATTATAGTGATTCCCGGATTGGCCTATTATACGCTCTACTGTGGCTGTCGAAGCTATATCCCAGCCAATGAATAGCCAAGTAAGCATTAACGATGCCTCGGCTCTTTTTGGTTTCGTTCCAAATCAGGGTTTCGAAAGGGCTGTTTGTTCCTCCGTGAAAGTTTCGAATTACATAAAATTCCCGTTTATTCATGTAAAATGACTATGTTGATTCACAGCTGGTATTTCCGCCCTGGTGTTTCGAGCAAATACAGCATTCCGGCTACCGACGACGATGATACTAATTGAGAGTATATACACTTCTTCACTACCAGTACCTGAATGACATTGATTTGGGCTTGAATGGACCTCCCCAAGCCTTCATGCCGACATACCACGCAAAGGGTCTTAAAGACCCCCTGGTCAATCAACCTATAGTACGTACACCATATTTACCTTCCATATTGGTCATCTCTGCAGATTCTTGATATATCCCGCCATTAGATTTAAGTTGACAGAGCACTGGCCCATATATCAACGCCATGGCCAGCCAGTGCTCTTTGCAACCAGATATAATGTCCTGCAGCCCACAACAACTCACTTTATTCTACGGATATACGGAGTAAACGCTGCAGTAAGCAGTTCTCATGCAGACTATTACCATGGTGCGGTTTGGGAAGCTGCCAAACGCAACGTGCTGCTCTATCCCTGATTTCTGATTTCCTCGGTGTGTGTATATATGTACGGTGTTGAATGTGCATGGCTCTTGTGCTAGACTATTCTAGGGGTAGGTTCGTCGCGTACATTGCCCAACCCTGTCCAGTCTCGTTGACCTCGCCATGATTGAGCGCCCTCGTATCAAATTTGTCTTGCCACCGTTACGACGACGCGATAGTTACAGCGGAAATTGAGAAATTCTCAATACATAGACCACCTCTTTGGACTGCCTGCCCCTTCTTATTTCAAGTGGTCGCATGAAGATCGCCCGTGCAGATGGTGTCCGCTGCATCTAATCTGCCACGCGCCTGTCATGCCGTTAAATTCGGGGGCCAAATTGAAGTGGTTCCTTGACATGTAGCGATTATGTACACGCTGAATTACACTGGACTTGCATGAAAGTTCACCGGTGTCTGGGAAATGAACGACATGGAGCCAGCTCTCGATCCCAGCATGACATATCATATTCGAGCGCGAAGACCTCCTTGATACTTCTCACGGACAGTGGAGCATGCGGCGATACATATTAACCCACAGCACATATATTTTAGCCGTATTTAGCAGGAATACATTGGACATCCTGTTTGTGCGTAGACCCTGACATTCAAACCCGTACCCAGAACGATGATCCATTCCGATGGAAGACTGGACTGTTCTTCCTAGCGTCATTATCGTCAAGTCGCTTAGGCAAGAGGAACAAGGCTAATTACTTCACTGTACATACCTAGGAGCAAGGTATCAAACACTTAATGACGGAGGTGCGTTCATCCATGTTATTCACTCCTTGTCCCATTTCGCTTTTGGTTGCTCTTGCAGGAGACCCATGAGATCGATTCGTCTTCGCTTGCATCAAATGTGCAAATAACAAGCAGAAGTTGTTTGATATCACATGCTACGGCGTTTCGAAGCGGACGTTAACAGCCACCAGGGGATGTGGGGGTTGGATTTGTGCCGAGGCTCAAGTTCCCCGAACGGGGGTCCCCGTGTCTGTGTCTGTGTCTGTGTCTGTGTCTGTGTGTTTGTGTGTGGACTCCATCTTTCCACTATTTCTGACTTGAGATGCAGTCTGACAGTCTGGCAGTCTTTACAATGGAAGGGAATCCGAGGAATGTCACATCGGGTCCGATAATTGTTAACCGATCAGAAACACGACAAAATATATTCATACTGCAGTGGTTTCAGTGCTTCTGACCCTGTTTTGCATCCCACTTGAGGCCTGAGGCGACAGTCCTCGGTGCGACAACTCCAAAGATGGTACGCTTCGAATACCGGTATCCTGTCGGGGAGTTCCGACGTGGGCAATTAAAGCACTTAGCACCCATAGCTACTCCAGCTTCTAATTGGCGGACGATATATGCCACAGCTTCTCGACAGAGGGCTCAGATGTCAGCCTTGAGCCTTGAGTCTTAAGCCCAAATCTCCATGCTAACCCCAGGGTAAATCTTGCCCCATCGTCGTTACATTGTAGCTGAGCCATATATAGTGTGGTGGGCAACAATCATCAAATTATCATGTTCTGACTAATATTTGGGTAAAAATATCTTGGCTGTGCGAACAGGCGTTGGATGTTGAATGCTGATTTGAACGCTTTTCTCCTGGGCCTTGATGTCCACTCGAATCGGCCCGCAAAGCATTGAGCAGAGGACATGAATCATGCCTCATGATCTGCGCGTCCTAGTAGAAGTCGCGCGGTCGGTAGTTGGAAACGTGGGAACGGAATGGAACCTGCATAGAATCTCCCGGCCTGGCGCCCTGGGCTGACACAGCAGCAGTAGCAGTGACAGACTGCAGTATCAGGCGTGCTTTAGTTCAATCTCGTCCCAACAGGCGACGAGGCTACCCTATTCTAGAAAACACCTCCGATATTTGAATAGAACTCGCGCGCCACTACGATCATTGCCACGCGATGATCTGTCGCCCAATCGAAGCAGAGGCAGCGCTTCTGAGCGGCTTCCAAGCGCGTTCCTTGCAAGGATAATAGGTCCGCGGATGGCTTCCACGGGGTTTCCAGAAACACTCGGCCGGCACCCCCCATCTAACGTTGGCTTAGAGATTATTAGGGGCCGTGATTGAAATTGCTTCAGCAGCCCCGCCGCCTCAACCTCATACATCACTTACAGACCTGTCAAGCCTGTTAAAAGCGTTGGGTAGCTTAAGACATGATTTTTCTCCTTTTTAGAGTAGTGGAAACTTCATATTATTAGTTTGGATGGAATTTCTCGTTATACGCCTCACACCACCAGCCTGCTGAGGTGTTTGACTCGTACATCTGCGCCGCAAGCAGGGAGAAAATGTGCCATTGTTACCTGTCTTTGCAAGAAACTATTCGTTACAGATTTTGGATTCAATACAACTCTTCAACCCCTGCATATACTGACTTGCCTGTTTACTGGCGTGACGTAATATTTCGTGGGCTAAATATGTACACAGTGTACAATGCAGATGTTGAGCACATAGAAATCAATACCGGTAGACCAACATCTGGAAGAACAATTTTTACCGTGGCCATCTACCGAGATGCTGATCATTACAGCCCAAAGACCAAGCGGCGTTGCAATAATTGGTTGTTGAAGTTAGAGATGGGCCGTGCTGCGCCTCATTAGAGGAGGCTCATCAGATGTGGCGTTACCCGTCCATACTGCGTACTCAGCTGCCAATTACCCCTCCCTCTTCAACTTCAACTCACCAATACCCTTCCCCATACAACAACCTGGCTCATTAACGACCAAAACATCAGGCCTCTAAATTAACAGCAGCATCTGCGGCTATTTTCATCTCCACCATTTCATCTCCTGCATATCCTGTGGTATCTACTGACGCCCCATCACTCTTCCCTGCCGCGTCACCCTATCTCAATAGCTTCAAAGCCTTGGCCATCTGAGATCCCTGCATACTTCGCCTTCACTCCCTACCCAACTATTGCAATGGCGACTTTGGACAACGCAAATCCGACTATCTTGAGCGCATCACAGCTCCCTACTCGGCAGAAGAAAGCTGAGCCGCGGCGGGGTCCTGAGTCGAAATACGACGATATCATCTTCGCGAAGCCATCCTATCTATCAGGACCTTTTGTCAGCCAGGGTTCGGCAGCATGGCCTCGAATCAATGACTGGCAGGACGAATTCTCTTCCGAGGCCATCGACGAGCAAGAGATTTATGGTATGTGCTATTTCTAATTCCATTTGACTCATTTATCCGCCTATTTCGCCACATCAATATCCAGATGTGTAGTCGCTTGGGGCTGGGGTTCTGCAGTGTTCCACGCTATCTTAGTGACTTGACACTTATTCACGCTTGACAAGACATTAGACACTAATACTGGATAGATTTGATCTCAACAATCTCGGATCCAGAGCACCCGGTATCACTTGGTCAATTGTCGGTGATCAATCTCTCTGATATCCACATTACTCCTTCTCCGGCTTTGGGCATTCCTGACCCAAATACCATTGTCCAGGTGGTTGTGGAGATCACGCCTACCATTACACATTGCTCGCTAGCTACCGTTATTGGACTTGGGGTTAGGGTAAGACTTGAGCAATCACTGCCGCCAAACTACCGGGTGGACGTGACCTGCAAAGAGAACAGCCATAACCAAGATGACCAAGTGAACAAGCAATTAGGCGATAAGGAACGAGTTGCCGCAGCCCTAGAGAATGATACTCTGAAGGGAGTTCTGGACAAGATGCTGGAAACGTGCGCTTAAGTCATGTGCTGTTGTTTCATTATTATCTGTTGCTATTTTCAGTCTTCGAAGCCACTGGGATACAATCGCAGATCGTCCGTTATGCATCATCGATTGGTGTTACCTTGTAAGTGGTCAAAGCGAGGCTTTAGGAAACCATTCTCGTACCGAGACCGGCTCACAGGAGCGAGAATACCACCTTACTATGTCTTGAATCTCGGCATTCAGCAAGGGCCAGTTTGAATATCAGACTGAACCATTGAACTGGTGATACAGACGCTGGGGAAAATCACGAGCCATGATTGGACGGCGAACACAGAGAAACCAGCAAGGGTTTTCCCTCAAGGATTCATCTAAATAAGGTTCAGCTACCACGAACAAAGTCGCACTGCTACCTAAGACAAACCTTCTTCAGAACAAGTGCGCAACGACTAACGTTGACTTGGGCCACTTAGCATTCCATCATCAGGCTATTGATGCTTGGTATTTCGAAGAGCCACGCGAATGTCATCATCACGTCAAGCTACTGTTTAGTCTCACACCCATTAGCGCTGCAACAAATATGCATCAAGTTTCTGCACGAATACACATAATCGCATATACTCAAACGCTCCTTTAATGCTGCCTCTAACTCTCTGTTTTATTCAATTGACCATGCATAAACCGACGTCGACCAGGCTCCACGATTAGGTTTCCGTTTTGGGAACACTTCGTCGTATCATACCAGGTCACGCACTATCACGCTTGCCAACGTCCCCCACTTGGGGTCGCTGCGAATCCAAACAATTCAAACGTCCCGTACTGAACTGAGTCTGGACTTGTCTGGTCTTGGTCCCGTCTTCCTTGACAGACGCGGAATATGCCGACACGAGCCACGAGACGTCATGCTTGACTTGTCGGCCCTTTTTTGAGGCCAAGAGACAGGGGTTCTTCGATGGCGCACTATGAAGAGCCGTCTCTTTGTGCGCTTCCCATCCATCCTTTCTTAGATCGACTACCGTGACATGTCCCGCCAAGACAAGTAGCTCCCGTTTGGCAGGTTGAAAGAGCTGGGGAATTAAACTTGCCGACACACACAATATCATGTCACTAATTCGGTCAAGCTCCGATAGTTGTATAATGGTACCTGCCATCGATTACATCTGCGTTGGTAAAACCATTCCGCAGCAGCGGGTTCACACGCCACGCCCCTAGCTCCAGGAGTTCATTCTCCTCGAGACGACATATCATTCACATCTTTCAGGGGTCAACCCCGCTCCCCCAGTGTGCTCTGAACGCCAGGGATCAAAGTTGCATGTCGCTTCAACGGTCTCAAATGATACATATTTTAGAGGGCGCAACCTTGCCTTGCGTCTGCGCGACGATCCCCCGATCTTGCAACTCCCGCGACGCGATCCCCCCGGCCAGGACGTGATTTGGGATTGGTCCGCCCTTGAGGTTGTAAAAGATTCTAAATGCATGCATCTCTTGAGTCTCGATCAGCGCAAGTAAACATGATCGAACGGATTTCTGCACCACCTTGCCATGCACATTTCAAGACACTCTCTGCTGTATCCTGCATTTCTTGCTCATGAACTAGGCGTGTCTTGGAAGAATTCTCCGCAGCCAACGGCATATTTATCAGAACGGCGATCAAATCCTTCGCTGGCTCTCGTCAGCATACAGACTAATGTTACACCTTCAGGTCGCGGCCTTGACCTTCACTGAGACGTGCCTGGCAGATGGGCTTATAGACATCGTTCCCGGGACCTTAGCAATCCTTGCGGCTTGTCGACGACCCATGTCAACTCCCCTGCTCAAATGCTTATCAACTTCTTCGTCATTCACTTCCATGCCACAAGGTCGATACCGTGGTCCCTGAAATGGTAGGGATTATAGACAAGACCCGCTACAATCACCGGGTAATTGTCCCGTAGAACCTTCCATGAAGCGCTGAACCGACGTTGTTTGTTCATCTGAACTCTGGATGTTATCCTATGTCTTGTGCTCGAGCATTTTCTTTTGAAGCATAGTGTAGCACAATAGCGAATGTTTCTGTTTCAATACTAGGCCGAATACTGTGCACTATGGTACTTGGCCTCGAGCGTCTATTGCCTGAGCTGTCATGTACATACCAGCTACGCTACAATATGCACCTCAAGATTTGAGATACCCCTCCTAGCTTCATCGACACACTCAAAAAGTTCCTGGAATTGAACAGGGCACTAATCGTGTTCGACAAGGGATGAGGCACTAACCTTAACGGCATTGGAAGGATCAACAAACTTGAAGTGCCAGTCTATATTCACTATGACAGAATGGCGAGCAGGCAAAAGTTGAACGTCAACAGCTGGCTTTGATTCTGGATTGCCACGCCCTATCTACACATTGCTCTATCTAAAACCCTTCCGTTCTTCCTGCTTTAGCTTCTAACACTTTTGCACTGCGCGCCACTGAACTTCCAACTCATCCTTGCCGCAATATTTAGTTTGATCAAATTACAAGTGGTTATCTCATTGAGCAAAGGGTTCATCCCCTGGGGATTTATCTACTCCAAGACCCCTGTCGTAGCTGTTTGTGGCCCCCTGTCTCCCATGTGAACCCCCTGCCAGGCCTACCTCCTGGAATAACCTATCCGATGCCCATTCACACGAATACTAATGTTTGCTCACATCTCCCCCAGCATTCCGCTCTCCATCAGGTTTTGGTAGAACTCGGGCTCGAGGAAGGTTTTGACACTGACGTCTTCGCTCAGACCCTTGCGCTTTCGTGTCTTGAGAACGAAATCGCGGGCTGTAGCTTGCGCAGAAGCAGGCTGAAGTGGGCGGATGATCTGCTCGCGATCGAGAGGATCACCAGGTACAATGCTCCAACTGTCAAAGACAAGACTCACCATAGAGCTGCCCTGAGTCTTAATTCGCAAGTCGGTCTCAAACCCAAAACTGTCAATGACAGGCAGCAAGCCGTTGACACGATACAGCGGTGTGCCTGCCACAGGACCGTCAGACAAAACATGTCCGCGACGTCGCGATAGCACGTTGTAAACTTCCATATACGAGTCCTCGGGGCCTGTTACAGAAACCGAATAAACAGGCTCCATGAGGCGGGGTGAAGCCATGAGGAAAGACGAATAACACGCTCGTCGAGAAGTGGGGATAATTTGGCCGCCTCCACGGAAGATGGCTTCGTTGGCCAGAAGAACATCTGTAACCTTAAACTTTGTGTTTCGTATCGCTAAAGTCGCATGTCAGTATCTGGTCTGAACCGATAAACGTTGGCCCTGATCTATGTATCCGTCTCGCCTCTTACAAGGACCAGAGTATGGTATATCTGCCGCCAGGATCGTCGGCTACCGTTTTCTGTTGAGTTCCTGACAAAGCGGTCAAGCGGCTCCATCTGCGGTACCGTCCAGATCAAACCCCAGCTCAGCGGGCCAGTGGCACCATTGAAACCCTGCGAACACCCACGCCTGGAGACGCCAAGTCTTTTGCCAGCCACGTAATAGCCAGCAGGAGATAGCGGAAGCCAGAAGTGGAGAGTTCGTGGCTGCTCCACAGGGAACTACCCAGTTCTGGAGATGCCAAGTTCCACAGCTAACTAGCTGACAGTGAAACAGATATTATGTCCACTCTTCACTCGAAGGAGTGCCGCATACTGTCGATACGGCCTTCCGCTCAAACACGGTATGGACGAGAAAGCGAATCAACAGAGTAGAGAAAAAAGAAAACTTACGTTCTTCACACAAGGGTCCCTCACGGGTTGCCCAGCTGAATCCTTGTCGGATCGACTCCTTCACTGCGTTGAGCGTTTTCTTATCCACCTGAACTTTATGTTAGTCGAGTTCACGAACAAGGTATCGCTGTGAAAAACAAGCGCTGTGGCAAAGTTATAACTTACTTCTGTGGGAAGAGTATCATCTTGGAGGATGTTTGGACCTGTCTCTTCGGGACCAAATGCCCAGATACTGCGAGCAGCCAGCTTGTCCCAGCCGTGCTTTTCCTCAAAGAATTTGGCAGTCTTGCGAATAGGATCGCGGATGCGCACGGCACCACTCTCAATATCATTCGAGATGCCCTTTTCTAGCTGCTCAGCTACCATTGTGATCTTGTTCTTCTTGTTAGGGGTGATAGCGTAACACTTGGTTGCTGACGTCTCCACGACAGTCTCGCAGAACCGCGTGACAGGATCGGAGACCTTGATGTCCATATCTGCATACAAACGACGGAGGTCATGCATCACACAGTCCATGTATAACTCTCCAGTTCCGAGCACGACGTGTTCGCCTGACTCTTCGACCTTGGTCTTAATCAGCGGGTACGACTTTTGAACCCTTCTTAGTCCGTCAAGCATTTTGGGGAGTTCTGAGGGATTGATGGGCTCAGCAGCGACCTTAAGAACAGACTCTGTGAAATGTGTGATGGGTTTGAAGATATAGGCGTCCTCATCATCTTCGAGTTTGGGAGGGAGAATAGTAGCTGACTTGACAATAGAGTTGTCGACACCGCTCAACAATACAAGGTTTCCGGCTGGCACACCGTCTGTAGGAATGTTGTATCTTGTCTCGCCAATAAAGACCTCAGAGATGTTTGCCATGGCCATGTCCTCTTCGTCATCCAAGGAGTAGCCTTCACCGAGGACGCGGACTTGCATACCTGGTCGGACTGTGCCACTCAGCACTCGACCAAAAGAGTGAAAGCTCTTTGCGTCTGCTGTGTTAAAAAGCTTGGTGATATGAACCACCAAAGGACCGTCCTGGTCACAAGCTTGCATGGAGGCGGCAACCTTTGTGTCCAGGGGTCCAGTGTAATATCTCTCCAGTAATCGTTCAGCGGTCTCAATGGGTGAGGGGATGTGTTTAACAATCATGTCCACAAAACCAGTTGAAGGACCAAAGAACTGTTCACAGACTAGCTTCAGGAGCACCTTGGCATCAGCCTTGTATTGAGAAGGCTTGAGCTCGATACCCAACGAGGCCAGGACTGGCCGCAGTTGCTCAGGGCTATCGCTGATAGAGTGCGTGAAGATCTTGTAGATAGGTTCAAGGACGAAGTGAACAAACGAGCGCGCTGAACGCTCGTCCAGAGGCTTTCGTGAAAAGTTTCGCTTTTTAGGGTTATAATAAATGTCACCCCATAATCGTTTCGCAAATTCGTCCGCATTAATGTCACCAAAGGTATCAGTGTACATCTTGGCGAAGCTCGGTAGTGTAAAACACCATCCCATATCTGTGCATGCGAAGAGGACATTGCCCTTCTCGGGACTTATCCGCTTCGAGGCAGCCTTGGTAGGAGCTGTGTTTGTGATGATAGTGTTGACCTCTTCGACAACGTGCTTGAGCTTGAAGTATGCGTCCTTGGGTGGTAGCTTGAGCTCGAGGATGAGGCGGTCCATCTTATTGATAATCAGCGTTAGAGGAATATCCTCGAGCACAGCATGCTTGATGATCTGCTCCGTGTTGATCTGGACACCCTCGACAACATCCACAACCAGGCAAACACCGTCGACCAGTCGGAATGAGGCAGCAACCTCATCGACAAAGTTGACATGGCCAGGAGTATCGATCAGATTGACAAGATGCGATTTGCCCTTGGTGCTGGGTAGCACCAGACTCATCGGCGCAGCCTTGATAGACAATCCTCTTTCCCTCTCCAAGATGTGGATATCTGTATATCTCAATTGCTCGTCGCGGTTCTTGCCTACCCTCCGTTCCAATCGATCTGAGATATCGTGTGTCTCGAGAACCAGCATATCCATAAACGCTGTCTTTCCATGGTGCAAATGTCCTGCCAATGCTACGTTTCGCGTCTGTTCGGGGAAGTTCATCAAATCCGTCATGAATTCGCGATCGAAGAAGACGGGTGGAAGATCGGCTTCCTCGATGTTGAACTTCTTTTGCTCGATCGGCGCGATGATGGGTTGGGTTAGAGGCTGGGCATCCTCTTCTTCGACTCGTGTTTCGACATCGGCTCCGTATACCTGCTCGGCGGTCGGATAGTACTGTTTGTCTTCGTGAAGAACGATTGAGTTTGATGGTCCATCTGCAAGTCATAAGGGTTAGGACAGACTCATGAGCGAAGCTATTCGAGGTTCATACCATCAAGCTCCATGAGCTCCTGGCCCGTCACACCAGGGGCCTCTTCTGGCTCATCGTCGTAGATGTAGTCGCCCGCCTCAACGCCCGCCTCAACGCCCGCCTCAGAAGCCTCGTCTGATCCGGCCTCCTCGCCAATGAAGTTACCGAACCTGTCGCGATATGTTAGCGCGCCGTCAACATTTCAAAGCTCGAAACGCGACGAAGGGGTGAGGTACGTACTCGTCGTAAAGGTCATCCATCTTTACTGCGTATTGATTAGATGCGCAAATACGTAATTCCTTATGCGCAAGCAATTGGCGATGTGAGAATGCAGTTTCTCTAATCGTCAATCTTGTCACCTAAAGCCCCGTACCTGGCCTGGCGTTGCGCGCAAGCTCTCATCTGTCGCCAACTTTTTCGATGTCACGTGGGCTCAATCTAATCAGCATCAGCATTAACCTACCTAACCTGAAGGTCGATGGTCGATGGTCGGTGATCGGTGGTCGGTGGTCGGAGGCAGGTACAGGTGGGGCCGGAGGGTTTACAGGGGGAACCTGCCTACGCTACGCTGCCGACAGCGGCGTATTCGCAAGAGCCGTGCCCCTCCACAGCCTCCATTTCCCGGTGTGCAGTATCCGAATTCGAGCGCAAATGGCAACCACGCGGATAAGAGGGGCACAATGTTAGCTGTTAGCTGTTAGCTGTTAGCTTTGGGCTAAGTCTGTCTAATTGGAAGGAAGTCCAGTTTCGCTTGCAGCATGCAGCTTAACTACTGCTCCTTCTCTTCTGCTCAACAAATTTGCCGCCGGTTTCCGCTCCACCCACTCCTCTAAGGTATAAACTAAGCTCACTCGCCTGACGATCTCTCTTAATTTTGTAAACTCCATTCACTCAATCACATCAACCGTCAAAATGGCCAACCTTCCCCCTGTTTATATCGTCTCTACGGCTCGTACGCCCATCGGTTCTTTCCTTGGGTGAGTATCAGTCTGAGAAGTAAGCGCATTGCGATTGTGTTGACTAATATGAATATAGCTCTCTGTCAAGTCAGACCGCTGTTCAATTGGGCTCCGTTGCCATCAAGGGTAGGGACAAACTACACCACAAGCGACTCTGCAAACCATTCAATTTGCTAAAACTTGTTCCTAGGTGCTGTTGAGCGTGCTGGTATTAAGCCTGAGGATGTCGACGAGGTTTTCTTTGGCAATGTCCTCTCTGCTGGGTAAGTGTTCCCCCTTTGACCCCGCCATCATGATATTCAAACCTCGAGACAATGGTAGATTTGTACTGACTTGACTTGTCTCTCAGTGTCGGTCAGGGCCCTGCCCGTCAATGTGCTCTTGGTGCTGGTCTTCCCCAGACCGTCATCGCCACCACCGTGAACAAGGTCTGCGCTTCCTCCCTCAAGGCCATTATCCTCGGTGCCCAGAACATTATGCTCGGTACCTCTGATATCGTCGTTGCTGGTGGAACCGAGTCCATGTCCAACACTCCTCACTACCTCCCCAACCTCCGAAACGGTGCCAAGTACGGCGACCAAACACTTGTCGACGGCGTTCTTAAGGATGGTCTGACCGACTCTTTCAAGAAGGACCACATGGGTATCTCTGCTGAGCTCTGTGTCCAAGACTACGAGCTCACCCGTGAGCAACAGGACGAGTACGCCATCAACTCCTACAAGAAGGCCCAGGCTGCCACTGAGGCCGGTCTTTTCACCGAGATTGTCCCCGTTGAGATCCCTGGTGCTCGTGGCAAGCCTGCCACCAAGGTCGACCGCGACGACGAGGTCAAGAACCTGAACATTGAGAAGCTCAAGGCCATGCGTCCTGCTTTCAAGCCTGACGGCAGTGTCACTGCTCCCAACGCTGCCCCCATCAACGACGGTGCTGCCGCTGTTGTTCTTGTCTCAGAGGCCAAGCTCAAGGAGCTCAACCTCAAGCCTGTTGCCAAGATTCTTGGTTGGGGTGATGCTGAGCGCGAACCTGAGCGATTCACCGTTGCTCCCGCTCTAGCCATTCCCAAGGCCATCAAGCATGCCGGTTTGACCGCTGATCAGGTTGAGTACTACGAGATCAATGAGGCCTTCTCTGCTGTTGCCCTCGCTAATGTCAAGATCCTTGGTCTCAACCCCGACACCGTCAACGTTTACGGTGGCTCTGTTGCTATTGGCCACCCTCTTGGCTGCTCTGGTGCTCGTATTGTCACCACCCTCACCTCCGTGCTGAAGGAGAGGAAGGCCAAGATTGGCGCTGTTGGTATCTGCAACGGTGGCGGTGGCGCTTCTGCCATGGTTATCGAGAACCTGCAATAAAAGGGCTGATAGTAGGATAATTGACGATTTGGATGACACGAATGAATGGGCATGCGATGCAAAGGAATGCAAAAGTTTGGTCTGTTGCCATATTTAACACATTCTGGTATGGCTTCTATGGCTCCCTGCTGCTTCATGGTATACCCACCTGCATAAGCAGTAAATTAGATATACAAATACCTTTAATCAAGAACAAACAACAAGTCGGTTTCATGCACTGTGTTCAATACAATGAAATTATATTGCATCAACTTAATATTGATACCATCAAGGCGTGCTGCGGTTATATAGTTTCTAAAGTACAGGCCGAATGAGTAGTAACCCCCCGCAAACATGATATCAACCGTTCGCAACAAGAGAGGCAGGCACTCATGTACGGGCATGTCTTCCAAGTGCGAATTCCCTATCGCCTTTTAAGAATTCCAAAGACTAAAAAAACAAATCGACAAAGGACAAAGCGAAGCAGCAAAAAGACGCTGATGAGTTGCAAGCACGCCCTCCCCCTTTATTCCCCTCAAGTATATCACGTCTCGTCACTTCCGGACTGTGCCCTGGCAAAACGGGGACTCGATCTTGTCCTCTTCTCTGGAGGAGCAGAAGCTGGAGTTTCTGCAGACCTCTTTCGCGATGCTTTACCCTTCCCTTTCGGAGCGGCCGCTACTTGCTTCGCAATCACAGGATCTGGACTGGGCCTTCGTTCCGACTCCTGCTGCTGAGGTGAGACGGGGGGCTACTCCATCTCCACATCTTCAGCAGCACTGGGAGGAACGACGCCGTCGTCCATCCATGTACGGAAGTTTTTATTCTGCTCCTGAACCTCCTCTGGGCTGAGGTCCTTAGTCCAAGCTGGGTTGTGCACCCACTTCTCGAGGAGCTTATTCTCTCGGTGCACGCTCAATGCGCGAAGAACCTTCTCACGGCGCTCTCGCTGTTCCGCTGACTTGGGGGATTGATCATAAACGACATATTCCGAAGTCCCAGGAGCCCATAGCATCTTTGAACTCTTAAGGCAAATGCTAATTGTGAGGTCCTCCTTGTAGGAGATGGGTTTGGGAATAGCATCCTCATCGGCATCAGCATCCGATGAAGGAAGGTTTCGAGAAAGCACAACCTTTTGGAGTTTCGATCTCGGGACCCCCTCAGTGGGCTCAACGCGAATGAAGGATGAGATATAATACTGCCAGCGCTCGCGCAGCTGCATTTCATCCATGTAGAATGTGGTCTCTTCTCGTTGAAGCCATCGCACAGTTGCCTCATTCTTAGCAGGGAACTAAAAGTATGTCAGTGGTTTGGTGGCTTAGAGATTCAGGATTCCAAACTTACCCAGCATATCACGAAGACGTCTCCGTCCTTGACACACTTCTCGGCGAACTTGCGAGCGCTAATCTCGGTCTGGTAGCTTGTCTCCTCTCGCTCGCGGCTGGCCTGAAATTGTGCAATCAAGTCGGGGGTCTTCTCCTTTGCGTCTGTGCTACTGCAGGTGAGGGCTAGACGGCAAAGAGTCTTGAGAAGATCTTGGATGGTGTACACCTTCCATCCAGTCTTGAGGTAATAATGTCGCATCACATCCTGGTACCGGCTCTCATCCACTTCGCCGGTAATGTACTCCTCAATGAGTTCAAGGGTTTTCGGCCAGTAACTGTCAGGATCATCGTTGGCATCGAAAAACTTCATGTGATTCTCCGTGAAGCCGATATCGCGAGCAGGCTTTTGCTTATTGAGGCGCTCCACCTCCTTGGCCACAATCTCCTTCGACTCCTTGAGATCTTGAAGGCGCTGGTAGAGGGTTTGGAAGATGCTGAAGAAAACGAACAGGGTCTGGTTGCAGAAAAAGTTGTACCATGGCCGAGTGAAGAACCCGTCGGCCTTCAGCTCGTCATCTGTACTCAGTACAACGTCGCTCTGGCCAACAACAACCGGCTTAGGGATGCTGGGCATCCAGCGCTCGTTGGAAACGTCCGTAGTGGCGACCTCCTCAGAAGCATCGGGCATTTCCTCTTCGTTGGCTGAGGTAACATCAGGGGTCGTCTCCTTGCTCCCAGGGGTACTATCCTCCTTTTGCCCACGAGGTTTGCTACCATTACGGCCAGGATCGAGAACCCCTCTAAGGAGATCTCCCTTCCGACCGTTGCGCCGGCTGCGGCCATTCGTAAGCTCTGCAGGTGTGTGATCCTCCAACTCGTCTTCACCAGAGTCCGGCTGCATCTTTGGAAGCTTGTCCTGGATGCTCTCCTCTGAAATGTCGAAGAAGGTAGGGATGAAAGACTCAAAAAACTCGAGAATGCGTTCCTTCTCCTGGGTACTGTGCTGACCGTTGTGTAAACTATACAGCATCATCAGGCGCAACAAATCGATGATGGTATTCTTATCGGCAAAGTCCCAGCTGAACTGATGTCGAGGGGTTCTACCCTTTAACGATCGCTCGCGGCGCTGTTCCTCGTGCTTGGTTTTGATGACATCAACAAGATGTTTAGCAGTCAAATGTCGCTTGTCGTTCTGCTTTACAAGTATGCCCATATGGTCCAAACTCTTGAGATGCATGTTCTCTGTCTGAGCATGCCAAACCTTCTCCCACTCTCGCTGGGAGAATCGCCACTCCTCATCCTTCTGTTTCATACGAGCCAGCAGGACAGGCACGACATCAAAAGGATGGGTGAACATGTCATTGACAACATCAATACCGCGGTCACCGTAAATCTTCTTGCAAATCCGTTTGAAAATGGATGTGCTTTGGCCGGCAAGTGCAACAGGCAACTGAAATCCCTCCCTTTCGGGGGGAGACATGGCGAGCATCTGCTGAGCAATAGGCTCCAGGAGTTGGATGCACTTAAGGTTAGCCTCGATATTGAAATCATAATCGTGACGCTCTTCTTCAATACGGTGCAGGCCTTCCTCGAACTGGTTCTTCCTGTGTGCAACAAATCCACTATCTTCTGACGCCCATGTAGGATGTGAAGCCCACTCATCATTGAGGACAGAGTTGCATAGTTCGTCTCGGCCACTGCAGGGTTTGAGGCGCTCTCGCTTGGGGAGTAATCGGTAACTAGGGCCATAGCCTCGACAGTTGCTAAGAGATACCTTTTCTGTCGGGGGAGCAGGACGGTTGTCAATGATGACATCTTGAGTATCAACACCTACAAAGCTCTTCCAAAAGTTCATCAAATCAGGGTTTGCACCAATAAACAGTGCACCCTTGTGAAATAATGTGTTTCGATCGATAATATTTTGGCTGAAGAGGTTGCAGAGTTTCAAGAACTCGTTCATCGAAGATCTGTTGCTGAGGAACTTCTTGACGCGCTCAAAGAAAGCAATCTCGTCCTGGTTCGACGTTGAAGAAGATCTAGCAGGGTACGGTTCCGGCATGACAGGTGTTAAAGTCGGCTCGACTGCTGAGTTGTCACCTCCTGGTCTGGCATGATTGAGTTTGGGTCTCTTATTACCGTTAACAACAGGAGGAGCGAGCCGTGCAGCTGCAGTCGCCTCTGCTAGAACAGTTGCTGGCTGGACAGTCTGTTTATCGGCTCGCGGTCGCTTCTTATTGTCCTTGGTCGCACTAGCAGGCGGTGCGAAACTACCGAGAGGTGGCATCTTCTGTCCATCCCTCATAGCAGGCTGTGGTGTCTGGTTAGGGCCGGATGGAGGACCATCATCCATTCGGTTAGGGGTCTGCTTTGCCTGGCCAGCAGATTCTGGCAAAAACTGCTTAAAGTCTTCCAGCAGGTCAGGAGCAGAGTTGAACAGAGTAGTAACCTGCGCGTATACGTCCTGGATGGGCTTTTGTTCCCGCTGATACGTTTGTAGGATTTCAAGGAATTGTTTGTAAATCTCAGGTTTGTCCTGGAAGCGGTTCTTTGCCATGATTAGTACATCCGACGCTTAAACAGGCGATGAAGGCAACGGTGGGTTTTACCTTTATCTTATTAACGTAGCTGATAGCATGGTTGAATTCAACTGGTCCCCGTCGTTCCATGTTTGCCTGGTTTGCTGCATTGCCGTTCACTGCAGCTTGTCCTGAAGGGGTGGGTGTCAATGCAAGACGGGCGTTTGGCCCCTCACCAGGACCCGCGCTGCCTTGCGGCAGAGCACGTCGTTGGGCGGAGTTGTTGCTCTCATTGAAGGCAGCATTGTGGGCTGCAGCTTGAACAAAGAGGCTCGCACCGTTTTGGACAGGCGTGCTAAATTGAGCCTCAGGGCTTTCAATACTGTGCTGAGGCCTTTGTTGCTGCCACTGCCCGCCTCTCTCGGGAAACAGAGGCTGGTTTGTGACGGGCCCATGGCCATCGCCCTGGTTTCCACGTCCAGTGATGGATTGGACTGTGGTGCCCATAGGTGTAGTGACTCGGATTGTATTTGGGTCATTGCCTGCTCCGCACTCGATACGATAGCCGGGAGGCAGGAAAGTGTTAAACCCTTGAATAAGATTGGGATGTCCAGCGAAGAGCTCCGATACACGGTTGATAACCCCAGGGGTATCGATTCTACATTTGGGTCAGTTGTCATCATAACATGATTGTGTGTCAGCTTTAGACGTACGCCTGACTCTTGAAGTCCTTCATTATATCCAAGAAGCGGTTGTAGACGTCTGGCTGATCATGAAACTGGACTTTAACTTGATCGAGATACGTCAGAGCATCCTGGAAGAGGAGAAGCGGTTAGCGAATGGTCAGGCAGTAGGAGAGATAGTATGTATAAGCATGAGCTACATTGAAAAACTTGTAGGAGGCCGATATGCCGATTTCTTGGCCGCAATAGAGCATCATGCCCTCTCCCTCGTGGTTGAAGATGCCAACGAGGTCACCTGGCTTTGCCGGAAGGCTCGTGAGAAGGGCATTGAGCTCCATGTTTGACCAGAGCTGCAGTATCGTGGAAATAAGAGTGCGGCAGGAATGTGAGAATTCGTGAATGTATCAAGAACAGCCCATCAAAGCAGGCGTGGAAATCCAGCGAAGGAGGGGGAAGGAAAGTTGAGGTTTGGTAAAAAGGTTATGGTGAGGCAAAGATGTGGGTGGTCCAGCGGCGGCCCGCGCTGTCGCATCACCGGCTTGCAAACGCAAACTTGCGGATGGCTGCCAGGTGCGCAAACAGCTACTGGTTCCCCTCCTCACCATCAAAGCTTCACTCGGCAAACGATTGCTAATCAAATTGTACTCACATTGAGAATAGGCTGCTGTCCTTGGGTAATCCCACCAGGGAGCTGATGAGTTGCCGATGCAGCGCCTGGGTTGAACGGCGCGCCCTGTTGGGCCCCGCGCTGGCCCTCCTGAGGCTGCTGCTGTAAAGGACCACCAAAAACTGCTGCAACGCTGCTCGCAGCGGATTGTGTAGATGTTGGGGGTCCGGCGGCGTGCGGCATCGGCGCAAACATTTGCGGTTGAGTGTTGTTATTATTAGGTCCACCGTGTTGAACCGGTCGGTTATGCTCGTTCTGAAGCGGCCCTCCGAAGGCGGCCAGGGGACCACCTGACGATGGGGTACCCAGAGGAATCTGGGGATTTCCGTTATGATTCGCAAGAAGTCCACCGGGACTATGAATTGCACCAGAGATCCGCGACGCGACCGGCTGGTGAATAGGGATGGAGCCAGCACTGCTGTGGTGAGGTGTTGACTGGTATCGTTCGTTAGACTCCCGGTCGCGATCCCGATCGCGCTCTCGTTCTCGTTCCTGGTCCCGACGGGCCATCTCCTCGCGTTGTTGTAAGGCTCGGTGTCGATCGTCCATCTCGCGGTCTCGATCGTATACTGCAGGGCCAAGATTCTGGCTGTTCATACTGTTCTAATCGAGTGAAGAATTAGTAGGATGCTCTACTTCAAGGATGCGACGGGCTACTTCAAGATCATAATCCTTGAAGCTCCAGAATCAAAGACCACCATGAGCCAGACGTTTCAGGGCTGTCGCGCGTGGGGGCAACAAGCGACGCCCGGAGATCAGGAGAGCAGCAACGCCAATTCGCGACATCATAGACAAAAAGACTTACACCAGGTGAAATGAGGCCGGCGCCAGTAGAAATCTACATGGAGCCGAGTTCGCGCAAGACCTATAATCGAAATGATAAAGACGCAAAGGCTATAATAGACGTTGGCGAGGGGCGGTTCGTCGTAGATGCAAAACCGAGCTTTACAAAGTTGCGAGCTTCCTCCGGCTAGGGTGACGCCGATTGTCTATTGGCGGATCACGTGGTGATAGCAAAGTGGAGTTTTTCATTTCTGATGATTCGCGGACTTTCTTATCTTATCTGGGAAGGCTCAGCCTTGTTGTTCGATGATGAAATTCGGATGTCGCATGACCGCGGCCCCTACTACGTGCAGTTATTAAGCGCTACTCCTTGCTCGCTAATATGTCCTGCGCCCGCCCATTCTTTTATTCTGGAACTTGCAGGCATACATATCAACTCAAACTACTCCGTATGACACTTTTCTACTTCTAAAGTGGTCGACTAGAGATCTCATGGGCTTTAATTAGCCCGTTTTAAAGGGGAACAAATTCTCCATACAGGCTGTGGAAAGACACAGAGTTGATATATGAAATCAATGAGAAGAAACTCCCAGGCTAAGTTGAACCAGCTAATGTAAAATGTTCCCAATACCACCCAGATAGCCTTAGCATCCATGTTTGATACGCCTCAGTGTGTTCCCATACCGGATCTAGCCCGTAACCCAAGTCCCAAATCCCAGAAGCAAGAAGCAAGAAGTAGATGATATATACGAGCGAGGTCATCATCATAACTCGTAAAGCCACTGTCCCACCCATTCATAAAACCCATGTTACCATTCGCCATCCCATAAAACCAAAACAGTCTGAATCCGCAATCCGATTGGATATTGCGTGAACTGCTGAAGATGTATCTTCAAATGTGTTTGACGATATCGTCCCCAAAGTGGTAAGTGAGAAGCGTCTGGTTGAGAGTTGAAGCATTGCCATCGAAAGTTTCGAGAATTGGCGTAAAGCCGGAAAAGCGATTGGTATAGTGGCCCGCTGCCGACACAATCATTCCCATGAGTTCGCCTGGAATGATTAGTAATGGCCAATTTAGCATCTCTCGAACTTACCAAAACCAATGAGCCATAAGTTTCGTCCAAGCGAAGGGGAGAGACCATACGATCCCATTGCAAGTGACAATATTGGGCAGAAGATATAGGGCCAAAGACGAGAAAGTCCAAATCCACCAAACACATATCCTTGCAATCCAGTAGCAGATGCGGCAGTTGCGTCAAGGATATCGAGAACCTGATTGGACTTTCGCAAAGCTTGATCAAGTCGTGACTCGTGGTTGTCGTATTTGACGAGCAAGTCATCTGCAAGTTCCTCAAGTCTCCCCATGCCCTGTAAGCGGTTAGCGAAATATCTTTTTATAGTGAGACTAAAACTTGCAGCTTCGATCTTTTCCTGCTTGTTCATAATGGCTTGGTTTCGGAACTCCGTTATCTCCTTTGGCAAGTCAGTGTTGGTTCTCTAACCACCATTCAACTCACCATGTGGTTACGGAGAGTAACAGAAGATCCAACCGCTACGCTCAGTGCTGTCATCAGGACCTCGACCTCGTTATTCAACTTCTCGGTGGTGGTCTGGAGTGCCACCTCGTATGATGAAGCCATGTCAGCAGTCTTTTCTTGAACTGAAAGAATGAGCAGCCCCAAAAGATCATGCAGAGCTTGGGTGTCTTTCAAACTACTTTGCACAAGGTTTCGTGAGTCCTATGCTCATTAGTATTTGATCCGGCGGGCCAGGTGTTCACATACCTCAACAGCGTGACTCAACTCATGGCGTAGGGTCTTGCTAGCCTTCTCCATCTCCGTTTGTATATGTTGGACTTGAGGACCCATGTTATCGACGGACCGACTTGCGGCATCAAAGGCTCGGTTGAGTGACTGAAATCGCGCTTCCATATCTGCCTCGATGTCATGAGTGAGTCTCGCAAGGATTTTGGTAATCTTTTGGTAAAGGAGCACGTTCTCATCTGGAGTGAACAGTCAGTATGTTCTGACAAGTCTTGAGTATTCCTTACCTTTCTTGTGATCGGCCCTTGCGGCATCACAGAACCTGAGTGCTTTGTGTCGATAGCTTACCCAAGTGTTCCAAGCAGAGTCGGACTGGGCAAGACCTTCGAGGCACTCATCAATCTCAGTAGTTGAGACATGAAGCTGCGGGACGGTTGTGACAGGGAGTGATGCCAAAGATGATTCTCGAAACTTTGAACAAGCGCCAGGAATCCTAAAACTCCCACGCTCCAAATCACAGATGGCAAGGCTTGCAGCATAAGAGTCAACAAAATCCCTAGCTGCTCTTCCGCTGTCGATATGGATTTTGGCATCGTCTTGCCCGTCCAAGAGATGACAGTTGTTGACTAGCAGGCGCGCAGCGTTGCGATGGCAAAGAGGCTCCGATTCTAGCTCCTGGAGCTCTTGAATGGCAGTAGTGTAAGCGTTGGAAAGTCTCTGCTCTGCTTGCTGTCCGAAAAGCCGACTGCTATCAGCACTGCGTTGCGGGTGCTGGAATGAGACTTGGTTCCCTATTGTGGTAACGTTAGCTTGCAAGCGCACCCGAGATCACTCATCATACCGTCAGAAAGTCGCTGCGGTCTCCAAGAGAAACATTGCACCTGCTTTGTTAAGGACACAAGAAAGATGAATCCCAAAAATAGGGAAGTTGCCACCTTAGATGCCATGTTGATAGACAGTCGCAAGCATAAGCGACATGGAGGTGTTGTAGGTTGTAGAGTTAGCCGAACTGGTAGATGGTTTAGATTGTCGGGAATAAAAGAGGAGTAAGTTTTGGAGAATCTAAAGAGAAGAAGGGGAAGAAGTGGAAGAAGGGGAGCTCACGAAGGGGGAGTTGTGATGAATTCGGAAGGAAGGTTGGCAAAAGATTCGCTCCTTCTTCAAAAGAACTTTGCTGGACCTCTCAAGCGCAGCATGTGCACTTTTCCGCCTCTCCTCTAAATTCAAGGCCCAAAATTCAATACAAGCGGTAAATAAATGTTACTTCAATCGGTGTCCAGCATTGCCGTTTGAAACCATGTTGGTAGATCCGATAGCATGGTAATACGCACCTTTTATCAGCAAATCGGTTAAAGAACACATCCATTGTAAACCGTACACAAGGAACACCATACATTTTATTCTATCTCACACTTCGTTCATATGAGCACTTTCCTGTAGATTGTGAGAAGTTCGTTTATAGCGCAGCGCCATGTTGACAGAATGGTTCGTTTGGTTCTCAGGTTTACATGAAATGGTGTTTGCAGCCTTATTATGAAGTCACTATTCTCGAGAAGTACAATTTGCAACAATACACCATTATGCAAACACGACAGATCGTTGGTGTTCCGCTTCTTGCCAAATAACTCGCAAATCCAGCTTTGTCCCTAAGCTATTCAATTCAGTGACATTCTGTTACTATTTGTGTTCTCTTGTTCGAGATAGCCCAATCAGCAACACGCGCATCAGAAGCAAACACCAACATATCTTACCGCTCGCTAACACCACCTAATATTTCGTGAGGGACACCCGCCTTGGTAATTATTTTGTGAATGATTCACGCACGCGGCCGCCAATAACTGACCAACACCCAGACTACAGAACAGCATCCCGTTTTCCAAAGGGCGACGGGCCGGACCGTGATATTACACGCCACAAGAGCA
This sequence comes from Fusarium tricinctum, assembly GCA_020744515.1. NCBI lineage: Eukaryota > Fungi > Ascomycota > Sordariomycetes > Hypocreales > Nectriaceae > Fusarium > Fusarium tricinctum. The sequence goes on from JAGPXF010000006.1 coordinate 3,665,085, forward strand.
TAGACGTCTTGCCATAAGAATACCCTTGTATTACACTAGTCTCGGAGGAATAAAGATGCTTTGATCTATATTGGTCCCATGATGTCTCGAACAATACATATAAGCGGTAGAAGTTTTAGGAAGAGCTATTGTCCGATTGGTTGCCCATGTCCATAAAAGACCCGAGCATCAATCCCTTAAATCAATACATCCATTGATAAGGCCAAGGTCGATCGTATGGTTTTTGGTAGACGGCGGCCCCCACCGCCTAAAGAAGCACATTTGTGACAACATTCACAACCACATTTGGTCAATGACTTCGTTTGTTGAGCTGCTGGTGGCAGGTACATAATTTCGTCTCGCAGTATTTATCTGTAAACCTACATAAAACACAGCCCAACTTATTATGTTTCGGTTATTAATTTTTCTAAGATTACCTACAATTTCATAAAGTATGAAAGAATACGGAGTACTTCTATTCGCGAATAAGTCATAATGCGAGGGTTTATACAAACAATGGGGCCTCATTGAAACCGAATGAAATCAACAGACGCTAATTTGTTTTAGCCCGGTCAATAAAAAAGAGGCATCTGAGTTATTAACCTAACCGTGGGCTTGGAAATTAGATTCAACGTCATGCTGCGTGCCAACCAAGGCACATGCTCATCGTGATCGATCCCATTAAATGTTTCGATCCAAGTTCATTAAGCCCTTTTCCCTCCAGGTAAACTGTCAAATTGGCGAAACCTTACGCGTATACTTAGAGCTGCAACAGATCTGAATACTCTACCCGGGTTGCATGCGCCTACGGGCAGGGCGCTGCAGTTATTCCATTGTTCTTTCATTGGTGCTCTTATTTGGCGATCGCCGATTTGTCCACTCTTTGTTACGGGCCCCGGACTCGGCCACCGTTGGCAGTTGTTTTTGAACGTCCCCGGCTTCTATCCTGCACAAACCAAAAAAAGGCTTCACTTTCAACGTCGAATCGATCTCGCCCACTCGTTTCTCCCAGCCGGCCGCGTGTGTGTGCTGTTATTAGACAGCCCCCGAGTGCCGTGCCCAAGACTTTTGCGACCGAGGTGTTACAGGTTGTTGGACGTATGGATTCTGGTCAACAAGATTCCATCGATACAACAACGTATCAGTCAGTCGCAAAGAGAGCCTCGGAGACTTCTCCATATGGCATACTAGAGCTCACCAAGCCGCAGGTCATATGCAAATACCTTGACCGAATATACACCCTGGTCATCGGCATTACAGTACATTGTCCCAACGCGGTGGGCCTAGACCATCCAACATGTGTATCCAAGTGGATCGGGAATTTGCTTGCGGGCATATCAGTTTCCTCCATATTCGCTGGTGCCAGAAACTTTTCAATGGATGTAAAGGTCCTTCGCACAAACACGACACCATACACGTCGAGGAAACGTGCCCAGACTGTATACGCAAGGAGAGCCTTCCTCGGCCTTGGACCCCTAAATAACGAAGAAGACCTCAATGGTGGAATGGACAACAAGGTGGCATACGAAACATCCCCAGTGAGGCATGGCAATGAATTGCATAGATGAGAGTTAGGCGAGAAGGTTTCTGGGATAGCTCCATCGACAACGAGGTGATTTATAGAGGCAGAGTCACATTTCAGAGAAGATTTGAGACGAAATTGTGCTGAACCAAAGCTAGTACTGGAACGATGTTTACATGCTGAGAATGTTGTATCGTTTGATGTACATGTTTCGCTATGTGGCCTCCTACAATATTCGAATATATGCGCAAGATCGACAAAGGCCAAGAGCTCATCTTCTATATCATGAAGCATCCCTATCAAGAACCTTGATCGCTGCAAAGACTATCGTTTTGATCCTGGGGAGTTATTTCCCAAACTTCAAGAATGGGAAGAACGTTAAAAGTAATTTAGTGCCGATCGGCCGAACCGCTAGACTCAGACAGATATTGGTCGTACAAATCGCATTCAGAATAATGACCAAAGAGGTTCAATAGATGGCATATCTCCGTCAAAAGTAAACAACCCCCATTTATTCAGGGTAGCACTGACAGTTGAGCTAAGAGCATTGGCAATTGACCACTGAATACCCTAAACCTAAAACCCGACCAGGCACGGATGTTAATGCTGTGACTCGGAACGGCGGACGAGCATAGGAGCATTAATTTGACTACAGTGGTACGACGAAGTTCATCGGCTGGTTCCCCAGCTATACTCGCGGTAAGCTAATAGGATAACTTATAAAAGTGTTATATGCGCCGCTCATTATGCCTCCGAATTCAACATTAAAGTACGGAGTAAACCTGCGAGGATAAGCAAAAATGAATATGAGAAAGGGTTCCATGGGTGAGACATTCATACAAGGATCATGGGAGCACCCCACCACGCCCACCTACCAGTGAGCCTCTTAAGCTTCTTGACTGGTCTCGATGGGGTCCGGAGCCTACCAGCTGAGCCTAGACACTATCACTAGTCACTAGCACGAGGCTGAAGGACGCGTAGGAATTAGACCGTTGCCAAGACCTCCAGCTGGCAGTTTAGCCGCTATTTGATGGGTCATGGGCTGCAGCTAGTAATAGGAACAGTATGACAGCTAAAGTCGAATAGAGGTTAATTATATAGATGCGACAGAGTATCACACGGCACGTGATACATGATTAACAAAGTCTCCGGTTGAACAGGTAAGGATAAGATGTGCCCAACTGGACCTAAAACATTCCACTGACGAATAGAAGCAAACCTCGAACGTCTTTGCATTCTCCAACACTTTGACAGCCATCTCCAACGTCCCGCAGCCAATGACAGCCCACGCGAGTCAGCCAATGGACGAGGGGCTTGGCCCATCGTACAATTCCCCTCCTCAGCCTTGCCCATCATACGATGTCGACCAATTTTTGCTACGCCAGCGGCCCAGGACTCCCGGGGTCTTCAAGGGCCCCTGGAGCTGGAACCGCACAAGACTGGCCTTTTCGAAGCAAAAGTCACGCCATTGCGGTCGATAAACATCAAGAAGTCGACCCGGCAGTGGGAGAGAAATCTGCTATTGTTCCTGCGTACCCCCGTCCCGCTGATTTGCAGAAAGAAAGAAGGTAGGGAGAAGGGAGGGAGAAAAAGAGTTGAGGAGAGATGGTTGGTACCTATCAGCAGTCATATCATAATATGGTTTTTGTGAGGAAAGCCCCATGATCCATCCCCCAACGTCCAAAAACAGAAGGGTGATCATAAAGTAAATCGATCAATCGGACCTCCGTGACCAAGAACCAACGCTTCTGACTGCGGCGAATACGACAACTGACAAGACGGTAAACCCGGGCTTTCTCTTGCCAATGATCCATCCTATCCTGACTTATTCTGCTGTCCACCATTATCCGCTATCCATTACCCATTACCCATTACCCATTACCCATAATCCATACATGCATCCCCCGAAGCAGGTCTCAGGATTGACTCCCTCCCAGTAAAAAGTACCCCGTCTGGGCCTGGGCTTTCCCGTCTAACCAACGAATTGGGAGCCGCATCTGTCCGCTCATCCTATCGACTGATACTCTCTTCTCCGTAAAACCCTTTACTCCCTCATCCAACATCTTACAACCGATTGCATACTGCTGCTTGTTGCGCCCCGATCTCACTTTGCGACAACTAAGTGGTAAACGTATTCACGTTATACCATCGATACACTGTGGCTAGAAGCTATACTATATAGCTACCCGCCCACCAGCACCTACGTCAAACCAAGCCAAAACCCAAGCTTCCGCCACGCTCACGCTCGAGTACGAGTCAAAGCTCGACCTCGTCAAAATATTCAGAAAATCCTCCCTGGCCCGTTCGCCCTGGTTCTTCATTGTCGCTATTCCTGTCACTATCGACCCATTTGGCCGTGCGCACTCTTTCAGCTCACTCACCATCTCCTGTTCCTTCGACGTCTTTGAATCTGACCTCAATCTCAACGATATTCCGACTCAACATCTTCAATGACTTAATGCCATTCTCGCCTTGCTCGGACTCAATTAATACATTATCAACTCATTTGTTGTCATCTCCTCATTCTTACATTTCTTACCCTCCACCGCTGGCCCCACTGTCATATACCTTGACGAACCAGCCCCTTCAGCGCCCCTCAACGCCTTTACGAGACATCATAGCGGTTATCATTTCTCGAGTGATCTAACTGTTCTCTTGGACAGTAACGATTTGATCATCACTGTTTCTTGCTGGCGATATCGTCGCCCATTGACCTGGCTTAAGCCCTGCACGGGTTACTAACACAAGACCACCCGTCCACAACGACGAACACGGCCTCGCAGGCCGGGATGCCGTGTTAGCAATGGATCCTAATCTACTCAACTTTTTCGCGGTGCCGAACAACCAGACTCTCAATCAGAATGAACCGTCTCAGCAGCAAAATGATCCCTCACCATGGAGACCAACTGGCTTCGAAGGCGACATAGGTTCATCTAGCACTCAAGGAGGGCCATCCTATAATTACCAGTCGAACGCAGCATCTGAGATGTCTTTCACCCAGGCCCCCATGCCATCACCTTATACCAGCTCAAGTAAAACTATTCTTCCAAATAGGGGACATCCGCGAGGCCACCAACAACGGAAGCGAGATGCACACGAGAGGAAGCGCACAAAAGTTGACACAGATTCGGCACTTGAATCTTTGGACTATTGGATCCGATTTGATGATGATGAAGGAGAGAGGACAGGGAGTTATGAAATTGACTTTTCGAAGCGTTATGACCCTATGAACGCCAACACCAACACTCATCACCGGTATGTTTCCGTTATGTATTGATGAATCAGAAGACTGATCAGCGACGAAGACCAGGATATGGATCAAGCTCGACAACCCCAGGCCTTGGAACGGGCATATATGCGACAGCTCCTCCTTTCCAGGGTGCCGAATACTTTGACGACAATGCTTTAGACAATGCCCTGTCTGATGACGAAGAAGGAATTGACTCGATGAGCCTCGAGGAGCATTTATCAAAGATAGAGACTATGCCACCACCAGAAGTGCCTCCACGAGAGGGTCTCTACTCGACACCACTCAGCTGGGAAAAACCAGAGCCAGGTCTACGCATGGAACCGAATTTTGGCTTGGGGGATCCTACAGCGGGCATAAGCTCGGGCTTCGGGCAGACAATGTCTGGAATGGGGAATAATCAACTTCTGAGTAACGATGAGCAAAGGAGACTACTTGCTATTGCAATGAACACTGGTCGGACGCCAGCCAGCTTTATGCCCCCGAGTGGGTTTGGCTTAGGATTTGGAGCTGGCCTCGGTACAGGACTTCCACCCGAGTTCAACAGCAGTATCGACTCCCTCTTAGGAACACCAACGGGAGAGCACAGCCAAAAGCAGACACCTACGCCAGCCAATAGCTCCAAAGCCCCATCTCGGAATCAGGACGTTAAGACGGAGGCCTCGAGCGAAACTGGATTCAGTTCTGCCAGGCCAGGTCTCTCGCGTACCAATACTGCGACATCAGATATCAAGGGCAAGGACAAGCTCAAACAAGGGGATCGGACAGCCCATAACGATATCGAGCGAAAGTATCGTACGAATCTGAAGGACAAGATCGCCGAGCTGCGCGATGCTGTACCTGCCCTTCATTCAATACCAGAAGATGGAATGGATGATGCTGAAGAAAACTCGCAAAGAGGGCCCAAAGTGAGCAAGGTTAGTAGAAGTTCTCATAAACTCAACCAAGTAACGCAATGACTAACAACACTACTGCAGGGTACTGTTTTAACAAAGGCAACAGAGTATATTCAGTATCTAGAAAGGCGCAACAGGGCAATTATGAAAGAGCATCAGGAGTTGGCCAGGCGCTTGCAGGCATTTGAGCAGCTCCTCAGTGCGTCGGCTCGACAGCCGTTCCTGATGCCCAACCACAGTCGGACACTCTTCGATCCAAGAGGCTTCTGCTAGAATAGACATGATTTGGTCCCAAGCATGCTTGGGATTGTGTATAAAAATACCCCAACGATGAATCGTGCTGTTATACACTTTCCGTTTAGATGTCCTTGTATTTATTGTTCGTCGTGCTTTATCTGCCGTGACTAACTGGAAACGCGTAACGGCATATCTTCAGTCATGTTACTCCGGATATGGCTTGGTGAGATGCGAGGTTGGGGCGTCACGGTAGCTGGCGGCGCTGACTTGGTTATTTTCATGAGACTTGTTACCCTACACACTGATTATCACGAATCAGAAATTTGATCTTAACATATGTCGTAGGTAAGTAGCTATATGTATGCATAATCATCTTAACTTTACATGCAACTCATTTTACCTGCATCGGTCGTGGCTTGACTCATTACCCCGGTCGTGAACCACGCGTGATTTTCTTTGTTTTCAACACCAAAGGAGAATAATACAAATAAATGTAGGCATAGCAACAAAATTCGAGTGGGTCATGAAGCGCGACACAACCGTCACAGTCGTATTTATCCTACAGCACTAGATATTTTACATTCGGCTATCCAGGTCCGGGGTATATGAACGTATTTACAGTTGATGTAGTACATGTCATGATCGTAGCGCTTCGATATCATCAACCTCTTTCACTGCCTCGGTGGACAGGATGTAGGGTGAGTCGTCGTCTACGCATACACTGTCCTCGATTCGGACACCCATGCCTCTGAAGGCAGCCGGCCATCGATCGTCGTGGGGAACGTAAACACCCGGCTCAATGGTGATGCAGTGGCCTCGACGAAGGGTCTCGCGCCGGCTGTAACCAGGACAGTCATGCACGTCAAGGCCGATATAGTGACCGACATGGTGGGGAAACAGCTGGTCGATGTTGGCCATGTTGACATCGAAACCAATGTCGCGCAGCTGATCAACAAGCCCTCGCGCAGTAACATTGTGGATGTCCTCGAGTGAGAGTCGAGAACTTTCCCTGCAGAGTGAGACACTGGATCGTTGCACATTGAGAACGGCCTGATATAGGTCACGCTGTGCAGGAGTGAAGCGGCCAGAGGCTGGCCAGGTGCGGGAGATGTCAGTAATGTATGTTCCATACTCGCCGCCGGCGTCAATGAGAATGAACTCGTCCTCTTTGAATGTGCTGTTGTTCACCGTATAATGAATACAGTTTGCCCGCTCACCACCAGCTACTACGGGGATATAAGCCGGGCCTTCACAGCCATTGGCCGCAAATTGATAGTCAAGAAACCAATGCAAGTCTTTTTCACGTTTCCATGGTTGGCGCATAGCGTCTGTGATGACCCGTCCGGATATTTGACCTGCAATTCGCATATTCGCAACTTCTGCTTCACTCTTGACCACCCGAAGCTTATTCATGACAGAGTAGAGCGGCGTTCGAGTCGGCCGAGTTTCTCTTCCAGAGATGATCCTCCAGAGCCAAGTTGCTGTCGCAGCAATGCCGCCTTTCGATGGTGGCGAGTCTGCGTAGATAAGTTTGGCGGACTCGAGAATTTTGGGAAGCAGATGCTCTGCTTCAGTGATAGTATGAGCCTTGTCGGCGTTGAAGATATCCCTTGCAGCCTCAACACCATTGCGATAACCATTCCATTGTTCCTCACGGGGGTTCTTGGGCTTAACGAACATGTGGAATACATAGTCGCCATATTCCGGACCTGTCTTTTCGATTACCGCAATGGCATCTCCTTCCATCCATCCTGTAAGATATAGAAAGTTGGACTCTTGCCTGTAGGCATGAAAGACAGCACCGGACTTGTATTGTAGAGAGGCAGCATGGAGGACAGCAATACTGCCCTCCGTCATGGAGTGTGCCAGAGCGGCCCGGCGGTCGGCATACTCTTGCGCTGTGATGCCCGGCGTGATCTCGCCTGCTTTTAGGATGTGAGGATGGGTTTCGTGGACGGGCTGCCCAAAGCGAAGTTCAGCGGCAGAGACGGAGGCATATGTTCGGTGATTGTTAAATGTACTTGAAGGCAAGACATATCGAGTTGTCGCTCTTGTTGTAGGAGCTATCGTAGATATCTTTCTCGAGAAGGTAGCTCGGAGGGGTAGTCGAGGCTCGAGGCTCCGAAATGGAGCTCGAGGTAGCTTCATCATGGGATGATTATAGATGGTCTGAGCAATTGAGTTTCAGCAGTGGAATTTGTTAGGTGAAACGGAGCCTCTTACATCAATTGAGCCTCTACGGATACTGCGTAGCAAATGTGCGTCAAAAGTAGGTATTCTACAACCTCGGTGATGACGCCAGACCAAAATGATTACCAGGATGGTCGAGGCTAGTAGACGAGAGACAGCGGGAAGCGCGAGGCTCAATGGGAATGAGATTAGACCAATGCGAGAGAAGCACTTCCTCTTGCATAAGTTTAGAGTCTATGGATATGCAAGCCAATTAATCAATGCACTCATGACACACATTCCACCTTCACAAAGCACTAAAAGTTTTAGACAACAACAAAATGACCATTGATTCATGTCTTGGCTCTTTGTTTATTGTTCATCCTTTCATGTCTCGCGAGAAATCCCCGCCTCCGTTCGAGGCTGAAATTTGTTGTCTGGTCTCGTCTCTCCCAATTTCCCGTTTCTGGCTGTAGCGGCCTCTGGTTGCTGGGTGGCCGTTGGCGACAGGCCCGTGCGTGGAGGTGATTTTTGACAGTGGATGACGAGCAAACCACAGAAGGCCTTCACTGAAGGTACAAGGCCCCCAGCAGCCCCTCCCTCAGGGCCCTGCTAGTCGCTGGACAGCCCGAGAGAGGCCTAGTGCTGTTGTGCCAAGCGCGACTGCAACAACACGCTGCTTTTTGCTTTGCTTTCGTTTTGCTTTGGGGCTGCTCAGTCATCAAAGTCATTCGGACCCATCCCTCACTCGGCTCGTTTCCCTCCATTCAAAGCACCTGCAGTGCAGAAAGGTCCCTATCAAAACAACATAACGGCCGATTTGTTGTTGCTCATCATTTGGTTCTGCTTATCGCTGGTCTTTCTTCCTTTTTCATCTCTGCATTTCGCCTGCTCTGATGCGCTGAGAACATCATTATCCTCTTTCTTGCCTCCCATTGTCTTTGTCTCTGGTCGTGTTGGGCTCCGCGTCGCGTGCTGGCAAAGTCTCATCCTCCCAGCCCCTCCACCACCACCACCACTACCACTACCACCACCGCGACCTACAACCACCAATAACAGGCCGTATTCCGTCACGTCATCTGTGACGTTCATTCTCGACCTTTGTCGTCCAGTTCAAACGCCCTCTGCTCTGGCTTCTTCTCTCCAGAGCAGTTCACGGGCTTTATATGGCAACGATATCTCTGTCACCAACGCCTGGTCAAATATCGGCCATGTCTTCGAGACGGGGTCCATTAACGAACAATCCCAATGTCGCCAATTCACCTCTGCGTGGTGCTTCCGCTTTGGCTGGCTATGCCAAGCAAAAGCGCTCGTATGCTACCGTCCAGCGTGAAGAAACATACGGCCAGCCGCCACCTCTAAAGAAGCAGGTCCTCGACAATGGCGTGCAGCGTGCGGTTCGATCACCAACCCGGTCAACTCGGAGTCAGGTTCTTGTCCAACGCGGTGTCACGCGTCCTGCTACCAAGGAAAGAACCTCGAGGTCTGCTTCGACGGCTACATCCCGTGACCTCGACACTGAGAAAGAAGCATGGAAGAGACACCACCGTGCCAAGTTCCCTAAGATGGTCTTCTACTTTGAAAGTATACCTGATGATGTTCGTGCTCGACTAACAAAGAGGGTGAATTATCTTGGTGCTGTATGTCATTCTTCCAACTCTCCGCTGATATTGTACTGACATATCTTCAGAGACAAGAACCTTTTTTCTCCATTGCTGTTACCCATGTCGTGACTACCCGGACAATCCCACCTGAAAGGTCAGATACACAGCAGGAACAAGATCAACAGCATCACGATGAGCACCACGAATCCGAAGAGCAACCCCAGACCATCAACCCCTCGCTACTGAACCGCAATACCGAAGCCCGAAGAAAGCTACTGTCTGAGTTCCGGAACGCGCCTTCAAGGACGCAGCAACTTGATGACCCTACGAAGCGAACCAGAGGATCCAAGAACAATGATGTGCTGCATAAGGCTCGGGAGATGGGCAAGAAGATCTGGTCATTGGAAAAGTTCCAAAATATGCTGTCAGTTTTGCTTGAGGTTGAGACGAGCCAGAGCACACACAACACACGATCTACTACCGCTCGAAGTCATTATGGTACCTCCAGAGAACCTAATCTGCTTCAGCTGTTGCACAATGAGCGTCTGAACGGACCTTCGGATCGTGATCCTACTGCCGTTCACCGTGAGCTGTGTTATTTCAAAGGACCTCATATTTATGTGTGGGATATGGATGAGAAGAATAAGCCTATCATGGTTCGTGAGTACCCCAAGGTTGCCAACAAAGCAGAGGGAGAATGGCCTCAGTTTCGAAGTGTTGGAAACGGAAGATGTCCTTTTGTTGAAGATCAAGATGTTCCCGACAAGGAACATCGACGTCAACGAGAACAGGAAAAGGCGCGTTTGGCCAAGCGAGAGGATGCAGTTCATGTTCTTAAACCGCCTCAGGCTCCCATGCCCAAACCGGTAACAGGAAAGCGGACCATCACCGAGATGGAGGATGGACAGAACAGAGCGCGTGCCGCAACACCGACTGAAATCTTTAACCCAGCTAGGGCAGTCCTGTCGAAACAAGGGGATATCCGACAGCAGAACGCTTTTACAAGTCGTGCTGCCACTGGTCGACTGTTTGCTGGCGAGCCCGTGGCTTCTGGCGTGCAGCCATCCAACATTACCTCAGCTATTCGCTCCCAGATGGTCTCATCAACATCTGGTGTCAACGGAGCTAAGGCGGGAACAAGTAAAGAGGTCCATGGTCTTCAGCGGAAGGTTTTGCAAAAGGCTGCGCCGGCCTCGTTCGACGTGAGCTCGCGTCGGCTTGCCGAGGTATCAATGGATGCTGCCTCTAGCAGATCAACAACAATGGGTCGACACACGTCACGACCCGCTGAGGTACAAGAGGAGGAAGCTCAAAAGACCGAGCGGAGGACACAATCTCAGCCTCTTAAGAGCAAGCGGGACCTCAAGCCTGGTTATTGCGAGAACTGCCAAGACAAGTTCCGCGACTTTGATGAGGTATGTTGTCCAGTTTATTGTATGCAAAAATTTCAACTGACCTTTACAGCACATTCTGTCCCGCAAGCACCGCAAGTTTGCTGAAAACGACGATAACTGGATTGAGCTTGATTCTCTTCTGTCCCAGATCAAGCGAATGCCCAAGTATGTACCAGGATCCGACGAAGAGGAAGACTGCTGGTAACCGCCATTTGTATTATAATACGACATACAACCTTTTCACCACCATACTGCCAGCATCTCAGGCCATGCCATAACCTTCTATGTCATATACCCTGATAGTGCTCTCCCACACAACCGATTGTCTTTGAAGTCCATTTTGCGCATCTTGCTTCAAACTCCCACCCACACGCAGTATACAAACAACAGAAAACATACCCCTTGAATTTGGTTAGCTTTACGCTCTCAGACGGCATCTTCGGCACTCAGTCGGGTTGAGATGTCCCCATTTTCTCTACTTTCGTTTTCTCCTTTTCCATTATAGGCATGAATCGCATGCAACGGCGCAGAGCGGCATGGTATTGGGCACACTATTCCATGGTCTGACAGACCTTTTCCTTTGTCTCTGATTGGACTGCATATGTGATACACTCCTGGGGCGTTCTTCGTGGTCTATTTCGAGAGGCATGGCCAGGGCAATGGCTGATATGGTTTTGATGAGGGTTGTGCAAAGGTCGAGTGGCAAGCGAGCGGAGGAATTTTAGTGCGAAAGCAACAGCGACTGCTAAATTATACGACGATGACCAGACAGGTCTGATGTAGATATGGGCTTAGGGCATGTATATGTACCGACATGTTATGTAACATGAATACTTAAACAAAATATGGTCTCAATCTATGGCTCACAGTGAGGATAAGTTCGATACTCATACATGGACATGAAACAGCCCACCCAGTCTCTGATTGTATTGCTCTTGGACAATTGTCCTGGGCAAGCTTCGTCTCATTTCTCCCCTTGGGTGGCGTTTTCTAGCTGCGGGAGTTGATTGGAAGCAGACCTCCTGGCTCATGTCTTGCATGATGTCTCACCGGTTTTCGGCAGAAATCTAACAACTTTTCTTTACTTGAGCTTCTCCCAAGTTCTTGCTGCCACAAGCACACACTATTCCCCCTGCCGAAGCCCGCGAGTTTGTCACCGATATCACATGCTTGGACGAGTGTTTACTAGTTCGGACAGACCGGATTGTTTATAAGACCATATTGTGCCGATTGAAGTTTCTTCAAGAACCAACCACGCAATTTAAAGCTTCCTCAAGCTGGAAGGAATTCGAGAAAAGAAGTGAAGTGAGTACATTTAGGGTTGAAGTGGCTTGGATTATCCGCTGCCCCTGACTTGAACATCCAATGCCGCACCTTGACTGAAGTGAATCACTTACGCCCCCCGCTACCATGGGTATGAATCTTTGCTGATAGTTGGAGACCAACTCAGTACTTATACCTTCATTCTTTTCGCTCCTGTCAAACACTCAAGCTTGGTATCGGCTGAAAGACTGCTTCACGATGCACCTCAAGACCTCGGCACACACTGAATCCACACGAAATACATGGAAGCGACTTCAAAGTCTCAAGAAAGGAGACGACAAGATCATAATCGATGGCAACAGTCTCGATATCGCCTCTCTTGTCGCAGTTGCCCGCTATGGCGTCAAACCTGAAATAAGCAAAGACAAGGAGCTCGCTCGCCGCATTGCTCTGAGCGTTGACGCACTCGCAGAGTACCTTTCGCACAAATACGTGGTGTATGGTGTTAACACTGGGTTTGGGGGCAGTGCAGATGTTCGCACGGACGACTGGCTCGAGAACCAGATCGGTGTTCTTCAGCACACGCAGAGCGCCATCATCACCTCTTTTGACAAAGACCCTGGTAGCAATTCGGAGAGGGAGCCATCTCATGTCATGCCCCCTGAGTGGGTTCGCGGAGCAATACTTGCTCGGGCGAACCAGAACATGCGAGGACAAAGCTCTGTTCGATTGCAAGTTTTGGAGAGATTGGTGAAGCTTCTTCATCACGACATTACTCCCATGGTTCCTATTAGGGGCACGATATCGGCATCAGGAGATCTCATGCCCATGTCTTACATTGCAGGAGCGGTTACAGGTAACCCAGATGTCTTTGTACAAGTTGGCAAGGGCAAGTCGGCCAAGGTGATGCCTTCGCATGAAGCACTTCAGAACAGTGGTCTCGCCCCAAGTGGCCTTGGTCCAAAAGAGGCTCTTGGGCTCATCAATGGAACCGCTCCTTCAGTATCGCTTGCGAGTCTTGTTCTTCACGACGCGCAACAGCTGGCTGTGCTTTCTCAGGTACTGACAGCTTTCGCATCGGAAGCCATGGGCGGCAACGTTGAGTGGACGACCCCCTTCATTCATGCTGTACGGCCACATCCCGGGCAGATCGAGGCCGCAGCCAACATCAGAAGTTTCCTACGTGGTTCTGAGTTTGTCGTTGGCTTGCAGAGCCGTAAAAGAACAGGAGACGGTCTTTGGCAAGATCGATACTCAACCCGTACAAGCCCCCAATGGATTGGACCTTATCTGGAGGACCTTCTTCTGGCTCAAAGACAGCTCTCCGTGGAACTAAACTCTACCTCAGACAACCCTCTGGTTGATGCTTCAGAAAACGAGGGCCGAGCTGTAGGAGAGGTTTACTCGGGAGGCAATTTCCAGGCTGTTGTTGTAACCTCTGCTATGGACAAGACACGGCTTGCTCTCCAGATGATAGGCCGTATGCTCTTTTCTCAAGTCAGCGAGATGATCAACCCCTCGACCAATAATGGCCTCGAGGCCAATCTCAATGTCAGCGACAAAGAGAACTTCACTATGAAAGGCATTGACGTAAACATGTCTGCGTACATGTCCGAATTGGCTGCCCTCGCCCATCCCGTTTCTTCGCACGTCATGTCGGCTGAAATGCACAATCAGGGCATCAATTCTCTTGCATTACTTTCCGCTCGACGAACCTTGGACGCTGCCGATCTTGTTGTACATATGTGCGCTTGCCATATCTACGTTTCGTGCCAAGCAGTTGAACTTCGGGCAAGCCATCGACTATTCTTGAACACCCTTCGCGACAAAGTGCTGGCAGACAAAACGGAGAACAGGCCCTTCTGTGCGTTTGGATTGGAAGAAAATGCTATCCAAAGACTTGGCAAATGTGTTTTACCAGTCATCGAGTCGGCATGGTCTGAACACAATGCTGGCTGCTGGAAGGACCGTATTGTACCCGCCGTCGATGCTGCAATGGCCCCCGTCACACAATTTCTGACAGCCGAGGAAAGTGACTGTCCGATATCCAGTCTTGCTGAGTTCCGTGACGAGCTTCATAAAGTCATTGCAGAAACTGCCTCATCCGTTTTCTACCCCAATATGGCGATACGTCCTATGGATGTAGCTACCAAGTTAGGCGACGGCACCGCTCCGCTGTATACGTGGGTTCGATCAAGGCTGGGAGTCCCAACGCAGTGTGGTATTGATGACGACCCGCTATATAACGCGCAAAAGGGTCTTCCTACCGAGAACAAGAAGACTATTGGCAGCTGGGTGAGCATGGTATACGAGAGCCTGAGGGGCGATATGATGGATATTGTCATGGAGGGCATTGGGACTGGTCGTTCGGGGCCACGAACAAAGGAGCAACATGAGGCTTTGCGCTCGAAGCTGTAGCAGAAGAGTTAAAGCAGGAGAGATTTGCTAGAACAGACGGGTGAAGGATATATGACTTATAGACGATTTCACTCCTCATGATAGACCTTCCCTTACGCTTAGTCCACATTTCAGTTTGTCTCTCAAAACTAGAAGATGAAATGTCCCAATGCTAACCAGTAAGGATAAGAGTTATCCATTCGGAAAAATAATCGTTGCTTACTTGGAGAAGTCATGATGAAAGCTTGATGTACTGGTTGTACACAGTGCGATTAAACGCGCACTGTTCTGTCATAAGCAACCTCGCCCAGGCGACAGTTTCACAGCCTGAAGTTACCTTCAAGGCAGCTTCGCAACTTCATCAACAACAAACTCAAGCATTCACACAAAATCCGACCCCCCTTCATTCATTTAAAACTATAACCACCATGTCGTATTATCCACCGCAAGATCTGGTGCCCTCACCGTCACCTTCTCCCTCACCGTCTACCGCTTCACCCATGCCTCTCGCCGATAATGATAACGATGGCGCTGGCAGCGGCGCTGCATCTCCCAGCCTTCCACTCACCATGTCCGCATCCGTTGTACTGGCTGATCTTCCCCGAGATGCGAGCGCTGCACTCGCGACTGCAGGGAGTTTCCAGACCGACAAGATCGTCGTGCGGTTCAAGCCCGTTGGGTCAGCACCATCGTTGGCGCAAGATGTATGCAAGATCAGCTCGACAAAACGGTTTGAAGCGGTTGTGATATATCTGAGGAAGAAGTTAAGGTGCAAAGAGACCGATAGTGTCTTCTTGTACATAAATAGTGCATTTGCGCCTTCTCTAGATGAAATCGTTGGCAACCTACAGCAGGTAAGTATTGCGCCTATTGCACGACCTACCTGGTGCTGGATCATCGGGTGGCACAGACGCAGTACTGACATTCTCAGTGCTTCAAAAACTCCCACGGTCAACTAGTTGTTACCTACTCTTTAACTCCCGCTTTTGGGTGATGCTCATAAGGCTGAAATTATTCTCTATATGATATCGACTACTTAACCAGGAACTGCACTATTTCGTAACCCAAACTCCGAGCTATGCGACCTCTATGCCTGCTCTGCAGCTTGCCAATAAGACAACCATACCTCTCCAAAATCTCTATCTAACAACTCTGGGTATCAAATTTCGCCTCTACGAATCTTTCACTGCCTTGGTAAAGCTCTCAAGCTCCTCTGCCGAGATTGGGTACGTGTGCTCAGGGCCTGGATACTGACGAGACTTGACATCGTCCCGATACGCCTCGATGGCTCTCAAGCTCTCGCCCCATACATCACCATACTTCTTCACAAATTTGGGTAAGAACCTGCCAGGAGGGAAGTTTCCAATCATGTCAACTTGAACCAGGACTTGACCGGAGGTTCCATTACCAGCGCCAATACCAATCGTGGGAACGGACAGCTTCTCAGTGATGAGCGCGGCCACCTCGGCAGGAACAGCCTCGACGACCATGGCGAAACAGCCAGCCTCCTGGAGAGCCAAGGCATCTTCGAGGATACTCATAGCACCGCTGCTTGTCTTTCCCTGGACACGGAAGCCACCAAGGGCATTTTGTCGCTGCGGGGTCAAGCCAATGTGACCAAGAACGGGGATACCAGCAGTGGTAATCTTCTTGATAGTAGGGGCCATCTCCTTACCACCTTCAAGCTTGACACCTTGGACACGACCTTCTTTGACGAAGCGGATGGCCGTAGCAAGAGCTTGATCGGGACCAATCTCATAAGTGCCCATGGGTAGATCTCCAACCTGTTGGGGTTAGTCTATCACTTGCATGTTGGAAGACAGGGTTCTTACAGTAAACGCCGACTTGGTCGCCCTCGCAACTGATCGACAGTGCAGAAGCATCTCTTCCAGGATGATTTCACTAGTATCTTCCATACCAAGCGCAACCATAGCGAGACTGTCACCAACGAGAATGATATCCATGCCGGCATGATCAGCAACATGGCCACTGGGGAAGTCGTGAGCTGTCATGACAGTGATAGGATCACCCTTGCGGTGCATAGAGCGAAGGGTTCCGACAGTAACCTTCTTGCGCTGGACAGCCGGAGGCGAGCCCATGGGAGAATGTGAGCTGTGCCGGGTTTGCGCCGCACCTCCGATAATGAGGGGCCGAACAACTCGACCGACGGTCCGGGTGAACGGCCGGGGGGAGGATACGGACACCCGGGATAGGAGAGAGGCACACGACCTCATGGTGGGATTGATAAGAGACGACATGAGGAAGAGAGGGGAGTAGTAAAAAAAGAGAGAGTGCTAGTAGAGTGGGTATGTTGGAAGTAAAGACAAGATGTCGCGTGGGACTTTGACAAATTGGGAGTGACTGAACTTGAGGTACCTGCAGGTAGTTCTCAGACCGACAGATGCTATAGCTCCAGAATTCTATAGTGATCCTTTTGGAAAGGGGAAAAATTATGAAAAAAGTATTTCTTTTAAGGCTGCCTCGATTATGACAGTGAGAGTCGAGAATGAGCTAAAAAGTCGGGGAGCGCAAAGATTTTATTAATGTTTGGACCATGATGAACCCTACGTTGTATATTTGAGTATCTTGGTGTTTTTTCTCAGCACCCCTGGACTGCGCCCCACGCATATTTTTTGGGGTTCAACTTGACAAATTGAAGCCGATTTTAATTTAGACTAGTCCCTGCAGGGCACACCAGTGGCCGAAAGACCCAAGGGTTCGTTAACGTTGAGCCGCCAGTTCTTTACAAGATTGAGAACTATCCGTACCCCTGCTCAGGGTTAGTTGGAGAATTGGAATGACTAATTACTAGAGAACGAAAGGAATTTCCCATGACAAAAGGATATCTATTCTATCAACTACTGCAAAGTATTCGGTACAGCAAGCCGTTGGTAGGAACACTACCTGCCGAGGTTGTTTGGCTGAGGTATGCCGAGATAAAGGTGTGGTGGGGGATGTGTAACGGCTGTGGTTGAGTCAACTTTATCTGCTTGTACCCCGTACCGAGGAGTTGGAAATGGAGGGATGGATCCCGAATACGCATGCGAGAGCCGAGGACATGCAGCTTGTGTGTCGCCTCTACCTATCGTGGGCGTAAATTATATATTTACCATCTTATAAGCCACTTAATGTCTCATGGTAATAGACATAGAATAAGGCTGTTCATTGGGGACGCATCGGCATTAAATGACGGGGGCTCCAGGACCGACATTATTGGTGTAACTCAACCTATCAAGTTAAGTGTCATGATACGTACAAACCGTCAACATCCGCCATGAAATTCTATTCTTTTTGAAATCATGACGAGTGGAACTCTATCGTGAGTCGGGTAATGCCAGAATTCGAATCATAACCTTTGGTTAACGGTCGGTTGCGTGTAACGAAAGCTTAATCAAGTGTAAGTTGACGAAGTGGCATCTTATCGGAGGCTGATTCTCCAAAACATGACTCTATGAAAATCAATCAAAACGGTTTCAGTCTTGAACAATGTTTCATGCTCTAGTCCAATAACCAATTGATCCCAACCCCTCAATGCGCCTGGGAATGGAAATTGTGGTAGTGCTGCTCCTGGCGTGCTAACGAATGTCGATCTCCCCATTGCGGACCACTATGGCTTATCGATAACACTGAAGCGCCCTTGTTAGTGGTTGGCACCTGCCGTCCGCACCGGCGGCTTATCACGGTCGTCCACATCATATCCTCGTGACTTTGGCGCGCCTGACGCAACTTGACCTTCCTTTCGTCTCCAACACTTCATTCAGGCAACATATTTGTATTTTGAAACTCAAACAACATTTCAAACTCCCCCGTTGCAGACTTTCTGCCCTCTCTTAGCGACTTACTCTCAGAGTATCGTCTATCGCGCCGACCCAGAGCTCTTTGGATACTCCCATAACCCCACATTCAGGAACAGCGTCAAACCGCCATCATGAGTAGCCCACGCCGCAGAATCGAGACTGATGTGAGTCTTCCACTGTATCCTGAGATTGCGAAAGCATCGTATCTAATATTAGCTATGGACAGGTTATGAAGTGCGCTCAATATTGTCGCTTTCTCACCCGTTTAGAATACTAACATGCTTGCAGGATGTACGGAACTCAAATCAACCCTCCTGCAACATACTGACATGAATAGGCTCATGAGCGACTACGAAGTCACTCTCGTTAACGACAACAGTAATGCATGACCTAATCCCCAACGTCAACTTTGCTAACACGAAGTAGTGTATGTCTCTATCCCCACCAACTTCCTAGAAGCTTCCTGACCATACTCTCAGGCAAGAATTCTTTGTCAGATTCAAGGGACCCGCCGAGAGTAGGTTTACCGGACAAGCCCCAGCCGATCACGACCACTGACACTACGAAGCTCCTTTCGAAGGAGGAACATGGAAGGTTCACGTCGAGCTTCCTGATACCTACCCATACAAGTCACCTAGCATTGGCTTTGTTAACCGTATCTTCCACCCTAACATTGACGAGCTGTACGTAACCCAAATACTGCGATCGACAGCTGGAGCGTTGACTAATAGGTTAGGTCCGGCTCGGTCTGTCTAGATGTTATTAATCAGACTTGGTCGCCTATGTTTGACATGATCAATATCTTCGAGGTGTTCCTCCCTCAACTTCTACGATATCCCAACCCGACCGACCCTCTCAACGGCGAGGCAGCCGCCCTATTGATCAGGGAACCAAAAAGTTACGATGTCAAGGTCAAAGGTGTGTTAAGTTGATTTTCGGCTAAATGCGGACAATGCTTATAGTTCTAGAATATGTACAGAAGTACGCCTCCAAGGAAGCAGCAGACGAAGCCGGAGCCGAAAGCGAGGATGACGAGGAGCTGTCTTCAGTTGCCAGTTTCGACGACGACGACGATGAACCCGCGGGCCAGATGGACGATGTATAAAGGGTCTCTTCACAGACGCTGACTTGCGTTTCGGTTCACAAATGGCGTCATGGGATCAAGGTACGGAGTTGTAGCAACCTCGCATAGGCTTGCAATCGGACATGTTTTGTTTCTTGTTATTAGGTGGGTATGCTCATTGCACTAAGCTTGTGTCCTTCGGGAAGCAGCTGGACGGAACCAGGATGAATTCCACAAGTTGATGAAGAGAAACTTGGCATTTGTAAGTGGGAGAGTTGTTTGGACAAGGCCCTTGGCCAGAGAACTCTACCCACGGACACCAGAGCGGAATCGCAGAATATTTGAATATTAACTTTAACTTTGGGCTGAGCCCGGGTATCATGTCTAGTAATTTGTCCGTAAAAAAAACAAACGCCTCTATCAAATGTTCAATCCGAATCATAATCAACCAAGCCTGCTTGGACCGTCACCTGCGCTTGTGCCTTGGAAGGTGGTAATCTCTGTGACTCTGATTCTTGCGCTGGCCGTTTCCGCTTCACACCCGGCAGCCTGGCCGGTCCTTTGGTTTCATTCTTCGTATCATTCAGGAAAGGGTCCTTGGTAGCACGAGTATTGCCCATGAGCTCCGCTACAAACGTTTCTTTGCGCTTCGAGGCTTCCTTATCGGCTTTGAGTTTGCTTCCACTCGCTGTATCTCCCAACTTATTCTTGCCCTCATTAGTGTGGAATAGGGGTTTCAATAATGCTCGGTCTCGGCCATCCTCCTCCACGGATCCAAAGTCAACAAGAGCTGCACGGCGAGAATCTTCCTCTGTGCCTGGAAGAATATCCATGCCGAGACTCATGCGGTCTTGAAGATTTCCTGTCGCAGCAGCAGCGCGCTCTCGTTCCTTGCGGTCCGCTCGAAAAGCCTTGCGTAGTTTCTGGTTCTGCGCATACGGATCGTCCCAGTGCTTCGCCGAAGCCTCGACCAGATCGTCTATCCGCAGCGTCGACCGCTTCAGCTGCTCCCTATCCTCAATAGTCTTTTCCAAGCTCGCAAAGGCGTTCTTCCTGAGCGCCTCCCTCTCCTGATCCGTCATGATAACCGTATCTCCCTCGCGCGGCACATCCTCACCCGTATCCCTCTTCGCGCCGCCCTCGACAACCACATACGCCGTGTTCTGCGGATCGGTGCGGATCTCGATGTCGCCGCCGCACTCGACGTGGTGGAAGCGGAAGCTCCATATCGGCGTGGAGAAGTAGCTACCGACGCGGCGCTTCGCGGCGTTGAAGCGCACGCCCTGGCCGATGATTGTGGGCTTCGGACAGGTGCCGCACCACACGGCGAAGGGGAGCTCGAAGCGCACGGTGAGGGCGCCTGGTTTCGAGGCGCGTGCGCCGAGAGGGTGTTTGTTGTGCAGACGGTTGCCCGAGGTGGTGCCCTCGACGTCCGGAGGCACGTAGCGGCCCATATTGAAGCCCTGCATGGTTGCGTTGCGGTTGCGGCTCTTGGCCTGTGTCTTTTTAAGTGTAGAGGTTGCAAAGAAGAAAGTTATTTTGGTGTTGAAGGGAACTGGAGGGGTGGAATTTCTGGTAGCGGGAGGTACGTCACTTTTGGTGGGGTTTAAACTTTTTGGTGTAAGTCAATCTGATGTCCTTTATGAATTTCCAAGGAGTGAGTTGTGAGCAGCACGAGATGATATTTCATTTTAGAATACATATTAGAGAAACGAGCTTTGTTTTATAGTTCCATGTTTTTTTATATGGCTGCGCGGCGGTGAAAGATAATTGCTCTCATGGAAACATACGAGTATGACTATGACTGCCTGGCCTGATATATCTATTGTGACCGATTGAACTAAACACGACATTTCTGCTAACTCAGATTTACTCAGCACTCTTCATAGCCCAAAGACAACTTGTTACCAAACTGGTATCTACTTCTTTTCTGTCTCGAGCTTCCCAATGACGGGCTCTAAGAGCAATGGAAGATACTCTGCAGCATCCTGGCCAAAGGCGAAGTCACCAGGCTTGACCTTGTACATCTCCTCTTCATTCTCAGCTTCGGGGTTGATAACTGCAATACGTGCACCCTTGCGTTTGGCTTTATCAATATAGCCGGCAGCTGGGTAGACCTGTGCCGATGTGCCAATGACAAGCATCAAGTCCTGCAGCACGTGAAATTAGCAAACGAAGAATTGTGAAGTATTATTTTGGCTTACCACTTTATCCTTAAGTAGCCAGTTCGTGATGCCCATCAGCATAACCTCGTCCAGGTTCTCGCCGAACCATACGACGCCGGGTCTTTGCAGACCTGTCTTACACTCGGGACATTTAGGGATCTCATCTGGTGAAATCGGGTCCAGAGGCTGCGAGGCATCAAGTAGAGGAAATGGCTTGCCGGGCTCAACGTCTACTGAAGCTGGTGCAAGAGCAGGACAAAAGGGATCGTCATAGTTGCCGCGTCCGATCCAGCTGCAGTTGGTGCATTTGATATCGAAGAGCGAGCCATGTAGAGCACGCAGTTGATCCTGAGGATGACCCGCTTGTTGGGAGAGGTCTTGCCATGTCAGTAATTGGAAAAAGGTACAAAGAATGTTACATACTATCAACATTTTGCGTCAGACACAAAAAGTCTTTGTTCTTGTTCGCCAAAGCCGCCAGAGCGTGATGCGCAGGATTCGGCTCAGCGCGCAAGCACATATGACGTCTGTAGGCGTAGAACAGCCAAACAAGACCCGGGTCATTCTCGAAAGCATTCAAAGTAGCGAGAGACGTAGCATCGTGGTTACGCCAGAGGCCACCAGCGCCGCGAAACGTAGGAAGACCAGAGGAAGCCGAGAGACCAGCTCCGCAGAGGGCGAGGATACGCTTGCTGGAGCGCAGGACGTCGTGAAAGGCTTCTACATCGTTATGAGGAGCCATGGCTGCGAAGAAACGGGAATTTGATATTGAAGGTGAACGAAATATGTGCCGAGGTAGTGTTTTGAGAATTGTCATGATATTGGAGACTATTTGTATGTGATATAAGCTTCGAGGGT
The DNA here is from genome assembly GCA_020744515.1 of Fusarium tricinctum. Lineage (NCBI taxonomy): Eukaryota > Fungi > Ascomycota > Sordariomycetes > Hypocreales > Nectriaceae > Fusarium > Fusarium tricinctum. The sequence continues at coordinate 3,687,676 of JAGPXF010000006.1, forward strand.
TGGAGAAGGTCTGCAAGGTTGATCTGCAAGGTTGATCTGCCAATGTGAGGTTGCGTCACTCGCCGAGTGATGTGATTGGATCATCAAACAGGCATCAGACAAGGAATCCGTTAGATTGTTAAACTCTGATATTGATGGCCACTGTTATGAGAGTGTAGAGATGTGACTCCTTTCGCCTATCATGAGCTATAGTGATTGGCCAGGCATGGAGTTCCATAGTCTAGGCATTCTAGGTTACAATAAGCGTAGACTTCTGATAGGTTATTAAAAAGGAACATAGGACTCGATAATGTCAGGGGATGCATAAAATAAGATATTTCATTTCAGCTTCCCTATTCTAAATATCTTATGGTTTCATTTTACATGAGCTGATAATTCTACCGTTGTGTATACTACCAATTCGCCGGCTAGTACGTGGTGGTTGTTTTGTAAATGAAGAGTATCAAAAAGAGATCAAAGTTGGAAACAAATGTAAGATTGGGAAAGCATTAATTCGAGCCCATGACATCCTTATAATTATGAGTCGTTGTGCCTTTAGAATCTCAACAATAGAGATACTATATCCGAGATGAGCGGCTTCTGATAGAACCCTCCAACGCAATCCCATCCATCCTTAGCAAGAGACCAAGACTCGAGCCAATTCGTATTTACCATTATACTGCCAGGTGCCCATGAGCTTCAGCAGTTTTTTAAATTATGCCTCCTATATATGTCCGTATTCCAGGTTGTGACAATTGGGTTAGTAATAGGCTCAGTCAATATCCGCGCATATCATCATAACATTTATCCTTTTATCTATACCCAACCGCTCAATCAATTGGGCCTCCAAGCCTTGACATTTCCATCCTCTCCAGCTGTGTACACAACATGTGCTTCATCAAAGAAACAAAACGACCGCACAATCTCCTCTCCATGAGCACCAGGCAAACCAACACTGTTTTCCCGATCCAACGCCCATCCCTCACCGTTGGGGTTCTTTGCCAGGAAGACCAGCTCAAATGCTTGCTTGCTAAAGTCACGTTAGCACCGTTGATGAGAATGCATAGCGCTCAACTTACTCTTGAGCCCCGGCGCCGAGAATAGCTCCGCTGCCATCCATCTTGGGCGTGATGTCCGCGACGTACTGACATCCCAGTACGGCCCTCATGTCCCCAAAGTCCTGCACAGCATCACCATTGGCGTGCTCCTCGCTTACGTCGTAAAGAGCGCAGCGCTCATCGTGAGACAGAGTGGCTACTTCTGTCGCAGAGAGCCACGCGGCGCGATGGACAGATGCATCGGCGTTGCATGTCTGCACGATCAGGTCGTCTTCGTCAGCAACGCGGGTGTCGTACACATTGACTAGACCGTCGGTTGAGCCTGACATGAGAAGAGCTGGGTTAGAAGGGTTAAAAGATAAGTCTGTTACGTCGTCACTGTGGACTTCTTGGTAGTGTGCTTTGGAGGATGGGGTAGAGCGGACGTCCCTAGAACTGTTAGTCGCGATTTCTTCTTGTGAGATTGGAGGACTCACCAAAGATGGATCGATGCTGTGTGGTTCTGCAGTTCTGTTCCTACGGCGATTGTCTTTGTGTCAAGATTACATGCCATAGACAGGATAGGAGCCTCGCTTGCTACAATGCCAGTCAGTAACCATCTCAGTTCGCATACTCTCTCACCAGACTTACCTTGAAACTGCACAACGTTCGCGCCCTGTCTCAAATCCCACACCCCAACGGTTCCATTCTCACCAGCCGTGCACACAAGAGCAGCGTTGCTATCAAACACACGCAGTGTCGTCAAGTTGCCATGATCAGTGGGAAGACGGCGTACAGGACCAGCCGAGAGGCGCGCTGGGTCTAGTACAGAGAGGAACTGGTCCGAGGAGATGGACGCTAGACCAACAGAGGTTCTGTGGATGTCGAGGACGTATACGTCTCTGCCGAGTGACAGGCCGTCGGCGCAGGTAAGTGAGTACATGATGTCTGTGACGAGTGTTAGTGAGTTTGAAGTTGAAATTGTGTGTGAGTTTGTTCAAGAAAATTGTGACGTTCCTGTTCGCCCAAGGTGATCGTTCAGGAGTCTAGATAATTGCGAGAGGGTGGTTAGGTACCTTCGGTCTTTAAATCGATAGATATTGCCTGGGTAGATCTATAAGTCCGATTGCTTTCGAAAACAAATGTCCAAGATCGAAGTCTTCAAGTCCCACTTTTCGCTGTGAATGGCGGCCTCGATAACTGAATATCACACAGCTTTGATGTCCCAATGTTCAAAACACTGTTCTAGCAAGACAGTACTATAAAATAAATAATATGCTTAATGAAGAATGTATGAAAGATGGAATTGCTGTTACTAATCATTATCGTCAAGATTTCTACCTCTTAATGAAAGCGTATACTTGTTGACGTGAAACCGAGAACCATTACGCATAATCTTTACTCTTGCATACAGTATTCTTACAATTATTATCTACCTTTTGACGTATTGGTACAGTAAGACTCCATCTAACCTTATCGCCAGTAAAAGCAAAAATGTCCAACTGCTATTCCAGAGAAGAGTTTTTGTATACCTCTTCGCCAGTCGTCCTCCCCTTGTAACGCCAAATCATCTATAGCTCTGTTTCCTTTTCTCCTCTCCATCGTTTGTTTCGGGGTATTTCCTTTTCTCTCTCATTCATCGTTTTGAAATCGTCACAAGCGATCGTTAGTGCTGTTGAGGCGTCGCTCGTTGACGCCGCGGAATGTTCGCTTGCCAACCTCATAGCTGCTGATCATGATGGCACATGCCGGAGCAACTTTGAGGGTTCGTGGGATCCATCCTTTCCATAGACCTGCAGCGCCCTCGGTGTTGAAGATGTGCCACAGGAGACGCACCATACTGCGCTGTTCGGGGGCTTTGGCGGCTACGCTGGCGCTGCCAGCCTGGTAGATCTGTGTGCGTGTCTTGCCCACGTCGAACGGCGTTGTAACAAAAGACGCGAAAGCTCCAGACAGAGCACCGGCTGTAAAAGCATCCACAAATGTTTCGGTGTGGTTTTCCTGGGCCTGCGACTTTCTCCTTGCTTCTGTGAAATCCTCCTCGAGCGATAGAGAGCTACCTTGACGCTGCTCTCGATACTCGGTCAATCTTGATCGTATCGACTCGTATCCCCACCAGTATAGACCCGAGAAAGGAACATCACGCCAGAGGGTCAACGTCAGTCCTCGCCACAGTGCAGTATAGCCGTGTGATCCCACCATATCCTTCACACTTTCGAAAGCCTCCATAAGATGGTTTGTCGTCGAAGCTCCATGAGCAGCCTGCATTCTTGTTTTGACGAGCTCGATCGGGCTCACGGCCGTGGCAGCCAGAATACGAGCAGCAGATCCAGCTGTCAGGGGTGCCGATGTATCCGAGAACCGTGAAAAAGGACTGTTCGAGTTGAATCGCAAATAATCGTAACCAGTGAAGTAGATGATGTTGGAAGGGATTGCCATCACGAGTGTAGGCGATAAGCCGCGCCACAATGTTGCCACGCCTTCATTGCGGGCAATCTTCCGCAGACCGTCAAATGTAGAGCTAAAGGTGCGGCGTTGGACCTCTTCGACGGCGCATTCGGCGGGGGCGGGTGGTGCAGTGATGCCATCTATTCTAGGCGCAGCGAGACAGATTTCGGCATTGCCACCTGAAAAGAAGACTTCGCGACAGCAGGATGTGATACCGAGTTCGGCGGTTTGGGCGGGGGAGAGTGAGGACGTGGTGATTGCGAGTTTGGAGAAGTCGACGGTCGATCGGGGAGCTTTTTGCGACTGGAGGCGCACACGGACGACATCGAGGGGCGTGACTAAACAATAGAGTGGTTAGCTTGGAGGCATTTACAAAGGTCAGTGTGGTAACCGTAACCGTACCAAGTAATGAAGTTAACAAACTGCCCGACATGGCCGACACCATCTTTTGCGTCGCTGTGATATCGACTAGGCCGTTATTGTCGTTACCAGCACCTGACGAAGGTATTGCGCTGCTACCGCTAAGAACGTCCCTCCGCCCACTGCTAGGGCTGTTGTTGGGTTCGGTATCCATCATGTGTCGTAGCGAGAACTCGTCGTCTGCTTGGAGGGGATTTTCGTGGTGATGGTGGTGGTTGTGGTTGTGGTCGTAGCCACCGGGGCGATTTGTGCCGACAGTGGCCATTTTTTGGGTTTGCGTGTATATGCGTATTCTCTTCAGTTCATGGTCGGGCAATTGACGCAGGAATTAGATATCGATTGGGCGAGTACCAGGAGTGATAGGATGATGTGTAGGAGAAAGATGTAGGTATTCAATAGCTAGGTGATTGAGATAAGGCAGCTGCGGTGTCGATGACGATGACTCGATGGTGGTGGTTTTTGGTGGATATGTTGCAGTAGTGGCGATCTAACAAGGGGAGAGAGAAAAGAACTCTTGTTCGCTCTGAACGATAGAGCAATATAGTCGCCCTGCAGCGTCACGTTTTTTGGAGTTGGCCCTGAAAGAGAAGTGCTGGCTTGTAGATTGATATGGTTACAGTGCTGCAGCCGCGGAATAAAAGCGAAAAAAAGACACTCTTCTCCGGACGTTAAACCCCGAGGCCGGCCGGAGGAGACAAGATCGGTCTGTCGGCTAGTATCGTCTTGTCCTTTTCTTGTTGGGTCCTCTCAAATTGCGCTTCAATAGTGCAAGGGAAGAATTCAAAGGCCGAGAATTAGTACATTTTTCTTTTGTTTCTCGGTTTTTCTATATAATTTGTTCTGTATTGCCCGTCGCAATTCCTTCTTACCAAGCAAACAAATAAAACAAAAAAATGGCGATATCGCCCCCCGGTGTATTTCCCGCCCGGGGTCGGAGCCTCGGGTGGCAGTAAGAAACGTCCCAACAGAGGCTGAGGTACGTACCGAGGGTATGCGGTCATTCTAGCTGTCACCTGCTCAATGAGAGCCGCAGATTTCCGTGCCATGATATCATGGAGCAGTTTGATTGGTTCGATGTCAAGCCTCCTGGTCAAAAGGGTCGTTGAAGCTTTTTAAGTGGGTGTGATGGTTTTGATAAGATAATCAGTGATATTTACTACGATACTGTACATATTCAGGCTGACAAGTTCAAACCAAGGACAAGTTTAGGATTAATTCTTAAAGAAGAAACATATATAATACATCGGTCTTAACTTGACAGGACCAAGTTTATATCAACAAATGTTTAGTGCATATTTGTTGTATCCGTATTCCGTGCTATCATTCACTCCTTTCCAACAAAATCAACCACCAATCGTACAAACTCCTCAGGGTTCTCCTCTGCAATATAATGTCCGCTCTTAGGAACAGATGCAACACTAAACGTTCCTTTCTCATGCACTTCCCCCATCATCTGCTCTGCAACTTGACTGAAATGACACTCTTCACCATTGAGCCCCAGCGCCCTCACCTTGCATTTCCCATATTTTGTAACCCACTCGCGATTTTCTTCTGAATCCTTCCCAAACTCTCTGTAAGTATTGAAGCCACACCGAAGAGCTCCTGGACGACGGAACATTTTGACATAGTAGTCCAAGTCTTCCTGGCTGATAGCTGATGAGTTATACGTCAGTTTGTCGTAGAAGTGGCCGAGGTAGATCTCCTCCCTGCCTGCTACAAGAGCTTCAGGGAGGTCGAGGACCTGATGGAACCAGAAATGGAAGTGAAGAACACCCTGCTCTTTGAATGCATCCTCGTGGATCTTGGTTCCGGGTAAGGGACACTCTCCCCATATGACAGAGGCTGTGCGATCGGGATGTCGCGAGGCAAAGGCATAGGCTATCATACCTCCAATGTCATGGCCGACAATATGGACTGGATGTTTGATGGACAGGTGGTCAAGGAGTTCTACGATATCCCTTGCCATCTCCGTCTTTGTAAACCCTGTTGATGTTCTGTTCGAATATCCAGCCCCACGGTAGTCTGGCGCGATAACACGATATCTAGGAAAGTATAAGCGTTCTATTTCAAGTGGGGTATCAGTTTTGATAACTTACCCAGCCTCAGAAATTGGGCCAATCACTTTACGAAACTGGTACGAGGTTTGAGGAAAGCCATGTATCAAAACTACAACGCCTTTCTCATTCTTATCAGGCTGAGTATCAGTAAAAGCGATGCTCACACCGTTCTCAAGAGCAGCAGTGTAAAAGGCACGATCCATGGTGTTTCTTTCCAAATAGCTGAAATATATTGTTTATTGATTTGGGATAGTTAATCACATCTACTTAGACGACCAATTTGAGTTCTTATATCATCGTGAAAATAATGTCGGTATGACGCTCGATGACGCTGAAGACTGGTGGGATTACAAAGCGATCATCTTGTCTTGTACGATTATGGTAGTATAGACTTTTTTCGGCATACATCTCAATAGGCGCCTACTAAGAGGTGCGTTATGAGCATACAAATAGAGTAACAAACGGCATTTATGCACCAATATTTGACCTGCGTGATGTTGATGCTGCAGGGTAGTTTAGAAGAGTTGCGTATTGTTTATGCTAGGAAGACTCCTTATGAGAAAGAGGAAGAATACTGAGCAAAATAAGAGGTTGAAATTGATGCACGTATATTTGACTTATTCGCGACTGCGGCTTTTTAACTAAGTGTGAGATAGTACCAAAAGTTAGACATGCTGCTTGATTGAGGTCATAGATAACTCTGGCGAAAGTTCGTTATAATATATGATGTAATCGGAAGCATTACCGAGATGCAATTGACTCAACATGAAACCGTACAACATGCTTTGCCTGACATGAATTGTATGAGAAGAAATGGTTCCATCTCTACCAAGATCTTCAACTTCAAATTAACCTTAAGATGCCGCTGGGTTGTTGAAAGCCCACCGTCTAGATCTAACGTTAGCATTCCCACCGTAACTATCCAGAGCGCACTAACCACATCTATCCACCGTAATCAACCAACTCTATGACTCTGCCGGCGAACCACAGCTTTCTTTCTATTCGTCCTCCTTGCATCATCCATAACGACTTATCACGAATCCTCGACTCAACCACTTTCCATCCAATCCCTACACCGTAATTCTCCAATTTTCCCACCTTGAGTCAATCGGTGAATTTCCTTTCTTATAATTTCATATATAATAATGAATCCCTTGTAACAACCTAAGCTACCTCAAAGTATAGCCGGACTCTTCGGACATAACGGACTAAGCAAACCCATCATGACCTCAAACACAAACGAGTTGGACTCAGAACTTGAGTCTTTTCGGCAGAAATGGATGTCGGATTTGAAAACGCGGAATGAACACCACGATCCTTCCGAGGCACAAGAGGCTGGCCCCTCCAGACGGCCTCATCATGGGTTGCCTATCTCGTCGTTGCCACACAAGCATGCGCCTGCGCCAGCTGATGATGCTGAGGATGAATATGTGCAAGGCCGGCCTTTCGATCAAGATGAGCCGGCGCTGACACAAACCCTTCAGGAAAGCCATCATGATACTAAAGGAAAGAAACTTGTTTCTGCTCTTGATCATTTTGAGGAGGCGATGAATAAAGAGGATCAGGGCAATATGGGCGATAGTCTAAAGCTGTACCGTAAGGCTTACAGAGTAAGTATTTCTCGAACCCCGGATGAACACATTTACTGATTATGACATAGCTTGATAATGGTGTTGATCGGAGATATCGTGAGAAACACTTCCCTCAGAAGTCAGCCCCGCGACCAGTTTCCCCGACGGCCACCAGAGCGCCCGCTCCAGCTGGTCCTCCAGAGACATCTCAGCCTCCAAAGACAGAAGAAGTCGTAGCAGCAAAGCCCCTACCTATAGGCGAACTAATCGCCAGCTTCGCCAGCCTGCAGATTGAAGCCGCTCCGCCTGTTATTGAGGGCATGCCTCAGCCGCCCTGTCCTCTTGCCGATCTCCCCGACGAGATCCTCATCCACATTCTCCGCGAGATCGCCATGACAGATGTTGGCGATTTCGCCCGACTATCTCGCGTGTGCAAGCGCCTCGCGTATCTTGTTGCCTCCGAGCAGCGTATCTGGCGTCGTGTAGCACTTGGCTCAGAAGTTGGTTTCAGTACCCAGCTGTACCGGTTTGAAAAGGGTGTTGAGTGGGATGACTTACCCGAAGAAGAGCAAGAAGGTCCAGAGATTCAAGACGGCTTCGTCGTCAGCCCTTCCGAGCTTGCGCAGCGCAAATATGACGCCAATCTAGCATTCACGGAGTCCCTGACACCTTCTGTGTACCCAACTTGGAAGGATCATTTCCGCTCACGACCACGTATCCGCTTCAATGGATGCTATATCTCCACAGTCAATTATGTTCGTACTGGACAGGCTTCGTCCAATCAGCCCACATGGGGAAGCCCCATCCACATTGTTACTTACTACCGTTACCTACGTTTCTTCCGAGACGGTACCCTTATCAGCCTTCTCAGCACCGCCGAGCCCGCGGAGGTTGTTCATCACCTTACACGCGAGGAACTCAATACCCATCGCGGGGTCGCACAACCCCATCTCCCCTCTGCCGTTATGGCACTCGCCCTTCGCGGCCGCTGGCGTCTTTCATCGGCTGCTGACCTCGACGAACCTTTGGACACAGATCGTCCCACAACAGCCGTCCCAGGTCCGCACGACCGAGATCGTGACCCAGAGGGCGACGTATTCATCGAGACTGAGGGCGTAGGATCGAAGTACATGTACCGTATGGACCTCTCGTTGCGAAGCGCCGGCAAAGCCTCCCGCAATAACAAGCTCATCTGGCGCGGCTTCTACAGCTACAATAAATTGACGGACGACTGGGGTGAGTTTGGCTTGAAGAATGACAAACCTTTCTTCTTTAGCCGTGTTAAGAGCTATGGATTTGGGGAGGGATATTAGGCAAGTGGATATGTTCAGATAGACTGCTATAAGGTTATATGAAATAGGCCGAGGCGGAACTAGACGTCGAATATAAGATTGTAATGACAGTCCTCAAGCTGCACTAAATCATACCAGATATGTCCCAAGTAGTCTTACTTTCGGATATAGTGAATCGACAGTCTAAGGAGTGGTGTATATCATACTCTATATGCTCTCAGCATTCACATTTGACATGGTTATTTCAGGTCGTTCATACGTAAATGTGTGAATATGATGAATGCCATAATCATGACATCTTAGTCTTTAAAATGATTTCAGATACTTGCAGCAACTTGTCCCGTTTTCATTCCTTCCGTCAAACCTCTGCTATCAAAACCACCCCAGCAACATGATGCAATGACCCAAACCAAAAACGCCTTCATCGCTGGCCAGGAATCTAGCATGCCAAATAAATAAATAAATAAAGTCCATTGGGATGTGGCGCCATCAATGATATATCCATAGTAGATGTGATGACGCTAAGCGTCGAAGTGACAAAAGGAATGTAAGATAGACATGTGTCGCAAAATCAAGCGAGCGTTGTCGCCGGGTATCAATTCGCAAGTATAGCTTTGCGTGAAATAGGAGACATATTCGGATAAAGTGTTAGATCCCGTCGAAAGCCCAAATATCCAAGATCACTCTTCTGCCCATTTATCGAATTCTTTTTCCGTCCAAGAATTTGGGGCTATGGCCTTCATAATACTGATCCTGGTATTGGCTCCGGTACTGCATGGCCTTCCGAGCTTCGTATTCTGCCTTTTCTTCCTCGTCCATGCTAAAAGCCTTCTTGAGCCACCCGAATGCGCTCTTCTTCTTCTTCACTCGCTTGCCCCCGGCTTGAGTAGTGGCCCGAGAAGTCACAGTGGCAGCGTCATCATTTGTTGCTGTTGTGACGTTGCTGAGAGTACTCATACCGCCCATTCGGGAAGGTTGATTGCGTTGATGACCTGAGAAATATCCCGATGGGCGATATGGTACGTCTCCTGGACCGGCAGTATGAGGCCGCTGCTGCAGAGGAGAGTGAGGCGATGCACGGACAGGGTGATAGATTTGCTGATATTCGGAGTGAGGTGAGGCCAGAACATGAGGATAGTTTGACGTTGATGTTGATGTCGATGAGAAGTCTGCATGAGAGCTGGCACGGGGCAATCGATGAGGTTGATGGACTTCGAGGCCAGAGGCACGAGTGTGGTCAGGCGCTTGAGATCTTGCAGTGCGAGGCGCTGTACTGGCAGGTGACGGTCGGTTCGAATTTGCCTCTACGAAGTTTCGTGGAGGAATTTGGATAGACTCAGGAGGTGTCTTTTTAAGGGAGACACGTTGTCGTAGTGAAGTCCTTTTCTGTAATACCATGGCATCTTGAACGGACTGTGTGAGTGTTCGTCTCTGTGTCTGCTCTTCAGCTTGGGGAGGAGATATATAAGTAGAAGGTATGGCCGTTCGTCGATTGGTCTGTTCCTCAGCTGGAACCGAAGAGATGTAAGTCGAATGTGTTATCGTTCCCCTTTGTGGTTGCTCCGCAAACTGAGACACGTCGGGGCCCATGGTTGCAGGAGAGGTGGCACTTTTCGGTGTATAAACCTTTGGTTGGAGGATATATAATGGCCCATCGTCAAATCCGCTGTGTGCATCACTGCTATCGGATTCCTCCTTGTCTGTTTGGTTTGCATCGCTTGCGACAGATGCCCTTGGAGTAGTCGCACCCGACGAAGGGGTTGAAGCGCTGAGGTTATGTCCAGAGGATGAGGGTGATGCACTCAAGCTGATATTAGGTCTAGGAGAAGAAGACGATGCACTCAGATTTGGGGAGGGTTTGAAACTGGCCCGTTGGAATGTCGTAGGTGGTAGCAATGGGGCGGCTCCTGGTAGAGGGAAATCGCTAAGGGTGTTGATTTCGGGATCGTTATCTTTCGTGGAGAAAGCGATAGAATATGTGTCCATGCTACGGATACTGGCCACAGGTGTGGTCGATTTCGCATTCGACTTTGTTGAAGGAGAGGAAGAATGTGTTGAGTCTTCTGTCCTTGGATTGTTCGTCAGGATAGTGAAGGGAGGGATTGTTGCCTTTTGGCATGTTAGCTCAGCCATCAGTAATTAACTTAAAGAAAGTTGACTAACCCAGGTTCTACGGCTGACCTCGCCAGCCGTCTTTTCCATCTCAGCCACGATAGTCATAAGCTTGATAACCAAACCGTTCAAATCCTGTGCTTGGTTGTTCAAGTCGTCAAAAGTATTGAGCCAGCCATCGGCGTTGCCTTTCATAGCTCTGTAAATGCTCTCTAAATCAGGATCGGCCTCGGGCCATTCCAAGTTCTTATGTTCGTTGAGCCACTCCATGAATGCCTCGCTAGAACGAAGTCCAGCATCGATGTCGTCGTCCCATTGCTTCATAACGGCGTTTGTTCTGGCGAGAATGTGATCAATTCTCTCATTCCCAGCAAGAATTTTGGCGCGAAACGTTCGATCCTCAAGCATATTTTCGAAAGCTTTTCTGTTGGCCATGGGAAGTTGAAGAAGAGCAATGCGCTCAGTGAGATCCTTATGGGCTTGAGAAAAGTCCTCTAGCATCACCTCTAGAAACTCATCTACCTCATCAATGTGTCCTTGAAGAATGGTGACGACTTGGGCATTATCGGCCGCCAAGCTGTTGAGCAACAGATATACACCGAAGGTAATTTGCGAGATGAGCTTGTACATCTCATGCTGCTGCTGACCAGGCCGATAACGCCATAATGTGTCGAATGGTTCGTCCTCTGCATTTTGCTCCAGTAGCCTTTCTCGGCGACCTTTTGGATCTTGCTCTCTCAATTTGGGCTTTCCAGGTCCATCTGTCTCACGCGTGACCTCGTCCAAAGATTCGGCGAAAGCATCCTGTAAAGATGGAATAGGATGTGTTGGAATGGACTGGTTCGGTTCCCTGTAAGATCTATAGCTATCGGACGAAAATCGGCGGTCGTTTTCGAATTCTAAATTGTCATTTTCTGAAGCATCGTTGCCATCGTCTGAAGTTGGCACGAGAACGATTCGTAGCTCGCCCGCGTCATATGTCAGCGGCTGGAGCTTGCTGGTGGCCATAGTGGCGGTGCCACTGCCCGAAATAGACAATTGTGACGGAGGCCTAACGGCCGAGGTCATCATGGAGGCGGCGGGCGTGAGTGGTAACGGTTGAGAAACGGTAAGCCTCCTAAACGGGATTTTGGGGAGCACAACGACGTGTAAATATGTGGGGGAAAGTTGTTGGATATTTCGGTACAATTCGTTTCGGTATTTCGGCGAATATGCGCGTACGATGGCGTGGTACAGCGCAAGGTATCGAGCGAACGAGTGGAAGTAGTTGGAGACAAAGGAGGGGGCTGAATCTATCGCATCGTGGAAGCGCTACCAAGAGCTAGGATTCAAGCGACAGAGTGAGCCATGACACCAAAAAAACAATTCACAATAGTAAAAGTTGGATCGAAAATCGAAGAATGGCGATGTCGCGGTAATTGGTCGAGGTGGTTAAGGTTGGTCGTTGAAGCTTAGTAGAGATCTGCGGGAGAGTGGGAGCTTGTGAAGAGGTCGCAGCTTTGGTCTGCAAAGGGGAGGATCATCAGCTGATCAGATCAGGGACTGGACCCAAGCTACAGGAAGAGGCCACAAATAGGCCACCCAAAAGCCAAGCGTAATTGTTACTGTTGGCTGTCGAGGGGTTCGGGTTGACAATCCGGGGTAGGCGTACAGTAGGAGTCCACAAAAGAGGTAATTAAGGATCCGCCGCAAGCGAGGATAGACGCTGTTGTTGTTGGTAATTAAAGAATTGGATCGTGTCGGGTCAAGTCAAGATGAAAGAGAGAGAAAGAGAAGAATTTAGGCGAACAAGATACCGTAATCGCCTCTTCTATTCGCTGATTCACTGTGTTGGTAAGTAGGTAACCTGCCATTTCATTTCTCCAGGGGCTTCGCCTCCTTCCTCCATCCAATCCAAAACTGTAGCAGTAGCAGTAGTAGCAGCAGTACTGTAATCAACCCAGGTTGTCCTCTCCATCTCTTTCTCAACCACGCCAGGCACGCCAGTAAGCAAGCGGCAACCCATCAACAACGGGGCCGGTCCATGCTTCTTGGCGAAAAACACGACCACTAATAGCCGCTAAGTCTAGGTACCATCGCGCCGCCCCCTGCTCATTCAACTGAAGCCCCTAGGCCCCTGACGCCCCTGAACCTAACCCGCCGAACGTTGGGCTTCTAGGTGGATTAACTGGATATTTTTGAACAGAGAGTTTGCTCTTGAATGATTTGCCGGCATGGAATTTTGATTATCTCCGTATATGATCATTTGTCCATTGTCCAATCATTAACAGTCTCACGTTAAACAGGGTCAATCCGTTAATTATTGTCGTTAGTTCACACCCAAGTGGGCGGCTGAATAACTAACTTCAGGGAACCCGGGACAAGCTCAAATTGTACCTGGCTAACGCCGATAGTGGTTAATATTTGTTGCCACATGATGGACACGAGATTTGGGTGAGAAAGGAGAAAAGCACACCGCGATTCTTACACTGTAAGGACTTTGAGGAATACTCAGGTAATGTCGTGCAGCTTAGCGTACATTGCTGTACTCTGCACTCCGTACTACGTGCACTATTCTACCAAGACAACCTCAGACAAGCCATGCATTGGGCAACCTTGATCAACATACAAATCGACTCGGCATCGCCCAAGGGGGCCTTGACCAACGTCGATCCATAGTTCTAGACCTAAATTTTCACCTTCCCTTACCAAGACTCCGGTTTTGGTCTGTTGGTGTGGGCTTCAACGGCGGCATTTCCTTTTTCTAGAGTCACTAATAAAAGAACAATGACAGACAGACCAATCATGTCAAAACTGCAACGTAAGACATCAGGACAATTCTCGATATTCGTAGCTTCCCGCGCTTCGCCCTATCGACAATGTCGCCATCCCGCCAAGCCCATCAGAGCTAGCTTCCTGTCTATCGATGACAAGCGCCCAGTGAAATTGTTCTTCAAAATGTACTCATGACATTTGACATTGCTACGCGATTTCGATTTGCCTGCTGCCCGATTCTAGCTCAGGGGCACTCATCTGGTGGTGGTGGACTTCAAATCAGAGGCTCCATGTTCCATCATACGCTGCGCGGCCCTAGAGCCAATACCTTGGCCTTGGACCGCACTGTAATGCCACAACGACTTGGCGAGTCATCAACACTCAAAGGGGTCCCGCAATCCGATCGTTATCGCCGTCGTATTGTCTCATCACTGAGAAGTGGCTAACGTTGACACTGCAAAGTGAGGAATGATGAAGGATGACGGGTCTCAGGCAAAGACACCAGATCAAAACAGGGTTCGCATTGTTGAATGCACAGTCAGCCGGGAAGGACCCTACGTCCGGGAATTGCTTCAAGGTCGAGGACAGGTCAAGGGCAGGTCAAGGCGTCTATCCACACCTGTATCAAATCTGCGCTTAAAACTCAATCATTGACCGACATTCCATTGAGCGTCTCGCGCAGCGATATCCCCAGGGCTGATGTCTTGACAAGCCACTGTTCAGGGATTGACCCTCGAGGGCTCTGTATGAGATATACTCCGTACAGGAGTCATTAATCGCCCAGGTCGCCTTCAAGGTATCCGTGTAGTATCAGCAGACTTAGCTGCTTTAAACGAGGAGACAGAAATATTTGGACAGTTTTAGTACTAGTTACTCTGACTCTTTGCTTCATTCTTTTTGAACCCCTTGGCAGATTAGACGCTCAAGTTTTCCCGTAAATTATCTTTAATCCACTATCAATTCCTGTCTATTGTCGGCAGTGTCAATAGAGTTCAATAGCAAGCGCTAAAATACTGTTCGCTGTCATACGTCTTGATCGTGCGGGAGCTTCCGTCCACGAATTATCGACATCCATGGAAAATTGTCAATCTTGCATCTGGGTAATAATCTACGTGATTGAGAAAGGACGTCTTCCAGCCCTGCATTGTGAGATTTTAACGCCACAGTAAACCCAATCTAGGAAAGCAGCAAAGGGGTGTATCAAGACTGACTGTCTAATGTGCCGCTCTCTCATCTCTTCATTATTTACCAATCCCGCTTACTGTACCATGTCATTGACTTTCTAGTGTGCAAAGCCATGAGGTCACAGACTCAGTGGTGCATCATCGAAGACAAGCATGATACAGGCCGCATAAGACTAAAAAGGTCTCTTCCCAAATTTAATAATACAGAAAACTTCTCACAGTCGCGGGATTCGAACACAAAATTTAAAATTAGTGACATCTCAACAATTATATATCGTGAAGCTTTTAATGGCGATACTGCCCAATCAGGCAAAACGTCCAGCATGAGCCACGTCCTTCAAACTTAACCATCATCAGCCTCAAGCAGAGCCAAAAAAAAAATCCAAAAAATCCTCAGGGCTTGACCGCAGGGCCCTGACCTGTTCATTTCTTCAACATACCATCGCTAATCGACCACCTTTGTTACTCCAGCATCGAACACTAATACTAATACTTAATACAAAAAATCCATAAACCATGGCTCCCAAGAACCCCTTCAGGTTCGGCCACGACCTCTGGGATCCGTCCAACCGCTTCGAGACGTCCTGGCTGTTGAACCCCTGGCTTCTCTTCGCCGCCCGCGCGCTCATCAGCATCTACGCATTCGTGACGCGATTCTTCATCATCGGCTGGACATGTACACATGACGATCTCGGTGGCTGTAGGGAGGTGGGCAGGTCATTCAGCTATTTCACCATCCTGACCTACTGGGGTATCGCGTTCTACTTTGGTGTCGCGGCGCTGCACACTATCACCTATGCCATCCGAGGCCGATCGTTACTCGATACTCTTCCACGACCGCTGCAGGCGCTCCATGCGCTCTTCTACTCGACCATTGTTACGTATCCCTTCCTCGTCACGATTGTATACTGGGTAGTTCTCTTCAAGGGACCTTGGTTCCCTATCCAGTTCAACGCCTGGAGCAACATCAGTCAGCATGGCTTGAACAGCCTCTTTGCGCTTTTCGAAATTATCATTCCCCGGACGAACCCTCCTCAATGGGTGCATATTATATGGTTGATCTTCATCCTTGCGATGTATCTCGCCCTCGCCTATCTTACCCACGCGACGCAGGGGTTCTATGTGTATAACTTCCTTGACTACCAAGATGTTGGCGGACGGGGCATTGTCGCAGGATACATTTTCGGTATCCTTGTCGGAATCATCATCATCTTCTGTCTTGTTTGGTGCATTATCTGGGTTCGTCGCTGGTTGACGGAGACAAAGCTTGGTATGGACGGCAAGTTTGCCAGGCAGCCTGCAGGCAACAATGATGTCGAACTGAACTCTGGTAACAAATATGCTCTTGGAAACCACCCTGAGGCCCCGGAGAGGGTGTATTAAAGCTATTTGTTGAAGACGAGGAAGTGTTAAAGTGTGATGGGAGGGGGCGTTGTTGAATGGGCATTTCTGGCTTACAGGAGCGGTCTTTGAGGATACCCCGTGTTACGACATTAAACACATAATTGCTTAATCAATTATCTAATTACTAATGGTTATCTAGAGGCTCCCCACGAGGTGCCCAACATATCGCGTCACATGTGAGCAAACTAATTGTCACGGGTGTTGAGCTAAGTTTGTTTGCTGTTCATTGTCATCCAAACCGCTCCCATCTAAACACCTCGTCCATGCCGTATTCTAGTTGTGACATGTTAGCTACTAAGCAAAGGAGGCTGCAGTGACACCGGCACTAAGGTTCAAGGTTGCCTGGTCGCAAGGCTTCGCAATCCTCAACACCAAGTCTGGGGATTGAGGGTGGAAATTACACTCGAATAGGCATCCCTCCTGTGCTCATAATAGTGTTGCGGTAGTGTACAGTACCTCCTCGTAACATGCAATTCTTAAGCGACCATTCTAAACTCTGTCTAACATTTGACCAGAATTCCACGTCGTTTCTCTGATTCACGAATCTCGAACATGACCTGAATGCCTACAAACAGACAAGAGCAGGCTGTGACCATGAAAATAAAGCCTGTTCATGTTAGTGACATTCTATCACAGGGAGTCTGATGTTTGAACACATACCTGACCAATCATGCAATATGCTCTGGATGATGGTCTGCAGTCCGTCCAAACCGACGGCAAAACCGACCAGATTGGCAGAAATCATCATGAGGACGTTGCTCACGCTTCCCAGGCAGCACAGCATGCGATACGCCGTCGGTTGGTTCTCCCACTTGCTCTTGGGGAATAGGGCGGCAGCAGTCCATTCTGGCACCATGAACAACACAATCAACCAGCCCCAGATCAGCAGACGGAGCTGGATGTCGTGCCACAGTGCCACAAAGGTGAAGACCATCAGGAACGTCATGATGGACCGCGCTGTTGTGCGCCAGTTACGGAACGATGAGCCGCCCAGGGGAATGTAAATGTATCTAATCAGCCAGCGGTTATACGAGCGATGCCATCCTCGCCAGAAGAGCTGTGTGCTGTAGTTGTTGCTGACACAACGAACCATGTTCTCCGGTGGGTCTATTCCGTCAACGAGAGACCAAAGTCGGAACATCCGCCAGGGGATCAGGAGCTTGAGCCAGATGATATGGAGGTTCATGAATGACAGCATGGACAGCTGTGCTGCTGTGTAAGAACTCCAATCGGGCTTTCCTTTGCTGATCGCACCAACCCAGTCGAAGTGAAGGACTACCTCCATAGACAACAGCACCATGAGGAAGCGGATACCATATCGGATAGTGCGGTTTGTCTCGATACTTGAAGACCGGTACTTGGACTGTGAGATGTAATCGTTGAAGGTGATGATAGGTCCCGTCAAGTAGAGAGGCGCATAGATAGCGTATGCGACGTAGTTGCGAAAACTAAAGTCTCGAGGTTCTGCTGAGATGCTCACACGATCTCTTTCTGAGAGGTTTGCTGGATCCAGTTGCTTCTTCTTTAAGCATCAGAGCGCGATCAGAAATAATTCCCAACTCCAGAAACAATATAGTCACTTACCTCGAGCGCATTAGAGTTGCCACGATCAACACTCCAGTAGTAGTCCAGGTTAAAGCTGACAAGGCGAAGAATGGTAATGTTGAAGAGCACCTCCCACCGGGCCAAGATTCCTTCGAACGTGCCGTCTATTCTCGCTCCGAGATTCATCAGATCCGAGTTAAGTAGTCTCATTTTGTTTTTATACAAGCCCATGACGGGGGGCGAAATGTAGCTGAACATAACTCGGAACCGCCATCCCTCTGTTAATTCGTTGGCGAATAGAATTGAAATGTTGAAGATCCAAGTAGCGGCCGGAACGTATCGTCGTGGGAGCTTGGTGGCCAGCTGGAAATTGGTCCAAAGAATGAAAAAGATCTTGAACGCCGAAAAGCCGTGGAGGGCGAACAAGAATATAAATGCAAACAGGAAATCGAAGGATGCTCGCTGATCTAGTCGGTAACGTCCTCCTTGGCTTCTCTCGGGCAATGGCTTGTACTTGTTCCAGAGTTTCCTCAGCAGGGGGTGGAAAAGTAAAAGAGAACCCATATAAGGCATGTTTTCGCGGAAGACACCGTATTGCGCATCGGAGACGTCGATTTGGCGCCCGGGAATCCAGCCAGGGGACAGCCATCTCTTGAATTTGGGGTATCGAGGGTCAGTTTCTGTGTTTTGTCAGCTTCTGGACAGTGTTAGAAGCAATCATAAGCTATCTACCTCGCGAGACATCGTATGTGATCCAGAACATAGCTGGAATTGCCATGGCAATGACTGCATAGTACAAGTAGAACTCTGGAGTATTCCATTTCGATGGCTGTGCCCTGCTTCGCTCTTTGGCGGAAGAGTCTTTCTTTATACTAGGGTCTAACCGCGATTCGATGACGGTCTGGTAGGGAGTAGAAGCGGGCGTGGTGAAGCGGGTGTCGAGGGTATCATGGTCGTAAAGCTGGTTCAAGAAAGCTAAAGGGCCCATGATGGCGGCGGTTCTGGGGTCAATGCGACAGACTACTCAGATCATGGCGGGAGATAAAAGAAGGATATTTGTATCGAGAAAAACAAGATTGAGAAAGTGAGCGTAAGAAGAGACGCGCAGAGATTGCGTATGCAAAGGAATTGGGGATGTCGTGGCCTTCGTGGGGTGCGTAAGATGGAGCTTAGGTGGTGTTGAGGAAAAGGAACCTCCGATCCGAGGCACGGGCTAAAGGTGGGCTGGCTGCAGGGGGTCAAGCTCAAGGGGAAGCCCCTGAAAAAGTTGAAATAGGGAGACTTTGACTCGTTGGCTCAAGCGGAGACTACAATTGACCTGAGTTGAGAATTAACTGAGTCTATATAAATAATAGTGCCTGTCTTAATTAACTATTCGATTTCTTCATCCATCTCACTTAGTATTAGATTTTCTCTGCCAGATTCAATCGCCGGATTGTGGCCACAGAAATGGAACCTTAGGGTAGGCTAGTTGGGATATCTAGAAGCAATAGACCAACTTAACGGGCAAGATGTTGGCCGCGATAGGTTCATTGTATGGGTTTTTTGCAAATCATTAATCCACTCAATGGTAATACACACTTAGTGTAAGCATCTCCTCCAGTTTGGTGGTGATCAATGTCTGGTGGATTTTGCCCTGCGTTCTACACATAACCAACAAACATTCGACTTTGCTTGAGCGATCGGTGAAGAATAATAAGATTGCGTTTTAGAGCTGCTTCATACTTCTAGTTTAACTTTGCTGTGATATCAACTCTTGTGTTCTCTCTTTTACAACTAGAGCAGAGTTCATGTTGTGTAGTTTGTGTAGTTACCGCTCGCCACCGACTTGAACTACTCACTCATTCATGACTTGAATTAGGCAGGGCAAACTCTTTCATGACGTGTTACAATGATTCTTGTAAATGCAGGTAAACATACTTAAGATTGGAGTAGACGGTCGTTCAATGCAGTTGTGACTTTCTGATGGCCAACAACAATATCTAAATTGTAATTAACATTTTCTACTTTGGCTACGTATTCTGCTATTCAGATATAATAGGCCGCCTGGATTACAGGAATTGCACAGGAAGACATAAACGTTACATATAATACGCTGATATCAGAAGACCATCTCAAGAGGCCAAAGTTTGTTCCATAAAATCAAGCATTGGCAAACTTCCACCTCGTTCACTCGTCGACTGGCAAACTGCAATATCTTGCACTACTCGTCATGAATAGAAAAGCACGAGTAAGTAGGACAGTCCGAGCAAGTCTCAGGTATAAGAACCAAGCAGAAGGTGGAAATCATCCTCGAATAACAAATTCAAATTCCACCATATCAAATTCAACTCAACTCCAAACCACCAGCATCTACAAACCACCAGCACACCAAAATACACATCATCCCAAATCCAGCCTTAAAACATGTGCAAGTGGGACATTTTCCAGTTCAAGTGCGACTGCGTAACAGTACTGCTCAAAGAACACTGCCATCAGCACCGTCTCAAGCAGACCGCCGACTGCAATGCGATCCAGCAGCTTCGAGAAGAATGGGTATATCCCCAGGATAGAGTATGCAAGAACTGCGTGGGAAGAGAAGAGCAGTGTGCCAATGGGCCGTTCCTCAAGTGGCCGGATATTCACAAGAGGATTTATGATGAGGCAAAGTCCCTGGCCAATAAGGGCCGGTTTCCGAAAGAGCTGTAACAGAGCGGACACTTTATGCTCGGGAATCTAGTGTCTACTCTTTTCTAGTCTTTATTGCAGATTTTGGATTGGGAAAATTGGGCCATGGTGTCGCCATGTTGATATGGCTTTTCATCTTGGTATCTTTGTCCTAATCGCTCCTCTAAAGACTGTCTAGCCATTGTAGAAACATTGAATAGTTACATCAGCATATCTTTTGAAAATCATGTTCTTCATCCTAAGAATGCTTGTCTAGTTTCTTGCGTATTTCCTCGGTGATACTCTGCATTGCCTTCACCAAAGGCATAACATCCCTATTGCCTCGACACAGGAAAGTCGATTGATTACTTAACCGTTCAAGTGCTTCGACATCTGCCATATAGCGACGCGGGTCTTCGGCGCGTAATATAGTGTTGGCCAAATAAGCAAACGCGACGAAACATCTGTATGCGCCGAATAATCCTGTCATTGTTACTCCGTAAGGGTATAACACCAATAATCGATTGAGAGTCGCGATGAGACGTCGGGCTGCATCCTCGACGATGGGCGAGTCTGGGATATCCAGGTCGGTTGTAGGTGGCCTGGGGGAGTTCGAGTCGAGCAATGCCATCTTGCGGAACATGTAGATAATTGAGGTATAGCCAGTTAATATGACATCGGACACTACCCAGATATCCTGCTCGTTGTCTTGAGCAGCTTCTATCCATTCGATCTGTTACCGAGTTAGCTTGAAGCTTACTTGTATCTCGTATAACTTACAAGCTGCCATTCAGTAAAGATCTGTTGCATCTCGCGGCAAAGATCCTCCGTCTTGGCCACGATCTCAGACCTGGTGGTATTATTCGGGTCATCCAGCATATTGAAAAACCGAGCAATTACAAGACTCACTCGAGAACTAGCCAAGAATGCAATTGTCTGCATGCCCTGTGGGAGAGACTCCGAATTAGGATCCAGCCACGGTAGGTTGACTTTCCATATGTTGTTGGTGATGACCGGAGGCGTATTGAGGATAAGCCGGTAGAAGAGATCAATCTGGATGACTTCCCAAAACCCTCTTCTTTCTTCGTCACACTTGGCTTCGCTGAAAAAGGTGTCGTTCTCGTCTGAGTCAAGTCTGTGGAGATTAAGGTCCTGACAGTACTGACATGCGAGTTTGAATGTCCTCCAAGCAAGATCGTAATCGAAGAATTCAGCGGCCATACGGCTCTATATCATGTGATTAGCTTGTGTGAATGCTTAGTATTTGGACGGATACCTACTGTGAAGAGCGCAGCAATCAGATCCGTCATAGTCCCTGATGCTTCTCGCTCCCAACTTGGTAGCGCGCGGAGACATCCGAGAAAACTCGAATTCATATAGCCAAGACCATCAGTTGAAGTGATATTACTAGCCTTCAAACAGCATCCGTGGTAAATGACGCTGTAGTATATGACGAGAATGACTGGGTCGACGTGGATGTATGGCAGATTGATGATATCAGGAAGCATTTCGATGATCCGTCTGTCCACCAAACTGATGAACATGCAAGCAGGCATATGCTCAAAGAAGTCTAAAGGGTTAGCCATTGGAGAAAAATAGGGAGAGGGGCCACACACTCGTAGCCCAAGCCTTGGCTAAGTCTGTGGGAATATCCAATGAGCTGGTTATAGCGGCGGTGCCAAACGTCCTTTTCGTCAGTTCCTGGACATGATCAACTGCATCCTTCAGAACAGTCATAGCGTCCATCTCACGAACAGGATTGTGATGCGTCAATGCACTGGACCCATGGCCGTTGGTGGTGTTGGAAGTGACTGGCGATGACGAGATCTCAGAGCCATCGCCGCCAGGAGTTGGCATAGACTGGCCGCTGATTGATGATGATCCAGCTGTTCCTTGTGCCTCAAGGCGTTGCAGGCGATCAAGGATAGTAGACAGAGTAGCATTGGGGCCATCTGCCGAGCTGAAATGTGCAATAGTCAATTACCGATCCTCAAAGCCGTCTGTATACAAGGGCTACTCACAGGGCTGGGTCGATTAATGGTCGCGCAGACCTCCTCTTGGCCCGAACCGGATACACACATGCCAGTTTCTGAGTCTTGCACCGACCGCATTGCGGCATAACGCGATTACATCGGACTTTACGCTCTTTGCATCTTGTACACTTAGAGTCGGCATTAGAAGGGTGATTCCGGGTAACCGAGGATAAGAAAGCTTACAGAGAGACGATTAAGTTGATCTGAACCTGTTACACTAGAGCTAGACATGGACATCTTATTGACAAGTCCCGCTGATTATAAAAGAATAGTCCGAGACGTGTCTGCGCATAGAATATCTGCAATCAACAGCCATGAGACAGTAGATGGAGAGCGGGGATTCGGTCTTATCTATCCCCGCAGTCGGTACGTAAAATTAAGCTTCGAGGAGAACAATGAGACGCCCCAAAGCCCGTGTCAAGCCACAGGAGTGATGAAAAGATGAAAGAATGGGGACTGCGATGGAGTTGGTTTGTCCAGGATTCCAGGATTCGGAATATGACTCGACAGGGAGACAAAGAATCCAGGAACCAGGGGACGCCGCCACTTTTGGGGATTGCCGCTTTTGGTAATTTTACGAGTATCTTGGCAGTTAAAAAGTCAAAAAGTCCGAAAGTCCGAGTGAGAGAGTGGGAGAATTACAGAGTACACGAGCTTAAACGCCTGGACATTCGGGGTCTGACAGTCCGAATACTCTCACTGATCCACTTCATATTGTTGTAGAGTCAGTGTGGGAATGCCCAGAGAACATGGGTCTGGGCTAGATATATATGTATAATTTTCTTTGTCTTTTCATCTCACTTCACTATAATCACTTCAATCATAACCTTGAAGCCTTTCGCACTCTCATACTCTGTGCTCTTCGGGTCGACATACCTCAATTCTCCTCGGAGTTTCTATCTATCCCAATCCATTGCAATTTTGACCCCATTTTGTTAAATACTCACAGTATTGCGCATCAAAATTGAATAGCCTGGAAGCTAGAAAAGACAATCTGCAATGGTATCCAGCTCTCAGATCTCCTCGGGAGCTGGTGCACCCAAGCCATTCTACAGCAACGACACAGGCTCGACATGTTCTACCCACGTCTACACTGAGAAGAACACCGAGGTTCCCATAAGCGAAGATGAAGAGAACATCCAGAACGAAGAAGTAGTGCAACTTGCTCGCGAACTCACTCGGCGATCAAGCGCAGCTCCAGGATCCCTCTTCCCACAGGCAAACGGACCATTGAACCCCAGTAGCCCAAGTTTCAACGCCAAAAAATGGGCAAAGGCATTCTTCGAATTACGGACAGATACTTCTGAGGGAACCTCCCCAAGGACAACTGGTGTTGCGTTTAGGAACCTAAATGTCTTTGGCTTCGGTTCCGATACTGATTTCCAGAAGAGCGTCGGGAACATCTTTCTCGAAGCTGGAACCATGATCAAGAAACTTCTGCACGACAAGCAAAGACGTGTTGATATCCTACAGGACTTGGAGGGCGTTGTTCACAGTGGAGAGATGCTGGCTGTGCTTGGCCCCCCTGGTTCAGGCTGTTCGACCTTTCTCAAGACAATTGCTGGAGACACACATGGATTCCACATTGACAGCACCTCCGAGATCAACTATTCTGGCATTCGCCCTGAAGAGATGAGAACTGCTTTCCGCGGCGAGGCGATCTACACGGCTGAAGTTGACCATCACTTTGCCCATCTTACAGTGGGTGATACTCTTTACTTCGCTGCACGCGCCCGCTGTCCGAAGAACATCCCCGAGGGCATCAGTCGACACGAGTACGCCGAGCACTTAAGGGATGTCACGATGGCCATGTTCGGCATCTCTCACACCAAGAATACCCGCGTTGGAGATGACTTTGTGCGCGGCGTCAGCGGAGGCGAGAGGAAACGCGTGACGATCGCAGAAGCAGCTCTGAGCTATTCACCGCTCCAATGTTGGGACAATAGCACAAGAGGTCTTGATAGTGCCAATGCGCTCGAGTTTTGTCGAACATTGAGGACGCAAGCTGATGTCATGGGCTGTACCTCTGCTGTTGCTATCTATCAGGCATCTCAGGATGCTTACGACGTGAGTCTCAGAGACCACTGTGGTGGAATTTGACTAATTACGATTTAGGTATTCGACAAAGTCCTCGTGTTATACCAGGGAAGGCAAATATTCTTCGGCAAAACATCCGAGGCAAAGGCTTACTTTGAAGGGCTGGGCTTTATTTGCCCCGAGCAACAAACCACAGCCGATTTCTTGACCTCGATGACAAGCCACCAGGAACGAATCATTCGCCAGGGGTACGAAGGAAAAGCTCCTCGATCGCCTGACGAGTTTGCCCAAGCATGGAAGGCCAGCTCGAACCGACAGCAGCTACTTCTCGAGATGGACAAC
This sequence comes from Fusarium tricinctum, assembly GCA_020744515.1. NCBI lineage: Eukaryota > Fungi > Ascomycota > Sordariomycetes > Hypocreales > Nectriaceae > Fusarium > Fusarium tricinctum. Next base: position 3,712,537 of record JAGPXF010000006.1, read on the forward strand.
TACCTCGAACGACATCCCTTTGGCGGTGAACACTATGAAAAGTTCGTCGACTCTAGGAAGAGAGATCAGTCCAAGTCGCAACGCATCAAGTCCCCTTTTACTCTATCGTACATGGAGCAGATGCGACTCACCCTGGGTAGAAGCTGGGTGATGCTCAAGGCCGACCCCAGCGTGACTGTCACTCTCTTGCTGTGCAACCTTGTCGAGTCTCTTGTTATCGGAAGTATCTTCTACCAACTACCAGAAGACACAGGCGCATTTCTCAAGCGCGGACTACTCATCTTCTTCATCCTTCTTATGAATGCCTATAACAACATCTTGGAGATCATGACCCTCTACGCCAAGAGGAATATTGTCGAGAAACACGCACGGTACGCCCTGTATCACCCAAGTGCCGAGGCTCTTTCATCTATGGTGGTGGATTTGCCTTATAAAATCTTCAACACTATCATGATGAATACGACGATGTACTTTATGGGTAATCTGCGACAAGACGCCGGTAGTTTCTTCTTCTTTCTCTTGGTCTCCTTTGCGACGACCTTGAGCTTCTCCATGATGTTCCGTCTTATTGCTTCTCTTACCAAAACAATCGCCGCAGCACTGGCTCGTGCGTCTATCATGCTGCTTGTGATTGCGCTCTATACCGGCTATGCGATCCCACCGCAGTACATGCCAGTGTGGCTGGGATGGATTCGCTGGATCAACCCGACTTTCTATGGTCTCGAGAGTCTTTTCATCAACGAATTCGGTGGCCAGAAGTATCCTTGTTCAGACTTTGTACCCAGCGGACCCGACTATGCAGATATCGCGCCATTCTCGCAGGCTTGTGCCATCCAAGGGTCGGTGCCAGGAGAGAGCTTCGTTCGAGGATCCGCATATCTTTCTTCAGCATACGGATACGCCGATTCGCACAAGTGGCGTGGGTTCGCTGTTGTTATCGCCTTCACGGTTCTGTTCATGGGGTTGCACCTGTTGGCCACCGAGACCATCGCGTCTGAGCGCTCCAAGGGCGAGGTTCTGGTGTTTACTCGTAAAGAGATGAAGAAGCACGCTGGGAAGGCTGTGAGTGATGAAGAGTCAGGCAATGCCGGCGGCACAAAGCTTGCTAGTGGTAACGGGAACAACGAGGTTACGGATGTGGAAGAGCAGACCTCGGTATTCCACTGGAGAAATGTCTGCTACGACGTCAAAATCAAGGGAGACACTCGACGAATTCTGGATCATGTCGATGGTTGGGTCAAGCCCGGGACTCTGACTGCGCTGATGGTAAGCACCAAGACATTGAGAGGCCAAATAAGTACTAACATTGTGCAATAGGGAGCATCGGGCGCTGGCAAGACTACACTGCTGGATGTACTCGCAAGTCGAGTCACCATGGGCGTCGTAACAGGCCAAATGCTCGTGGACGGAAAGTTACGCGATGAATCGTTCCAACGAAAAACAGGCTACGTCCAGCAACAGGATCTCCACGTCCACACCCAAACAGTCCGCGAAGCCCTCAACTTCAGCGCCCTTCTTCGACAGCCAGCCAGATACAGCCGCCAGGAGAAGCTCGACTACTTGGACACTGTGATTGCTCTTCTTGACATGCAGGAGTACTCTGATGCTATCATCGGCGTGCCTGGCGAGGGTCTCAACGTGGAGCAGAGGAAGAGGCTCACCATTGGTGTTGAATTGGCTGCGCGGCCGCAATTGCTATTGTTCCTCGACGAACCGACGTCTGGACTCGATAGCCAGACCTCTTGGTCGATCTGCAACTTGATGCAGAAGCTTACGGACAACGGGCAGGCTATCCTCTGCACCATCCATCAGCCCTCTGCTATGCTCTTTCAGCGCTTCGATCGTCTGCTTTTGCTGTCACGCGGCAAGACCATCTACTTTGGCGACATAGGCAAAAACTCGGATGTTCTGGTCGACTACTTTGTTCGTAACGGAGGACCCAAGTGTCCGCCAGGTGTCAATCCTGCTGAGTACATGCTTGAGGTTATTGGAGCTGCTCCTGGTGCTCACACAGATGTTGACTGGCCCGAGGTCTGGAGGAACTCTCCTGAGCATGGGCTTGTCCAACAAGAGCTTGAGCAATTAGCAGTGGATGAGGACTCTCACGCTGAGCAGAACGATAGTCGTGATGGAACAGAGTACAACGAGTTTGCTGCTACCCCGTATATGCAGTATACGCAGGTCACCAAGCGATTATTCCAACAGTACTGGCGAAGTCCTGGATACATCTACTCCAAAGTCATCCTTTCCGCAGGTGCAGTAAGTTTTCCCTTTCGCATATCATTGAATGCGCATGCTAAACCTGGTAGTCACTCTTCATCGGCTTATCATTCTTCAATGGAGAAAACACCGAACGAGGTCTCCAGAACCAGATCTTCGGCGTTCTTATCTTCCTCACCATCTTCACCCAGGTTGTCCAGCAGATGCTGCCCGATTATGTGGCCCAGCGCACAATGTACGAGGCGCGCGAGAGGCCGTCTAAAACATACTCTTGGAAGGCGTTTATGGTTTCGACAATTCTGGTGGAAGCGGCGTGGAACTCGGTAAGTTGCAGTCCCTGGCTGTGTTCTGCATTATAGAAAAATTTCTGACAAGGAGTAGCTCATGGCTGTGCTATCGTTTGTTTGCTGGTATTTTCCAACTGGATTATACCGCAATGGCTACCAGACTGACGCGACGGACTCTCGAAATGCTACTGTATTTCTCTTCGTATGGATGTTCTTCATGTTCACAAGTACATTTGCGCACATGATCATCGCTGGTTTCGATACAGCAGAAGTAGCGGGCGGCCTTGTTACTCTAATCATGATCATGATGTTCTCCTTCTGCGGGTAAGACAACACCTCACCTCTGCCAAACGGCCATAACTAACCCTGCACGTCAGTATCCTTGCATCACCAGAAGAACTCCCCGGCTTCTGGATCTTCATGTACCGCGCCTCACCCTTCACCTACGTCGTCGAAGGCCTAATGGGCACATCCATGGCCAACGCCGCAGCTGGCTGCGAGGCCAACGAGCTGATCAGCTTCAATGCGCCCAACGGGACAACCTGCGGCGAGTACATGAAATCGTACCTATCTGACGTGGGCGGATACATCATTGATTCCGCTGCGACGGAGTGTCAGTACTGCACGCTCTCGGACACGAATACGTTTCTGGCGAGCAAGAGTATGAGCTTTGAGAATCGTTGGAGGGATTTCGGACTGTTGTGGGTTTATTGTGTGTTTAACATTGCGGCGGCGTTTGGGATATATTATTTGGTTCGTGTGCCGAAGAATAAGAAGGCGAAAAAGGAATAGACGAGGAGGAGGGTATGTATTGTACTAAAAATCGGTGATGAGAGGCTGTGAGATATTTGTTAGACATAGACATTCCAGAGTTGAGACTTGCTCAAATGACCTATAATACTGTTATCATGATCTCAACACCAGACCCCATGTTAATCACAACACTTAGCATTGTGCACTATATCTAAGAGTATTCTGCCAACTGTAAACCGCGATCATATGCTATGGTCAATAACTTGGAGCACACTGCCATTCCTACCCACGGTAAAGCGTTGTCTTTTCGCCACGTTCTGATAACACTAAAGAAACAAGGGACTGTCGATCAGATCGCCGCAGGCAAAATGGTGTCCTATCTTTCGATCAACCCAGATCCTCATAGAACAAAAGCAAATAAATGTTTAAAAAAGACACCGAGCCCAAACATGTGTCACCAATGGCTGATCAAAGACTCGTCCAGAACACGGCCGCCGCGGCAGCAGAACGTACTGCAACACACCCTCTATATGCAGTAACGTACGTATTATTTTTGTCTCAGTGCAACCAGAAGGGTCCAAGAGAGTTGTGTCGCTGGTGGCTATGATTGGAGTCTTGTCGCTAGACCCAGCGCTACGGTTCTCGACCACGTTGGCGGACTCCCCATTTCTAGGATTGTCCGCGGATCTTCCTCTCTGGGAATATCTTATCGAAGACTATTTTATCGGCATTTGCAGCTCTGCTTTTGCAGTCAAGTTGGAAACATATGCCGCCGTAGCCATTGCTTTTCGACATTGACCTAGAGGCATAGCCCTTGGCCCCATGAGTTGTATCAGAATTGACATCTCTCCCGCCTGTTCCGAGCAATAATAATAGAGCCACAGTCACTGGCGAGCGATTGTTATACCTCCACATGATCCCATCTCGAGTCCAGGACGACTAGCTGCAGCTGTCAGGATATGCGATAGCTGCTTCGCCTTTGACGAAGACGTCACTCGTCTTTGTTCCTGTATCGCGTACTCACAGACGGCCCAATCCAAATGAGCAAAGTAAAGTAGCCAAAATCCACTCCGTAAAGAGTGACCCTGGTCCTTGGGCACGGAACCCTCGTGGTGCGGCTCACCCACGTCCGGGGAAGCAGTTAGGCTCATTAGGCGGAGCGACTATTGTGCTATGTAAAGCTAGCGTAAGCGCTCCAAGCATCAAGTTGACAATGATAATATCTAGGATCCTGGTGCTTTAGCGCAGACACGGCCACGTTGCTCTTTACAGGCGAATAGGTGAAGTGTTGGAATTCCGAGTAATGGAGGTTTCTCGGGATCAGAATATGGCATGGCGTTCACTAAGGCTTTACTTTACGCCTCCCGTTGACGGCACCCGCGATGAAAGAGATACACAATATTCTGATTGGAGATAAGCCCATATGCGCTTATGATAACTCGGAGCGATATGTAAGAAAGGGTGTAGCAGCGCGATAACCAGGAACAGGAGACGCTCGTGGGTTGACACGGAGTCTATGCCGTTAGCCCGCCGGGATGATGACACAACCTCGCTTTTTCTTGCCCTTAATTGAGCTGCTAAGCCTGCTATGTTCCAATTGGTATGTCGTTTGGACAGCTGAGGAAGCTCGGATAGACGAAATGGTTGCAGCACATATTAACAGGCATTTGTAACGCAACGCGCAACATTCGTGAATCGTGCTGCCAAGAACCCGGAAATTGATGAAGGATGCGGAGAGGTAGCGGAGTCTTACACGGAAAGGAGTGGTCCCATTCACGGACCGAAGCCGACCTGGCCGGAATCGTTACGGATAGTGGAAACATCCCGAGGAAAGTATCTCCCCGTTTAATCTGCAGAGCAACACCATGCCGTTGAAAGCCAAAAGAGGCTGGATCCTGTGTGTTTTAATGTGCACGGCGTGTATAACACCTCATTGGCTCCCAGACGCCTTTGGCCAACGTCTGCAAGCCGCCCGCATAAGCTGGCTGGGAGATGACCAGCGTCGCAACTGCGGCTCTGGCAGACCCTGCGACAAGATAAAGCACATTCCGCGTGGAGGTTCAGGTACCTACATGGATGAATGACCGACTTACCCGTTTGGGTATCAAGGGTGGCATGTAGTTGCGGCACAGCCCGGGATCGGATACTGTTCCGATCATGTGACGCGGGATTGATACGATGTTTTGACATGCTTCTTGTACTGCCTTTACTTAGTAGATGAACAGCAGCCTCCCTTATCGTGTGTGTTCAGTTGTGTCTGATGGGTTCTTCGAGTGGCTTGCTCGGACAGCTTTTATTTATCTGTAAGTATAACCAATGACATATATTGAATTCAAGCTAACATGAGGATTAGAGGTAGCTGCATAGAATGATTAGATAGAACCGTTTTCCGCTGGCTTTTAGTGAAGCCTGTATACAATATAGACAAGCATTTAGCTTGCTTCGACGTTCATGGATCTGCTATCTGCCACGGGCCGAATAGAGGATTGAAACGTACAGTTCGACAAACCATGTATAGATGGAACTATACTACACCAAAGCTGAGATAAGGATGTATATGTTTCATGTTATCTGCATGCTTTTAATCTATGACCCCTGAAAACTGACTGTATACTAGGAAATATTTGAAAGAATTAGAGAGACCCTCAGTACAGCAATCGGTTGGCGATTATCATTTCTCCCAACATGTTACTGAGGATCAGTCCTGACATCCATTGATTGGAATCAACTGACTAGCCATTGGGTTCTGACTTCTGCCAAAAAAGGTATTCTGGATGTTCATCTTAGAGCTCACTTAACAATCTCATGATACAGACCCTGGCCGTACGCAAGGGATAGTCGATATTGGAAGTCCAAACATCGTGGTCAATGCTTTGCATAGCATCGAAAGCTAGGGCGTGTCTCGTCTATAGTTGCCGATCATTTCGACACGCTCCCGTCAATGATAGCTTTTTAGACCGACGAGGGTGGCTAGACCCTCTCAGCTATACTATTTAAGGCTGTAGCGGATAGAGCGCTCTGGTTACTGCTGTGCCATAATAATTCGCCGCAATTTACACAAAGTCAATTAATCTTCGGCACGGGCGACGGTAAGCTACAAAAGTAAAATGAATGGCCTTATGGTCGGATAGAATGGCTCTAGACTTGGGAGTTTTGCCACGGTTGATAAATGCAAGTCGCGCGGATGGGAATCCGAACAATCACGGATTCAAAGAGAAGACTGTACGGCAACTGTGTAACTAGCGTCTAGCGTGTGTTTGTCTGTGTGTGTACTTCCTCGGAGTCAGGACCTCTACCGCAGATGAGATGAGCTAAAACATGAAGGGTTCTGTTCAATTGGAGTTGCTTTGGAGAAAAAAGGGGGGGGCACAATCGAGAGGGTTGCAAGAGGTGGAGATGCCGTGAGGAGCTGAGATGCAAGATGATGGATGGTGCGGAGCTAGATACGTACCGAGGATACGGTTCGGCCAACTTGAGCAAGGGAGGGAGAGAGCTAGAGAGTGAGAGAGATAAGAGAGACATGGTAGGTTGAGTGATTTAACATTAAGGCTTGGATATCTTACCTGCGATATCTTATCTACAATGATCCAGTTTAAATAAAGATTATTGAAATCTTAGATATCCGTAGAGGGGTTATCTCTGTAATCGTAGATCATCCAGAACATTCTCATCTCCAAATGCTCTGTACGTTGCAATTAATTACCCAATTCGTCCTTGCGGCACATGTAGAGTTTCCCCCCTCCTCAGCTGTCACATGCGCAACGCCCCAAGCCTTGCAACCCAACCGCTATGTACCTACAGTAACACAACAGTAACATAACAGTTAACTACAAACCGTAACCAACTGCCAAAGAAACCCCAACTTCCAACACGGTCTAGACCTCCCTCTACTAGCTAATCGACTCATGAGCAGATTTGCCGTTATCATAGCTCCAAAAAGAAGCGGGTTGCTGCAGGATGACAACAGGACTTGGAGGGCGGAGACAGTACGTACTCTGAGCTGTAGTAGGTACATAAACCAGGTGCGTGATTTGGATCTAGCTACCCGTAAGCCAGTCACAGCGCTGCGAGATACACCACATTCCTTGCTTTTAAGTGCCGATAAAGCAAAAACAAACAAAAAACTGATCTAGACAGGCTTTCCCCAGACTATTTTAGCAAATGCGGCCTAGTCTTCCTTCGGCTCCACCGAGCTACCCACGAGCTTTCCCCGTGGGGAAGAGGGACTCTCTCGTGTCTCTTCCTCCTCTTCCTCCTCCTCTCACACACATACACTCTCGCATCAGCTATAGATAGGCCTTTGCCTTTCCTGGTCTAGTCGAGACTGCAAGGGCCTGGACCGTTCAGTCCAGTCGGGCGTCTTGCAGAACCGTCCAATACGGGCGCGCCATTGGAGATAAGCTTCACGGCCTAGCGAAAGGCCAAAGGGCAACGACACCATGGACGCACCACCCCAGCAAGACATGGGATTGCTATCTCTGCCTCTTCCATTCTCTCTTGCTGATGAGACTATATAAGTGGGCTTGTCTCCTCTCCTTCTGCGGTTTCACTTTCTCTTCAGACCCTCGTCTCTGAACACCTCCATCCTTCCTTCTTATACACCATATACCCTCTCAACACTCATCCTCCCTCACACAACGCAGAAAGGGTTCACAACCCAACCCCACCCCTCACAATGATCTCAGACGACGAAAAGAGACGCACGTCTACTGGCAAGGCCAGCGCTGTCGCAGGTGATACCTCCAGCCTTCAATATGTCGACGACAATGGCATGGGCCATCTCCACCGACGCCTCAACAACCGTCAGATCCAGCTCATCGCCGCCGGTGGCTCCATCGGAACGGCCCTCTTCATCTCCATCGGAGGTGGTCTCGCCAGGGGCGGTCCCGGCAGTCTCGTCATCGCTTTCACCCTCTACTCCCTAATCCTCGCCCTCGTCAACAACTCCATCGCCGAGATGAACACATACATGCCCGTGGCAGGCGGCTTCGTCAGTCTTGCTGGACACTGGGTCGACGACTCGCTAGGCTTCCTGGCTGGCTGGAACTTCTTCATCTACGAGGCCCTCATCATCCCCTTCGAGATCACCGCCCTGACCTCCGTCATCTCTTTCTGGAACGCCGATGCGTTGAACCCTGGCCCAACCGCTGGTATCTGCATTGCAGTGATTGCATGCTACGGGTAAGTCAACCTGCTCTGAGAAGCATCCAAACTTGTACTAATCATTTCCCACAGTCTTCTCAACGTCCTCGCCGTGCGCTTCTATGGTGAATCCGAGTTCTGGCTCTCAGGCGGAAAGCTTATCCTCATCTTCCTCCTCTTCGCCTTTACCTTTGTCACCATGGTTGGTGGAAACCCCCAGCACGACGCCTACGGCTTCAGACACTTCTCGAACCCCGGCTCCTTCGCTACTTACCTCAGCCAAGGTGACAAGGGTCGATTCGAGGGTTTCCTGGCCGCTCTCTTCACTGCGTCCTTCACTGTCGTTGGCCCTGAGTACATCTCCATGGTCGCGGCTGAGGCTCAACGCCCAACATTCACCATTAAGAGCGCCTTCAAGACAGTCTACTACCGATTCTGCGTCTTCTTCATCGTCGGTGCCTTGGCCGTTTCAATCGTCTGCGCCTACAACGACCCTGCTCTGTACGACATCTACTTCGGTGCCGGCGGTACTGGCAACGCTGCTTCTTCCCCATATGTCATTGCCATGTCCAACCTTGGCATCAAGGGTCTTCCCCACGTTGTCAACTTCCTCATTCTCACATCCATCTTCTCTGCCGGTAACACATACACCTACTGCGCCACCCGCACTCTCTACTCCCTGGCTCTCGAAGGCCGCGCCCCTCGATTCCTGCGCTACTGCAACAAGTCCGGTATCCCCATCTACTGCTTCTGCATCACCATGCTGTTCCCCTTCCTGTCCCTCCTCCAGGTCGCCAACGGTTCCGCCAAGGTTCTCGGCTGGTTGGTCAGCATCGTCACTGGCGGTGGTCTTATCACCTTCATGATCATGTCCATCACCTACATCAACTACCACAAAGCTTGTGTCGCGCAGGGCGTCAACCGCAAGACCGAGCGCCCCTACTATGGATACTTCCAGCCCTACGGTGCCTACATTGCCCTGGCCTTCCAGTCCGTCATTTGCCTCGTCTACGGATACTACGCTTTCCGCCCCAAGTTTGACGTCGAGGTCTTCTTCCAGAACTACTCCATGCAGATCCTCGCTGTTCTCCTCTTCGGTGGCTGGAAGATCTGCAAGAAGACAAAGTACATCCGTCCCCACGAGGTCGATCTTGTCTGGGAGCGACCCCAGATTGAGGCTTACGAGGCCACCTTCACTGACCCCCCTGTTGGTTTCTGGACTGAGATGGGCCAGCTGACGATGCCTTGCTTCTTCCGCAAGACGAAGCGGTCTTCAGAGGTTTAGGTCTTCAATCTGTCGGATGTCTATGCTTAAGCTAGTACATGAGTAGATGATCTTTTGCGAATAGTCTAATTAACATTGTTAACACCATTCTTGGCTCCTTCTCCCAACTGTGATTGATTAAATATTCTGTATCTCCGTGATTACCGCCACACAATTCCACTCACATCTCGACTTCATCCCCTTTCTCACCCCTCAGCAATCCAATATTACGCTCAACTCGCCCACTACAATGTTGTATGAGCTTAGATCGAACGTCTGAATTCTCTGCACCTACTTAGCGAACAGTCTGACATTAACCTTGATGCCGAGGGTAATTTGTTACGTCTCATGACTGAATGACTTGCGTGACTGAAAATGCTATGTTGACAAAATGAACTTGCTTACGGAGATACAATAAAGAACAGAAATAGACATTGTAAATAACTTGTCATTCTTCGCGACTTATCCATCCATTACACCTAGTCATAGCTTTGAACGATACTTTTCTATGTCTCTCAGATTACACATCCTCTTCAGTAGGGTGATCAAAGTACCGACATCTTGCACACTGATCCACGAAAGCTCTAGTTTATGTTTCGCTCTTCACCGCAGCTTCCTATTGATCTCGGCACTGGCTTGCTTGACGCTAGGCCCTCGGTCTGCGTTAATGTATATGTAAATCGTCGATGGGTAGGGACCCTTCAATGGCGAAACATCAGTTGCGAATGTGAGTTGTAGCACCAGAAAAGTTCCCGCGGTTTGATAAACACCTAGATATATGGTTGAACCGAAGGATTGGTAGTAATTTCCCTTAAATTCAAGAAACATTCTTCCATCTTGCTCCAATTGATCATACTTCGGGATTGTGCTATTCATTCAGGTCAAGTCTATATTAGAGTTACCTGCAAATGGGTAAATTTCCAAAGCTACCTTTCATGCCTTTATGTTCTTTTACATCCAGGTCTAGGACACCAAACACTCTCAAATCCCCACATCTTAGTGTATTTGGAGCGCAACACGACAACTTCTTCGTCTCTTGTCAGACCATCATTCGGAGCCCAACTGTATGAAAACCATGAGAATAGCGGCATAACTGTGAGATGTGAGGTGGTTAGTGATAACTTGAGATAGCCACAGAGTAGAGTAGGAGAACATACGCAGCGGTGGCAGCCAATGCTTCAAAGGGTTTCGATACCATAGAAATCGATAGGATGAGCAGAAACACGAAGATAAACACCGTGATAACTGCGAGCTTTATCTTCAAAGTATCCAACGCTTGCAATATCCATAAAGGTATTATCAATAGACACGTTCCAATGGCAATAATGACGCCTGAAGCAAAATGGTCGATCCGCTTGTCGGAGTAATAAGAAACGTGAGATGCGTCGTAGTCTGGCACGGTATCAAGGCGTCTCCACAAGTCCATGGTTCTTAATCTATACGATTTGTCAATCATCCGACGAAGCGGTGTCTTATCCTTCTGCAAGACACAGAAGAGATCGTCCTGGTCAAGGTACTTCTGCTCCTCAGTTGCTATCGCGGCAGAGCCATGGTTGTAATGCCAGTTGCGGATGCTCCTAACATCACGTCGAGGGGCGTCAGAGAACTGATTTAAGGCTGATTGTTGAAGCATGAATTTATCTAAACACATTAGCCCATGATATCGACCACGCAATTAAAAAGAGATAGATCTTCTTACTGTATCGATAAAGCTTCTCAGAAATTGACTCTAAAACCAACACTCGATCCTCAACCGCATCATCTCTGAAAGAGCCGTTGTGAACATCTTGTGCCGTTATTTTTCTGTGTGTATCATCTAATTGGGCTAGTTGTTCCTCTAGACAAGAGATCTCATCTTGTAGTAGCAGCGCGGTACGGACGTTCAACTCTTTGAATCGTCGAAAAATATGAAAATCGTGGTCCGAGGCGATGAAGCTGGTATAACCTCTATAGCCAATGAATTTCCATGGCTTTCGTTGAAGATCTTCGGCAGAGGGCTCCTCGGAAGAGCCTCTGGCGAAGACTGTATGTGAGCTAGAGGCTGCTACTGATGGTACATCCGTGTTTGAAGTTGTAGCGGTCATTATGATTTTGTATCAGCTACAGGCTAGCCACTGATGATATTTATTCAGATGGCGGTTATTTTCCTTTCGGAAGTTTGAAATTTGTAACTTCAAGGCGAGTTATGTGCCAAGCCTTGCTACCTGTCTTGGGGGCGAAGCTTCATGCAACAAACATATTATTCGATTTCTACCGCAACCGGGCGACGAATGAGAAGTCACGTATCACACGAGCTGAGATATTTGCTGACGTAGCAATCCACTTGAAGACTTGATGGTGTTGCGAGTTGAGTTGTCGTTGGCTCACTGCTTCATCAGGCTGCACTCCGCCTCGATAGGCTTTCTATTGGGCATTGACAGGCTGTGACATATCAGAGAGGAAGTAAGTAATAAAGTTAATCCCATCCACCCTACGATAGAACTCTTTTCTTCTCAATTCAGAGCGTCGATTGATTGTATCCTGAACACAGTCGGCTTCAACATTGAATCTCCACTCCATTTCATCAATGAGTATACAACACTGGATACTTCCTTCAATTTTTTATCTCGACGCTCAACAGTTGCATTATGCAGCCCGAACACTATTCCCAACCTTTTTCTAATGCTGCGCAGAGTCCCACAACTGGGCTCAAGAGTACTGCGAAGCTTCACGAGGCGTCCTCTAAGGCTGCTGCAGCTAAAGCACCAGAAGACGCCTTTCATCTACCCGACCCCGAATATCGCCACGTTGCAGGGCATGTCAGTCGAAGGACAGATAACACGGCACCGGTAGCTCCCCCACCGCGCAGCTTCCGTCAGACACAAACGCCTCTGCCGGCCAAACGCTTGAATCGAGATCGAGGCAGGGCTAGAAAGCTAGGCCAAAACGACGGAGAAGATTCTGGTTCCGATTCAGACAATGATCGAAAACGCGTGAGATCAGAATCACCAGATAACGCTAAAAGACCACGCCGAACGGTTAAAGAACCACTCAGGTCGTCTCTGGCGGATTCAGAGATAAGAACAAAAGAGGAGCCAGGACTTAAATCCATTAAGCACCATTGGACTGAGATCGATCAGCGCCGAAAATCGAATGCATTTAGGGGGTATGATAAAAAGACAAATCTTCTCAGGCGCAGCCCTGAGTTGGAACCTTTGAACGACGACCAGCGATTTCAATATAGCGAAAAGTTTCGTGAAATCAAAACATGGGACAACAAATTTAACGCGGAAATATATGGGGACGCATATGCGGAAGTCATGGGATATCGGTTCATCCAGAGAAGATCATTCCTCAATCGTCTTCTATCTAGAACCGTCATCAGCAGCCCTCTTGAAACCATTACAAGGGATATTGAGGCAGAGGTTATCTGGCGCCTCAACTTCTTTACCCCAGCCATGGAATACGGACAGCGAAATCCAGACGCAACGTTCTACCTCACCAATACTGTAAAAACTCTATATCTCTTTCTGTCGTACTGCATGCCTAGGGACCACAACGGCATAGAGTCCGTTATCGATTCAGCTGCTCAGCTTATGCAAAACATATCTGAGGACTCAACGACAAAGAATTTTATAGATACTATGGTGGATGCATATATGTCCAAGATCATAAGAGCGTTCGCAGAGACCTTTTGGTCAAGTCTACAGCATGGCGGACCTATCAACGCGCGGTACAACTACGATACGGCGTCCTACAAACTACTCAGGCACATATCACTATCGCGTCAAGATGGCCGTATTAAGGATGAATACATATCATGGATCACTGCTGGAAATGAACAAACGGATCTCATTCTCCACAAGGTGGAATCCTACGAACCTATGGGAACTATACGCAGAGAATTTATTATGAACCCTCTCAAGCCTGGAGTCGTGTCTTTGATTGAGCCCGATATGTTAAACCCTAGGATTGTCAGAGATATTTCCACCACAGAATTGAGTTCCTTAGGCTGGTTTCTTGATGATAGTGGGCTTTTCTACTGGAGGTACAAATGGCATATGAGGTACAATTTGCATACTTCACGGGACGAGTTTGGGATCTTCAAAGTCAGCATGGACGATGAGGTTCTAGAAGCGTGGAGGCCGGTTCATAGGCCTCGCTAGGCAAAGCCCCTGATCTCGAGAGTCATTGAAGGTCTGAACCTATAGAATAAAACGGTGAGCCCAGGAGGAATATATAGCATGCGATACCTGGCGGGATTATGGCGTCTATACAATCATCATGACCATATGGGAGCAAACCCCTCGTGTAAACTCAAGGCTTAGTAACACTACGAGCTTCGGTAATTTTATAGCGATAAGCTTCACAATATCACGGATCAAATACCATGACCCTTGATATCTTCCCGAGACACTAAACTACTAACTCGAGACTTTTGCATTTAACAAGACTTGGCTCTAAAAATTCTTCAATCTCAATGGGACAGGGAAGCTGAAGGGTTCAAAAGTGCCCAGGGCTCCCTCCGATGCGGTGCTTTCAATCAGAGCACAATTGCACAAGCCATCTCGGATAGGAATCTACATGAGCGTGGATACTGCAGGGGTCGAGACATGCAACCGACAAAAATGCGACCGAGGGGAATCGAACCCCTCTCTAACGCTTGGAAGGCGTTAATGCTAACCACTACACCACGGTCGCTGGTGTTTTGAGGCGATGCCTCGTGATTTTGATGGAAACCATCGCAGTAAAAGAGTATATATAGATAAGTTTAACACAGACTAATCTCATTTTACCAATTGCCTCAACATCCCAGCTGGGCTTGCTACCTGACGTCGGGATAACTATCCAAGCCATTCCGTATCCTTACTGGGGAAATACACATTAAAATCACAGTTTCACTTTGAGTTCATGAATAGAGTTATTTGTAAAATGTTTATTTATCCCTTATCCCATTATTAAGAGGCATCTATATATGTAACTCATGTATTCTTCGTGTATTTAATTCTATATGCTTTCTAATGCATATGCTCTTACATCTCAATAGCCAACTTGCTACGAGCTCTCAGCTTGTATCCATACTTGAACATGACGAAAGGAATCAAGCTCAGAAGAGTACCAAACAGGGCAAGGATGAGACCAGCGTACTGGCTACCGACGTTATGGAAGAAGGCATTGGCGAAAAGAGGTGTAACAGCACCCAGGGTGTTTCGCATAAGACCTTGTCCAGCAATGGCAGATGAAGAGCTCTCGCCGTAACAATCGGCAGTGTAGCTGTAGGTGCTCTCGAAGACGAAGTAGATACCGAAGGCAATAGGGGCAAGGCCAATGGCGGGTCCAACCCAGGAGACGTGGGAGTATTGGGTGAAGCTGTAGATGAAGAGACCGATGGGCAGGAAGACAGCTCCATACATGGCACCGTAGAGACGGGCCTCAGGAGTGACCTTGATGTTGGGGTCGGCGACAAGACGGTCGAACTTGCGCATCTGGAAGTGGTGAGCCAACCAGCCAAGGGTGGTACCAATGGCAAGCGAGATGTAGGGAAGACCGCTGACACCCTCGCCCCATCCGTGGTTCTCCTGGAAGGTAATAGGGATAACCGAGAGGAAGAGGAAAACGACAGCCCAGCAGAAAGCAATCCAGAGACCAAAGGCCAAGACGACGGGCTCGGTAGCCAGCATGTGGATAGCCTTGACGGAACTGGCCTTCAGCATAGACTGCAGACTGGGAGTCAAGATGTCACCAGCTGAGACGTAGCGCTCATCGCCAGTAGCCTGTCGAAGAGCCTTGGCTCGCTTGTGAAGAGCGACACCACCACGGGTCTCGGGGAAGTAGAAGAAGATGACGAGGAGAAGAGGGACGTTGGCAATGCCCTGGATGCCCTCAATCCATCGCCATCCGAGAGACTGGTTAATGAAACCGGCGTAGATAGGGGCGGCGACAGTTCCGAAGATGGCGACCCAGCTGAACATGGCCATGGGGCGACTTCGGTGGTGAGGCTCGTACATGTCATCGAAGGTTCCGCCGACAAGAATAGTACCGACGCAACCAAAGAGACCAAGGAGGAGTCGCAGGCCAATGATGGTGTTGATGTCCTGGGCCAGAGCGAGGCCGATGAAGAGCAGCGAGAAGCACAGGAAAGAACTGGCGTATACTACTTTACGGCCGACCAACTCACAGAAGGGAGCGAGAATCATGGGTGCGATGGCACAGCTGATGTTGAAGGTGAAGAGACCCAGTTGACCCTTGATGTTGGGAACACCGAACTCCTCACACATGCTCGAGATACCGGAACTGTAAGCCGTTGTTGCAAGACCAATAAAGAGGGTCATGAGGTTGAGGATGGTTGAGATCGATCGCTTGTACCACGGGTTCCAGTTGAAGGGGTTCTCCTTATCCCCTGAAGCGAATCCAAGCACGATGTATTCCTTGCCCTTCTCGTTGACCAACTCAGTCAAGGTAAGGGGCATGTCGATGTCGACGGTCTTGATGGCGCCAAACTCTGCATCGATGGCCTCGTTGGCAGGGTCGACATATTTACCACCAACGATGCGACCGGCCAGCGGCTCGCCCTTCTCGTTCTTCAAGACCTCCACATCCGTAGATTCGGGATCCGACGAGCCCTTGCCATCCTCGCTGTTGGGGCGCGACTGGGGCGCGACCGAGTTCTTGCGCGAGGGCGCAGCGACCGAGTTCTTCCTCGACTGGGGAACCGTGGAGCCTCTTCTGGTCCCAACGAAGGAGTTTGCTCTCGAGTTGGCGTAGAAGCTGGTCGGTCTCGAGGCCGAAGGCGAGCCCAGGGGCATGGGCGAACCCGGCCTGGAGTTGGGGGCAGAGAAGGAGGGGATATAATTAGACATGATGGGCGGAACTCTATCTCTTTGTCTCTGGGGAAGGGGAGTCGTGATAAGGAGAGAGGGAGCGTGCTGTCAGAGCAAAGGATTGACTCAGAAAGGGAGATAAGAGATATAAGAAGGACTTTGGGGTTACAAGGACAAGGCCGGGGTGCTTCATTTCGCTGGCCCAGTATGATGACATCGTTTGCCTTCTTTTTTTTCTTTCCCCCTTCCCACTTGTCTTATCGCACGTTGTTCATCTTGGTCCATGTTTGGCCGTTTTCGTGGTGGAGTTGTTGGTGATGCCGGTCCACTATAGCACCATGAAGCCGCCGAGGGTTCTGTGGGCTTTGACGTTTGCCTGCTCACGACTCAGACAGTATTGCACTCCATATTTTATGCTCGTTAGTTCCAGCGACAAGTGAAGCTAGAATATTTGCCTCTCTTCTAGAAGCGTGGTTAACAAAGCCTTTTGCATTTCGTGCAAGTTGATACTCGGTGGCCATGGGATTTGGGGCAGATTCTCCATGTGCCGGTGCCATTTCGGGGCTAAGGTGAGATGCGAATTAGACGGCGGAGTGACCGGGAGCGCCGGCCTGCCGAAAGTGGGTCTCGGGCCGAGAGGATATGACGTCGAGGGTCGAGGGTCGAGATAGCTCGGCGTTAAAACAGATCTTTCACTCGGTGCTAGTGCAGAGATTAAAATTTTTATCCCTTGTATTATCGATTATCGCCTGTATTGATAATTCCCGCGATAAAACCACGGTGGGCCTCTTGTATTACAGTACAGAGTGATCCTCGTGTGTATAAAGGATGCCTTGCGTCACAGATGATGAAGAAGGTTTTGCCCTCGGTAGGTATCAAGACTCCGAGTTTAACCTGACTCGTGTTTCGATTTGAAATGCTACTATAGCGTTGGCTCCATCTGTCATGAGGCTCGATTCCTTAGGCATAGATGAGCCGCATCCTATGATTTTGCCCAATTGTGCCCTGGGATCGCGTGTCTGGCATCCGACCCTGGGTGTTAGTGAGGCGATTTCAAGCTTGTGTCATTCGAGCCAAGGTCAGCTGCGCATTAAGCTCGGTGATATTAAATTGAGGGACAATCCAGGATGTTCTTGGAATCCTTCAACAATTGCGAGCGATTCTGTCGAGGCTACTACACCGTCACACGTCACCGATCCAAGGCTGGAACATACCAACAAGAAAACAAACAATCTCCCTGTTAACCCGAGAACGCGAAATGTTAGAATGTCAGAAAAAAGCCCAGTAGCCTGAAACGGAACCTCAACTAGCAACAGGGGGACCACCTTATCACCCATCGACGATATCTGATGTCCGAATCAGCGCGGAATATAAATCCCTTGACCCACAGATAAACTGCCGTGAGGCTCCCAGCGGGTCCCTCCCCTGTACGGTGAGGCGCTCACAGTGGGTCCTCTCGATAAAAGATCTTCCTTGGCGAGGTTCTACCATCGGAGCAAGGATGCGTGTTATGCACTAACTTAGGTGAGAAACTAGAAACTAGAAACTAGAAATCTTCCATACGAGTTCCGTGGGATTGAATCAACCCAGTGTTTGTCTTGACCGAGTGATGTTCGATGACGACATGGTTATGTGACAAGCTGCGCTAAGGATATTCATAATTTTTCAAAACACTGACAGCGTTGCAAGAGCCGTAAGATTTCTACAACGCTATAGAAGCTAGCAGCTTTATATTCGATCAATCTAACTGGCTGTCTTCATACCTTGCAGCAAAACTCCATACATGGTATGGGATTATATGCAGCGTACCATTCAAGTTACCGGAGATCCCAGAGTGAAAACTTGGAGTCGCGTGAAAAGGAGACACAACACCCCACATGTGTTGCAACGGACAAGCTGGGTGTGACGACCCAAGAATCTGGAGCCTTCTCAGTAAGCTTCCCCCAGTAGCTTATCCCCATGGACATGTCTTTTCTTTTTTGTCTATTTACTGTGGTAAGAGAAAAAATCATCGTCAATCATATTTCTGTATCAAGTGCATCTTGGAAATGTTTTCACCGAAACAAAACTACTTACCCTGAACCTGTAAACGCAGAGCCGTGTAAGATCATTTACAGTAGAATACTAGAAGGGTCTATATTGTCTTCTGGTTATTAATCCCCTATTAAGGAATGAAATATACACTCAATATCATTGTACAGCGGCAAACGCGCATTTCGTTGTCATCAGTCGATCGGTGGAGAGATCACATGATCCCCACTCCTAGCACAAACCATAAAACCAATACTGACATTCAACGCCCCCTCTCCAACATTCACCAGCCCATACCCACCCATATCCATCTTCAAACCCCTCATATTAGGAAAACCGCTCAAGATGGTCTACACAATCGTTGTTCACCTCTACGCCAAGGACGATGAGGAGTCCCTCAAGAAGCTCACCGCCAAGCTGATTGAGGCTAGCCGCGTCTACTCCCAGGACAAGGAGACCCTCTCGTGGCACGTTATGCAGTCCACCTCTGACAAGCGCGCCTTTACCATTGTCGAGCGCTACGAGCAGGAGAGCGTACGTATTGAGTCCTGGAATGTTGTCGGAGTGTTTGCTAATGTTTTTTGTGTTGCAGAGCCAGGAGTATCACTTAAACAACCCTTACTGGAAGACTTTTGACCCCTACGTCATTCCCCTGCTGGAGAAGCCCATGGACTTGAGAAGATTCGAGGAGCTTGACACCAGCAAGGATGTTGAGGTCCCTCAATAGATCTATCATCAATTTGAATTGACTACAAATTAAGTTATCTGGCACCACGTCCCAGTTCCGTGACCCAAATATCAACTCTCAACACTTGTAACCTAACCAGCTCTGGGCCTTTGAATAAGTGGAGTTGATCTAGTACAACAAACAGAACTAACAAAAAAGCAAGAGAGAGCCTCACTCAGTCAATTTCAGCTCAGGATAGTCCGGCAATGACCATCCTCCCTTCTCCTCACTTGAGAATCTAGAAACAAGATAGGGGATTCGGAAGAGACACATCAGCCAAGCAACCCACCGAAGAACAGCAACACCCCAATGACTGTTTGGTATAGCCAGCTTTATCAGAGAGACCTTGATATTCTGAACCTCATCGATGAACGGTCGTAGTGTCTTGTCGTAGTTCTCAAACGCCAACTGCAGATCATCCGGGTTCCGGCTTATTTCACCAGCCAGGACATATGCACCGACAAAACTAGCCGTGGTCCCCATCCCACTAAATGGAGACGGGCAGTAGGCTGCATCACCAAGGAGGACTACACGGCCCTTGTGCCACGTATCTGTCTGGACTTGCACAACCTCTTGAGAGTAGAAGTTTTCAGCTGTCTTCATTCCTTCCAAGAATCGATCTGTCTGCCATCCCGCGGTGCGAAAGCGTCGAGTCCAGAACTCCTTCTGCTGCTCTACTGAGCCCCTGTGTATACTAGATATCTCGGGAGAGTCGTCTTTCAGGATGAGATAAACTTGGGTTTCGGTTGAATTATGAGTCCGACGAAAGATCATGCGACCTTCGGCGCCTGAATATGTCCTGCGGATGTTGCTATCCCCTTCCATGCGTGGAATAAAATAGTACGCCATGTGAAGGCCTAGTTTCCTATAGGGATCTGGGGCATTTGGCGGTCCGATTGCTCTTCTAATTCTGGACCCCTGACCATCGGCCCCAACCAGGAGATCAAATGTATGCGACGAGCCATCAGAGAAGTGAGCAAGCACATGTTTCTCATCCTGCTCAAAGCTATCGACAGTCTTGTCGAAAACATACGCGACATCATCTTTAGTTGCGTCGTAAAGAATCCGCACAAGGTCTCCCCTCATAATCTCATACTCCGAAGTTACACTCTGCGCGCCTTTGCCCGATGTATTGGCGAGGATGGTCGCGATGACCTTGCCATTGGAGTCGATAATAGCCACGCCTGCTTCGTCGACCAGCTTTGCGCGAACTTCGTCGACAAGCCCCATACGTTTGAGAGTTTCAATGCCTTGTTCGCGAAAGTCAATTTGTGCTCCTGTTGCGCGCAGGGCTGGAAACCTCTCGACTATGGTTACGCGATGGCCGAGTCGAGCAAGCCAGTGGGCGAGTGCTGGTCCGGCGCATCCGCCTCCGCATATCAATATTTTGAGAGATGACATGATATGAAAGGCAGTATGAGAGTTGGAAAGTCTTATGTGTGTATATAACAACTTGCTGAAGTGGTATCTAAGAACACCGAGATTCTATGTTCTGTGATACTTTGAAGGTTTTATGGTAAGCCTAACACAATGGCCAAAGATTGCCATCATTATATATATGTTGCTATCAATCCAACAGATGCTTCAGGCTTCAACAATGCGGATATTGCGGCATCTTCAGGACAGCCAATGACATCATAGACACCGATCCTCTGGCGTAAATATCTCTCCGGCTTACGGGGGACAGCTTTTTAACCAGTATGTATTTAGTGAATTGCGGCTACAAAAGATCTCATGGACGAGTATTCTAAAACGAGTTCAAGTAGCGTAGCTAATCCTAGGAGCCCGCCTCTTACGTTGCCGATCGGTTAGGTCCAATTAGAGCTTCGGCCCAGACTCAACGTGTCGCTGTCATAGTTATAAAAAGACAAGTGCTAAGTGCTACTTTGATATGATTGAAATACATAGTAGATCCTTTACGAAGGGCGTAGTAAAAGCGCAATTATCTGTCGGAAGATATCCGAAACCTGGTTTTCTCCAATCATCATTCTCTATTCAACTTACTGTAACATGAAAAGGACCGTGTGAGTCAGTCTATATGTTTTCTCTCAAAGGCTGCTATCAAATTACCATATCAGCCTGATCAGTTCTTCGAAGGTGCTGACGTTTAAAAACACATGGTTCAATGAAATTGATTGAGGTTGGAGCTGTATTTCCAACCACACTAGTTAGAATCGCTTTATATCAAAGACAGATATACAAAGCCAAGTAAAAATGTCAAGCTTGATGGTATCTATTTGTATCAACCCAAATCCAGTATGCATTGCCTAACGCTAAGAAAAGTCAGGGATCGATACTCTAGCAAATATGATTGGATTATATCGTACTTGTGAAGGCTGCCCTCCATCAACTAGGCAGTCGACTCAGCTGGTGAGATCGCGTTGTCTAAACTTATTTCCTATCTCCAATCCTTGTGACGAATATTGCCGCGCCGCAAAACACCACGGACCACCGCCATCTTGTGACATCTGTCTGAAATTGATTGCCAGAGCTACCCGCTTTTGCGGCTGAGGACAAGGTATACGACAATCACAGCGAATTATACGGGCTCTAGGAACTAGTAGCTATCCAATAATACCCGTATCTATCGTTTCCTTGTTGTAATGTATGATTGAAGCGTGAACCTCAGCTTGGGAAGCTTCACAAGAAGATTATCCTGACCCGTGCTTGAGATGTATACTTATATGCCGCGAAAGGTCTCACCATAAGCATTCCTCTCTTCATTTACTTTGGTCTTTCCTTTATTATACTTCTCATGTGTTAAATTCACGAAGATGCGATTCTTATTAAATACCCACGGTTATTCGTCCCGGATGCAGTAGCCGAGATCTACGGGGTATGGTACAGCATAAGCAAAAGCGCATGCGGGGTCACACAAGAACCCCTCGATCTGGAAACCTCATTTTTATCCAAACATTGCATTGTTCTGAGACAGCACTCTTTTACTATGAAGGATAATAACTGGAAAGAAGTTGTTGCTAAGAAGAGGCAACAACAGACCGATGCCATCTCGACTTTCGTTTCAACAGAGTTGTCGGATATCAAAGAACAAGAGAGTTACTATAACGCCATTACCGATGTTGACGATGTAGCTGTCCTAGCGCAAAAGATTGCTAGCGGTCAATGCTCAAGTGAGGATGTGACCAAGGCTTATATTTCAAGGGAGGTTGAATTATCAGGTTTGAGCGCAAATGGCTAACTTGATCGTATTTATAGGGCGATTGAGGCACATAAGCAGGTAGGGCTCAGGATACATGTTGCATTAGGAGTAGGACTAACACTATATAGACAAACTGGTACTTCTTACTATACCTATCACAGTAGTTGTACTAATCTGGGTTCAACTATAGCCTTACCGAAATCTTGTTCAAAGATGCTTTAGCTCAAGCTCAGGAGCTCGATCGCTATTATGCTAAGGAAGGAATGCCTAGAGGACCTTTCCACGGTATCCCCATCAGCTTGAAAGACCAGTTCAACGTTGAAGGCTACGATACTACCCTTGGATATACCAGCAGAGCGTTCAAACCGGCCTCCGAAGACGCAGTTCTCGTAAACATATTGAAGCAGTTGGGTGCGGTCATGATTTGCAAAACCAATCTTCCACAAAGTATCATGGTGAGTCCACTAGATCTGGTATATAGATAGTAGCTGACCTGAATAAGTGGGCTGAGACTGATAATCCTCTTTGGGGATTAACTGAAAACCCAGTCATATCTGGTTATACGCCAGGAGGCTCGTCAGGTGGCGAGTCGGCGTTGATATACTCCCATGGAAGCTTGATAGGGTTTGGGTCAGACTTGGGTGGCAGTATTCGTATGCCTGCTCATCTCATGGGACTATATGGTTTCAAACCAAGTGTACGTTTCACTATTCTCCTTGAGCTTTACTGACACAGATATAGAGCTCTCGGTTACCATATGCCGGTGTACCAGTTTCAACTGACGGCCAAGAGCACGTCCCTTCGTCTATTGGTCCACTGGCTCGTTCTCTCTCGTCTATCTATGAACTGACGAGGGAGATCACACTACAAGAGCCTTGGACGAAAGACTGCCGCTGCATTCCAATCCCTTGGCGCCAGAATGCCTACGACAGTATCCTGAAACGAAAGCTGACGATTGGTGTTTTACACGACGATGGAGTTGTGAAACCTCATCCAAGTATCTCACGAGTAATAGAAGACGTTGTAGACGCACTGGCGGCCGATGGCCATGAATTGGTCGAGTGGAAACCCGATTTTCATGCGGAGTGTATCGAGGTTATGGACGCATACTTCACTGTCGACGGTGGAGAAGACATTCGTCGTGAAGTAGAGGCTGGAGGTGAACCCTTTATACCTGCTGTGGAAAGGCTCATAAATCGCGGAAAACCCATCTCTGTGTTTGACTACTGGCAACTCAACAAACGCAAGCGAGAGCTACAGCAAGCCTATCTCGAAAAGTGGAACAACACTCTTTCAGCCAAAGGCAAGACTGTAGATGCTATCATAACACCTGTCCTGCCACACTCAGCTGTTCCGCATAGTACCATTCGATGGGTAGGATACACAAAAGTCTGGAATCTGCTCGATTACACAGCACTTGTGATCCCTAGTGGATGTGTTGAGCCTCAGGACCTTGACGCAAAATGGGATCATGAACCGAGGAATGAGATGGATGAGGGGAACAGCCGCCTTTGGGCAGAGAACAAGCATGATATGGTCAAGAATCGACTTCCTGTGGATATTCAGATTGTTGGGCGTAACTTAGAGGAGGAGAAGGTGTTGGCTATTGGAAAAGTGGTAGATGATCTTCTACGTGGCAGGTGATTTCAGTGGCTTTTTAGCACCTCGCATCTCATAGATAGAACACTACTTAGGTTGTTGTCACCAGAAACCGATCGATTTCCAAGAGCCATCTAGCAACCAAGTGTGAATAATATCTCTTTCGAAGAAAAGCAATCTGAAGCATAACATCTTTCAAGTTAACCGTTTTGAGCAAATGCCTTATTTAGCTATAACTCAGAGGCCTCTATCTATGCTTTGGCCTTAAGTACAAATCCTGTCTTAGCAATCCTCGAAGCCAACGCCATTATAGCTCCAAACAGAATGGAAGAACCGGCAAATACTTGAGCCCCTCGATAACTACCATCGTCCGACTTGATGAGCTCGCCGCAGATAAACGGACCAGTAAGATTCGCAATACTGACCATACCAAGAATCATGCCTACTCTTGTCCCCGTCTTGCTTGGGTGAGGCGTCATTTGCGTAGCGACTGATGGGAAGAGAGCCTGCAACGCTGCAGCGACGAACCCGTATATCACAGCAAAGACGTAGAGACCTGCAGCGTTCTCTATAGCCATCCAGCAGTATACCAATACACTAGCTAAGACACTGAGGGGAATCAGGATATTCAGTGGGCCAGTCCACTTATCAGCGATGATATTTGGCATGATACGTCCGAAAATTCCCACACCATTAAGAATCATCAACAGGTAGATGGGCTCGGAAATACCAGCTTGGTCGCGAGCAAACGTCCCCAGGTAAAAGAAGGCAAAGTAAAGACCCCAGAAGTTGAGAAACATGCTCATAGTGAAGAACACGAAGGGTAACTCCTTGAAAGCCGAAGTGTCTATCCATGGACCACTTGGGTGAGGTGCTAGGCGGGGCTTGAGCCAGATGATACAGGGAACGTATGTGGCAAGCATGATAAACCCCATGGTTCTCAGCGTCCAAGGAAAGCCAACGTTGTCATAGAATATAAGCCAGTTGATCATCACTGGGTAGACAAGGCCTCCAATGGCTGCACCAGCGGCTGCCAGCCCAACAGCGAAAGCTCTGTACTTCTTGAAGTATTGAGACAACACAGCCAGAGCCGGGCAGAAAGTAAAGCCATTTCCTATTCCCACACAAACAGCCTGCGAGAGGAATATCTGCCAGAAGGTTGTGGAAAGCGAGGTCATGAAGAGACCGAACACTTGAAGAAAGACGCCGAGATAGAAGACGGTTCGAAAATACCCGGCATCTGTCAGACGGCCTGCGATGACTCCGAATGAGAATAGGAAGAAGACTTGGACGCTCCCTATCCATGATATCGTAGATTCGGTCTCGTCTAGAGTCTGAGTATAGTACTGTTGAAATATCCCAAAGCCGTTGGCAACGCCCCAAGTGTTGAAGAAGACGATTTGAGTTAATATGGCTTGCAACCATGCAATCTTTCCTCCGTCTGGTGGTTCGTCTTGCGTTTGTACTTTTTCTGGTAGATTTTCTTCATTTTGGTGTTCAATATCAGCCAGCGTATTGGCATCAGAGCCAGATGCTCTATTCTGGTTGAGCAACATTGATTATAATTTGAGTTAAAGACTTTCGGAATGATACAGTACAAGATACGCCAATGATTGAATTGAAATGGCGATTTAATCACTTTTGATTTATGAAATGTTCTAATCCTTTCAACTACGTCAACACAAGCCAACCATTAACATCAACGGGACCGCTATACCCGACATAGCCGATACTCCCGCTCGGCCCGTAGCAGCCGATCTTTGCGCTTACACTTCACTGGCACTCACTATACCTCAACTTACAAACCCCTACCTCTCTATCCACCTCCGACACCAACAGTGATTACATGTCGTCTATCCAAGGCCGCAAGCGCTCGAGATTGGCTTGTGAGACTTGCCGGGAGCTGAAGCGGAAATGCGACGGCAACTCTCCGTGTGGAGCCTGCGTCCGCTTCGAGTATGACTGCAGCTATAAAAAGACCAGTGCAAACAAAAGGCGGAAGAACCTTGAAAATGAGCAGGCAACTGTGCTTCTGTCGCCTCCAGTTCATGCAGATAAGGATTCCAGACCCTCTCGGAGCGATCATGCAACGTCACCTCGTCATCTCCAGTCACTGGAAGCCAACTCTGGAGCAGCCTTTCTGAGGAGGTTGGCGTTGAGGCTGGATCCCAAGAATGCACCACGGATGCACACATTCTCATGGAATGCTTTTCTTGGCGCACGAAAAACAGCCCAGTTGCCTATTTCGAGGCCGATCACAGACTTGCTATCCCAGCAAGATATGGAGGGTTTAAATGCTATCTACTTCGAAAAGATGGACCCGATCTACGGCTTCATTGACCGTGATGATATCTCGTGCATCATACAAGAAAGATGGACCGGTCTCACATACGATCAGTCTCAAGAAGCCGTTCTTTGCGGCATAGCGGCCATCGCATGCTTGTTCTCACAAGTCGAGCCTCTCCCGGTGGAACTAGACCTGGTAGAATCAGCCAAAGTCATACTCGAGCAGAAAATGTCCGACAGCCCAACATCCACAATTATCACAGGATGGCTTCTTCGAGTCGTATATTTAAGAACTGTCGGGACATCTCACGCCGCGTGGATTGCTAGTTCGATCCTTATGCACCTGCTGGAAGCAGCTGGTTTGCATTGCGAACCTTCAGATGAGACCGTGCTTCCTATGACGGAAGAAAAGGTCGATTCGGAACTTAGAAGAAGACTCTTTGCCGTTGCAGAACACCTGAACATTTGGATTTCATTTGATATGGGCCGATCGAGAACCATACTATGGAATTCAACTTTGGAGATCCCGGCTGCAAGAGAAGGAGATTATACTGCTGAGCTCATGGAGCTACTTCCATATTCGACCGACCTTGACCCAAACAAAACACAAAACGTCTCCGAGCTTGAGTCTTCACTTTCGGCGGTGTTAAACCGAGTCCATTCCGTTCCACCCTCGACTCTCGCACAATGCAACCTAGCTTTATGTCTTTGCCGCCGGCTACAATCACTCAACACCTCTTTCTCAGGCAAGATCCTCGATCAAATCTTATCCATCACTCTAAAAGGCATCGAGGCCGCCCAAGCTATCCTTGACGCTCGATCTCCGTGGCACCACATGGCCAACGTTCCATTCCAGATAATCTGCGTGTTACTAGCCATCGACACAACTGAATCAATAGCTCAGCTCGAAGATGCAATGCGGTGTCTCAGCAACGTTGCGACCGTATATAGCACCAACGCAACCAAGGAGGCGCTCAACACAGCGTCTTTGCTCATCCTGATGAAGCAACGGCGCAAACAAAAATGTGCATCGAATTTGAATGATGTGCTTAAGAAATATCCCATACTGCCTCCTTCAGAAGTTCAAGATGAGACTCCTTTGCAAGAGATGGATGACATGAGGTGGTTGAATAACCTAGCTGGGGATCTATCAAGTTTTGACTACTCTGATCTGGATCGATTTCTTTTCCCAAACCTGCTCTGATCTGAGATTTCAACAGCAATACCCTTTGACTCTTAATCTCATATAAGAATACAAATCCTACACATTCTGTGACCGCACACCAGCGGGTGCATTCTATTTCTTGCGATACCACATCCTGGATTTTCTACTATTGCGAATCTTTCTCTGCAACTGAAAGATGCCATACATGAGAGCCTCAGCAGTTGGAGGACACCCTGGAACGTAAATATCAACCGGCGCTACCCTGTCAACACCTGGTCTTTATGTTAGCAGGCCTTTGTGGTATAGAGGGGTTGTGTAGACTTGCCTCTTACAACACTGTAGCTGTAGTAGTAGTATCCGCCGCCGTTGGCGCAAGACCCCATGCTGATAACCCAGCGTGGCTCGGGCATCTGGTCGTAGATCTGTCGGAGAGCAGGGGCCATTTTATTTGTGAGGGTTCCTGCAACAATCATGACATCTGATTGCCGGGGAGAAGCACGGAAGATAATGCCCAGACGGTCTTGATCGTACCGCGGCATCGAGACGTGCATCATTTCGATACCGCAGCAGGCGAGGGCAAAGGTCACGGGCCAGAGTGAGCCGTTTCTAGCCCAGTTGGCTAGCTTGTCGACCGACGTTCT
The DNA here is from genome assembly GCA_020744515.1 of Fusarium tricinctum. Classification (NCBI taxonomy): domain Eukaryota; kingdom Fungi; phylum Ascomycota; class Sordariomycetes; order Hypocreales; family Nectriaceae; genus Fusarium; species Fusarium tricinctum. The sequence continues at coordinate 3,740,612 of JAGPXF010000006.1, forward strand.
GCATTTCGGTATTTGTTAATTTACTGAGAGATAGAGGTGCAACGGGTAGATTGAAATACACACAAGGCATAGTCGATCATGTTGTTTGGCTTGGTCTCGGCCAAAGTGGCTGGATAAGGGTGGGGAGTACGGGTGGCTTTTGAGGAGTTGTTTCTTTTCTGATACTCGACATGTTTAATGCTGAACTGTTGGAGCTGGAGTGATCGTTGAGGGATGATGGAGTAAGAGGTGATGGTCAGCGGCCGAGTTACAGCTGTTGGACCCTACAAGTCAGCATGTGTATGGAGTTCATCTTGTGACTGTTACTAACCCTTAGCTAATTGAATTCTAGTCATCTTCCTCTGTAAAACTATCAGATGCAAGGACAGGTCATGTGTAAATACGGTTTAGAGAGTGAAAAGAAGTGGCAGTTGCTTATATACCCTTACGTCTCAGGGTGTACTAGGTGTAGGAACCCGTCGGGAAATAACCACATCAGACCCACTTATCCCATGTCTTCTCGGAAATTTCCCACATGATCCAACTTCAACCTCTTTACTCTTGTGAATGAAAATGGCAGCCCCATACCAATCTCCTGGATGTCCTGTCTGCAGTAAGCCCATTGCTAATATTCCAAACAAATGCTGTTTTTGTCACAAATCCTTCGTCAGGGCAGACGTCACTCGTCGACACGCCCGGTCTTGTCAAGCGCGGGGAGGTCGTCCTCTACCACCACAAGCCAAACGGGGTAGAAAGCTTCGAGCATGCGATAACTGCTCCAGATCCAAGCTCTCATGCAATGCAGATATTCCATGTACAAGATGTTCTTCCCGCCGTGTCAGTTGTACCTACAGCGCATTATGTCACGACGCTTCACATCAATCTCCTACAACTGTCAATGAGCCGCCAAAGGATGGCCGTCTCAACCTATCTTTTCTGTTACAAGCCACTGACCCTATCCATACTTCTATGGATGCCGCAGTGGCTGATGAACCTGAAGAGACCTCCGAGGTACCGGCTTGGAATCATCGTGAGCCTGAGACGACAGGCCGTGTCCCGGGCACCGTTGACCCGAAATTCCTTCTTTTGAATCTTTCAGACATGCTTCTTGACGAACCTCAAGATTATCAAGAGATGGATCAGGGGTTTTTGCAGTTTTCTAGAATCTTCAGCACCCCTGTTACATCGGTCGACACTTTCACCGCACGAGTAACAAGTCTGTCGAACATTCTCCAAGACTTGACTATTAGTAAACCTCACCTAAAAGACGGGCTAGACCAAAGCTGCCAACGAGGTTTCTTTACGACCGTCCACTTTCAAAACGCTCTGACTTTCGCTTTCCGCTGGCGGTATTACCACAAGTCACCTCTACACTGGCCGACTTTTGATCCGGATAAAGTATCACTTCACCTACTTCTCGCCGTGGCGTTGACAGGAACTGCATACCTTCAATATCTCGACCAATCATCTCAGTCATTCCTAACAACCTCGTTGCTTGAGCTCTCTGAAAAGTGCATCTTCAAAGAGCTCAAAAGATTGACTAATCAGAATATTTCCCCCATCACATCACGTCATATGCTCGAGTTGTGCCAAGCAGCAGTGTTGATGAACAGTCTGGAAGGCAGCTTCAACCACATCGAGGGTCGCCGAAGGCTTGCCAGCAATCGGATACCAACACTTGTTGCATTATTGAGAAAGTCTGGCATGTTGAGTCTTGAACACCCGCCACAATGTGATACCTGGGAAGAGTTTGTTTATCGGGAGACCTGTATCAGGGTATCAACATGGACTTTTGTCAATGATTCTTTGATGGTTCTTTGCTGTAACAATCCGCCCATGGTGACCATAAAGGAAATGACGGGACATCTGCCTTGCCCGAATGACCTGTGGGAGGCAGATTCAGACATCATATTCCAGGAACGGGCTCGGCATAGGGTTGCCAGGTCTTATCCATCAAGATGTAGCGATGTCGTGTCGGGAGTACTTTCTGCAGAATGGACCATTTCAAAGGCAGAGTCTTTCAGAAGTTTGGATGCATCAGATCTCTTTTACATCAGCACAGGTACGTTTTAAGTTCTCAATCAATGAGCAAATACTCAAAACTTCAAGGTCTCATACGCCATGTATTCCACTGCCGCACATCAGTGGTATCTCCTGACTATCCCACAATGCTCTTTAATGCATTTGATAGATGGGACTCTCTGTGGGCTCATGCATTCGAGAGAGTTCCTGTAGAGGAGCGAAGGTGGCTTGGTATCGTTAGACATTCTCCTGAAATGATTGCGCTCTTCAGGAGAATGACAGAACTCTGCAGTACCGAGGGAGCAAAGAACTCGGCTTATCTGCAGGGTGTTGCTACCTATGACACGGCTGTTTTTCACGATTTTATCCAGAAGTATGGACACGACGGAAATTCAACTTTAGGGAATAATTAAAGGAAGGGGGTGATGGCCAAGATGGAATGCTTGAGGCAGTCTAAACAGCATGCCGCCCTGAGGATCTTGAGTGCTGGAGTGTTTTAAAGATTGAGGTTCTTGAATCCAGAGACTTCATATGAGTTCGGGATACCCTGTGATAGACTTACAACGTATGAACTTAGGAATTATCATAATAACATATTTTTGTTACTTTCTAGTATCAAATTTTGAACATTTAAATCATGTACTAAAATCTAGAGAAAGAGCAGCAAGATACCAGGAAAATGCCCAGTGCCAGAAGCATCAACCCATCATATCAAATCGACCGAGTTCGCCTTGGCAGTCCGTCCTACATCGATCGCTTGGCAACATCGAGATTGCAAAGCCATAAACTGTTAGCAGCACTATACCCGCCCTGTTACCGCGATCATACTCGCCACGGCTGAATCTTAGTGTGCCAAGCACCTGGCGAAGCACGAGTGCCTGACCTTGGCTTAAGGCTAAAATTCCCAACATTCGCCCCCGTGCTTCTAGAATGCTGCAGCCTGCAAGCACAGCCTCACAGAAAGTTTGGTGACAGATAATCTTCAGGGGGCGGTGGCTATGCCCGAAATACATTAGACGGTCAATGAGGGGAAAAGTCTACAATCGGACGTTTTGGAGATGCCAAGCTGTTCGGATCGCGCTCGGAGACTTCCCAAACTTGCAGAATTACAATACCACGTGGTGATCAGTAGACATAGCCACAGTTGTAGATTTTAGCGACCATGTATTATGAGCTGGCTTACATGTTGATTGCACTGTCCTGTTACGTTCGCTGTCACAACTCTCAGCCATGTCTTTGGTGAGATATGAAAGCAACTTAAGACCTAATCTGGAACGGAAGCGTATTCTTACTCAGCTGTCTTATTCTGCTCAGCATATTCTTTGGCGAGCGCACAGCCGTATCGCTAGAACATTCAAATACGCTCCAAGTCCGCATTTGTGGCTTGTGCTCGAGTGAGTCTGCCTCAGTGACAGCCTTGGTCCCCAGCGCGCAGGGGTACGCACCAATGAGATGTCGTAGTTCGTGCATGCTGCGGCGCTGTAAGCTTAACGCCGACAAGCTTAAGCACCCCATGACAAATTAGGGGTCTTTATGTCACAGACCCGCGATTGTCGCTGCACTGTCCTCAATGCACCGGGGGTCAATTGGTCACGTTATTTAGCCGTAGGCCAACGGTGTTGAGCAATTCCATTGTTCATCTTCAATTCAAAGGATTCTTTGTCTTTTTCCACCGTAGGATGCCTCTCTCGATACTTGTACATGAAGGAAAGGTGATCAGTTGTAGCTCTGAGGCTTAGCCAAGGCATCTGAAGCTAGATTCCCGTTTCGGTCCTATGATCATCTCCAAAATACGCCAATCGCCCTGCATCACGGAGTCAAACACGATAGTAACGCAGAATACCTATTCTGTCTAAGCCACATCAATAGGGCTATTTGCTTAGTGCTGGATGCTCTCAGAAAAAGCTGCGGTGTAAAAGCGAAGGAGTTTTTCGATTGGGGCTAATTTGTTTTCGGTCTTTTCACGAAATTGGCTTGCTTTGCTCCGTCAGCGCCAACAACACCATGGAAACGGTGAGCACTGTTAGCAGGTATTAAAGTGACCATTGCCGCATTGCCTTGGCGGTTTTGGTCCTCCTTCTCTTTCATCAGTCAGCAAAAACCACATATCTTCTCCAAATCTACCCTTCTACCCTGCTTCTGCTCTCGGAAACGAGTCGCCAAAACCGGCCACTGTCGTGCACACAGTGACCTCATTGACAGCTAAGCCAAGACAGACATCGCTCGACCCTGTTGTTAGCGGTCGATCGCACCAAAATCTTTCCGGGCAAAAAGGGAACCAGCGACATCATCACTCTTCGCCCCTTGTACCAGAGATCATCATCGATCCCTATCACCCCGTGATCCATTCGCCGTTACCTCCGCGACTCCGTCACAACTCGCGCATTTCCGCTGTGCTTTCACTGCATACGCCTTGTGGATCCCTGCTCCTTGACCACACCCACCCCGGTCGTCATCAATCTCGTACGGATTACCCATCCTCGATTCGGGTATTAAACCTTGGAACTGCCCACTTGGAGCGATCCGTCTAATTATCCCCAAACTCTCCAAACTTTTTCTCTGTTTCTAGACTGTTTGGTAATTGAACTGAAATCTCTTGTCAATTGTTTGGCTCTTGCTTTCAACTTACGCTCAACATTTTTTTGTCTAAACGATAGCGACATCTTTACACAACTAGTTTCGTCATACCAAGACGGACCCCTAGCCCAAAATGAGACCCGATTTCGCAGTCGTATTATTTACGCTCATCACCTCAACGGTCGCCTCGGCCATTGATGGCCCCCGTCACATCAAGCGCATCGAAGCTGAGCCCAGCGTCGACGAGCCCGAGCTGTACAAGCGTCGTGGCGGCGGCGGTGGTGGAGGACGCGGAGGTGGTGGTGGAGGTGGTGGAAGATCTGGAGGTGGGAGTTCCCGTGGCGGAAGCGGCCGCTCAGGCAGTGGTTCAAGTGGCTCATCATCTCGTCCAGGTTCATCAGGCAGTTCCGGTAGCCGCGGCGGCAGCTCAGGCTCTCGCGGTGTTGGCCCCCAGCCCAGCTACGGCGGCGGTCGATACTATGCCGGAGGCTCAGCAACACCCTACAGGGCCGGCGGCCGAAGCCCCGTTGGCAGAGTCGCACCCTTCGTGCTCCTCGGAGCTGGCCTCGCCTTCTGGCCCGGCGTCTGGCTCTACGGCGCCTACATGTACCCGTACTCGCACCCGTACCGCTTCCACAACGAAACAAGCGATGAAGACGAGGAACGCGATGTCATCTGCGCGTGCGCGCGATACGCGCAGTGTGCTTGTGACGACAACAACAACACCGCCTACTATGACGAGCTCATTGGCAACGGAAGCTACCAGGCGCTCAACAAGTCAGTCGTCGATGTCGCTGAGGTTAACGGTACCATGACCATTCTCATCAACGGAACTCTACCCAACGACACCGCTCTTCCCTCAGATGATGATGATAGCAGCGACGACTCTTCAGACAGCGCTGCTGCCCGAACCCTCATTGAGGCCCTCGGCTTCTGGCCCGCAGTGGCTGCAGTCATGGCGACTGTCTTCATCGCATAAGACCTGACTTTCTGTACCTTGATTGTATAACCTTCTTGTATGCTTACGACCTTTTTACGACTTTCTGGGGTTGATCTTCGCTGGCCTAGGGCTAGCTGAGAGTAATGAGTTACGGGTTCCACGGTGTTCTAAAGCGGTGTTGATACCCCTTCTATTGGGTGGACTCTTTGTATTTTCTTTCCTGTTTCAAAAGATGGCAGCTTACTACCTACAAGATTCCTACTGCCCATCATGTTTTGGGTATTGGAATACCACCATACGTTACTGTGCGCATTTTATTCGAGACTGTTGCTTAGAAATAAAACAGTATCCTGCAACCATCAACAAGCGTTTGTGATTGTAATTACATGCATCTGTGAATGTTGTGATAGGTGTAAGGGCGTACGCCAATAGTTCCCTGTTCATGATTACAACCTTATGCAAAGTTGCGGCCCAAGCCAATGCATAGCTTTCAATCAGCGTTTGTGGTGCCAGGATATCTGATAAGTACCATTCAAATGAAGTGTTTGTCTATGTGAGCCAGATGAGGCAGACCGTCGCTAGTGTTGGAATGCTTTGGGGGCCAAAAAGGAAGTTGACTTTAAGCTGCATTGATCAATGCAATGCGATCCTGCGTTGATCTTCCCAGCTTCCCAGCTTCCCAACCGGGAATACACAAAACACTGCGTCATTTCACATCTTATCCTTGTTCTCGTCATGTCAAAAGTTCATGAGGTGTTGGAGTGCAATGTTGTCGGTAGGACTTCGCAGTGCTGACTTGTTTTCGTTTAGGGTCGTTCCATCTGGCCCTACTGAGACAAGAGTGGTTAATGCAGGGCAGACAGGGCAGACAGATATTGCAGAAGAGCTATATCCTGAAGCACATTCAAAACTATAATCACACACCTCATATGTTATTGTCAATCGAGTAATGTAACTTTATGTATGTTCATCCAAGTTTTTGATGCAGTGAAGTTGAGGGTAAGCGTGACTTCAGATCACCCAGGGACGTCAATAACTTTGTGACAACGTTGTCGTATTGAGCACATGCATTCTTGGATGACATGGTCAAACCAGTGATTAATGTGAGAAAGGAAGAGTTCGGTTTGTAACGATATCGAGGGTGATCAAGAGAGTTTTAATTCACGCTCACATGAGATCTCAACAGCAGCTGTTTCGGTGACATATCCATGTAGAAACCGTACGCGTCTTAAACCCTCCATATACACCGAACTACCGATACGTTTGATATCTCCAAAATCTACTTCTATTGCACTGGAACTAGAAGAGAAATGTTTCTGTTAGCACGTCTTATCACGGAAGCTTCGTATGGCAGTTACCCTGGACTATGTGTAGATGGGGTTGTGTTCTGATGAATCAACATCATTGCGGCTGGTCAAAATCGGCTTAAGCTCTTACAAGAGTTGAGAAATTTCATAAGGAAGCTGTAGCGTAGAAACTGTGTGAAAAGCATTTCCACCCCGGGTAATTGAGTCATCGAGGGTATGAATCACGGTCTCTTGCAACATTTATAAATCACAACACTGGCTCTACGCTCAACTTACATTCAGCAACATCATTAGCAGCATGCCCCCGTAACCAATACAGACCTATCTGCCAAATATATAGGCAATCTTCTATTTTCATCAAATCTAATTATCATCTGAACATATCAGATCCCTCCCTTCTTCAATTGTTCTTACTTCCAAGTGCTTCAACAAATGACATGGCACATATCTTGACAACACCTATTGAGCTTAATTTGGGTACGCAAGCAATTAGCTTCCGGCACTGCGAGCGAAGCCTATTCAACGCAATCTCCCATAATTCGTGAGTCAATAATACACACCAAGGTCAGTTATTTACAAGATGATAGCCCCTTGTTGCTACAATGGTGCTGCAGTGGAGAATCCACTCAAGCGCAGCCCCACATTGAAATACCCGCACGGGCCCTTCTGCTTTCTTCCATCCCGTCCCTGACTTTCATTGGCTGACTCCACGCTGTTTCTCAGGCTGCCGGGCATCTCTCCCGTGAAGGCAAGAACATAACCGTGGATTCATCACGACAAGCGCTATTCGACTTTGCTCACGACAGTCTCTAACACGCCGCTCACGAGCCGCCGAACTTCGCGCGGTCCCGAGTAACGCGACAAAATAATGATATAAGAACAACGAAACCAACTCGGCTGGAAACAAGAACGACAGCTGCGACACTGCAATACCGCGATCATGGCTGACGAAAACGACTTCACGTCACTTGACGAGACTGGTTGGAAGGCGCAGAACGCGGCCGATGACCGCGAAATTGCAAAACTCCTCGGAGATTCACAAGACACTGGCGGAGGCATTAATCTCGACAGCATCGAGTTCGACCAGACGGGCAAGGCTGACGACGCCGAAGACTTCGAGGACATCAGCGATGACGATCTACCGGATGAGGAGGAGCCCAGTGCTGGTGTCTCCATGGAGATGCCTGGCCTGACAGATGACGGAGGAACTAGCAACGATGCAGATGATCTATTTGGAGAGGGACCATCCTCACCCGATCCCATTCTTGGACCCTCTTCACCAGCTCCTCACGTTCGCGATGCCGACACTGGCGACGACACTCAGCCCGCCGATTCGAGCCTTAGCTTTCCTGGTATCAATTTCGACCCCGAACCCCATCTCGACAACCAAGATCACGACATCCCCGCGCCCGCCGAGACCGTCGAAGACCTCCTGAAAGCTACATGGCCTGCGTTCAAGAAGGGACACATCCTGACGTGGAGTGAACTTCTTCCAGCCAAGAAGGCCACCTGGAAGGAGAAGAGACCAGTCAGAAAACCGAAACAGCTTGTCACTAGCAAGCTCACACTCGAGCTCGCGCCCGACCAGGAGAAACTCTTTCGCATCCCGGGCACTGCGACAATCACCCGTAAAGCTAGACAGGGAGAAGAGAGGGGCCTAGTGTACTGCGGCTTGGACCACGAGAATCAAGCCGAAGATAACATCCAGTTCGATCTCGATCAAGATTCCGATTCCGAAACGGTAGCTGGCTTTAGTCTACGCGATATTGAACTTGCCTGCGAAGACTGGGGTGCCCACATTGCGACGGTAGAGGCTGAATTTAAGGCTCGACAGTCTGCGGAGCAGGAGCAACAACAAGCACGAAAGCGGGTGTTCGAGGAACAGGACGACGAATGGGATGCTGAGTTTTTGATGGACCTTGGCGACGATGCCCCAGTACGACCAAAGAAACGCAAGATGGTCAGCCTGGGCTTGCCAGAGATCCCCCGCTACACAGCTCCTTCGTTCGACAACTTCGAGGATGCAACACGCAGAGGTGCGAAGCGCGTTCAACTGGATATGAGCGACCCTTACCTTCTCCTCGAGACCCAAGAAACTCAACGGAACGCGAAGCGACCTCGTACAGACAACAAGTTGAAGCGCATGGCTAATGGCAATCTCGGCCGAAATGTCTCCAGCCGCTTTAACATCTCCAACGACGAGGCCTACGAGGCGCTTAAGGAAAATCACCAAAGCAAAGTTCGCGCCACTCTTGGTAACATTTCTGTTGAGCACAGTATGCCTGCCATCAAGCTCTCATGGCCTTACTACAAGGTTAAGCTTGGCGGTACAACTGATGAGTACCATCGTCCTCGCTTCAGGTACAAGAAGTTTGCTGGCCATCTCATCAAGTTTGACAAGCCTGCCCACCAGAAACGCAAGATGATGAAGGGCAAAGCTCACGAAGTTTTCCTGAAATCGAAGGACCTAAGTATTAACGACAACTCTACCGCCGTTCTCTACGAGTATTGTGAGCAGCGCCCACGAGTGCTCAGCAGCTTTGGTATGGGCAACCGCTTGATCAACTATTACCGCCGAAAAGACAACAATGAGGACGAGCAACTACCCAAACAAGACCTCGGAGAATATCGAATGCTTCTTCCCGAGGACCGATCCCCTTTCTCCCTTTTCGGCACTGTTGACCCTGGAGAAACTGTACCGACACTACACAACGAGATGTACCGCGCTCCTGTTTTCAAGCATAACCCAAGAAGCAGCGATTTCCTAGTCGTGCGCAGCACCACCGGAGAACAAGGCTCAAGGTGGTTCATGCACAAGATTGACCATCTTTATGTTGTTGGACAGCAGTTCCCTTCAGTCGAGGTACCTGGACCACACAGTCGTAAAGTCACGAATGCCTCAAAGAACAGGATGAAGATGCTCGCATTTCGCATGATAAGACATAGCGATACCGACAACTGTCAACTGTCCGACATTACAAAGCACATTGCAGAGTCTACTGATACCCAGAACCGTCAAAAACTAAAGGAATTCCTCCAGTACGACAGGGAAAGCGGCGAGAAGGGAATGTGGCGACTGAAGCCTGGAGAAATACTACCTGATGAAAGTGCAATTCGGTCCATGATCAAACCTGAGGAGGTTTGTCTCCTTGATGCTATGCAGCTCGGTATCAAGGAACTGGAAGACGCCGGATACGACCCCCGAAATGCTTCTCTGGATGAGGACGTTCAGAACAACGACGCAGAAGGGGAAGAAGAAGACGTAGATGACGATGGCAGCAAGGTAGCCAAGGGAGCTGCCAAAAAGCAACAAGAAAAGCAGGAAGAAACTCTTGCAGACAAGATGGCTCCATGGAAAACGACAAAGGCTTTTATTGATGCCTGCGCTCAGAAAGCCATGCTCCAACTTCACGGTGAAGGAGATCCGACAGGTCACGGTCTTGGTTTCTCCTTCATACGAACCTCCATGAAGGGTGGATATATCGAGGCAGTTCAGGGGCCACTTGCTACGTCTGCAGATGCTATGGAGCGTGAGAAGCGAGCTAATGGCGGCCACGCTTATAATGTCAAAAAACAGCAAGCAATGTACGAGGAAGGTATAAAAGAAATCTGGGAGAAGCAAAAGACTACCCTCTCAGATGGCCAGGAACACGAGGATAAGGACGTCGCGGTAACGGAAGACGAAGACGATCGATTCAACGTTCAGTCAGCCATGACTCCGGCCCAGTTCGCCCAGTTTGACGACGGTACCAGCCAAATTAGTGGTTTGACTTCCGCAAGTCGACAACAAAAACGCGCTATCCGCATCACCCGAGACGTTCAGATGCCCGACGGCAGCATACAAAGCCGAGTCGAAATCGTACACGATCCGGTTGTGATTTCGCAGTATATGAAGCGGCGAACGGAGGCGGACCTTGAAATGAGAGAGTATGTGCACCCACCCAACTCAAGCCAGGCAGTCCAGCAACCAAGAAGCAGGGGAGCCGCGCCACGAAAGACTCGACGAACATACGGAGTCGGCACCCCTGGTTCAAGGAAGGATATTGTTGGATTGGAGTTTAGAGCACCCGCTTACGTGTATCTTTCAACAGCATCTATAGCTCGCGCCCTACGGGTAATGCCGACCATGACCGTCTTGCAGGCATTAGGTATGTTTCACTCAAGTCACTTGATGATCGATGCTAACAGCAATCTAGAATTAAGAAGGAGCTTGAAAGACTCGAGAAAAACAAGGCCCGACGACAGGCTCGAGAACAGCAGAAGGAGCTGCATCAGAAAGCAAGCACAGGAGACGCCGGGTCTCCCAGTGTCAACGGCGATAAGGTCCCCACTGGGACAACCCGCAAGTGTGCCAATTGTGGCCAAGTCGGTCACATCAAGACCAACAAGAAGTATGACTCCCCCTTTAGATACCATTCCCTTTGTTTCGCCCCCTCCATTGGTGCCTTTTGATTGGTTTGGCTACACAGAAGTTGTCAAGACAAAGCGAGGTGCTCGAAAGACCGATTTGCAGATTCTTATGGAAAAATGCGACAAAGAGGCGCGTAAGCGTGCAGATGTTAAGGCCCGTGTAGTCAAAGCTGCTGCTCGACAACGAGATCAAGAGCAACGAGCAGCAGCAAGGCAAGCGGAGCGGGACCGGCGTGCTTCAGAAACCAAGCGGCTTCAAGAAGAACGAGCAGCCAAAGCCAAACGGCTACAGGAAGAACGAGCAGCTGAGGTCAAGCGACGAGAGGACGAAAGAGCCTCCCAGAAAATGATCAAAGAGGAGCTGCAGCGGCGAGGTCGAGAACAGAAAGCACGCGAGCAGCAAATTGCGCGTGACCGACAAGAACTCAAACGCATCCAGCGTGAACGAACGATGCCGAAATGGCGTCATGGTCACTGGAGTTGACAACATATGCCTCGTTTTCTTTAAACTTGAGACGTCTTCATAAAACAGTTTGCTAACATGTTGCTCAAGGTTATGTCCTCTGCTCAACGGTACGATGAAAGCGGACAACGGCGCTGCTGAGCATGGAGGCTTTGGTAACTACAATGCTCCCGGCGGCGCGGCTGGGTCGCCAATTTGAGACGGCGGTTCTAGTTCTGATATGCGAACATGATCCCGAACGAACGAAACCGAAGACGTCGATCAGTTAGGTATGGTATGGTTTGAAGTTGGAAGGTCAAAGTTGAGGGGGAAAAGCGGGATGAAGATAAATCATTGTTTTTGTGTTACTTCGAACAAACTTGAGGTAGGCTACGACATGTACACTACTGAAGCTTCAGTATGGTATACTGTTGCGGAAAACAGAGATCAAATGGCATTGGAACGGAGTTGGTGGATTTCTGCTTCAAGGAAAAAGGGCCAGCATGGCAAAGGCAAAGGTACTGCATTAACCGAGACTGCGACGCCAGTTATTTCGCTTTCACATTATTAATAACATTTTCATGAGACCTCGGCTATTGCTATTCGTGCTGCTAAACTTCATGATAGCGGACAGGGTCGGTAGTAGTCGTGGTCTGCGCGAAAGTAATTAGGGCAGACGGCAGCTGAAGCTAAACTGGTATGAACGTGACGTGATCCAATCCCAGACACACACGCAAATTCACTTGCGGTGAAGATGTCAAATACGTAGCTAATGAGTTGTGGTGGTGCAAGTCGAACAGGCCAATTGACCTCTCACGTCTCAGAAGTGGGCAAATTTCGAAATGCAGATTAACCCCCATTTCAAGGTGGTCCACTGAGCAGGCCAGAAACCGGGTTAATTGGCTGGGGGAGGGGGAGCTTCATGCAGGATCCAGGTCTGGGTGTGAGGCTGCTATGCATAATTATATTTTTAGAAGCCGGAAGTGTGACGGCTTGGAACTAGGGCCGGGACATGTCATGGGGGAGCTGCCGGAGGACTTAGTTGTAGATGATAAGATGACTGATTAGGAGGAGAATCTGTGACTGTGAATACCGTTGCCCTTATCTTGAGTCACCTTGAGTTACCCGTAAGATGATCTCCATGGTAAGTAAACGTGACTCTCGAGAAGCAACATAGAGTTTATCATCCAGGAATAATCATGGATGTTCAACCATAGATATTCAGGCAGGGGCATAATGCACCCATTCTTCCGTCATCGAATAGATGCAGCAGCAAACATGTCAAATACGAAAGCCATTGCAGCGGAAAGGGTGGGAACAAAGGAGGCTCAGCCCTCTTGTCGTCTAAGAAGTTTTGCATGAAACATGTCAGGGAGTTGGGAAGCGAGATCCGGATGAGCGCTTTAGCCTTGTTCGGCCCTAGTTTATGTGTTGTTTCCGTCGACTCGAGCCGGGATATGGCCAGGGCTTTGGAGTTTTATGGTTCTGGAGGAAGAGGCCTCGAAGACGTTGACTTTATTCGTGAAGGAACTGTAGGTAAAGCCCTGTATTAACCATGTATAACTCTTTCTTTAACTATATCAGTGGCCGATATGATGCTTGGCTACCCAGCTACCAACACTGCAAAGCAACGTGATACGGCAGGCCAAAGCCAAGTCGATGATGTTATTCCTAAAAGACTAAATGTCGGTGGTTGGACGGGCCCGCTGTCACGTCTCCTGTCTCTGAATGCTGGCGCCTCTTTTTTAGGGGACTGTCCACTAATTCCACCACCTCGGTGAGCCCCGTCGAGGCTGGCCACTCACAGGAGCCTTAGCTAAGCAAGGAGTTTTTTCTGCGGGTTCCATGCTGCCTTCTTTTTTCACTCCCGTCCCTTTTCTCCATCCCGCACCCGCACCGAACGCACGAGTGAACACGATCCGTCTATTATTAGAAGCCATCCCAACCACAGACGCCAGATTCAGCCCCATCGACGTCTATCGATCGGCCTTGGACTCACTCTGGTCTTTGGGGGTCAACGGTGATTGTATCATATCGCTCCAACTTCTCTCTTTATTCGTCCGCGACCTCCCTTCTCAAGCGCAAGCGCAACCGCCAGGAAACCGTTCACTCGACTTTTCTAACTTTGATCGCATCGCGTCGCGTCGCGCGCAACGGTTCTCGGATCTGACCTCTGAACCTAGCATCTCCTATCGCAACGGCTCTCGTGAATCATATTCCCTTTGCGCAAGAGAATCTTGTGATATACGCGACTCGCATGCCTGCGTTACTCCTCCTCCCCATCACCCATCACCCTCTTCCGTCCCGCTCCCCTCAGGGCTAAAAGGGCACCACCAAAAGCCAAGTTTAAAGAGCTACCGTCGACGCGCTACTGCGACAAGTACCCCTCCACCAGTTGCCGGCCGCTAAGCTACAAAGGTCGCCAACGACCTCGGGGTCCTTGAAGTGAAAGTGAACAAGGTTACTGGCTTGTCCCAGCTCCAAGCAAAGCAGAGCAGACTGAACCACAACCATCTTCGCTTCCCTCGTCAAATCCTCTCCCGCTCCCACTCTTTTTTTCTTTTAACTATTTCCACGGCCACCGCGACAGCCGCCTCCGTCATCTCACCTGTCCTGCTCCTCTTCTCTCGGCTTTATCCACAGAGCTCTTCTTGGTTTATTTCTCCATCATTTTCAAGCGTCCTTCAGTGGCATCCACTTTACCCACGCCGTTTAACTATTCTTTGTCCTCGCTTACGACCTCGACAACCACCGCGCTTCGACCTATTTGCTTTATTCTCAGCTGCTCAACTTGTTGTGTTTTAAGTTGTCGAGCCCTTCTTGTTGCGACTATTTGCGCGACCCGTTCCAATTCCGGTTTACTCCACTACTGGTGTCTCCAACGACCGTCATCATCTCTTTGGTCGCGACCGTTCAACTGCCCCGCGTGGAAACGCGACACATTTCTCCAGCTTGAGACGCACGACCGTTCAACATGGGACGAAGAAAGATTGAGATCAAAGCGATCAAAGATGACAGGAATCGCTCTGTGTAAGTAACATCTGGAACCCCCTCAAAGCACCAAACCGGTGTCTGGGTATCGCGACTAACTGGCGCATACAGCACATTCTTGAAGCGAAAAGGCGGCCTCTTCAAGAAGGCTCATGAGCTTTCCGTTCTTTGTTCTGTTGATGTTGCCGTCTTTATCTTTGGTAATAATAAGAAGCTTTACGAATACTCATCCGCAGATATGCGAGAGCTCATCCACCGATATCAATATGTGAGTCCCGCCTGACTCGGAGCCCTGTCGCATCGTTCTAGTATCCAGACGATAATTGCAAGTTCGACACGTTTCAGTACAGTATGCTAACAAGCTCTAGCATGGCGGTCCGAGTGAACACAAAGGCCCATCCGACTTCAACGGCGGTAACGATGACGACGAGGACGAGGAAGGCGATGGTACCCCTCCCCACGGATCTGAAGTTGTCGAGAACCAGATGATGCCACCGCATCCTTACGCACAGCATCAGCCTTCTTTCCCTCAGATTCGACATCATACACCCTCAGCATCACCACCTATCGGTAATGGCAGCGGTCCCTTCCAAGCGCATCCCGGGCATCCTATTCAGCGACAACATACCCCGCAGCCGTCAATCGGTTCACGGCCGGCATCTCGAACTGATATGCGCCGAATGGGTCCCGGCATGATTCAGCCTCCACCTCCCAACGGTCCTCCGCATCCCGGAATGAACTACATGCCTAATCCGCCTATCTACAACTCGCCTCATCCTCCCGGTCTAATGCCTCAACACGGTCCTCATCCTCCATCGCACCCTCAGCCCCAGTATGCCTACCACCAGCAACCCGGTCCAATGCAGCAACAAGCGCCATATATGGATGACCGCAGGTCCCCGATGCCTTCCCCGATGCCTCCCGCTTACACTTCGCAACCGCCGTCACAAGGAATACAAGCCCCAGCACGACCAACGCCATCGCCCCAGCCAGGGCAGCAACATCTTCCCCCAGGCTTGTCGCAAATGTCTCCGCCACCACCCCAGCCTGAACGTCGCCTGCAAGATCCTCCACCGCCGCCTCCTATTGAACCCAAGACTGAACCACAAGAACGCCCTCAGCCGCCTCTACTGAATACGGACAGCGCCATCAAGAAGCTTCCTCAAAGGAAATCACATAGTATCTTCACTCCTATTGAAGAGAACCGGTCGATCTTGTCCCAACACCTTGCATCTTTTACTTCCGAATCCATCAAATCTGAGTCTGCCGCAGCTGCCGCCGCTGCTAATGCCGCCAACGCCGCCAACCGTTCTCAGTCAGTGGATGTGGCTGCGCTGAATCGGGCCGCTGACGCGGCCAAATCATCACCTCATCTGCCACAGCGGGCCAGTACCCAAACCGATGAAAAGTCCCGCACTGTATCTTTGTCGTCAATTCCAGAAACCACTTTGACGCCGCCATCGCGGTCAAATAGCACCAAGGCGGCCGGTGGTCCTGGCGGGGCTCGACCTCGTGGCCCTCGTTTAACGGTGCAGATTCCAGATGGCGGATCTGAAGGCGGCGGCAGTGCACGAACGGCAGAGTCAAACTCTCCCCGTAATGCTGCCGAAACCACTACACAGCCTCCTCAACGCCACAACTCCCAGTCGTCGCTCGTGCTTCCTCCTCCGTCTCCTTCTGCATCTGCAATATTGTCTGCGGGTGCGACTGGTCCGCCAAATCCCTTTGCTCGGCCACCTCCTCAGCAGCATGTGAATGGTGAAACTCCTGTCTCTGCCCTGCCATCACGTTTCTTGACAAATGAACTCCTGCCGAGCCCAAGTAGCTTCTACCCCGATTGGAATTTTAGGGGAGGTGACAGTAATACACTTCCCAGCCCGCTCAACTTTGCTACTCCGGTTGTCGGATCGGGGCCTAGTTTTCTCAGAGATGACAACCTAAACACAACGCCTAGTGCGACTCTCAGTGCCTTGAAGGATGTGAAGGACACAACACCAAATGCCAATGGGAGCTTGGGTCAGAACTTGAGTGTCGGCATGGGCAATTCTACTGCGACAAAACGAAAGACTCCCGAAGTAGGAGCCACATCCCAGAGTGAGGCCGCAGAGGAGTCGGAAGCAAAGAGGGTCAAGGTTGAATGATAATTCTCCACCCCCTAGCTTGTTCATACAAAAGTGTTTTCCTGCTATACGCTTCGTTTGACAGGGCATCATAGGCTGGCCTCTGGATGTCAGTTATGAAACGTCATCATGTACTGACCAGTGTCGAACCACGGTCTCTTGTTCAAGGCAATCCTTGCTTTTGTTTTCTTGTCTTCAATTCTTATATCAGAGCTTGTAGCTCTTTTTGTATATGGGAGTTTAAACTAGCAGTATGTCTGAGGCGATTGGAGCGAGGCATACTGTCATGATGTCAAGACTGGGAGGCTTTTGTCGAGATACTATTTTGCAATTATTGTTAATTTGTTTTTGTTAGGGCGTGTTTAATCGGGCGTTTGGATAGATGATACCGGCAACGTGTATATATGTTGGTCTAATCAATATACTGAGTGAACATCAGACTGGAGCATGCTATGTAAATCGGGTGTATTGTCCTGAGCGCCTGTATGTAGTGATTTGCGTCTCTGTAGCCAGTTGCTAAGTATTTGGTCATTACATGACGACATGTATAATCAATCATTACTCTATCATTATTCGTCTACGTTATAACCACCAAGCAATGTTAGGATCTAAGCATAATTCAGAACTCCCTTGAGAACCCACTGCATCCCGAGTTAGCACTTCCTCTATCATGGATCTTGATCAACTTACCAGTTCTCCATTACCAACCTGACTAGCCACACGCTCAACCTCGACCTCATCCGGCATCACGACCCTCTTGCCCTCCTTCTCAACCCACCAAACCTCCTTGCCGCCCAGCGTCTTAATCTTCTCATCCTTCCCCCATGGACTCTGCGGCACAAGATGCGCCACCACAAACCTCCTCATATTCTCCTTCGCACGATCCTGCCCGCCATCACCATCATACGCGTCCGCGCCAAACGCATCGTAATCAGCAGGCTGCTCCCAGGGTTTGCGCGGGAGCGCATCGACAGCCGAGTTCAGCGGCGCGAGCACGGTGGTGTTGGTGGACAGGTCGGAGAGGCGGTCGTCGGTGGACGGCTGCATGCGCGCGAAGGAGGAGAAGGACGTGAGGCCGCGGTTGGAACCTAGGATGTCGCCGAGAGCGACGGAGGGTTGCACAGAGGGGCGGTCGGAGGACATTATCGGGAGGTGGCCGTGGAGCGGCGGGAGCGCGGGTTTAGCGACAGGGGCTTGGTGGTTTTCACGTAGGGGCACTTGGGAGGTGGATGTGAGGCTGAATAGAGCTGTTAGGGCGATGAGAGGTTTCATGGTGGTGATTTGATGGCGATGTAGGAATGGTGGAGTTCCATGTTCCATGGGAAGAAGGTACGTCATGAGGGGATTCTGGATGTTCAAGGTAACGTGATTGGTCACGGGACTGCTCTCAAGATGTTGTTATTAACGACTTGTGATGTTGAAATATGATATGGCTCCTGGTATGTCTTAAAATTAATTGAATAGACAATAATTCATCATCTTTGGGTTTGCTCAAACGAATTGCTAGGTCTTGTGAGTACGAGTCGGCAAATATAATGGTGTTCAAGCATACCGTACTCCGAATAACACCCCTAATTCCATTCTACATTATTTGATCCAAATCTGTGCACAGCATGATATCTTTGTGGTACTTATTAGTCTCTCGGAATAGAAACTTAAAGACATGCTCGTAACTATGGGCCTTCGAGCAGGGCCGATGTTTTGTTGTATGCTTTGCTCCCACACGGACAGCCTCCACTTACCTACCAGCTGCGACCGAGTCCGTTCTATGTCTCCCATTACTTAACTCGTGATGTAAATACCTCCCTGCGCGCCCACAAGTCGAGAGCAAACCCGTATCGTATTTGTTGATTGTATAGACTTCCCAGTATTGCTGATGGAAAGCTACAATACCTTTTACTTTCTTACAACATGGTTCAAAAGCATGTCTTCTGGCGCGCAACCTACCCTGCAGAAATGATCATGCGCAGCTTACTTAGCTGCATAATACCCATCAACTTCATCATAATCAGGCCATAGAATTCCAATCGTCAATTTGCAGAGTTGGTATTCACATGTGAAATCCGGCTGAGTCAGCTCCAAACCCCAGGTTTTACATGAGATGGCCAAGAGGTTCTTAGGTTCTGGACGAATGGATCGAGTGGCGGAGGCTCAGACAATTTTCTGGGGTCAGATGATACAGATGGGGAATCCGGGGAAAACTCAAAAGAGATGTCTCGTTTGAGGATAAGCGGCAAAGATGACCCCGGAGATTGTACTTTCACGTGCTTTTTAGGGATCAGAGTGAAGAGGGAAAGCGAATAGAAAGCCTAGGAAAAGAACCAGCTGACCAGGCCAGGCTATCACAAGCTTATTGAAAGAATGTGTGCTGCTACACCTTAGTCATGGACGTGGAGAAAAAGGCGACATGCTCAGAGAATGGAGGATCATGGGCGTCATGGACCGGCGTTGATCAATATGCAGGCGACTCATGTGCTCCTTGGAGAAGAGAGGTAGAGAAGGCATGTGAAAGCCAAGCAAGTTTGGTCTTGTCTTGTATTTGTATCTCCAAGGATTTATCCGTTCACATCACGTGCATAGCTGGAGAGCATAACCGCAGTGGTCCGGTTACCTGGCCGAGGCGATCGGCGACAAGACCGGTTGTGTGGGGTTTGGAGAATATCAGCATAATTGGTCGAGTCGTCACACGAGCTGAACGAGGAGAAGGACAAAGAGTGAGGAGACAGGCGGGTTAGAAAAGAATAGGGAATCCAAGCTCTCGTTAAAGCGGGGGACGTAAAGACTTGTTCAGATCTACACTTATGAAGATAGTCTAACTTGCTCAATATTTCTGTCATCTTTATTTAGATTCCCTAATATTTTCTGACCCACCTAGGAGATTCCGTGAGGAGAAGGCCTCTCACATGCTTGAGTTAATTGCATTATAGACAAGATATATAACACACACGTGCCATCTTGACGAGACTCTCTGGTGCTCTGAAACCTGGGATCAAGGCCAGCAACATGCGCCAAGTTAGGGATGTCCTAGCTTCCCCCACACGAACCTCTTCTCCTTCAGAAGCGGAGACCTCGGCACATCAGACGCGAGAGAAGACCACTGTCGGTGGGTTGCCCGGCCGCCTGGGCCCCGGGGCAAGACTGTAGAACAAGTTGCGGTGCGGTGTTTCGGCGTAGCTTATGGCGAGAGAGGCGAGGGTATCTATTCCGTTTGCAGCCTAGATAGAGAGAGTAATGGATACACGAATGGCTGGCGAGTTGATCTCTCTGACCTGGCGAGAAATTGCAAAATGGGTGATTTATGTGCCTGATTATACAGAAAATCGACCGTTTGACGCAACATCGCAAACTCTGGAAATGTACCTTTCCCCCAATCCCCAAATTTGAAGCCCGTGGCGGGGGTGGATACAGGCCAGTGACGCTAAGTCTCAGTGGGCATTGCATCCGCTTCCGGGGAGCAATCCTGGGCTGCGGTGCTGAGAAAATGCCAGCCTCTGATTTGTGCCTGTTGCTGGACTCCTGGCAAGGTTCTTTAATCGCGACAGAGAAGATTGAGGCATGAGAAGAGACGTCTAACAGTTTTTAAACAAACAAAAGTAGATATACATAGTAACAAAAGAATTAGAAGCTAGAAATAATGTGCTTTGCCCTGAAATAAAGTACCTGAACCTTTTGAACGGCCCACGCCTGTTAAACTCACATCAGACTCAATGTGGTCCAAGCCCGCTCTTTCCCCGGTCGGGTCAGAATTGCACGCGCGCATCACGGTTCGGGTTCGACCTCGGCTCCAGGGTCCCCAGAGTCCCACGCCATGCTTTGCCTTGCCTTGCCTCTCGCCCTCGGCCTTGTTGGCGTCGCATCGTCTGGGCTAAATAAGACTTGACCTCAATCCTCTTCCTCCTCCGAACTTCTTCGACTTGCTTTCTTAATCCCCCCCCAAGAACCTCTACCTCCCCTCTTTTTTCCTGTTCATATTTCTCCATTGGCTTGGGAGTCTGCTTTGCTGTATCTTGACCATCTTATTCCTCTATACCCTATTCACATACAGTATACACATACGCAACAATGGCTCCTAGAGTGATTGTCGTGGGCGGTGGCCGTAAGTATACACTGATTCGCCTTTGAAGCGCTATGCGCGACCTCATCGATCTGGTGCTAACTTCTATCTCAAGTCTCTGGTCTGTCTGCTGCGCATACCATCTACCTGGCTGGTGGCAACGTCATTGTCCTCGACAAGCAGGGTAAGTCGCTTTCACATGAATCCATCGCATTGCGCCGTGTGGATTCGGTCACCCGCCGTATGACCTCTGCTGACATATGCTCTCCTTGCAGGCTTTTTCGGCGGAAACTCTACCAAGGCTACCTCTGGTATCAACGGTGCTCTCACAAGGACGCAGGTTGACACTGGCATCCCCGACAGCGTCAAGCAGTTTTACGATGATACCCTCAAGTCGGCCCGTGACAAGGCCCGTCCCGACCTCATCAAGGTCCTGACCTACAAGTCTGCCGCCGCCGTTGAGTGGCTCCAGGACGAGTTCAACCTCGACCTCACCCTCGTCTCTCGTCTTGGGTATGTTCAATTTGCCACCTTCATTGCACCACAGACAGCCAGCTAACAATCATTACAGTGGCCACTCCCAGCCCCGAACCCATCGAGGACACGATGCCAAGTTCCCTGGCATGGCCATCACCTACGCCTTGATGCAGCGCCTCGAAGAGCTCGCCGACAGCGAACCCGGCCGCGTCGAGATCGTCAAGAAGGCCCGCGTCACCGAGCTTAACAAGGAGGGTAACAAGGTCACTGGTGTCAAGTACGAGCACAACGGCGAGATCGTTAGCCTCGACGGTCCTGTCATCCTTGCCACCGGTGGCTACGCCGCTGATTTCTCCGACTCCTCTCTCCTCAAGAAGCACCGTCCCGATACCTACGGCCTCGCCACCACAAACGGCACACACGCTACTGGTGATGGCCAGAAGATGGTCATGGCTATTGGTGGTAACGGTATTGACATGGACAAGGTCCAGGTTCACCCTACAGGTCTCGTCGACCCCAAGGACCCCGGCTCCAAGTGGAAGTTCCTGGCTGCTGAGGCTCTCCGTGGTGAGGGTGGTCTTCTCCTCAACGCTGACGGTGACCGATTCTGTGATGAGCTTGGTCACCGTGATTACGTCTCTGGCATGATGTGGGATGAGAAGAAGAAGGACAAGTTCCCCATCCGACTCATCCTTAACTCCAAGGCCTCCAAGGTCCTTGACTTCCACACCCGTCATTACTCTGGCCGTGGTCTCATGAAGAAGATGACCGGTAAGGAGCTTGCCAAGGAGATCGGATGCTCCCCCGAGCACCTCCAGAAGACTTTCACTACCTACAACTCTATTGCCGATGGCAAGCAGAAGGACCCTTGGGGCAAGAAGTTCTTCCACAACCTGCCCCTCGATGTCGACGACGACTTCCACGTCGCTGTCATGGAGCCTGTTCTCCACTTCACTATGGGTGGTATTGAGATTAACGACAAGGCCCAGGTTCTCAACCAGGAGAAGCAGCCTTTCGAGGGTCTCTACGCCTGTGGTGAGCTGGCTGGTGGTGTCCACGGTGCCAACCGTCTGGGTGGTTCTTCTCTTCTCGGCTGTGTTGTCTACGGCCGTGTTGCTGGTGATACTGCCAGCAACTACCTCTTCCAGAACGCCCTTAAGGGTGGTGTCGGCAGCGCAGCCGAGCGTGTTGGTCAGATCTCTCTGCACCTTGACCCCTCTGTGCCCAACCAGGTGACCGTCTCATGGGGTGCTCCTGGTGCCGCTTCTTCTTCAGGTGCCCCTTCAAAGGTTGATCAGCATGCCAGCGTTGCTGCCGGTCCCAACCCTACAAAGGAGGATGGTGAGAAGGCTGCTAAGCCCAACGACCCCAAGGCCTTCAAGGTTCCCGAGAAGGAGTTCACAATGGAGGAGGTTGCCAAGCACAACACCAAGGGCGATGTCTGGGTTGTTGTCAAGGGTGTCGTCATGGACCTCAGCAACTGGCTCGAGGAGCACCCCGGTGGTGTACAGGCCATCTTGAACTTCATGGGCCGCGACGCGACTGAGGAGTTCGAGATGCTGCACGACGATGAGGTCATTCCCAAGTATGCGCCTCAGCAGGTCATTGGCCGCGTCAAGGGCCAGGAGGTTACTCTGGAGCCATAGAGCAATAGCCATGGTGAACCTATGTAACGATGGTGACGCGGCAAAGAAAATGAGCCGCGATGACTTTTGTTTTTGTGCGAGATTTTGTACCTCATGCCGAAAAAAGGCTTTGGCATTAAGGCGTCAAGGATTTTGTATTGATAGGCGGGATGCATGCAGCTTGTTGCAATATAGTTCATACAATTTATGAAGATAACTACTACCTCTGTTGGGTATATACTTTAACTTTTTTTCCTCTTCGGACTTGCAGTGAATCTCTCTTACTGTGCAACTGTCGATATAGTTTGAGGCTGGGCGTTGATCAACGGCTGGTGGCTTTAGGGTCGTTATCTCTGCACCGTCACGTCCATAACACATGTATCACCGCATTCGTTCCTTTGTGAGGTAGAGACGCATTTAGTGCCTGTACCTGACGATCAGGACAAGGAACGTTTATTTGGGATTGTTTCAATGAGTTACACTACCACGCGGCCCAGAGAATACGTTGCAATGATCAATTGACGGTATGATGGTAGAAGTTCTGAGAGAAGCTGTCTTCAATTTCGCATGGGAACTACGTGACGTTCACGGTTTCGATTCGAACAACATCCATGACAAAAAGGTCGTCCTATGTATAACTGCTCCGGCGCAAAACATTTCGCACATGTTCAATAGCTATATAGGAAAGGCACAATAGCCACGCAAAAGTTCGAATGATTTCCCATCTTCGTGCAAGGGTCTAGGGTAAGCCACTGGGGTTTGGTGTAGACATCAAACATCCGCTTGCCCGGCAACTTTATGGTGATCTGACAATCCAATAGTCACAAAATTCGAGCCACGTGAAGATGACAGCGCAGTTCTTAGACACTGTTCTCCGCTAAGACACTCCTGGCTTTCGTACCCATGTCTGAACCCCCGTATTTTGGCTGTACCCCGCAAAAAGAAAAACCGAGCATGTTTTAATGGTTGAAAGAATACTGTACCTGGCAGGTCTGTGACAAATACCCGTACGCAATCTAGTATGAGGTGGAACGGAGGATTGTCGATCTATATATTAACAGCGGAGCCTCTTCTTATAATGTCGTTATTTATTATGTTGCAGAAATGTCTATTGCTATGTGGTGTTCCAAGTAATTGGTCCAACTGCTTTGTCGGCCATTATTTCGTTGTGTACCCCTGCGGGATTGGAAGTGACAAAGACTACAGGCCTTCTCAATTGGGAGACATCCTGCTAATGCGCCATGTAGAGCGACCCAGCCACAGGATACGCTCTGAATGATGCCAAGCAAGGGCGTCGCATGACTTGAGCGGTTTGGTGATGTGATTGTCATGTTCAGGAGACGCGCAGCGTATTGTTCAAGTCAGCGAGTCAAATAAATTCTTACCAGGTACTCTTTACGGAGTACAATCTGACTCTTTTGTTCGGCTTCCGAATGGCAGCAACGGCTGAACCCGCTTCAAACAAGACGAAATAGTCTTGATCAGACCACATTCTGAAGCTTAAAAGCCATGGTTTAAGCTTACATTGGAGGGGCCTTAACGTCTCGCGTCCTATCTTCTCTGACACGGCCTGCGAAGCGAGATATCTGAATGATCCTCCTTATTCTCGATCATGAACTTTTGCAAAAGGCATATCCCGTCGGCAATCTTCTCCTTCCGAGTTACGGATGATTACAGCTTCTGTACCAAGCGTCGTGGGAGACGTCGCTCACATTAAGCAGCCATCTTCTCAAGTACCGGTACCGAGACACAAAACCCGGGGTGATTTGAGTCCGGGGGAAACTAGAGACTGTGCAAACTGTGCAAGGCAACACCAGCCGCACGTAGCTTGAAAGTATCTGTGCCGGTTGCGGAACTGCTGATGAACTTAGGTCTACAGTTTGAATGCGCCAACGGTGACAGGGTGTTAAGCCGGGGTAAGCGCTGCATGGCGGCGGCGCAACAACGCCTTGAGTGGTTACGTGCGGAATACAGTGTTTTGACTGTGCTCATGCTGCTCTTGGCGTGATCTTCCCAACTGCCTGTTCATCCAGAATTCCCAATTTGAACAATGCAGTCGAGGCAGGGAGTATTGTGAGGTGCGACTCTTTTGTGATGATAGACCGGCATATGGTATTGACATCTCCAAACTCCAACGCCCTGTTAGGTACTGGCTCCTCTAAATTTGGACTGCATGAATGGGCAAGGGTCGGACTCTCCTGTTCCTGATACCGAGTAGCCGGCATGCAGCCTTTATCCCTTGATCAAATAGCGGCCTACCACCAAGGTTCTTCACCGGAATACTATTGCTCGCAATAAGAGAAAGAAACCGCCCGAGATGAAACTATTACTTGGCCATTTTGGAGCTGAAAAGTAAAGCAAAGCTATCCCCTGGCAGCCCTGGCTGCTTTGGCCTGTCTGGGCTGGGACGGTGTCAACGTGACTCAGTTTCAGATTTGGGGTGCTCAGACGCTCGAGGTCCCCGTGGCATTCCTGTAAGAAGACGCGTGCTTAATGCAGTGCCAGGTGAATATCTAATATCCAGAGCCGTTGGCAGATTTGATGCTGTGTAATGATACAACAACGGGCAAGTGGAAAATATCATGATGCATTCTGCAGGATGGGGGTGTTGTATCGTCAACTGCTTAGCAAATCGCACTGTGACTCGCTTAGCTCAGCCAGTCCACGCTCTTTCCAGCATGAAGTGCCCACTCTTGTATGGCTTGACGAGGTTCCAGTGGCTGCAAGGCAGGGAGCCAATGATGGGGCTTAACCAGAAGAGGGCTAGATAGCCCCCCCGTTGTGACGATCCCTACCTTTTTCGCCTCCTGTCTGGAGACGGAACGCTCTCATCATTCAGGTCTGCCCCTCTCCATCTTTTCTTGAGACTTTTCTCAGGTTTGATTATGGACTGAGCGTATGGATATCTTTTTACAGCATTATACATTGTTATTATCGGACTCGTTCTTTATCTCTATGTCTTTTAATTCTATATCACCCTTATTATCCTTTGTACCACCTTGATACCCTCTCTCTTCCGAACAAACACCACCTGACGAAGCATTGATCTTGCCCAGCTGAAGTACATAGTACCCAGTGCGAGTATTCCAACATCTGGATCAGAAGGCAGAAACCAGTGGCCATCGCCTGCCCGTCCAATATTACCCACACGGAATCGCCCAGCGTCCCCCCGTTGATCTCAACCCCTTCAACCTCCACCAAAATCTCGCCGACCCGGAGCCTTTCGCTCTCGACATCTCTGAACCCTGGATTGACGACTTCAACACCGACACCATGGCCATTGCCATGGGCTGGCAGAAACCCGACAATGTCGCGGGCTCGTCGGCCCCGGCCATCATGGTCGGTCTCTTCGTTGCCTCTGGCGGGTTGCTGTTCGGCTACGATACTGGGTAAGACACACCACCATTTTCCTTTTTACTTTGCTGGGCTTGGGACATGGGAATGGACGCATCACGGCGCGGCACTATACGGCGACATCGATTCTATGGCATCCGCGACAATATTACGACAGACAAATGCCTTTGGACGCAAAATACAACATTTACGATTGACTTTTTTTCACGATGCGACGACTGCGGCGGACTCGTGTGACAAGGGTGACGCCGCCTCCATCACCACATTTCAGACTCAAAACAACGCAAAATCATAATATCGGGTGGAAATAGGAGAAGGGATTGCATACAGAAGGATTTACATTACGGGAGCTACTCGCCGTTCCGAACCTGCCGCGATGCACCGACCGACTCGATTTCCAAAGGCCTCCGACTTGTCCAAAACCAGCTCATTTCATCGCGTCACATCATTTTTCTTTACAGAAAACTAACCACATATCTTTACAGAGCCATCAACGGCATCCTTGCCATGACAGAGTTCAAGGAGCAGTTCGGAAAACATACAAATTGCTTCGACGAAAACGGTGCTCTAGACATTTGCACAAAAGACTCATCTATCATCGTTGCCATTCTTAGCGCTGGCACAGCCCTCGGTGCCTTGCTTGCTGCACCTTCTGGCGATTCACTCGGCCGTCGCAAGACACTTCTTGTGGCTGTTGGCATATTTTGCATCGGCGCCATCTTCCAAGTTTGCGCTACAAATATTGACTTACTGCTGGTTGGGAGGTATGTGCTCAATCCATCGAACTTGCGAGTTCCATTATTAACTCATCTATAGATTCTTTGCTGGCGTTGGTGTCGGCCTTATATCCGTTCTTGTTCCATTGTATCAGTCTGAAATGGCACCTAAATGGATACGAGGTACTCTCGTCTGCGCATATCAACTATCAATTACTTTTGGTCTCCTCTCCGCCTCTATAGTCAACATCCTCGCCTCTAAACTCAACAACTCATCAGCATACCGCATACCTCTTGGCCTTCAATTAGTACCTGCGGTTATTCTCACTGGCGGTCTCTTACTACTACCGGAGACACCTCGATTCCTTGTTAAAAAGGGACTTCATGAAGCTGCCGGTCTCTCACTCAGTCGACTTCGACGCCTCGATATTACTCATCCTGCACTGGTCGATGAATTGCAAGAAATGATCGCAAATCACCAATACGAATTAACATTAGGTCCCGACAGCTACAAAGACATCTTCATCGGCTCACCACATCTTGGTCGACGAACCTTTACCGGCTGCGGACTACAAATGCTTCAACAGCTCACCGGCATCAACTTCATAATGTATTACAGTACAAGCTTCTTTGACGGCGCTGGCGTGGAGAGCCCATACACTAAGTCGCTTATCATCAATATTATCAATGTTGTGTCGACAATACCAGGCTTACTAGTTATCGAGCGTTGGGGCCGACGAAAGCTTTTGATGATCGGAGCCCTTGGCATGGCTGGCTGCCAACTTCTCATGGCGTCATTCGACACTGCGACAGGACAAAGCTTCGAAAAGGCATCCCAGACTATCCTCATCACCTTTTGTGCCATCAACATCTTTTTCTTTGCAGCATCCTGGGGTCCTGTGGTGTGGGTTGTGACTTCAGAGATTTATCCTCTGAAAGTTAGAGCAAAGGCTATGTCTGTTTCAACAGCGTCGAACTGGCTCCTCAATTTCGGTATTGCTTACAGTGCACCTTTCTTGGTTGGTTCAGGACCAGGCAATGCCGCCTTTGGTCCCAAAATTTTCTTTATCTGGGGCGCCTTTTGTATTTTGGCTGTTTTCTTTGTGTGGTGTAACGTGTATGAGACAAGCAAAATCAGCCTGGAGCAGATCGACGAGATGTACGAGCGGGTGAACCATGCATGGAACAGCAAATCCTTCGAACCGAGCTGGAGTTTCCAACAGATGCTCAACGATGGTTGGTCACCGAGCGCTCAACCTCCCGCTGGCCACGAACTTCAAGCGACAACAACTGCATCAAGCGCAGACACAACCTTGGGTGACGGTGATGGGTCCTCCATCACCGTGAACCAAAACAACAACAACAATAACGGTTCATCACCTAGTAACAACAATGACCAGAACAAGGGTCCACCGGCCATGGCCATGGCCAATGTCGACTTCAGCTATTAGGCTTCGAGTCGCCGAATTGTTTGTCTATATTGCGTGTCATTTACCCTCAACGTCACATAGGGAATCAGCGATGGAGTTCACGACGAGGTGGAGTTTGTGGGGTTTACGCGTTATCATCTTTTTTATCTGGTTTCTTTGTTTGACTTTGTTACTACCCACGTGGATTGAATCACTTCACCTCCATAGTTTGGGGTTACGGACTGTCGGTACCGGGGACTTGGCTCTTGGATATTTTTGATCATTTACCATCTTTCAGGGAGTCAAGTGTTTTATGTCGTCGATGAATGGATGCCCGGATACCCTGTGGGCAGCGGCTAATTGTCGAGAGAAGCGAGGTGACAGCGCATGATCACGGATCTCTTGGGTTGCAGAAAGAAAGGACAGCGCATTATCGATTTGATTACCTGTCGGATTCCAATACCAGCATTTTCCAACATTTCAGCATTCTTTTTGGTGTTAATGTGATATGTGCGAACCTTGTGAGGTGACGAAACTTTATCGCTCACCTCCGCGTGTAGGGTGAAGGCCAGTGTATTCGCACTCCATGATGGAATGGTCCCTTGCGATGAACTACTGAACAGTAAGTCACCACGAACGTGGGATCTTATTGTTCTACACCAAGATTTGAAATACACTGGAACTAACGACCATGGTCACTGTACGGTTCTCTTGTCCCTGAACAGTCAAAGTGCTTTGAACTTTATCCTTTCTCTGGACAGATCGCGGAAGATAAAAAGCTTAGCATGCCTTGCCAACCTGTCCTGCCAACCGACCACGGACTTACCCTGCTAACCGCCCGTACACTTTCTCGCCTGAACTGACCCTTCTCATCCATCCCATATTCTACATTTCGGTTTGCTCAACCCGCGGACTTCCTTCTCCGATCAGAACCCTCTATACTACACTCGCTGGCTCGTTTGGACACGAGTTTGACACGCCTTCTTTGACCCTCCCGAACTTATACTCACACGATGCCCAGTGACGTCTTGGATCGCATCCACCCGGACTTGGTAGACCTAATCATTCGCTTCGAGCTCCTTCCTACCAGAGAGTCTGGCCTCACAGAGGCCAACCTGGCAAGGATCTGTTTTCTTGCTATTGAACTTGCGGACCCAGATGAGCAGGCTCTTCTAGTCTCGAGGATCATACCAGAGGAGGAGCTTGCATTCGAACGACTACGCAGCCCCGAGGTGAAAGACGTCACCCATCGAGTTGTGTTGGATCGCGCCGAGAGGAAAGCTGCTCTTAAAGAGGACAAGCACGAAGATGTACCCACATCAGGATATCCCCAAGAATGCCTCATCTGTACTGAGACCGCCCATGTCAGGGTCCCTTGTGGTTGCTACTATTGCATGTCTTGCTTCCGCATAGCTATCTGCCGTGGTCTTCGCTCCCAAGAAGAATTCCCTCCCCGATGCTGCAAGCCTTTTAACGACGCGGTCATTGCATTTGCGAGGTCGCCTGCTCTTGTCCATATATTCCGCCAGATGCAGGAAGAAGCCGAAACTCCGATCCATGATCGCCTTTACTGCCACGACGGTCACTGCGCCGCTTTTATCCCACCGGGTTGTAAAGGATCATGTCTTCTCTGCGACCGCAAAACATGTGTCGAGTGTTTCGAAGAGGCCCACCCGGATCGTCCCTGCGAACAAGGAGATGCAGAAGAAGATGTATGGGCCATGATGGACAAGAACAAAACGGTCAACTGCCCAGGATGTGGTAGGATGGTCGAGCTGTTGGAGGCGTGCAATCATATGACATGTGTCTGTGGCAAACAATTCTGCTATCTCTGCGGCAAGACCTGGTTGTCTTGTAATTGTCCACCTTATGGCCATTTTGAAAGAATGGTGCCCATGAAAGACCGCCCTGGCGTCAAGCCGCCGCAGTTCCGTCGTCGCCGTCAGCACCGCACGGAGGGATCGGCATCGGAGAACACCCCTATCAGGATCCCGCAGCTGCGACCTCGGGCCGGAGAAGAGAACCGTGTCCCGAAGGCCACAGTGACGAGAAGAAGAGTGATCAGACCATTGGTGCTACCGCAGCGGAATGACAGACAGCACGAGCGTGAACGACAACAGCGGCAGCGGCAAAGAGTGCAAGTCCCTGAATTTGTTCCACCTCCACTTCGAGTTAGAGAGCAAAGGGGGCTTCACGGGCGTAGAAACGCTGTGGATTTATTACAAGACGAGCGTTTCGTGGCCCGACAGGAACCTCGAGAGGCTAACCAATGGAATGATGCGCATCGCCATCACCATCGCCACCGACGAGAGACGCAGATTATACCAGCGGGCCTTCCGGCACCCCTTGCTGGCATACCATTAGACCCCGGAATCCATGGACGAATACCAGCAAACTCTGGACCCCCTGGACTCATGACGCCAAGACATCTGGTAGATCGTCATCAAAACAATCCTCGCCATCAACACGACGATTCATGGGTCGCACGTGGACTGGAACAAGGTATTCGAGTAGAGCAAGCAACGCAAGGACAGCCCCCTGCCCAACCCCTTGACCCTGTGGCGGCGAGAGAGCAAGAGCGCCGCCAATTGGCCTTGGCGACAGAGCGAATGCGTCAAGTGAACGTGGAGACACAGCGACGACTTCGACAACTTGACGATGTGCAAGAGACACAGAACCAGCAGAGTGGACAGGAAACTGACACAGAAGACTCGGAGGAGCTTCAAGAGCATGTTGTAAGGTCAATTTACAATCGTTATTTCCTCCGTCGCGATTGAGAATGAAGACGCCGGGACGATAATCTTGGGCGTTGAGGTCAGGATCAAGATTGCTAAGGTGTCTGGGGTTTGGTGTTTTGGAGACAGTGAAGTAGACGTTGTTTCTTTTACACAGTGGATTTGGATGGGTTTGTATTACACGAGAGGAAATGGATTATCTTATACCCTTGCGTTGATTTAGATATATGTATATTTTTGTGAATTTCTGTTCGTATCTTGCATCGTCTGGACAATGACCTATGTGATGATTCGGTATGTTGTTTTTATTTCGTAGTGACAATCTTTGTGAAGGCTCAAATCTTATCTCAGGGCTGCCCTACAATTTGTTTTTAAACCCTAACTGAAGGCATTAAGCACAATACCAAGACTGCAATAACCAATCCGTTAAAGTTTACAATAACACCGCATTAATGGCTTATTGTCCCATGGACAGCATCAGCCGCCTGCCTCAACGAACCTTGTGGATGATTCGATAACCGTATTCAACAATTTGGGCGAGATAGATCCGAGTTATGTAGAAAAGAAAACAAAGAAAACAAAGTTTTCTGAAGATGAACGGCTGGCCTCAGTCCACAGATTACAAAAATGATATTTATATCCGCAGTAGGAGTATATTATAGATTAAAGTGTTCTCTAATCCTAGACCCAAGAGAGTATGTAGCCTTAAGACCAGTGGTATTTCTACCTACCCAATATTTTATGACTTATAGCGTTATGAGATTATATTTTACGAGTTTAGTTGGGGATAGATAGATAATCCCAAGAAATATTACTGACTGCTTGACAAGAACAAAGGCGTGTTGAAGAACAACAAAGCATGGAATTGTAACAACACATACACAATACACCCAGACAAACAAATAAAACTATTCAAGATCTCTTTGACCAGAGTCACAAAGACTCCATTCATCATATTTTCATAGGGCAGATAAACTACTTGGAGGCCTTAATTAAACTCTTGATCTCTTCCACCACCGCAGCAGTAACTTCCTTAGTCGTCGCCTTACCACCAAGATCCTGTGTAAGAACCCCCGAGGCCGTCACGTTCTCCACACACTCCATTAACTTAATAGATGCTTCTTCTTCACCAAGCCAGGCAAGCATCTCGGCTGCTGTCCAGAAAGTCGCCACGGGATTGGCAACGCCCTTGCCGGTGATATCAAAGGCAGAGCCGTGGATGGGCTCGAACATGGAGGGGTTCTCGCGGCTGGGGTCGAGATTGCTGGTGGGTGCGATGCCAATAGAGCCAGCGAGAGCGGCGGCCAAGTCTGAGAGGATGTCCGCGTGCTGTGGTATCTGTTAGCGATACCCTTCCGATATAGGTCAATATCCCACTTACCAAGTTACTCGCAACAATGGTATCAATGCTCTCAGGCTTGAGAACCATCTTGGTAGTCATAGCATCCACCAACATCTTCTCCACCGTTACATCAGGAAACTCCTTCGCAACATCCGCAGCAACCTCATCCCAGAGGACCATACCATTTCGCTGAGCATTGCTCTTCGTAACAACAGTAAGATGCTTTCTTGGACGTTTCTGCGCAATCTCAAAGGCAAAACGCATAAGCCTGCTAACAGCGTGGCGCGTAAAGATGGCAACTTCGGTGGCTACCTCCCAAGCATGACCGCGGTGAGAGCGACCTCCCTGGCCGGCATATTCGCCCTCGCTGTTCTCACGGATGATGACCCAGTCGAGATCACCGGTTTTGCAGTTTCGTAGGGGGGATTGAGTTCCGCGCATTATGCGTGTTGGTCGCACGTTGGCGTACTGCTGGAAGGGCTGGCAAATTGCCAGACGAAGACCCCAGAGGGAGATGTGATCAGGGACATCTGAAGATAATTGTAAGCAGTGGGTTTGGAGTACAGAGAGTGTGTTTCCTACCAGGAGCGCCTACTGCGCCGAAGAGAATAGCATCGTGCTTCTTGAGCTGCTCAAGACCGCCGTCAGGAATATACTTTCCCGTCTTCTTGTAGGTATCTGAACTCCAGTCATAGTGAGTGAAGTCAAGATCAAAGGTTTGAAGTGTCTCGGCTAGAGCATCCAAAACCTCGATACCAGCTGAAATGACCTCAGGACCAATGCCGTCAGCGGGGATTGAGGCGATACTGTAGGACTTCTTGACGATGGTTGCTGAAGGAGACATGATGAGGTTATGAATATCTGGATGAATTGAGATGGAAGTTAAGTTAGTGAAGAATTATGGTAAGATACACTATAATATTTATATATAGGAAGTCCCTCAGTCGTAAACTGGTGTTATTGCTTGTCATTCGGTGTGGAGTTGTTCAGGCGGACATTTCTTTGTCCGTCACAACCTTTGTCCTCAATTCGGCTAACAGAATAATCTCGCTGTTGCAAGTCCGTCGTGATCTACGGTTATCCGTGCATCTGGGCTTACAGCATGCGGGGAAGAGTTATCCGCATCCATATTCGCAAAACGTCAAGGGGTTTTCTCTCTATCTCGACTTGTTCATAATATTGACAGTTGCGAGCAAAGTGTGTCTGATCTCTTTCATTTCCAGCTTTACATGTTTTCTTGAATCACCTCAAAATATATGCCAAGAATATTCTAGCACCTCACAATATCACTACCATGATTGATCCAACCGCAATCAACGCCGTATTGGCTGTCTTTGTCCCTTCAATCCAAGCTCATCGAAAGAAGACTTCAAAACCATTCGTCCTAGGCCTTTCTGGTCTTCAAGGCAGTGGAAAATCAACATGGGCTGCAGCACTCTCTCAGGCTCTAACCTCTCAGCATAACCTGAAGAATCGAACTTTATCTCTGGACGACCTCTACCATGACCACCCACAGCTTGTCGCCATCAAAGAGGCGAATCTCGATAACGGGCTTCTTCAGAGCCGTGGCCAGCCTGGAACCCACGATGAGGTTCTGGCCAAAGAATTCTTCGACCAGGTCCTTGGCCGATCAGAAGACGAAAAGAAGGTTGTAAAGTGGCCGGCTTACGACAAGAGTCTCCATAGTGGCCAAGGTGGTAGGGTCCCTGTCGAGCAATGGGAAGAGGTGGCTCTCGGTCAAGATCTCGACGTTCTTATCTTCGAAGGCTGGGCACTCGGCTTTCAACCTTTGACCGAAGAGGAGGTTACAAAGAAATGGGAGCAGGCCAGAGCCACTCAGGCACAGCAGTCTGAGGACTGGGCGCTTACGAATACCTTGGCAACTCACGATCTAAGCCATCTTCTACTCATCAACGCAAACCTCAAGAGATATTGTGAGGCATTTGCTGGCCCGCAGCACTTTGACGGATTTCTACATCTGAGTACAGATAGATTGGTTCAGGTTTACGATTGGCGGTTGGATCAAGAGAGAGCACTGCGAAAGCACAAGCCCGGCATGACAGACGAGCAGGTGATCAAATTCGTAAAGGGATATATGCCAGCTTACGAGCTATTCCTTGCACGCCTCCAAAACGAGAACTTCTTCCATGGAATGAGAGTTGGGTCAGGCGAAAAGAAGCATGTACAAGTGGTATTGAATAAGTCTCGCGAGGTGATAGAAGTGAAGGAGGTATAGCAAAAGAGCTGGCTACCGTAAATAATTCCAATTTGGATCAACAGAGGCGTCAAATTCTGCGTTTACAAGAAAAGGGTTGTCGATAGCACTGAATGAACTTGCGAATAGTTGATCATACCACATCATTGACTCGTGGCCTTCGAGTGGTATTGTATTCAAGTCGGGGCATGGTTGACTTTCTGCTAGTGAAGTGTTTGGTGTAGATAGTACGTCGTTAGAATATGTACCGTGAGAGGCATCCGGCTGGGAATGTAGTGTATCTTGAGGTATTGCCCCTGCAGGGTGGTGTGTTCGAGGTCGTTTATGATGTGACCTGGAAGCCATAGACAGGCCCGTGGGTAAGGGTATATCAGCAGATGAAGTGTTCTGCGCAACAGCGATTGTATCGCTAGGTATAGTACCAGTATTTGAGTTATTAAAGTGCCCTTGTGCCTGACCAGGCTGCATTCTTGGAGGCCTACTAGGGGTGACATTATCGCCTGCCTGCCTTTGATACGAAGGGCCAGGTGAGAAAGTTCGCGTAGTGATAGAAGCGTCTACGGGCGAATCAATGAGCGGAATGCGTTCTTGAGAGAGCTCTTGAACCGCCGACGTAAGTTCATCAATGGCCCCAAGGCAGTATTCAGGCCAAGATGTATCTCGTGCAGCGAGGTGGCCGAGTATATCTTTTGCTGCTGCAACGTGCCTGGAAGTATGTCAGAAATCAAGAATTCAACAGTAGTAAACAATTTCTTACCTTAAGGCACTACCAAGAGGAATTTGTTTCTCAAAGGCGGCATGGATAAGAACGAATGCACTGATCCATATAGACCATGTAAAGGAAGGCCAGAGCAGGGGCGTATGTGATCTAACACCGATTGAGTTCTCCTGTAACTGATGACGATTTCGGTGTTTCTTGAGGATTATTAATATAGATTTTGCAGCGGATATGCAGGCTTGGAAGGCAGATGAGTAAGATGAGGAGGGATATTCAGAGGCGAGGCCAGGTCTATTCAAACATATCGCCGACTCATGCTTCAGAACCAAGAGCATAAGTTTGTGATGCTCAGAGATTGTGGGAGCGTTTGTGTCCCAGTCGGCAAGATCATCTTCTTCCACAGCGTCTTGGATCTCGTTAAACCACTTTGCCAATTCTGCCTGAACAAAGGCTGTTCGATCTGCGGTGTCCTGCCGTTGTAGCATGGACTTATTCCTAAGCTCTAGAATTAGACCCCTGATCCGAGCATGTTTCGTTACGAATACGAGCAGCTGTAACCTTTCGGTGTTTTCTTCTTTATTGGTGGCTGCATGGCGCTCTTCGCCGGGATAGCATACGTCCAAATCATCGTCGCGGATGTCAAGAGGTAGACCGAGAGATTGGCAAAGGAGTCTCTCCAGGATGTAGATACACCAAAAGACTCGCCGTCGAACGGAAGCTTCCTGGGCAGTGAAGAAGGGATACCGTGTCGGACAGCGATGGAGGCCCATGTGAAATGCTGTACGAACGATAAGGCCGCCTAATCTGGATGCGGCGTTCAAACAGAGCATGGAAGTGAGGAATAACTGAATAGCAAGAGCAGCCTGTGTTGATCGAACTGAGGCGGGTTGAGTCAGGGCGAATTGGGAACTTGCTAGTGCATTATCCACGCTGTTGAAGACGAGGTCTCTCGGAATTGGTTTTTGGAAAGCGATGGCCTGACGGCTGTCCGCTAAGGAAATAGAGAGTATCGATTGAACAATAACTCTATCAATAGAACTGAGGGATGAAATGCCACTTTTCGAAACCTCTTCGAACAAGCCTAGAACTTCAGGGCCATGAAGGAAAGGAAGAACAGGATGCCAAGCTTCGAAATAGCTTTTCGACCAGTTTACCAAGTCTTCAAAAGCCGGCAGAGTTTCCGATTCACTCGATACCTCATCATCTTTCCACAAGAATTGCTCGCGATTCCTCTTCGTCGAAGCATCTTGGCGAAGCTGGTCGTCCTCACCGGGAATAAGAGTATTGATAGCCGAACCTGTTCTTGACGCAGATCTCTTCGCAAGTCTCAGGTGAACAGCACGGATGTAGTGGATACCGCTCCCACTCCCAACAAACCGAGCGGCATCGTGTTCGCCTGTGTCGCGCATCAAGCCATATTCGCGTGCAGGTTGTGGTCCCGACGTTGAGTGTTTTCGTTTCTGGCCCTGAGGCTCAGTCGGGCCCAGAGTTGAATGAGAGGCAGTCTCCAGCGTTTCGTACGGTGAGTGATGAGAAGACATGACGTTCAAAATCAAACTCGCGATGCCATGTCTATTTTCTGATAGATGAAATTCGACTATGAGAAGTGCCAAGCCGTGGATTGCAGCGCAAAAGTGTTAGTGCCGCGCCGGACAAAGAAAAGGCCGAGGCGGGGTTAGAAACATCTCCATGTGGAGCGACGCTTGCTTCTGAGTAACCATACGATTCACGACATGCACAAGGATTAGTCCTTGTATTATTGCATATGGCGAATGATGGAGCTTCAAGCGATCAAGAAGCAGAGAGGCAGTTGAATCCTATTGCTTGTAGTCACTGTCGTCAGCGCAAACGAAAGGTGAGACACCACACACCGGTCACCATCCAGCATTACTTCTGACTAACAATGTTATGTTTGTCTAGTGTGATAGGCAGTTGTTAGTTCTCTAAAATTACCTAACATTATCTATAGTGTGACTGATGTTCTTTCCAGGCCCCATTGCTTACAGTGTAACAATGATCCTTCCAACTGCCACTACCCGGAACAGAACAAAAGGTACTTCCATCATTCTTGCTAGATGTTTACCAAACTCACAGTATTTAAGGGGTCTTCCTATTGGGTTCATAAACAGACTAGAAGCACGTCTTGCGGAGACCGAAGAGGCTCTCTTCCGCCTCGTCCAGTCTATCGATGGATCTACCAACAGCCATATCTCACTCAAGCCTTCATCTCAACGCAAGGATGACCGGATACAAGAATGGGATAACCTGCCTTTGAAGAGCATGGATGACATACGGACATGGTTTCAGAGTAGGACAGATCAACCTATCACGCCCGCTCTGCAAAGTGGTTCAATGGACCTAGACCACAGTGGATCACCTACTCTAGAAACTCCATCTGATCTTACCAATGCGGAGTTTCCTGATGATGCCCAGAGCAACCTGGAGGACGGAGTCGTGTTATCAGATCCGGTTGATGATGTGTCAAGGAGTGAAATTCAGTCCCCTAGGCAGTCTGGAAGTAAGGCTAAGGAGATGGAGCAAAGACACCCAAACATGTATTTTTAAAGGGAGTTTACGTTGTTATTTGAGTGTATTAATGCCATATTCTGATCTTGAAGTTCCTTAGATCGACATATAATCCCTCAAAGAACCTAAGAATCCTCTAAAGTGCCTGCGATGCAGATGCCATAGGATTGACAACCCTGGAAATTGCTATTTTGGCAAGCCAGACGAGTGAAGCATGCGGCCCTGACGAAAACCATTCCAGCGATATTCTCATGCTTTGTTATACGAATCTTTATTTCACCTAAGATTGACAAATTATAGAGTATTACATAACTCGTAGGATGCTTGCTTACATCTAAGCCTCTAATGTGATGATCACGTCAGATCTGGAGCCATAACCCTCACGGACATACTTGCTCCGAGCCACTCTGCTACTGTTGATTCAGTGACATTGGTTTTGTTTCAGCTCTTCCATTTGAGATTTATGCTAGCATTGAAGAGGATAGCACAGAGTTGGATCACTGTCTATTTGTAATCTGAGAGAACTTTGTAAGACTGCTGTGTAGTTAATACCGTGTGTTTGATCAATAGTACTTCATCCTCTGGAACATACCGATTGGATGTTCAATCACACTGTCTAGGTCTGGACCTTGACGCTAAGAAAGCCACGACTAGCACGAGCAGAGATGGAAGGTTTAAGGTAACGCAAGTGAAGTTGTGGAGCCAGTAATCTTCAAGCTCTCCGTTGAGCAGCTAAGCAGTCACCATGACTTCATGGCGTGCGTTAGCTATGGCTTGCGCTACAAGTTTAACTCATGATGGTATTGGCTAGTAGAATATATAACTCTACAATCTGGTACTCTGTGAAGGAATTACTTGCACAGTATCCTGGTTCTGACTAACGAGGGACTTAGGCCGCAGCTGAGACTTGGTAGGCCAATAGTAAGCATAGAGTCTCCCAGAAAGAAGCCGCTTATTGTCCAAGATCCAGGCAGTTCAGCTCCGCAGTATGTGTTATCAAAACGGCATTTGCTAGCCCGGCGCATTACACAAAACCAAGAGAGGCACAGTGCTTACACTACAGAGACATGCTGTATGCAACAATGACCTGTAAAGAATCCTCTTCAGTTCAGCTGATGCCCTCACCAGACTTATATCCAATGGCGGCCTTGTACGCGTGGTGATGACAGAGAGACCACTCTCCAGCTTGGAATGTAACACGAACCATCCGGAGTAAGCTACTAAAATACAGACCGCATATTCTCCATATGGTTGCACGAATCGAAAACATCGTGGCAGATTGACGAGCCAAGGTAAGCGGGGAGCCTGGGCATTAGCAGGATGGGAAAATAGAGCTGCTCCGCCCATTTTATTACGGCCCCCGAGATAGACACAATTAGATTTTGACAGCCACGCTAAACAAGGATCATGCCTTTTGATGTCCATACCAGCGACGACCCGATGGCAACAATCTTGGCGAAGGAATATGGATTGAATTAGGTAGTATATTGGGGGCTTCTTACTTTGCACTTTGTCTGTGCCGAGGTCCCGAGGATCTTTCATTGTGAGAGCGAGTAGCATTAGAGCACGATTAGTCTCCAATCAATCCATATCTCGACCATCCACGAACCAACTCCACAGATGCAAAACCAAGCTTTCTTAGACTCTAACCGCAACAAAAAGTCTAAAGCCACCACAGAACAACAGGGCTGAGAAGATACAAATCGAGATCATAAGCCGCACGGCGCAGATGCCCTTGTACTGCGGTTAAGTCCGTTCCAACGCTGACTTTACCTAATCTGACGCCGAGTCCTTAAGGTTAAAATAAAATGTGTAGGGCTAAATTATCAGCTGGAGCGGGGGGCTGAGTATCACGCTAAACCACTACCACGGAATGGTGTAAGCACACTCGTGAGGGTTGTGAGATGCCAGAGCGGCATAGCCTCCTCCGCTGGAAGTCGGACGTGGCGGGGAGAGCTACTGCGGCGTGGTCAGCTAATTTAGCTATTGACTTACTGTTTTGGGAGAGCTTCAAGCTGTGAAGCTTTAGACGATGATTTTGTATAAGATGGCTCTGATGCCACGACCTCTTGCCAGTTTTTCCTTCTCATCATCACAACGCAAAACACCAAATCAACATTTCCTATTTTCCTTTTTTCTCTTTTCCTTATTTTCCTTTGTCGGTTTATATTTCCTTACAAACCTTCACTTCTTCTCAGTCGTCTGCCAGTTCTATCGTTTTATTGTTTTTCAAACAACACTGTCAACTTTTGAACTTTTCCCCCAATATCAACAAACATCCAAAATGCATTCCGCTATCTTTGCTCTCGTTGCTATCACTGGCCTTGTCTCTGCAGGCCCTACTGCCCAGCAGACTGAGTGCCAGGGTGTAGGTCAATTCTACGTCTGCGCCAACAATGGTTTCCGTGGATGGTGCTCCAACGATCCTTGCAACAAGAAGTGGTGTTCCGACTTCGTGGAGAAGACCTGCAAGCCTGTCTTTACCACTGAGTCTAAGCCCAAGACTTCAGATGAGTGCCAGGGTGTAGGCCAATTCTACGTCTGCGCCAACAATGGTTTCCGTGGATATTGCTCCAACGATCCTTGCGACAAGAAGTGGTGTTCTGACTTCGTGGAGGAGACTTGCAAGCCTGTCTCTATCACTGAGTCTAAGCCCAAGACTTCAGATGAGTGCCAAGCGGAGGTAACTGAGAACCCAGCTGTTCTCCCCGAGGAACCGTGTGCCCCCGGCACAGGCTTCTTCCAGGTCTGCTCCAATGGCTTCCGTGGCTGTTGCAAGTTCGATGCCTGCAGCTCTAAGAAGCCCATCTGCCCTAACCACAACTCCAAGCGCACTGACGACACTGTCTGTGCTCCTGGCACTGGCTTCTTCCAGAACTGCTCCAATGGTTTCCGTGGCTGCTGCAAGACTGATGCTTGCACTGGTACCGCTGGTGTCTGCCCCGATGCCAAGACCAAGACCGATGACAAGCATGCCGAGCCCGAGACCTGGGAGAACGAGCCCGTTGAGACCGAGGTAACTGCGAACCCAGCTGTTCTCCCCGATGGACAGTGTGCCCCCGAGACAGGCTTCTTCCAGGTCTGCTCCAACGGCTTCCGTGGCTGCTGCAAGTTCGACGCCTGCTCTGGCAAGGCTCCCGTCTGCCCTACCAAGAACACCAAGCGTAACGCCGATCCCACTGTCTGCCCTCCCGGCACCGGTTTCTTTCAGAGCTGTTCTAACGGTTTCCGCGGATGCTGCAAGTCCGATGCCTGCAGCCAGGCTCAGCCCATCTGCCCTACTACTGTCTCCAAGCGCCAGGCTGACCCTACCGTCTGCCCTCCCGGCACCGGCTTCTTCCAGAGCTGCTCCAACGGCTTCCGCGGCTGCTGCAAGGGCGACGCCTGTTCCGGCTCCTGGTGCCCCGATACCCAGACCTTTCAGGTCAAGGTCCGATCCGCCACTGCCGCTTCCGCTGATGGCACATGCCGTCCCGGCACCGGATTCTTCCAGGTCTGCAGCAACGGCTTCAAGGGATGCTGCAAGAAGGACGCCTGCGCTGGCAAGCGACCCGTCTGCCCCAAGTAAGAGGTGGATCATGACAGCACTTTTCCAGTGATGGAATCTTTTAATTGATAGCATAGCGTGGCATTGCATTAGAAGCATAGAATACGGCTAGAGTTTCTGGATATATATGGGGTTTTGTTTTTGTTTGGAACTTTCTTTAACGAAGCGGTTTGGCATTTGACTGATCTATCAATCTTGGTATTATTTATTTAGAGCGTTGATTTTGTCGGATACGATAAAAATCTAACTAATACACTCCTTTACAAACTTTAAATCTCTTCGGCGGGACCCGTCTTGAAATGTTTTCTGATATGTCATCTCATGGATTGGAGAGGCTACACATTCAAGTCATGAAAAACTGATCTTAGGAAGCAGATATAATGACTAAACCGATATTTGCCTCCACCAAAGACCTTTGATTGACGTATCTCCGCAGATAGATACGCGGGGTCGTCTCCAGAAAGACTCCATCTTCAAGTGTATTTAGCCGGAATACAAAAACGATGTCAGTTCATCGTCTTTATTTACTATTTAACTGTCCGTCACTCGCTGTTCGTCATCATAACATACCACATCAACTCACCTCATGTATCAAACCTTCTAGATCTTAAATCTCAACATCATGTCTGAGTCAAAGCCAACTCTGAGATGGGGCATCATCGGTACAGGTCTTATCTCGTCGTGGTTCCTCCACGATCTATCCATCGAGCGATATGAAGCCCAAGCAACCCACCATATCCAAGCAACCGGCTCATCCTCAGTTGAAAAGGGCACAAAATTCATCGAGACGCACCTCCCCGGTAAAACTCCAACCGTCTATGGTAGCTACGAACAGACCTACCAAGATCCAAACGTCGACATTATCTATATCGGGACTCCGCACGGCTTCCACAAGAAGAACTGTCTCGATGCAATCGCAAACGGAAAGCATATCTTGTGCGAAAAGGCGTTCACTCTCAATGCCAAAGAAGCGAGGGATCAGCACATCGAGTCTCTGGGCCCTGAGTCAAGACTGAGGGATCTTTCTCTTGGCGCGGGAAGCTTGTTGGATATTGGTATCTATAGCTTGACGTGGGGACTACTTACGCTTGATGCCGGCGTAGGTGAAAAAGCCACAACACCAAAAATCGCCGCCGCCCAAAGCCTCGTCCATGGGCTTGATATAACGAGCTCGATAATTCTACTGTACCCAGATGGGAAGCAGGGTATTATAACATCCAACTCAAAAGTCAAGACCCCTGAAGCCTTTTGTCGCATTGAAGGCACTGAGGGATATGTTGTGGTGGAGGGCGTGGCGGCGGCCCCCGCGAGCTTCACGGTGTACAAGGGCGAGGACACAGAGGGCAAGAAGTATGAATTTGAGAGGCCGGGCCGAGGATTCTATTGGGAGGCTGATGCCGTGGCACTTGATATTGCGGCTGGCAAGGTAGAGAGCGATGTCATGCCTTGGGCTGAGACTGTTCGTGTGCTTGAGATTATGGATGAAGTGAGGAGACAGGGCGGAGCCAAGTTTCCTCAAGACTAGAAAGTCTGATCCTAAGGGCCACTCGCAATCATAGATATTGAGATAGATTAATCAGTGTTATAAAATAGCAAACCTTTTTGTTACTGATATGCTAAAAAGAGAAAGAAGTGACAGTTAATATGTTTCGTCGATCGTATTACGGAGGGTTGCTAAGTTCGAGATTTTATGCTCTTGCTATTTAATGCATCATATAGAGCTTATCTATTTTAAAGTCATTGAAGTTGCTGTGCCCCTGGCTATATGAGCTGTGCCAGTGACAATTTCCGGCCCATCTCTAGTCACAAGGCATTCGTCGTATGTTTTCTGGAAAATAAATGCCAGTGCGAATAGCATGCTATAATCTAAAACCACAAGTATTCTCGTTGGAGTCTCCGACGCTCACTGAGCTTTAAATCTAATTTAGAAATGCCAACTGTCTTTTTATCTCTCCCATCACATGTCATGCTAAGGACCAAAATATCTACTTGTAATGCGAAGTAAAACAGTGTACAACGATCTCAGTCTGTCTCTCAATATGACATCAAACGTTATGAGTCAGGCATTCTTCCATCACCTGACGGTGCATGTCTGAGCAGCTATCAGTATGATAGGCTCAAAGAGTTACGCGACTTGCCGCAGCCTCTGAAATGGAACGCAACCAGGGTTGATTAGGAGATACGGTTTCTTGGGTGCATTGAAAATAGAACGAGGCCACGTGAACTACACCGCACATAATGGCGATGTTATCATTGTTGGTCACACAGCAATTTGGATTCATGCCCCAATAGTGGCATAGCGTGCAATGCGGCGGATTGTGGCATGAGCATGTGCGTGTCAGCAGCTAAAAATAGGCTGCCAGAGAGAAGAAATGTTGTCTTCTGGATGCGAGTCACCAACCGGATCAATGCGCATCTAGCTGGAATATGACTGCCGCGAGAGGCGCTTATTTAAATAAAATCGAAGCCTGTGGGAATATCCTACGCAAACAACAATTTATGTTATCATCGTGCAGGTAATTGTCGCTGCTTTGATGAGGTCGCATCGGCAAATGTGCCAAGATATGTGCACTAGCCTCATGCAGGGAAAGACAATGTCGATTAATTTCAATCCGAAACACCCCATGTCAGGTACCCGGCTCGAGGGAGACCCGCTCGCCACCTTCAAACCATCCCATCTCCTTATGTCTCCTCTCCCACTTTCGCCAGTTCCCTAACTTAATTCTGTGTGGCTTTGACCAATCGTTCATCTCTCCCCACACCACCACTCTCTTTGTTTTCTTTTCCCCTTCCTACGCCTTGAACTACTCGATGAGAGAGGCTTCGAAAGGATGGCAGCCAACGCCCATTC
Source organism: Fusarium tricinctum (assembly GCA_020744515.1). Lineage (NCBI taxonomy): Eukaryota > Fungi > Ascomycota > Sordariomycetes > Hypocreales > Nectriaceae > Fusarium > Fusarium tricinctum. The sequence continues at coordinate 3,784,969 of JAGPXF010000006.1, forward strand.
GCCTCGTCTGAGCCTCCACCGCCGCGGGTCGGTAGACCAGCTGTTCGAGCTGGTAGAGGGCCTCGACGACAACCAGATTCACTCCTTGCTCGAAGAGTTCAACAACACCGTCACCAGCAATGTCCCAGTCTCGCACGGCATCGACCTGTTTGAGCACCCGGCGCCCATCACCAAGGCGAAGACGACGCCTGCGCGGTCCAACTCGATTCGAAAGTCGTTCAACAAGCTCCCGCGGTTGTTTACGCGTACGCCGAGCAAGAGAACTGTTTCGGCACCGATAGCACGCCCAAAGACCGGATTACCACCGACTGCGAAACATTACAGACGAATCAGTCGACCCGTGCTGCCGACGTTGTCGAATGGACCAGATTTGGATGCTCTGCTTTCGGCATACCTCTCGCCTGCTCCGCCATCTTTGTCCTCGCCCAAGACCATATCCCCGTCGAGGTCGATATCCAGCAGCTCTACCCTGAGCCTCGAGACGGAAGATTCGGGCGTAGATTTACTGGCACCTTTGGTATTTGGCCGACCTCAAAGGGAGGCAAGTCCCATGGGTGATATCATGGAGGTCCTGTCATTCTAAACAGCAATATGGATGGCATGGCATAACAAGCAAACACTACAACACCTGCCACAACGGCATTATGGACTTTATGGTCCCTCACATCAGGTGGTGCTGCAACCACCACACTGCACTATTTCATTAGCCTTTGCTCGGCGTTTTTCTGTTCTGCACAATCATTGGAGGGCGTTTATTTACTGCTGCTCTGCTAGTCAGGTACTAGACTGTCTGTCACTGAAGGGAAAGATCCACTATTATATATCCTCACTGTACATGGATTTCACGAATTCATTGCAACTACCTACTAAGTTCTACTTGTCTATCTACTATACCCATTGCTCGATAAACTGCCTCCTGAGCTCTTTCGCTTTGCCATTGAAATCTCTGTAATATCTCTCCACCGCCGGAGTAATTTTGCCGTTGCGCGCATCGTCATCTCCGGTGGGTTTAGTGCTAGCGAGCTTGTGGAGCTCCATTGATCCGTTGTGGGATATCAGGCTTAGCGTAATTCTGCACTCCACACAATGTAGATATGTGGGTTTGACAGTTGTTGAAGATTGTAGTTGTTCTGACTGGTCCGATATATATACCTTTAATTCGTGTATCCTGGTTACTCACTAAACCTGGACATCACCGACCTTCCTGCGATATGCCACCATAATGATCATACTCTCGACCGCTCCACCCCCCTCGTGGCTGTCTTGTTTCAGCTCCCCCACCAGATGGTCCCGAGTACATTGGACTCCTCTCTCGCCTCCGAGCAGGAGATTCGTAATCCTGAGACTCTCGACCTACAAAGCGAGGGACAGTCCTGGGATTCGAAGTCGGTGTATATGGCGGCATAGGCTGAGGATAGCCACTCGGCCTGTACGGGTCTAGCGAGAGGTCACTCCCATAAGGGTCTTGCCTGCTATGGATGTGACTGGGAACTTGAGTGCGCTCTTCACGTTCGATCGCTAGTTCGTTATCTGTCTTCTGGAACAAATTGAGTCGGTACTGCTCGTAATCTTTGATAAACTTGAGAACTTGCTCGAAGTGATGACGGCGCAGGAATCTTTGGGGAGTATCGACATCATCTGGGCTGTCTGCATACGCTAGTGACGTAGCAATCTGAAAAGCATTCCGGATCTGGCGTCCATTCCACCATGGACTCGACTGGCTAGGACGATCTAGAAATTGGTCCTCGGCGAATTGCTTTATCTCGTCGTGTTTTATAATCAGCTTTGGTGCTTTGGTTCTGGTGGCACGCTGCTCAGCAATCATCTCAGAACGTTTGAGGTTCATGCTGAAAAGATCCACGGTTTGCTGCATGTTGAGATAGGGGAAGAAAATGCTGATGTGAACGCGAGATGTCAAAGCCTCGTCGAGAGCGCCCACTCTGTTAGTTGTGAGAAACAGGATGCCTGGGTAATACTCAAGAGTTCGTAAGAAGACTATATGCGTTTCGGTTAGCGACCACGCTTCCTTTCTTCTGGCTTGGATACTTACTCGACACCAAAGCATTTCGTTGAAGATTGTCATCCTTCTTCTCTCTGCGTGATAGAAAGATCTCAGCTTCATCGAGCAACAGCACGCAGTCCCACAAGTTCGCCAGCCGGAATATCATGGATAGGCTGGATTCTACCAAAACAGGATCGACACCGAGGTCACCACATGTAATAGGGAACAGTGGCTTTCGGTGGGCATACGCGACTGCTTCAGCTGTTGCTGTCTTGCCCACACCTGGGGCTCCGTGGAGAAGAATAATAAGCCCTTTTCCTTTCCCTCTAATAAAGTCCTGCTCCATGGGCTCCAATCCTTCTGTTTCTAGTTCGCGCAGAATGCTTTTCTTGTCGAGATGATCTTGAACAATAGACTTGACCAAGTGCTTGCGAGCATGGGGAATCTTGAGCTCGTCGAAAGGGTTCGACATGATTGGCGGCTGCTTCAGGCTCTCAACGTGTGCATGTACGAACTTGCGGTGCCTCAGTGAGTAAACCAATAGCCTCGAAGGGAGGAGACAGAGGTCCTCATCAGTCAAGTTCTGTTTCGCACTCTCTGCCTCTACTGATCTCTCTACCGAGTCACTGACATAGTTGTCGGAATCAAACATTGTGTTCCATTCCAATGCCGCGACGCAGTCAGTCTCAAGCACAAGCTCCTTGAACTTGTTCTTGGCAGTGGCTCGGTCAGGGCCAGACCATTCAATAACAGCAAACTCGTCATACTCAGTACAGGGCTCACCCGTGATTTTGATGAACGAGCTAAAACCGGGCTTCCACGAAGGTTGTGCTTGGTATGCCTCCTGAAAATCAATGATGACATCGCTGTCGATGTACTCGACAGACTCTTTGTTGCCATCGACGCCCGTAATATGGTCACCAACTGGGTTGTGATTCAGCGTCCAGCCATTGTGCTCAACGCATAGATGCTTTTGCTTCAAAAGCTCCGTGAAGCGCTGTCCTCGCTGCCGAAAGTGTTTGAGAAGCTTCTCGCCGTCTTTGTGAAATCTCACCGGATATATTTTAAGCTTCGTTACTTCTTTCTCCCCTTGGAATCTCGACATCTCCCAGGCACAGTCCACTCCTGCGTATGACGTGCCGTCGAAGTCAATGTAGTAAGCTTGGATGTTTATAGGATCTGGCTCGGATCTCTTATAGCGGTGGATTTCTCCAGTCTCACTTTCCAAGTTGGTCAACTTCCACTCCAAAGTCTCCGATGAGATATAGAATATGCGAAATAGTTTTGGCCCTCCTGACTTCCCAGGAACAGACCGGTCAGAATTCTTATCTAGCCGAGAGGAGACTTCGCGCTCGACCACGAGCTCCCCAGAACGATAGAGCGACCAAAGGTCGTCATAACGAACTTTGGGCTGATGAGTATGGCTGAGGTTGTCGAACATGTGATAGGGTTTCAGAAGCCTGTTTCTTGCAAACTCCATGTAGCATTTGATCATGTCGAAATCTTCGCGACTGAAGATGTCCGGCTCGAGTTGTCCGTCTTCAAGTTTAGCGGCGCCAGATATCACGATAGTATCTGGTCCTTTGGTCCTAGATGATTCTGGTTGACCGGAGCTTGAAGCTGTTGCAGCCTGGTTTTCAGAAACAAGTTCTTTCGAGGCATCCTGGCCCTGTGGCCTGTCTGAAGTACCCTCCTCCATTTTTGTCTTTTCTGGACTGGATACACTGGTGTCTCCCACGACTCTGATAGTCTGTTCTGACTGTGGTTCTAGCGAGTCTGCTGACACTGCCTCGACAGAGCTTGATCTCTGGAATGCTTCTTCCAGACTTTGGAATTCCTTCTCCACCTTGTCATGAGAATGGATCATTAATTTGAAGGGTCTCAGGAATGTGTGCGGTCTTGTTGACCAGGAACTCTCTCCAATGGCCTTCCTCAGAAATCGCATTATAGCCGGTGAGTTGATACGTAATCGCTCCATTCGAGGAACATCGGCATACTTGTAGACTTGTAGCTCCTGCCAAGAATCCTCACGAGTTTCTTCAATCAAACCCTTTCGTGACTCGGCGGGAAGGCGCCTCAGTTGTTCGTCGCCCATCTGGCGTTCCAGATCATTGCTGGCCAACAACGTCTCGATAGCGAAACTGCAGTCTTCGACGGAATATCGATTTTTGAATTGTTCCCAATTGCAGTCTCGAACCTTGGGCTGCAATTTAACTGGACCTCGCTGAGCAGCGTCCTCGTCAGTCTTGGAATCCTTCTCTTTTTTCTTGTCATCGCTTTTCTTCTCGAGGGTTGCTACCCGCGTCGTGACGTCTGTAAGCCACTCATACGCCAACCCATTGGTGAATCCGTCAGATGTGACGCGTTCTGACCATTGAGATTGTTCTAGGAATGGTCAAGTCAGAAGACTCGTTCGCTGTGGAGGGGATTAGAAGGGTACTTACCTTTGGTGACTTTAGGCGTCGAGGTGCTCTTTTCTTCATCGGTTTGTTCTTCCTCGGAATCTTTTTTGGGACTGTCGCCGTTTTCATCAGCGAGGAGTTGGGTGGCCTTCGCACTTTCTGGGGCGTCAGGGCTGTCGCCTTCTAGCTTTGATTCCTCGGCATTCTTGGGCTCAGTCTGGGGGAAATCACTCTTTGTATCTGCATCAGGGCTTATGCTTGCGTTTTTGCCATCCGCCGCTGTCATTATAACGGGAGACATATCGTAGATTACAATAGGATAGTAAAATTCCCTCCTGGGATGAGCTTGGCCTGAACCTGCAACCTATGAGAGACGAAGACGCGGCAATAACAGAATTTATAATGCGCAGTATCAGGCTCAGCAGAATCCAGTAGCACAAAGATTCAGTCAGTTCATCCCGAGGAGCCTCGAGAGACCAGCCGCTGGCCGTAGGAATGGTTACATGACAGCTGCTTCTATGAATAGAAACTCGTCGCAATATGCAGTCATGAAATACCTCACACCATCTCTGTTGTAAAGTACGCGTACAACTCCGAGAAAGATCGACCGGTCTTGGGATAAACCAGCCCTGGCCTTCTGGTACTGTGACACGCCAGAACGGGTAACACAATGCATCTCAGCCGCAGTAAGCTCAGGAAAGTGACCTATGAATAAGTAATATTAACCGACGAGCCTCCCAAGAGTTGTTTAGGAGTAAGAAGTGCATAGCGGTTCACAAGGCTGTGTAACGACGAACTTGGAAGACTGCAGGACATCTGCTGACGCCTGCGCTGCATCGTGTGGTAACTTGATTGGCCTCGAATTCCCAGCTGAGTATTATGTCTCGCCCAAGTATTGTCAGAGCCTTATTGCCAAGACCAATAGTCTTGACCGATGCAGCCCATATCCCCCTCTTACTCTAGCCCCCAAATTCGGTTGTCCGTGATTCATCTGAAGACCAGTCTTACCTTTGACAAATCAACAAGACAGCTCAATGCCCCCTATAGCGAGGCTTAAGAATCTCCTTGTACTGAAGCTCAACTGTTGATTTTTGGATGTCAAACGATTAGGTTACATCCCCAGCTCTTCAGGTAAACAGATACATTCTGTAAAAATGGAAGACGCGAGGCAAAATCTGCCCACCTCCCTGAGAGTTCGGATGAATGCTGATGGGGAAGTCTCGACTTTCCAGTCCTTCATGCGACAACACTCAGATCTTACACTGGCATCTTCTGCTGTGATTCAATCAACATATGAAGAAAAGACAGCTCAGTTTGTGCGGATAGTTGATAACAAGTACGTCAACCTTCACTTTCTGATATCACATTTCTTCAAACAACAAACACTGCACCGACTTCAGTTCGAAACATGATCACAGTACCTTTGCTGATAGAACCAGTGGCTTAAGAGCGGCAATTCAGAAATATTTGGATAATGATCCAAAAAGTGATTTCTGGCAGACCTTTGACGCCGAAACCTGCTCATGGGATCAAGTCTTCGAAGAGTTGAAAAATGCAGAGGAGGTATACAAAGGTAAAGGAAAGATCAATCCCATCAGGCGGGTTTTTCGACATGGTGCCGGCTTCTCAAGGACGCTCAGACCATTAATTGATGGCATTCCACAAGACAATGGCCTTGGGCTCCTGAGAGGAGGACTTCAAATAATATTCAATGTCAGTAATATGAGCATTTCGCTGCTCGAGACTTACTATTTTCCAGGCCGTACAGAAAAGAGGCGAAACTTGCGAACGAGTTTTTGACACATTCAAGAGTATTCCCCGTGCGATAATGAGAGCAGAAAGTCTTCATGAGATATACCCAAAGGACGAAGGACTGGCCGCTGCATTAACAGACATAAACAGTGAACTTGTTAAGTGCATTCCAGCGATGATAGACATTCTCTTACGGAGAACCGAAAAGTCTAGTTAGTTCATGCCAGTATTAATCTTGAACGGGTGTTAACTTTTATATCAGAAATCGGCCAATTTGGCAAAACTGTGTTCGGAGACTCTTTGCGAGACTTGAATATCATCCTCAAGCCTCTAGAAGACGCCGAAAAACGAGTAAACCAGTGTCAAGATATGCTCGATACCAGAGGAATCGCCGCAACACGCCACATCTCCGAAGACACTTTGCAAAAGGTTACATCTATCCAGCATGGCGTGGAGAGCAACAGCAATAAATATGATCGAATGGAAGCTGCTTTCGAGGCAATGACCTCCAAGTTCAGCTCATGGGAGAAAAGGGGAGAACAAGAACGGGCTGTCCATCTCGACGAGGATAAAATTGGCGATGTTATACAGCAGATGACATCTTTTTTTCAGATGTATCACGAGATGATGGTCACTTGTCCAGGTCCGTTTGCTCTGCGCTAATTTTTACCAGCGTTGTCACTTACGCAAAAGTTTACACAGCAAACGACAGAGCTCACAGTTCAAAAATGTCGGGATACATAAGGGCCAAGTTTATGGACTATATCTGCACTGAAGAGGAACGTCTATCACCAACCCGCGATCTTGGGCTCGTATTGCGAAAGTACCATGACTTTTCCACGAAGGTACTTGCTCAGGCGAATTATCTCCTTATGACACCACGATTTCAATATTGGCTCACAGGACCTTTCTCCGACTTAGTGCTCGTCGACGGTCATTGCAGTGAGACTGTAGGCAAGGTGGCTCCAACCAGCGTATTCTGCGCAGGTTTTATTGAATCACATTTCGTACAAGGGCAAACCTCAAACTCGTATGCCCTAGTGCAGCACCCCCAAGCAATACTTTCATTCTTCGCTGGGGAGCATGTAACGGACTCTTCAGGTCTTTGTGGTCCTTTTGGTTTGGTCCGCAGTCTAGTCGACCAACTACTCTTCTATTGGCCTGGGCCAAGTCTCCCAGACTTCAAATTCCTTGAGGGAGAGTTTATGCAACTTGCAGAAGAGGGTAAACTTGATATTCAAGACTTTTGTGATATCTTCGCGGAGCTTCTGAGTCAGCTAGATCCAAACTCCCAGGTCTGGTGTGTCGTTGATGGGATTTCCTTCTTCGAGACTAGCTTGCATGGCTGGAGGGACAACATGGCCGTTGTCATCGACTCTTTCATTAAATGTGTTACAAACGCGGCGGCAGCAAGGAAGAGAGCTGGGTCTGTTAAGTTCCTTCTTGTCAGTCCCGTAAAGAGCACAACGACTCGGGACGTTATTCATGGAAATTCCCGTATCGAATTGAGAGCTGGCAACCGCCATTACTGAGTTGTCGAATCCTTCTGAGAGATGAAAGACAGTTCATGGTAACTGACTTAGTTGGATGTTGATGAAGAGCGATTTCGTTGCCAAGCAGCAAATGCTGGTAAGGCAGCTGTGTTACGGGCCAAGTAATAATCACTTTCAAGATTTTGCGGTTAGGAGGACAAAAATTTAACTTCGGCACAAACTGTGCTTTCGAGTGCAACAGTGGGATATGTACCCAGGTGGCCACTTTTAGACAATTCAAATGAAGTAAGGAGCCTCGGTTACAGTGTTAGAATACAACAGTTAAGATACTGATTGCCATTCGGCTGATGCTGTAACTAAGCCTTTGCCGATCTTGCCTCAATTGGAAGGAACTGCCGACATCTGTAATCGCATGATAGGCAACCAAATGAACATATATTTTCACCAACAAAGCTTTAGTAGACTCAGAAAGCAACCTGCTTGAAATGTAAGCGGCTGGGAAAGTGACCAAGCATTTGCTCTCATGGGGAGGTCTTTACGAATGAGGCGATTGAGCGCATTGAGACCCCCGGGCTTCAGGTTCAGCACGTCCCTGAACACGCGATCGTCAAGGATATGCTGAGAACCGAGGAAAGTTGATATTGCTGCGGGAAAGGTCAGTGCAGTGGTGTTAGGGATGCTTGTACCGCATTCTCACGAGGAAACGGCCTCCAACTCTCAATAACGAGACTTGATATATGCATAATACCATAGACGTATCTCGCTTATTGACATGCTCATATTAATAACTACCTGCCTATCTCAGCAAACCCGTCTCATGATCTTCTAAGTCGAATTACCAAACAATTATGGGAAAGTCAAAGTCACGATTAGCCAATTAAAAATTCTCTAGCCCGACAAGAGCCGCATCTAGCAAACGTAAAGCGAACCTCGGCCGGCGGGCCCCGTCGCCCATCACGTAACTTTTACTCACAACTCCACAACCGCTTCAAAATATTTCATAATGGATTGCTCGCTATCAGCAATTTTTACGTACAACTTCGCGGGGGGCGATGCCTCGACTAGCTCGACTATCTCTATGGAGACGAATGGATCGCTCCAGCGTGGAGAAGGGGAGAGTTCCCCAGACCTTGGCGATTTAAACGCTCTTTAGTTTATAATCAAGACTTGCGCCGTCTGTCGTAGATTTTGTAGAGCAGAGTTTGTTTCTCTGAAATATTCCTCCCTTATTTTTCGTATCCTTCTGCATTTTCAGAGCACGGTCTTCAGCATGGACAGTGCCACGCCACAGAATGTTCCTCACGCGTCAAAAGATGTCGTGTTAGACCCCGATCAGATCGCGCGCATCGACCACTCCTATGATCAAGCGGTCGGCACCGTCACTGAATTTGAAAAACAAAAGACTGCAGAGGGCGAGGCCCGCTTCCATCGATTAGGATGGAAGCGCCTTGCTGTCATTCTCATCGTTGAGGCCATTGGCCTCGGAACATTCAGTCTTCCAGGTGCCTTCGCGACACTCGGCATTGTCGCGGGTGTCTTTTGCTGTATAACCCTTGGCTTTATGGCCATCTACACAGCGTGGATTATCGGCAAAATCAAGGTTCTATATCCATCTATTCAGCACTATGGAGATATCGGAGGTCTACTCATGGGCCGGTTCGGAGAGGAGCTGTTTGGAGCTATGTATGTGCTTCAGCTAATTCTCATCACATCCTCTTTCGTCCTTACCGGTAGTATTGCTCTGAATATCTTGGCCGACGGAAAGGTCTGCGGTCTTATATTCAGTGCAGTCTCGGGTTTCATGCTCTTCATCCTCGCTGTCATGCCCTCCTTTGCAGAAGCGGCTATCCTGGGATATATCGACCTGGTGTGCGTTATGACAGCCATTGGCATCGCTGTCATTGCATCCGGCGTTGACGCCGCTGGCCAACCAGGAGGTATCGGTTCCTCAGACTGGTCAGCTTGGCCGAACCCTGATGCGACTTTCAAAGATGGTATGGTGGCCATTTGCAATATCATTTTTGCGTACTGCTTTGCCATGTACATGACGCCCTTCATGTCGGAGATGCATACACCCGAGGACTTCATGAAGTCCGTTTGGACCCTTGGAAGTGTCGAGATTTTCATCTACACCTTGACTGGCTCCCTCATCTACGTCTTTGTCGGCAAGGACGTAGCCAGCCCAGCTCTCGAGTCGCTACCCGGTATTCTCCCAAAGGTGGCCTTCGGCGTGGCGCTTCCCATGATCTTCATCTCAGGTGCTATTGGCAATACAGTCACGGCCAAATACGTTCATCTGAGGTTCTACAAGAACTCGATTGTGCGCTTTGTCAATACGCCCAAGGGCTGGGTCACTTGGCTGCTCACACTTGCTGGCATCACCATCATCGCCTGGGTGCTCGGCGAGGCTATTCCATTCTTCAATGACCTGCTTTCGCTTAGCTCAGCCCTTTTTGTTTCTGGATTTATTCTGTACTTCCCGGCAGTTATGTGGTACAAGCTTATCTGCAGAGGTAAGTGGTATGCCAGAGAGAACATCCTGCATGCCATTGCTTGTATCTTTACGTTCTTCTTTGGTCTTTTGGTTCTTGTTGGAGGCACATATGCCACGGCTATGGATATCGTAAGTCTCTCGGTTGTTATGGAAGTTGAAGTCAGATCAGCTAACAGATCATTCAGCAACACCATTACGAGATCGGGGCTTTCCGCACACCCTTTTCGTGCGAGGCTTGAGTGTGTAGCATCAATGAGTTGGCAGATGACTCAGCAGTTTAGAGCAATGTAATTGGAGTTAGTACATGAGATGTATTGGTACAAATGGAGTAATCTGGGCTTTTCTTTTGCCTTTTTTGTTACTATGCGTGGCACAGCCTGTCCTCCTGAGGCAGCAGCATTGAAAGTAATAAATTTGCCTGCCTCTTCTGCTTAATAGCATGATGTACCCACCACCAAGTGTCATTTCATTGGTACAGCGCATCAAACAACACTGCCACAAATGGCCAGGCAGATTTTGCAAGAGCAAGTCGTCTATATAGTCAATTTGTTGGAACTCAGATGTCAAAACTCATTGCCTTACTATCGTCGCAATCTTTTCTCTTCTTTCTCTTTTTCAGCCCTATTGAAAACAAACATCACGATGTCGACGTTCTCGTATCCCCCTTTGGATCTCAATCAGAATTCAATTCGCCTGCTGCACGTAAACAAGGGCGCCTGGCCCAGCGATGTTCACTGTTCACTAGTCGAGACGACTACTGATCCGGGCGAAGCGGTGCCATACAAGGCTTTGTCGTACACTTGGGGTGCTGTGGAAGGTGGAGGCCCACAACCGCCATTACCTCTCATCTTCGTAAACAACCGACTATTCCCAGCGACAGACAACCTGAGAATGGCTTTGTCCCGTATACAAGATCCGAAACATGATTTAATACTATGGGCCGATGCTATATGTATCAATCAGCAAGATAACCGCGAGAAGGGCCACCAAGTCAAGCAGATGGCACATATCTACAAGAATGCTGAAGAAGTGCTCATATGGCTAGGCCCAAGCAATGAAGAAATTGAAGATCTACTGGAATTCGCAACCTTCATCGACGAGCAAGCCCTCGACATATCTACTCCCAGAAGAAGTGGGCAATGGGCCAGTCATTGTCATGACCTCATGCGGAATCACTACAAGAATGCCAAAACCCCTCAGAACATCATTGCTTTGCAGCAGTTGCTGAGCAGACGTTGGTTCCAGAGGATATGGGTTCTCCAGGAGGTTGCCATGGCAAGATCAGCCCGGATCCTCTGCGGCCCGTCTTCTTGTCCAGCACGAACCTTTTCTTTGATGCCATCGTTCTTCGAAGTTCTGACAACAGAACATTCGCAAGCTGTGCTCGACTTGATGCCACGGATACGCAGCAACAGTTGGTGGGCCAGTGATCGCACGCTACACAATCTGCTCGTCAAATTTCAACACAGCCAAGCAACAGACCCTAGGGACATGATTTATGCTTTGCTAAGCATGTCTGCAGATGCTCGCGATCCGACACGATTCTACCCGTCATATGAGATCGGGGGTGATCGAGTCTATGTGAACACGATGTGTTTCTTGATATTCGGTCGATGGCATGGTCCGAGATTCTGGCAGCCACCACGCATTCAATTTGCAGATCTGAGCCTACCTTTGGCTGGGACTATTGAGAAACTTTTCCGAGACATTATTTTTGAATATTGCAGTCCTGCCATAGGAACAGTGAACCAGGTGTGTGATGATTTCATACAGAGAATCACATGTATAAAGCTCAATGAAGTTCAAATACTCCATTGCCTTTCTACATTCCTCACTATAGCGCTCACGTCGATGGATCTTTTGTCTACCTGGTTTATTGAAAGGAGACCCAAACTTTTGGAAGCTCATTTCAGAGACGGACGTGGCGAGCTACAACACAGAACGAAAGACAAACCAGAACGAATTTTCACATTGATATTCGAACAACAAAATGTTGAAGAGGAGTACCGAAGAATAGAGTTTCCTATCTTCGACCGCTTTGAGAACATCGAGAACCTTAGCTTGCCGAGGGACCTTGACCGTCACGACCGCCGTGATGGTTTTGACAGTTTCAAACATTTTACCGATCTAGAAGGCCCTTTTAATATAACAAGACCAACTGAAAACGTAAGGGTGATGACATAAACATTAGATATCTTATATAGAATAAATTTTCTTCTTTAATTAACTAAGATTGCCATGTTTTAGATTGATAGGCAGTCGAGACGGTAATCTTCTGAAACGTACTCACTGGATACCACTGCGCTTGCATTACTGATATAACCAACCAAGTACTCCCATCTCCTTGAGTGACATCTAATTTAATCCTTCAGGCGTATTTGTTAAGCCGTATATATTTATGCCTGGGCTACACTCTTTAATCTTCTTGCCTTGTGTCAGCAATTTAGCGATATTCACTTCTCTAGTTATCTCATGATGAAGTATCATCCAGAAATCGGTACTGAGTACGGAGATTTGCCTATACTTCCAAGTACACCATGTTCATGTGAGGGTATTTCGCGTTACCATATATTACTGCAGTCCTGATACACCTACGGAGTAAAGAGTTCCCAGGGCCCTTACTGTCTAGAAGTGATTGAAAGCAGTACTCTTAGGTGGCCGAACAAACCATGAAATATGGATTATTTTAGACTCATGACTGGGGGCACCTCGTAATTCATTCTCAACACTCAGCTGAGAATGTAAAGATCGATCACATGGACGAGCTATCAAAATGACATCAACCTATGGGTCTGTTGGCTAAGTCTAAGTTGATGTGAACACCGCTCTCAAGCAAACAGCATGTTTCATGGTGGAACAGCGAAAACGAGACTCGAACGGTGCCACATGGTAATAGTACGCATCTTACGATAAAAGACTCAGTTGGGGGCCAAAGAGAAACAAGAGCAAGAACAAGACTGTAATTTGAGGCTCAAGTGCTCAATAATCGGGCTTCCAAGGCTGTGTCCTTGTAAAGTCAGCAGGGTATGGGTGGTACTGTAGCATTGTGGCGTGCATGCGTCTAGTCACTTATTGATTTTCCTTGCATACTATCCTTGCAAATGTTTGTCAATAACCGTTGAGATCCGGCTTGGCATTCAGGCTGAGGAAAATACGTCTTCGGGCGAGAGGCATCTGGCTCGGTGACTTCGCTCATCTATATTGAAATATTCGGGATTTGACAGACAAATGAACCCAGAAAGTATTAATTATCGAAAGTATTAACGTATCCACTCTCTAAGGCGCAAGTAAATACTCGGTAGGAATACGAAGCACCAGAGGTCGGAAGCCGTGAATGGTATTGGGGGCCGAGGCCGATCCTTTAGCTGACAGCATGAGTTAGCCTCAAAATATCTGCATGTCTACAGATAGCCTCCCTTACTTTCATGCTACGGTATCTGTACCGAATTGGGGGTACACACTTTTGTTGTATTCATCACTCTTTGGATACGGAGTGTTCCGAATGGGTTGGTCTGTAGCTTGTTTCCTTGGCAACTTTGTGTCAATTGAAATGTCTTCGGATTCGGGAGTCTGATACTCTGAAAGGAGATATAGATAGAAGCAGTTGTGGCTGTAATTTGAGGTTGGTTTCACTTTCACCATACCACTACTTGAGTGGCGCTCTTAGTCCATTGTGATAAGGTGTCACACAGCCCACCCTTTAAGCACACCGAAGACTTTGTGGCATATCAAAAGAGTGAGTAAGCCCTTGAGAGGCTCGACAAAATGCCACCAGGATACTGGGACGTTGCCACTTCTGCTCGATTGGGAGACCTTTCATTGGCAATTATTTCTTATAACAGCTCTAAATTATATAGCCGTTGAGGGATTTGAGTAATCGACCAATGCCTAGCATGATGGGAAGACTGCAGGTGTGCTTCAGCCGCAAAGACTTGAGAGCTGCAGGTGCCTCGTCTGGTCTCTCGAAATGACTATTCATGCAGAGAAGCATCCAGACCTGGACTACAATGTATATTCGTAAGTCTCTAACAGTTAGCACCGTCCTGTAGAAAAAGCAACTTGCGAAATTGCAGGCGCAGTGTTTGCAGCTGGTTTTCCCGTGATAAATCCTTCCCTATCCCATACTTTCAGTGCCTGTTGTGTTCTTCTTGAAATCACACATTTTATTCCAGGGGTTTAATCCTGTGGGCATGTTTCCCCAACGAATAAGTTTCGCCATGTTTTGGCTATTGCTAGTAGCTTGGGTTCAGCCCAGCTACAGTTCCGCTCTATACGCTTACGCCACCGAACGAACCGTCCAAGTCGGAGCCCAAGACCCACTTACGGGAAAGATCTACTACAGCAGCTGCAACAGTGAAGATGCACCAATCTTCCCACTCGATAAACCGAACATCCTCGATGCAAAGCAGACACCACGCAATGGCACTGCGCTCGCGGCAGCAGGCTGGTGGGACACCCAAACTATCACAGTAGGACATGTATTGTTCATGCTTTGGGTGATAACTAACACAGTCCAGGCTTCTATCTTCTGGCAGACAAAAGACGGCATCATTGTTAATGGATACTATACCTGCAACATGACCACAGGTGAGCTCATGCGCAAGGATGAGTATCAGATCTCGGAAACAGCCGAGGTCGACTCTATCCATAGCGAAAGCGGCCTTTCGGTAGAACTACTAGGCGCCAACGACGGTTATCGCGTCTTCTACCACAACGAGAACAGACAGGTCATGATGATGTCCTATACAACAGTGACAAACTGGATTGACGGCGGCGCTGTGTCTCAGGATACCGCGACAGGCATGGCATTGGGGTCTACCCATTACGATAAGGAGAATATTACCGTAGCCTTTCCCAGAGGTTCGGATGATATAGAGACCTCTCGACTAGAGAAGTCCGGAACATGGAAGCTGGGTAAGTACTTCCGCGCCCTCACGATCAAGATCCCGAGATCTGCAGTTGCTGACATTTAGTAGCTGCTTTCCCGCAAGAGTTAGCGGGCACCTACACGAACGATACACTCCCGGGCGAGTTCACATCAACTCTAGATCGGGACGCGAACTTCTCTCTCCCAGCTTGGAACTCCTCGGTGGAAGCCATAGGGTCAGCAGTGGACAGATCACGAACCCGAAGCATCTTTTACATCGGTGACGACAGGAAGCTCTACGAAGCTGCTGCATTGAAGAACAAATGGCAGCTAGCATCCAACCAAACCAAAAAGGCATGGCCTGCCGCCGACAAGCCGAGCTCTGGGTTAGCTGTAGCCTACCAGCAGAGTGAAGGTGAAGCTTGGGTGTACTACTGGTCCAACAAGACCATCGTACAGGCTTACAAGAACTACGACGGTGACTGGGAAGATGCCCAAGCCTTACCTCAAAAGGTCGCATCAAACGAGACTCGTACCAAGCCCCACAAGGATAAGACACCACTGCAGGAAGAACCTTCTCATTCCTCGGGCTTGAGCTCTGGTGCCAAAGCTGGAATTGGCGTTGGAGTCGGCATCGGCGCTCTGCTTCTTGGTGTGGTGGCTTGGCTTTGGATGAGACAACGCAACAGCCGCACTGCTAATAACAGAGAGTCTTTTGACGGCACTGAAGCAATGAAGGAGACTCCGAAGGGAGCTGACCCTTCGGAAATGGATAGTCCAGGTCCGCCTGCTGAGTTGGACCACCATAGTTCAGTTGTTTATGAGTTACCTGGACAGTACGGAAGACGGTCATAAGAGCTATGAGGATTGGTGGGAGATAGTGTAAGGAATAAGATTGTTCTTGAGATATGGTAATGCAAGCAGAAGCGTTTATTAAGTCTGTCAGAATTCTACCAAGATCCAAGATCCATGATATCTTCAACAGTCTTACTCTAGTTCAGTTAAAGGGGGTAATGGAATGATGGAGCAGCACTCGCAAGAACAGATGGGGAAATGCAGGCTCCTTGCCGGTTAGCCTGTCGCTATTTATCTCACGCACCCCACGGACTTGTGAAAAATTTCGCCACCCATGCAGGAATTCGGCTGTATTGGTGACTTTGCAGTTGAGTACTCTTCAGCCGCAAGAGCCTCTGGCACTTTCAGCAGCCATAATCTAGTTCATCGGCCCTACCAGGTTTCTCCACGAAATCAATACTACCCACCTGGTGGAGTGGAAGCTGGCTGCATAATCACTGTAGCTGTGCAGTGTAGACTCAGCTGGCTGAGCCATAACTTGCAATTTCAAGCCTTCGAGCGCTGCAGAGATAACACCAACTTGCTCCGAGCAGAAGTGTGAGAGAACCAAGTCAGGCTTTCGGACAAAGGAAAACTGTTGTGGCGAGACAAACCATGAGGCAAAGTGCAAAGTGCTAAACAGTAGCCCAGGGTATCATCGAAGTAACTCTAATCTCCCAGAAAGTCCATTCGTAAAAGATCGAAAGATGTAAAAGCTCGGTATTTATTAATATAGCATCAATAAAGCTCATATAGCAGGGTAACTCTAATAATTAAGTTATTACGGCGTATCACCAGTGGGTTTACGCTTCGGGCGTCCTGCCGAGGCTCAATTTAGCGAGTTATTCCCGTTTAGAATGCTACCACGGCGACCTATACGACAGCGGCAAGTACTATACCCCTTGAAACAGCTGGGAGCACCCATGCTCGGCGCTGACATCGGGGACTTTTGGCAGGCGACTGAAACGTCAAAAAACGCGCTGACAGGCTGCAGATAACCAAAATCTCCATTCGGCCGAAACCTCGACCTCGGAAAACTTCAACAAAATGGGAAATCCTGCCCCCCCTACTAAGTAAAGAATCCCAAGGGCCAAGGCGGCACGGTCGGGTACATCTTTGTCAGAGAAGTGTTTCTAGAATCGGGGCGTTTAATGGTTTCTGATCGACTGCCGGGGATGTGATTGGTGGCATTTTTTGGTGTGATGGTTCGAGTTAGAGAAATGGTTGATCTGATAGGCGACTAGTGCGAATAACTCTATCGAACAAGCTTGACAGATGACATGTTCGCGTGTTGGAAGTGAAACCTGTGAAACTGACTTGACCTTTCCTTTCGTCCGTACTGATGTTGTTGATGATTCATCTCAGCGTGGCCCTGTTTAGCTGCGAGTAGTCATAGGCGCGCTTCCTTCGCTTCGCCGTCGTGATTCAAGATGTTTACCGACACCCTGGATCAATTTCTTTTTAGAGAAACTGAGGCAATGAGGTCACACTGGTTTTAAGGTACGGGAATAGGATGCAGGAACAGTGACATGTGGTAGCCATGCAACCACAGAGAGTCAGTGTTGACGATGACAGAACCTTCAATGAGTCAAGTCAGTTTCAGCAGATCCTAAAACGTCGACAGAATTGGAGGAAACTTTGTTCGAGTCGCCCTGCACAACAGCCCATTAAGTGGCCTCATACCGACAAATTGTATCCTTTGTGACATAGTCAGTTTTAGCCTTACACGTGCAATGCTTGTCGCGATGGACATTATTGGGTCTACTCTTTCAGCATGAATAAGCTTTGGCAGGATACTCGGATTCCTATTTATTTTCGTGACCATCCTTCAGTTTTCAAAACCAAACATATCCCGTTGGAGATATCTTGGCTCTTGCAAGGTGTGAAGTATCAACACCGGCGGTGATGAGTTACATAGACAGCTTTACTAGCCGTCTGCCCGTAGTAACGCGACCTATACCGATTAACTTGCCTCGTCAGATGAGGGATGATCTCGAAAGCATGTAGGTATCTTTGTGCAATGAGAGTGGCCCATCCGATGGATTAATGGGATGATTGTCAAGCAGGATTCTATATTCAGTCTTACTAATGCAAAATGAGAAATTATTTTCCGTAAGCCTGTCAGAATAGCGATCAGCTGGTGTTGATCTAAAAGACTGTGATTCAGAAGCGAAGGACAGTAAAGTCTATGTTGAGCAAGGCCATCATTGGTTTCAAAACAGACTATTCAAACTACGAGCATGGTATACTGGAAAGTCTCTTAAAAAGAATCGAGTTTGAATTACGTAATCAACTATCCACGGGTTTTGTCCAAATAATCCAAGCATCAACATTGACCGAGGTTTTATTTCCGGTGGCTTCATCTTTATCATGGGCTACCATCATCAGTTTATCTTACCACAATCTAGAAAACCAGATAGGATCACTGTTAAGTACAAAAGTAACAAAAAGAAAGAAACTTATTTTTAAGCTTAACCAGGCATCTCAATCTCTTATACGAATACACATTATCACACTACGATGCTTTGACGTTATTGCAGCCGAGATCCTTCAGGGTAGGTTCACATGAACCGATAATATCCACCAAGATGATCCCATCTACTTCAGCTGTCTTTTGCGGGTCCGCTCAAACCCAAATAATTGCCTGAATGGCAAAGTTCAATTCGTTGTGATTCATTCAGCTCACAGACTGTGTTGACATCCTAACAAGGCAGTTGGCTAATTAGGTCTCGATAGATTCATACTCAATTAATGGATTTTATTATTTTACAGACGAACACAATCACTCGTTCTCTGTAGCAAAAAGCAGTATCCTACGAAAACAAACAATTCATACTACCCAACTCTCTGCATTGCCATTAATTTCCCCTTTTCAGCATACAGTCTTCATTGAAATTATCAAAACTGCACTCCATCGTCTAGCACTCCGCTATCAACCGGGCAATCCCGCGCCTACTCTCGTTTAAACCCAACCCTGACCAAGGTTCTTATCAAGAGCGTTTTAAAGCAAGGAGTCTGTTTCCGCTGCGAAACGGGTGGGAGGGATGTGATGTTACCTTCGGCCTCTTTTCGTATTAAGAAACAGTATAGGCAGCTTGGCGTGATACGATCGGGGGGGCGAACAGAACATTCGATTTTGTTCGGATATAGAAGCGCTAGCAGGGCATAATTATACCCGAACCTGTTCCTGGCAGTTGATCCTTAATGCTACGGCATGTCATTGCCTGCCAAGGCCTAAATCAATATCGCCCGCGTCTTAAGGTGTCGTGAAACATGTGTCGACTCTTTTTTTGTGAAGCGGATTAATCCACTTTGGGGGTCTGCAGCTGGGCCAGCCTATCAACAAACCCCCTGCGCCCCTGTCCTTCAGGCGTCTAAGCTTCCCCTTCACACAGGCCCCGCCCAACTATGACACAGGGACCGTAGCATATACTCGCCAGCGAGGCCCTGGGAGGATATTCGCGAAAAGGTCGAATGAAGAATCAAGAAATGCATATATATCTCCTCATGATGGTCCGATTGTTGGTGTTTTCCTCCTCATCATCATCACTTCAGTCTTTCCAACAACAAGTCTTCTTTTCTTCCTTTCCCCTTAGATCCTGGTGATCGTTTTATCTTTCTTTGCTTCCTATTCTTTCTTACTGTGCCGGCACAATTCCTCCCTTTATAACTTCATTCAAAATGCATTCCTTTCAAAGCATCCTCTTTCCTTCTCTCTTTGCTCTTGCTCAGGGTCACTCAGTCATTCTGAATGCCCAGGGCCTCGACACTTCTCCTGCCAGTGTTGGATTCCAAGGTAAGCATCACATCAAAACTTGGCTTGTGTATGTTAGTACTAACAAGATCTGCAGTTGATCCCGAGATTGCTCGCAACTGTGTGACCATCAACCCTTGCCAGCAGGATGCCACCATCATTCGTGATGCAGAGATCACTGCCAACATCGTCAACCAGTGTGGTCGCACTGAGTTGTCTGGCAACATCGACGTTGGCGAGAACACCGAGAATGCCCTCTCTGCTGGCAAGGTGACTCAAGTCGAGGCCGGTGGCGAGATCACTGTGACTATCCACCAGGTCAACGCCGATGGAGCTGGTCCTTACGTGTGCGATCTTGACGAGAGCAGCAACACTAATACTAATATCCAGGTATGTACCAACATTATAACATCTTCGGACAGAAGACTGACTCAGATAGAACCTCACTGTGACCAACAACGTTCCTGGCTCAAACGGTCTCTCCCAGGTCAAGGAACAGGCTTTCAACATCACCGTCAAGATGCCTGATGACCTCAACTGCTTCGGAGGTAAGCAATACTCAATTCCAGCTTGAATCACCAGTTACTAACAACCCTCAGCATCCACCGGAAACATCTGCACTGTCCGATGCCGCAACAACGCTCTTGCCGGTCCCTTCGGCGGCTGCTTCGCCGTCCAGCAGTCCGACACCGAGAAGAAGACCAACACTCCCCAGAACATCAAGACTACCCAGCAGCTCAAGGCTATCAACGCCCAGGTTCAGCAGAACATCAAGGACTTCCCCGACTCTGTGGAGGCAAACGAGAACGCCAACTCTGACGAAGCTGCTCAGAACAAGGCTGCTGTTGATGCCCTGCTCGGTAACACCGTAGTCACCTCGGCTTTTGCTATCGAGACACCTACTGTTGCTCTTGGACGTCCTCCTGCCGCTACCCCTACTGACGACGGTAACAACGGTGATAACAATGGCGACAACAACAACAACGGCGGAAACAACGGTGGCAACAATGGTGGAAACAACGGTGGAAACAACGGCGGTAACAATGGCGGCAACGACCAGAACAAGGGTGGTAACGGTGGTGGCAACGGCGGCAATGGCGGCCAAGGTCAAGGTCAGGGCCAGGGCCAGGGTGGTAACGGTCAAGGAAACGGTGGAAACAACGGCCAGGGTGGCAACGGAGGAAACGGTAACCCCTTTGGTCGTCCTGGTGGTTTCGGCGGCTTCGGTGGAGGCAACCCTGGGCAGGCCAAGCGAGGTCTCAACCTTCGATGGGCAAAGCGAACTGTCTGAGCGTGGTAAAACATTCAGTCAGAGGAGAACACAGGGAAAACATTTTGGAAGGATGGTACAATATGCCATGATAATAGTGGCACGATCTTGGGAATAGGAACAAAGATAGACAATAAAGATGATGTTCAACAATAACAATGTGCTTAAGATGGTGTTGGATGAGAGGTGGGCTGGTATGCTGATTGAAACCAATGATGTTCTTATTTGGTACAATGATTACAATGAGTTGGCCTTTAGATATGACAATGAACTGGTGTTTTATTTCGAGACTCCGTTCTATGAGAGACTACTTGAATGTAACGCTGCATGATGCCGTCGATGTGCTCTAAGACTTATCATAAGAGACATTCACTGACATTGTCTTTCTGATGTGAGGCGGTAGCTGGGGGCTAGAAGGACCGCCAGACGACCTAACATTCCCATGACCCTCCATCTCACCACGATGTTCCTTGAGAATACTCCTATCACTCTGGTTATCCGAATTCTGATCCGGGTGAGCTTCTGTCTCGACAAGAGCACTCCATTGACCAGCCTTGTGCTTGGGAACAAACATAATGTTGTTGATGTTGTTGAGACGGTGTGAGTTCTCGCTCGACTTGGCTGATGTAGGGAACACCTTGCGGAGAATAGGTCGGAGGGTAGGGATACACGCAGCCATGATGATGAGGGCGTTTTCGGCACCGGCTGTCAAGAGAAGTTCGCCGACGTCGAAGGTTGGGTCGGTGCTGGTGGCGTTGGCTTTGAGTTTGGTGCATTTGATGATGGCGATGGCTCCGGCACTATATAGTCATGTTAGGACGATTGTATTGGGGACGGATAGGGGTTAGATACGTACAAGACACCGAGGCTCATGGCAACAGCTACACCAAACTTTTCCTTGTTCTTCATGTTGAGGTTCCATAACATGGCCCAAGGCAGGAGTGCAAGAATGAAGTCAGTGGCGGCAGAGTACGCTTGAATACGTCAGTGATAAGCTTTCTCCTTCATGTATGATGCCGACTTACATCCAATGAAGTACATAACTCCCAGATATGTCTCGGGATGCCAGCATTGGCTAACAATGGCCGGGTTCCATGTCGTTCTCGGGTCCTTGCAGCGCACAAAGATAATGATTGAGATGAGAACATGCAGCGTAAGCATAGTGACGACGATAAACCAGAGGAATCGGTGGATAAATCGCTGTGCAGCTAAACGCATCAGACTGATGGAGAACGAAGTCTTTCCAAGGGCACACGACATGATGACAAAAGGCTGCGATACTTGGCCCAGAAGCGCGAGGGGGACAGCATCCTCAGGGTGGGTGGTGATAATCCAGAGTAGATGTCGACCGAGGCCTTTCTGTACGGCTGCTTCGATGATGGCACCGTAAGCGATGAGAAGGATCTGTAGATGGGTCAGTGTTTGTGCGAGTTGTCAATGCGAATTTCTTACCATGGCAAACACAATAACCCAGTCATCCAGACCAAACACTTTGCGAACAAACACCCGCGTGTACACTCTGAGGACCACGAAAATGAAGGGGATGATAACACCTAGCCAGGTGACAGTCCGGATGACAGGTCCCCTCGACTCAGCGAGAAACTCCGCAGTGGGCGGCGGCTCAGAAGCTGTCGATGCCATTGTTACACGATGATAGAAGAACCAACAGTTAGCAATCTCATTGCTGGCTTCTGCATTGGCGGGGTCTTGTAATGCCTTATATGTACAAGGTCAAGCATTCTCTTTAACTGCAGCATGGAGAAGAAACAAGAGCGAGGAAGCTGAAAGACAAGCAAGCAAATTTGTATGGAACGTTTCGTAACATGGATTTGTTCCCCCGGTACATGTCACATCTCAGAGAGAGGAAATCAAATTGGAGGGATTGTTCTATGGTAGGGAAAAAGGAATATTCAAGCTTCGTGGGGATGGGGAAACTAGCATTGGGCACGGGAGAGCCCGCACTGCCGCGTTGCCGACGGGTGAGGACAAGGCGAAACAACCCGGCAAAAGCAAACAAAAGACAATGCGAAGCTGCCGGGCAATTGAACCCTGTTGTTGGGTGCATAAAAATAGCCCGAGTATAAGAGGAGGCATTATGGTGACTTGGGCGACAATCAATTTCATCACCATCACACGCTAGCCTACGGGTAGACATGGCAAATCTTGGAACAAACAATTATTGGAAACAATAGAGCCCCCCCGAGTCTCGGTTCGCATTAACCTGCAGGTCCAATCACGGCCACCATCCAAAAGAGTTGCCTCCCGCATGTCGCATAACCAACTACATATCAAATATCAATTATTACAGCAAGGCACTGCGAGCAAACTTGCAAGCGAAATGGGCAAGCAAAATCAAAATGCGCTACTTTCTCACAAGGTTTTATCTCTTTTTGTCACAGGTTTGATTGGTTGTTGGTTCGCGAATCTGATATATCAGATAAACTTTGCATAATAGTGGTTTCCGTGCCATACTCCTGCATGGTCTCGCCACCCTCGGAAGTGGGTTTGCCAGCCGCGAGTTTGCATCGATGCAAATGTGTGACATGATAGTTTCTTGAGATGGTTGACTCTACGTAGTGGTATTAGGCTGTGTCTGGAGTCTAGTCTTTAATCGTGAGGTTAGTGTTGAAGAAAGCCGTTCAGCCATCGCGACGATCAACGGCCTCTAGTTTATCTGCGGTGGAAATTAAAGTCCCCCCGCCAATTGCGTGCTGTTGTCTCAGTTGGCTGCTTCCCCCTCCGGTGAACGCCAATAAACCAAATATCAAGGTTAAAAAGCCAATACTCGGGCAAACATGACAAGCAATTGAGAAAACAAGCAACAATCACTTCTCACAATCTGTTTTATTCAGCTCGTTCCTCGACTAATGTCAAGTCCTGTACGTTCTTTGTTCCGTTTAGCTCCAAGCCAGGATACCCCTGGCCATACAGGGACATCCCGTCTTCCCAGTGAGATCTTGTCTCTTTTCTCTTTTCTGCCTCCGATGAACCAGCATCGGCCACTTTATGAATCGGGATGGCTATGTGGGTTCCTTTGCTGAACTAATGCACGTTTGGTCTCATGGAGCCGCATGCTTGGACAATATGTGCATCATCCTGTGGGGGACCTTGCAGTTCTTGCTCACAGTCCTGCTTCCTCAATGGTTGTTTTTGTCTCGCTTGGGAGTTATCATTATCACTAGCATATATACCCTGTGTCTTTGCGTCACATCTGGCTTAGTACTGTTACATGGTGGGCTACCACGACAGTTTCTCTTCAACGGCATGATTCCTAAACGGCTCACTTCAAAGCCCTTGAGCCATCACTTTCCTCACTCTGCAGCTGAGAAGAAGAATGTGGTGTGAGCGTCCCAGCCTAGAGGTTATGCTCTAATTACAAAAAGCAATATAGTATCCGCCCCCTCCCGCGTCTGCATACCGTCCCTGCTCTTCTCTAAATTAAATTTATGATATATCCCTATCTTTCCTTCTTTTTTGTTCTCTCCATGCAGACGCAGCCTCCATAAAAAGTTTTCTCCTTGTCGATCATGGCTTTTTCCACTGACCTGCTGAGCTACGCTCTGTACGTCGGCGTTGCTTTTGTCCTCGTCCGCGTATTCTACGAGCTCTTATTCTCACCCCTAAGACGCATTCCCGGCCCTCTCAGCGCCAAATTTACAGACTTCTTTCGCGCGTACCTTGCCACGAAGGGCCATGTTGACGGGCATATGCGCGCATGGCATCGGAAATGGGGTTCCGCTGTGCGTGTTGGGCCGAATACTGTCAGCATCAGTGACCCGGATCTGATTCGGGTTATCTACACGACCAGAAACCCCTGGCGCAAAGTAAGCACCCCGCAACAGAACAGTCTCAGCTAGTGGTGAATGCTGCTTCATGTATATTGTCGGAGGCAGCCCCTAGTGAAAGATGTTGAGTGCTGACTGTAGTAGACTAACATGTACCGCCCGAACGATGTCGTCGTCAACGGGCAGCGCATTCCAAACATCTTCAATACCCAAGATGAGGACTTCCACACCAAGTTCACCAAGCCCATCAGAGGCTTCTGGACACTTCCCAAGATGCTAGAAGCCGAGCCCCTCATGGACGAGACGCTATGTGATCTTGTCAAACATCTCGACAACCGTTTTGCCAGCACTGGTTACGTCTGCAAGATGGACGAATGGGTCTCTTACTATGCCTGGGACGCAGCGGCTAACATTAGCTTTGGCCGTGATTATGGCTTTATGGAGAAGGGCGGTGATGTCGAGAACATCATTGCCGAGAGCACAGCTGGACTCAAGTACTTTACCCCCGTGAGCCAGATCCCGTGGATTGACGAGTGGCTCGACAAGAACCCCATTATGCGCATTGGTCCTCGACCTCTGGTGAACGGTGTCATGTACACTGTCAAGATTCTCACCGAGTATCAACAACAGGTTGCTTCAGGAGCCGCCAAGCGAAAATCTGTGGATCTGTTCATCGACAAGTACAACAGCCTGAAGGAAACAGTTGACTTTGTCGACGACCATCAGGTCATCAACTGGCTTATGCTTAACGTTTTGGCAGGCGGTGATTCAACAGCTGGTGCCATGCGCGCTCCTGCGTACCATCTCCTCAAGAACCCCGCTGTCTGCGAAAAGATGGTCGCTGAGCTTCGTTCCGCCGACCTCACGCTTCCCGTTCCTCAGTGGAAGGAAATCAGTCAGCTCTCCTACTTCGACGCAGTCATGCGCGAGGCCGTACGCATCTCACCCGCTGTTGGCCTCATCCTCGAGCGTGAAGTGCCAAAGGAAGGACTCGAGCTTTCGGACGGCCGATTCATCCCTGCTGGTACAAAGGTCGGTATCAACCCCTGTGTGATCACGCGGGACGTTGGTGTCTTTGGTGAAGATGCTGATACCTTCCGACCTGAGCGATGGCTCCGTAACAAGGGCGAGACGGAGCAAGGACATGCTCATCGTGTGCGACGTATGCACGAGTGTACTGAGATGGTGTTCGGTCATGGTTCGCGTGTGTGTATGGGTAAGCACATGGCTAAGTTAGAGATGTACAAGATGTTTGCTACGCTTTACGCAAACTTTGATGTAAGTCAACTCACTGTAGCTCTACCCTTCGAATCCGGCACTGACAAATAATGTATAGGTTCGAATTACAGACCCAGACCATAAGTGGAAGTATGATAATTCCTGGTTTATGTATCATAGCGATATTCCTTGCACAATTGCTCGCCGGCAAAAGGCGTAAGAGTTGTGTTATCTGCTCTTTGTGTAGATTAGTGCGGAACCACAGGCCTTTGTCTACAAAATGTTTTCAATTTGATTCATAATTTGATGTGTTTGGAAGTTAGCAATGCGTATGTCTTGTTATTGACTTTGATACATAATTAAGCTCTATCGAATCCGTTCACGATCTTCTGACGCATAAATGAGGGTATCTCAGCCATCAGAAGTATGATCTACACAGGATCATGATCATGTCAACAATTTTGACGAGGATCAATCACACTGCATATTTCCAATCATCTTATACCAAACTCACATATTCTCCATAAACAACGAATTGCCATACCAGAACCGATCCAATACTAGGCCGATTGTTCCATGATACCCTGGATCCTCACAGATATTATTCAAGTATATAACAGACTTATTAGCTCACCAGCTATCTATCTCCAACTATCCTTCAACTTATTCCTCCTCGACCACCTCGGCCACTTCAACCGTCGTTGGATAAACCAGTGGTCTTTCCCACGCTGGGCCATCGCACTTTCGCCACGCATCCCGCTGATTTTCAGACAACTGCCGTGGGCAGTTCCCCTCTGCATCTGTCTGTTCCATCAAACCCTCACCCCCAACCTTGATCAGCCTTTCCATCATATCCTCTTGTACCTCAATTCTGTCCTCGGCATTGATCCTGAAGTCCATCCACCGATAATGACCACGAGCAGCTCTGTGTAGAGCAGTTTCTTGCTTCGAGTTTCGTCGTGTAGGGTCAGCGCCGTGATCAAGTAGAACTGACACAGCATTGGCGTAAGCTAGGATCTCGGCTACATAATGCAGTGGCGTGTTTCCGTCGTCATCAACATCTGTAGCTTTTGCACCGTGGGCAAGTAATGTTAATGTAGAAGATATTTCCATCACAGGCGCATCGCCGTTAGTCGTCTCGTAGCGTAGTTCAATACCATTGCGTTTGAATAAGGTATGCCGAGGTGTTTGGCCTTTGTCGTTGCGTATACTGGAATCCCCGCCCCTATCACATAGGAGTCTGAAAACAGGAGAGTATAGCTTATCATGACGACCGATTGCTCGTGTAGCGTAATGCAAAGGTGTATTTCCGTTGTTGTCCTGGGCATTGATTGTTGTGGGATCCAAGTCCAAGAGATATGCAATAATGCTGGTGATATTCTGCACTTTTTCTTGAAGTATCCCTACCGAGTGGGCAATTTGCCCGTCGACAGCAGCGTTTTGGGTAGCCCAGTGAATGGGAAGGCTTCCACGGCTATCTCGAGAGTGTATAGCATCCGTATCGACTCCAGTGTAGTCAATCAGGGTTTTGACAGCGTCAAAGTTTGCCACACTGCACGCAATAAATAGTGCATCAACTTCGAAAGTTTGACCAGGCGAATTCCAAAGCGATAGCCCCGAATCTGATTTTATTACCTTCGCATGGACATCGGCACCTCTCTCTATGAGTGTCCTGAGTAGTGCTGGACTTGCCCACCTTGCAGCCAAAGTAAGAACTGTATCTCGTGGCTTATCTCCTTCTCGCATGGGGAGGACGACATCACAAGCGCAGGCACCGTGATCGAGCAGCAATTGTATTACTGCCTCATTTCTGGTGGCGCTGACCCCTCCCGGGAAGCCAGCGTTGATAAATCGGGTAGGGTAGAAATCTGCAGCTGATGCTATTGGAGTGAAACCTTCGGGGTCTCGTTCGTGGAGGTTGGCGTATAGCGGCTGATTTTCGAGCAAGAATTCGACCATGTCAAAATGACCCCATCTCGCCGCGATATGTAGCAACTCATACTCGCGTTCCTTGAATCTGATTTCTGTAGGTGGGTAGGGATCTTCGCTTTCGGTGCCGTGAGCAAGAAGCAATTTCAACACGCCAATCCTTCCTCCGTGGGCTGCGTAGACGAAGTAGTCTAGATCTGTGCTATATTCCTCAAGGCCAAGAGGAATAGCAGGCGCTTTTGGAATGAGCCATGAGGCGTTGGTGAGATATTCCTTAAGCGCTCTCGTATCGTCTCGACGAACAATGGCCGCCATAAGAGGTAAGTTTAATTCTTCATATGCGATGAAACCATCTTCATCGGTTATTGTTACGTAGGGCTGCACTCGACGATAAAACCCGCCTCTTGTTCCGGCTGGGCCCTCAGTGAATTGACTGTAGGGTGTTTCTGTTTTATGGATGGTATGCGAATCCATGGTTGTTGGGGGATGACTTGATGAAGAATAGGGAGACAGAAAGGCTCGTGGTCGTGCCAGTGCTTGGTGCAGGCTACAAGGGCTCCGAAATGTTAAATTCCGCGACAAAATAGGTATTTTTGTCAATGAGTAAATATTCAGAAGACATCTCGTTGGAAACCTCTACTGATTGATATCGGAAAACTGGGACGTGATTTTGCTGATCCAAACGTGTCAAAGCCAAAGGTGCCACTTCATGTAGATGATGTATTGCTTTTATAGACAAAACTTATTTCACGTTGCGTTGCAGAAGTGGAACCATACGAAAGATTTTATGAGTTAATTAACCACTTAAATAGAGGTAAAGGCCCGGCAAAGAGTCACTCGCCATAAGCGATGATATCCATTTAACTAGGTACACGCCCCAATTCAACATCAAGCACGATCAACATCAACTTATCACCCCAGAGACCCAGGTATTCAATGTGTTTTTTATTTATTGATTATGTTACATATCCTGCCTCTAGCAAGTCGTTTTCAGGTGTGTTTAGAGTCACATGTTCAGGCAAGCACAGACACATATCTTACTCACTGGCATGATGATCGGACGACCAATTTATAAACCCTTTGGCTAGGTGATCACTCAATCATTGGTTAATATACACGAGAAACATGAATGATGTGTGCATACAATACTTCAATGAAGTACATAGGCCTTTAATTCTCTCCTACCATCTTTCCATTCGTCAACAGCCTTGCCATCCATATACCCTGTGACATAGATATCACCCAGGTACCTATACTCACCCTGTGGGCCCTCCGCTCGTAGCAAAATAGGCGTCGAACCACCTAGTGGTACAACAATTAGGTCTCCAGCCAGCATGAACCCCGATCCCATTGCCATCCGATGCTGTTGTGTAAGGCAGAAACATCGCCCCATCATATGATCCCCGAAACTCTGTTGCAGAAGCTGTCGTCTCATCTCAGGTTTCAAGCCGATTTCGATATCTAGATAATCGCGCAGCTTTTCGTCTATGGCCAGATAAGGGAGACGTTCGCGGAGAAGGTTGGCAAATAGATGATAGCAAACCATTCGCCAACGACCCCAATCGTATTGTGAAGGAATCTGGCCCAGGCATATTGTCGCCGCTAAGCATTCTTCAGCCATTTGTGATCCCTGTTCATCCAGAGCTGCGTAATTCTGAAGCAGCAACGCTCTCCAATGTAAAAAAGCCATGAGGTAGTTGCCTAATACACAGAGAGTTCCGACAACCATTCCCTTGTTCTTGACCACATCCAATTCAATGGCAGAAATCTCCAGTTTATTGAGACGTTTATCGCAGAACTTGTAAACAGCTGTGTGATCGCCCGATGCAGAAAAGCCATACTTAAATCCCATGGCTGATGTTTGTGGTATATGAGACCAGTCAGGGACGAACGTTGGCACGTTAGTAGAACTAGTGTGAATAGGGAAGTGTATTGCTTCGCAGATGGTGTCCAGTTTCCCTGTTTCATGGAGAAGAAACTTGACGATTCCTGTGTAAACATCTTTGACTGTGAGCTTATAGTCGACACAGAAACACTTTTGGATATGCGTAGGTAGAACACCTAGAATACCATAAAGTTTGTCCCTGGGGTCCGAGGCAAGCTTTCTGCGACAAGTTCTCAAGACATGGAGAAGAGCCTCTTCTCTGTACCACCTAGGGTGTGTTAGATTGGGAAGACTTGCTGGCCCTTGGTGGATCAAGATTTGTTCCTTGCTAAAATGCCCAGGAAACGTTGCTAATCGTCTCTTGTCCTGGACCCTGTTGTTGAAGGCAAGTTCGTTTCGGTATTGGCTAAATAGTTTAGATACGCATTGATATGACTTCCAGGGAAGTATCGTCGGGCCACAGTACACATAAATGCACTTGGCGTTGAATATTTCTTGGACGACCCACAGTCGTCTCCAGTATTCCCTTGCAAAAAGCGACACCACAGCCAAAATGTCCCCATTGGCGATACCAGTTTTCAGGAGTTGGGAGATGTTGTTTGAACCAAAGATTTCCGTTGATGCGGTTGCAAGTTGTTTGAGATAATTGACCGCTCTTGTGCTATTATTCTCCTCAGGCCCAAGCCATATTGCCACAAACTCAGCGTCAGAGTAGATGCGAGGCATGAGACGAACCTGCAGACTCTGCTCGACTTTGTCTTCTTGGTTGATACACAGCGCATCCGCCCAGACTAAAATACTCTGTTGCTTTTGCCGCAGTGCGTGTAAAGCGCCATGAAGACTAACAGTGACACGCATATAAGCACCACCGAGATCAATCGTAAGTTTGTCGTGTGGGTCTCCCCAAGCGTATGACAGTGCAGTGTATGGGATGTTCTGCCCAAGAGCAGCGTAGACGATCTCACATTTAATCAACGTTTCTTGTCCTGGTAGTATTTTGACCAGCCTTATTGATTTCTCCTGTAGCGGGGAATATCGGTACTTCTTTACCGCAGAAGCTGAGGGCAGTGTGAGATTTAGGTTGTCATTAGTTTCAGATGTAGAATTCTTAAGAGGATTTGTACCAGGTGGGGGCTCCTGTTGACGCGCCCGCTGCTGCGTGCTGTGTCCGTATGATAATAGTTGATCTGACGGCATCATTCCTTGACGTTCTGATATTTCCCGTCGATATCCCAGATCTGTGTTCCTATCTCTTCTACCAAATCTGGGAGGTGGAGGCGAAGGGACTCGTGCCGTCCAAGAAGGGTTTTTGTCGGCCATTGGAAATGCCGGTGGTACAAAAACTAAGCTTTGAAGATGATCTCTTTTACTTCCTCTTGCTGGGATCTACCTAAAGAAAGTCTATCAGGAGCGTATGTAAAGATGAGTAACTTGTTCTCTCGGGACTTTAATCAAAATCTAGTGACATGGGCTGAAGAAACCGGTTCTTTTTGAACACGCAGCAAAGCAGTATTCCAGAGCCTTGCAGTCAGCCTGTGGCTTGGTATTATTCTGCCCTATCAGATACGTCCAGGATGATTGCTGTCGGTAGAATGCAAGCCAAGGGTGTTTGAAAATCAGAAAATTCGTGCCAATAGAAGGCGGCGAAGACCTCTAGATTGGGAGGGTCGCATAATGGGCCACTGCAACCCATCACTGCGTGAATCTCTGCACAGCGCAATGTCACTTGGGAACTTTTCTCTTTTTATTTGCTGCCATAGATAGTTCCAGTTCCCTACATTTCAGGATGGCACAAAAAGCTGTCTACATCCAGCTGTTCTGCCAAATCTAATAGCTCACCTGGTGTCAAACCAGCCATAGCATTGGCCGCAAAGAGATCCCAGCCAGTTTCATCTTGCAGATGTGTCTGAATATCCTGCTCTTCGGCTTCCTGTTCTTGAGTTCCGTCATGCTCGTCTATCTTCTCATTTGTCTCGGCGGGAAGCTGTGGCGTGGCAACATTGCTTGTCGGCGTCAAAGCAGACAACTTTTGTTCCAGCTGCTCAAGCTCGACCTTTCGAAGGGGAGCAATGAGACTGCCCTTTGATATTAGCGTGTCGAAGACGTAGCGAGCATCGTCCCGCCATGAATCGTCGGAGAGCAGAGATGGACAAATAATGGGAATTAGATGGAGAAGGAACGCAGATGAGGAGGCGTATTCGATCTGGAAGGGTAAAAATGCCTCTGATACTAGTGTCAGTCAGGAACTACGAATGGGGTACATTGGGCTTACCGATAAGATCCTCGTCAGCCAAAGCACGAAGGGTCTTCAAGATGGCTTGTGCCGAGCTGACACATGACTGTATGAGTGATGAGACAGGAGGTGAAAGTGATAAACCATGTGTCATCTGCGTCTTTGACTGTTCTATATGCATATGTAGAGCACACATGATTTGCGGTCTTGTTGTGAGAACAACGCACTGTCACAAAGTAAGCCATTATTCAATACCCAGAAACGTCAACATACATGGTGGTATTGCAGGAGTAGCCTGGTGGCGATTCGGGAAGCTTTGCTGATTGAATCGCGAAAATGGTTGTTGATGATATTGTTGAGATCGCGATTCAACTCGGCCAGGTTTCTCAGGATAGACTGAGTATTACTAAAGAGAGTCCCGTCATAGTCTTTTCCAACTCCGTAGACCGCTGTAATCCTGTCAGCAAGCAGACAAAGCACCCGAGGAGGTTATGCTTACTCCCAAGAAGTCGTGCTATGAGTCGGGCAAGCTGCACATGAAGAGTCAAACTAAGTGAGCTCAAAGAGTCATCTGCCTGTGAAGGGAGTTTGTTCGTGATGTCTTCATCTCGTATGGAACTTGTTGCGCCAATGAGAGCGGCGAATTCCTGGTCTAGCATGTAAACAACCCAGAATATTACATGGCACCGCTTGGAGTGTTGCGCTCCTACGGCCTCCTCGGGCATGTGTCTGTGGAAGCCGGAGAGTACGCAGATGCGGAGTGCTTGTCCGATCTAATTTCCCAATTAGCAGGGGGGTATGGAGGACTAGGGCAGTACTTACATGTTGGTAGGCCGCTACTCTCATGTCAATTGACTGAAAGTATAGAGCTGCAAGGGTAAGTGCTTGCGCAGATAGAACTGGATCCAGAGCTATACCAGCCAGCTCTGGCATCAAAGGCATGGCCCTTGCGGCATACTGATACCCAGGAGGTCTCCCATCTACACTTTTACCACCTAGAAATGCTTTCCCAAAAGCTATCATTAGTAGGTACTGTGCATACCAGAGCCTGCACGACGCTGCTTTAGCTGAAGCATCTTGGTACAGCTCCTTGAAGTGCTGGAGAAACTCAGCCTCGTCAATAAGATTAGCCAACGGGCCTAGATAGAATCTTGCAGTCTGGACTAGAAAGAATGCATAGTCTGATGGGGGTAAGTTTGAGACATCTGGTTGTTCTTCGGGCATGAGTGGTCTCCACTGTAGTCGGAACGCAACTCCGTCCAGGTGCCATGGCGGAGGCTCGTTGTTTGCTTCCGGGAGGTGCTTGCCTACAAGGGCTAAGACTCTTCTACAGAATGCCCATGATGATGCAGGGCCCATATACCCTGTCATTAATAGTCAGTGTATGTCAGATACGGAAAGGCCTCATGGAATTACAGTATCGTCCCAAGGCTTGCCCAAAGACAAAATCATTGTCAACGAGAGGGTTCTGTCGAAAGGCCGGTTCAAGCACATCATTCGACAAAGGTCTTGACTGGGTTCTTTCCTCGCCCTCGTCCTGATCGTCAGGTGTTCCAAGAATGAGGTCTGGGACATCTTTGTATTAGCGTGTGCTGCAAATTGAACCTATGGGTACTCACCTCCATCAGCCCCCGTAACTGATGTATCATGACGAATACCCGCCGAGATACTATAGTCAGATACAGAAGAATGTCTAGGACGAGTTCTGATACCATCCCGAAGCGATCCAGGAGATGGAAGGCCATCTTGCCGCCGTTCCAAAGCCCGGAGATAACTGATAAATGCTGTGAGCCAAGATGTAGTTGAACATGGCAGACCACAGAACTCACCTCTCAGGAACGGAGACTTTCTTCTCATCCGCATCGTATACGCATCTCTCGTTTTTCCGACCACATCTCGCACAAGGCTGTGCCCCGGAGCACTTGACCTTCATAGACCGGCATCGTTTACAACTTGATGACGACGATTAGTTGAAGTCCGATGATCGGCTTGACGCGGGATAAGGCTAACCTACGCTTTGTTACATTTCTTGGTAACTCGGTAGTGAGTGCTAGTCATAATTGCAGAAAGGACACTCAATTCTCAGCGTGATACAGCGAATGAACAATGAAGAGGTCGGGGTGCTGTTCCGACTTAAGTGTTTAGCTGGAATATCATCCCGGGCCTGACTCGTACAAAAGCTTATCAGCGGCTTTGGCTTGCGCTATCGGACGCAGTCACTAGACCGGAAGACCATTCCGACTACCAAACCTTATCACGCGCCCTTCCAACGCCATAGCTGCATATTTTAGTAGGTAAAGTCGGTATAACAGCCCGGGCATTTCCACTGAGAAAGACTCACGAGGTCGACGACTACCGAACAATGTTGAACAGGGGCCCCGCACAAGCGTAAGTTGAGCCTATCTCGGTACAAGTGATCATCACTTACAACAACCAATCTGACGCTGATGCTTCATAGGCTATCAAAGCTACTGCATGCACGCAAATGCCTGATAACGAACATATCACTTTCCGGAATGAGGATGAACTCGACATCTGCTGCAGCTGCAGCTAAACCCGCGTTTTCAGCGGTGCAACCAGTCAACGACTTCGAAGAGACTATAGCCAATAGGCCTGATTTTGATCACTCTGGCAAACCCGTTCAGATAACGAAATCGCCTAACCCTTCGTGGTCCTACGGAGATGGTGTCCGCGCTAGCTCTCCCGCTGCTAGCCACCAAGAGATCGACCCTTATTCATCAGATAGATCTATCGGCCAAAACTACCGCCTCTTAATATCTGGCATTGCACCTCGTCCCATTGGATTCATCAGCACTATCTCCGCCAACGGAAAAACAAAGAATCTTTCGCCATTCAGTTATTTCCAAGTCGTCGACCATGATCCGCCCATGTTCATCGTCAGCTTCTCCTCACGATACGGGCCAGTAAAAGACACATACCAAAATCTAAAAGACACAGGCGAATGTGTAATCAATACCGTCTCCGAGAACATGATCGAGGCAGTCAGCGCTTCATCAATAGACGCCCCCTCCGGGATATCAGAATGGGATATCACCGGTCTAACCGAAGCGCCGACAACAACAGTAAAGCCATCGCGCGTCAAAGAGTCCGTGTTCTCTATCGAGGGTAAAGTCGTCGACATCAAAGAGTTCGAAGGCCATAAGCCGGGCATGAGCAGTGCGGCGATTTGC
The DNA here is from genome assembly GCA_020744515.1 of Fusarium tricinctum. Lineage (NCBI taxonomy): Eukaryota > Fungi > Ascomycota > Sordariomycetes > Hypocreales > Nectriaceae > Fusarium > Fusarium tricinctum. The sequence continues at coordinate 3,820,078 of JAGPXF010000006.1, forward strand.
TTGATCAAGGCAACTCGTTTTTGGGTGCAGGAGGATGCAGCGAATGAAGACTTTAGCCATATTGAGCTTGATAAGTTACGGCCTATTGCTCAGCTGGGTGGTATGTCGTATGGGCGGATAACATCTACGTTTGAGCTTCCTCGGACGCGATGGGCGGATGAGAAGCCTAGAAGTGAATTATTGATGAAGCTGGATCAAGAGAGGTCAAGCAAATGAATCACACCAAATAGAGAAAGGGAACTACTATATAGATCATGTATAGAAATCCAAACTATTCATAATTCACAACATTAACCTCCATTATCAGAGACTTATCCAAGTACCCTACGACGAAGTTCCTGCCTCATAGCCAAAGCCATATGCTGTGTCCTCTCAACAGCGCCGCGATTCTCTACAGCTCGTCTATAAAGATAATTGATGCACTCCTGCACCGAACCCCAAGGCAAACACTTGTAGATCCTGGGCGTCTCTGCAGTAACTCTATCATCTTTAACGGCCTGCTCATAATCTTGCAGTAGCTTGCAACTCAACTCATCAGCCATACCCATGATTTGAGCACATTTCATCGGCACCGTAGGAAGACCAGCCTCTATACGATTTCGGTGAGTACTAAGAGCCTTCTGTGCACTCTCTGCGTTATGTGTGGCCAAAACTAATGCTGCGTCGGGGAACTTGAGATTCGCAGCTTCATTCGGTATGCGTTGAGAAATCAGCATGTCGGCAATGTCGTTATATGAAGCATCTGTATCCTCTTTCGTATCGTGGATCAAAGACCTGATTTCGTTTTCGATGTAAGCCCCGCGTACAAGTTTGATGCCGACAGTCCAGCCCTCCTGCGCGGCTAATTGAATATGTCGTTTGGCGTTTTGCCTTGCGCCTTTGAGGTATGCCTGGATAGTGTTATAAACCAGAGCGTTTCCGTCGAGGTTATGTTCTCGCATGAGCACAATAGTCCAGTCGTCGAGTGTGGGCTGCATAGCTTGCTGCTCTGCGTCGATCCAAAGTTGACATCCTCTCTTTCGCGTCTCGTTGCAGATATCGTTCAAAGCTGCGTGCAGGTAATCATTCATAGGACGGCCAGCTTGTAATGCGTCCACGGCGATTGGGCCAGCTCCAGTTACTCTGAGAGGAGTCAGTCGAGAACCAAACTCGAGGAAAAAGTATAATTCTTACTTAACTGCTAGTAGATCTCCTTCCTCAATCATGTTCAGTGTCTCGATATTTCCCGTCTTCCACTCATCAATCATCTTGTAACACTCAATAGGATAATCCTCGATGCCCGTCTGTGGAAGCTCCACATTGGGGTCCAAGACGACATCTTTGGAGTAGCCGAGGATGATACCATGAAATCCTAGGTTCTTGATGTACTGAACAGTGTTGCTAACTTCAGGAATACTGTTACCAGCACAGAAATGGTTATAAATGGTCCACTGAAGAACTCGGTTGAGGATAGGATTTTTGTCGGGGTTCAATAGTGCAGAGTTAGACTGTGTGATCATTGCGATGAATGCGAGCGAAGGTCGTAGTAGCCATCGGTTCGCCATCACTGTTGTCAGAGCTACTGATCGAACAAGTACACCCAATGGTATTTTTGAGAGTGGTGAAGGATCTTCTGTCACAGTTACCTGTGCAGGCTTCAGTGGTCTAAAAGCTGCATGGGTGATGTTTCTTGATGGTGAGGTAAGACAAAGACGGGTAGATAAGGGTAATATCTGCCTATGATGGTGAATGGCGGTTCTCGATAACATTTTCAATTTGATGCGGTGGTCTGATTGGCATATCCTAAGTTCATCAAGCCTAGATTTGAGGACGTATCCCTCTTATATCATTGTGAGGTAGGACAGCACTGTCACTCCACCCATCCATCTTACAACAGCCTCTTGTGACCTTCCGCAGGTACATGAGGTCGGAAGACGACACCGACGTTCCTGTCCAGAAACGGAGTGATTGCAACCAGCGCCGCGTGATACACCCCACGGAATGATTACCTGGCTGTCTACTGTTGCTACATTAACGTTGATCTTGTTGATAAGTACCAGCCCAATGGTTCAAGGGCATGTCTCAAGTGGGGGAAGCAAAAGGTTACTCTCGGCTGCATAGAAAGTGGTGTCTGAGTTGTCACATGGAGCTTTGATGCGATATATGTCGTCGGAACGTCATCCCGATTTTCCAAACTCTGTTTTAATTTTCCCCGGCATTCCAACTGGTTCCTCCAGATGGACATGTACTATTCTTCCGGAATGGTAGCTTACCTCCTTGATAGTGCTTCCAAGAATAGGGAGGTCAGGTCTATATAATCATGGCACTTCACTAAATGTCTTCCATTGATTACATACAATACCCATGTCGGCCCTAACACAGTACAAATGTCTCTAACGGTACTCCTCGTTCCCTCAAAGCCTCCGGTTCAAGTCTCGGATCGGAATCAACTATCCTACCATCTTCAACATTTTTGAAGAAATCACACACGAACGGATCATCACCATTCAGGTCTCGCCCTAGGTCCCATCGCGGTATACGCTGCCATCCCTCGAGAGGGCCCAATCTTGGATCTTCTTCCGTCATCTCCGACGTGGCAGTGTTGAAATAACGAATGTATGAGCGTGCTTCGTCCGTGGGATCGTAGAAGAGTTGAAGCTCCCAAGGCGACGGGAGTGGACCTAGAAGACCTTGCGAGGATTCCAGGTCCCATACATAGCAATCACTGACGTATTTCCAAGTGTCGTTTTCCAAAGGACGAAGTAAGACTGGAAAGTCACAGCCAAGGAAGACACAGATTACATCGCCTAGTAGAATCAGCACGTATGGAAGTGAAGACTTTTCGAACATCGTACTTACCAGGTCTGGCAAAGGTGCATCCTAGGCCAATACTGCCCCGGTCTGTTGTCATCATAGTTCTAGCTTGGCCACGGCCCCAAATCAGAAAATGCATAAGCTCTCTGCTATCTAGCTTCGATATTGGATCTGATGCTATTGATAACAGCTCGGTCTTGAACCTTGATTTTATATCTTCAAACATGTATGTTTCATCGTGACGGCGGTCTTTTCGACATTCTTGGATCATGGTGGCTGCAAATGCGTCGAGAAAGGTCTTCCCACCAGGATAGGGCTTGTTGAGGTCACCCTGGGGCTCCCAAGACCGGATAGTCCGCAGAACAGTTTGGCCATCGTCCCCAAACTTGTAAGTTTCCTTTGAAACGGTTTTGATTGTATCAAAGCGGATCCCCACCACCTTCAACAGGCTTGGGGCCTCGTACTCAAAATGCAAAGAGGAACATCCAGACGCCAACTTATCCCTTATAATTTTGTTAATTTGATGGGGCCAAGACAAATCGGGAATCCAAGAAGGACATCCGTCATGCTCAGGGTTCCGCGGGTAACCTCGGATCTCCCACCGGCGGATCTTGCGAAGGTTATGTAGGAAGGTGAACTTGTACAACCCCTCAACAGGTTGTTCATAATAGGGCTTGATGGCTGCGACAAAGCTAGGCGGAAGCACAGCAAGAACCCCATACACTTTATCGTGGAGGTCTGAGCAGCGTCTCAACCGATATTCCGTAAAGATATCTGCCAGCGATGCTCCAACGGGGTTAGTAGTAACGCTCCCAAAATGCCCCATGAGCAATCGTATCCGCAGACTTGGCATATATTCCTTGTCTTTTATCCCCATAGCTCCACGCTGGAAGAGAGACCATGTAGTTGTAAGGTTGCTGCTCTGCACAATGGAGAACCGATTCGCAACCACAGCCTCTTGCACGGTCCAAACGCGATGGAACCAATGTCTCTCGCTAAGGGTTGCAATGGCTAGCCAAACATCATCAGAAAATGGCGCTGGGACCCCATATTGATACCATGTTGTTTCATCATCTTTCGAGTCTGGGGATGACATTAAGAAGCCATTAGTCGTCCTTTCCACACTTCTCCCAACGCGTTCCAAGGACGAAAATGCCTCTTCCGTGTCCTTTTCCTTGAGTCCCAGCCATATCACGACACGACTACAGTCTCGGTAAATGCTTGACATACGCAGGACCTGAGCAGATTTCTCGTGTTCGTCGTCTTGGTTGATGCAAATGGCGTCTACCCATAGGACACGTGATTCTTGTTCGTATCGCAGATACTCGAGGGCTGTAGCTAGGTTCCTCCCGATCTTAATGCCGTCTATCGGCTTCCCTGCCGTGTCCTTGATAGTTGCCGTTGCATGGCAATACTGATCACCCCAAACGTACGAGAGAGCTTCAAACACAGTCTCTGAGCTGGCTGGTATTTGCCGAGGCGGTAGTTCGTATGAAGCAGAGTCCATATTAGGATCTGGATGTGTCCACGTATGAATTCTATACCCGCATGTGTCTTGACTCGTTCCACAACTCTCCTCTTCGCTATTTTCAATTTTTGGGTCTGATCTCGTGGCGGCGACCTCTGGAACCTGATTTATAAACATAAACCGCCCTTCCAATGTTTGTACAACCTCCCAGTTCAGAGGTAGCGTTTTTTTCAGCTGTCTCAGGGTAAGACGCTTCGGAGCTGTCTTCGCTGGCTTCTCGACAAGAATGTGTGATATTTGCATACGAATATCCTCGCCTCGCTTTCCAGGAAGTAAATGCATCAACCGTATATGAAGCGGGGACTCCAGTGGCTGGTATTTATAGGGCATTTCATCAGTCATCTTGCGGTAGTTGACTTGTTTTCAAACCCTCTTCGAGGCTGAATGTCCTTGTTTGTTTGAAAGGTGTAGCATACGCCCTTGGGTGGCGAGGCAATGCTTTTAAGAAACCCAACTTGAAAGTTGCGGACGCCTCCAATAAGCATCAGCTAACCAATAGGTGCCATATTTGTCCGCTGTCAGCCCGTTTTGGCAGTCCCAATCGTGAGGAGTGTCCTTTAGGAACAAAGGTCTAGTTGATATCTCATACCGATCCGGGTCATATTTAAATCATATGTCATGAAACAAGCGCGTAGAATGATAGTCCCAACGTATAGTAATTTAGTAGGTTCGGCTAGTCATCCTCGACATAAACTCCGACTTTCTTCTCGCTCACATCCTCAGCTAGAGGAACCGAATGCGAATCTGTTACACTTTACTAACCTAGCACAAGTTGATTAGCCTGCGGTAATAGGCTAAAGTTAGCAAGCCTGATCCTTCGTGCCAAGGCACAGCATCGCCGCAAGCTAAACCAATTTGATGACGTTTCAGAGTCGCAGCAGGATTCATTCAAACATACAATACGCACGATGTCCTCTACTTCTCTTCCCCAGTGACTTGCTTAATCGCAAAACGGGCTGTAACAGTATGGAGAGCAGTGATATGGACATCAGAGGATTAAAAGCATGCACAGTATGTGCCAGAGCGAAAGTCCGTTGTGACATGGTACTGGGGCAGAATCAATGTACAAGGTATGTTGTTGCCAATCCCATCATAGAGTTTTGCTAACAACTGTTACTAGATGTGAGCGGCTGCATGAGAATTGTCATGCCCAACCTAGAGGAAGTCATAGTCGGACGAGTAATTCAAAAGGACGATATAAACGAGAGTCTGTATATCCAACTCCAGCTTCCAAGTCGTGCCCGACTGATCTTGCCAGCGAACTTCCAAGACTGGGTTCTAGGTGCGGTTCAATCGCCCGTGTGCTATCATCGTCGAGAAAAGTACCTGCCTCAAAATCATCACATCCAAGAAAGGCCGTGTCATCTATAAGCGCCAGTTCCTACATCGAGTCTCCGTCTTCCATGAACTCGCTCTTTGCATTTCCACTCTCATCTGAACCTCATCCTCTAGCCAATCAAAGGCTCAAGACATATCGACAAGAAATGATGCCACTGTTTCCATTTTTATGGATAAGTCAAGATGAAAGCCCTGACAGCCTCTTCCGGGAACGCCCTATGCTTTACATGGCTATAATGGTTGTCACATGCCAAGAGAACATCGAAATGCAACAGGAGCTTGCTCAGCAATACCGCGAGGAGTTAGGTCGGAGGATATGGACTCGTACAGAGAAGAGCGTACAGCTTCTGCAAGGAATCATGGTATACCTAGCCTGGTATGTGTTCTACTCACTATCATTCTTTGCTGAATGCTGACAGTGCTGTCAGGAGTCAAACTCATTCAGTGCTTGGGGACCGACTTGTTATATCTATCCCACTGCTATCAGAGTTAACTTAGAGTCCAGATTGAACATTTGCGCCAAGCACATACTTCCCATGCCGGTAAAGCCATATATCAATGACAGCTGCTCCTATCTCCAAGCAACAATGGAATCTCCCTGGGATATCTACCTTGTTCAATTGGTAAGAATTCCAGAAATTTACAATGCCAGCAACTCAATGTTGAATGGAAGTTTGGGTAATGAGTGCCAAGCCTCACAACGGTTTTCCATGGAGACCTCACGAGTGGAACGACACGTTCAGGAGCTAGGGACCACTCTACATCAGGAATCCCGTCTACAAGGTGAAGTTGACTACCAGACACACTCTTGTTCTGACTAGAAACCTAACTAGTAATAGCGCCCCTAGCGATGTCTTTCCACCTGCTACAACTGTTTCTGTACAAATTCAGCATAGATAAACAACCCCATCAAGCATGTGAAGCATCCGATCCTTCTTCTCCCGCATTACAATATTCATATCTTCTCGTATCATGTCTCAGCGCCGTTAAGGCTGTTATTGATAAATTTCTACTTCTCTCAGATTTAGCAATCTTATCAATGCCCTATACTTACTGGATCCAGATGGTCCACTGCGTTGAGATGTTCGCGCAATTGCTGGTTACACACTCTACTTTTCGTGGGCATTCGCGAGTTCACCACAACGCTAGAGCGTATCTCTATCAAGATAGCGAGCACTATGAGTGAGGGAGCGGGTATGGATCCCCCACGGCATCTGTCCACGACAATCAATACGATGCGTGAGAAGCTCATTGATATTTGTGCCTTGGTTGGGGAGAGTTCAAAGACCATGTCTGGAAGCTCCACTGGTCTAGCAACAAGTTCTCAGCATGCTATTTACGTGGAAAATATGGTGATGGATAAGAAGACTCAGGCACTACTTGCTAACTTCATTCGAAGTGAGAATCTGATGTAAGAATTAAACATGACGTCTTGTTCTTCAGTCCTGGCGTCAGAGATTATCATGCCACGTATCCAGCAGAATTCGGAGGTTACTCAATATGCAAATCTATGTACTCACAAATATTGTCTTGGCTTATCATGCAACCAACTCGAACGTGGTTCTTATTATCGCGAATTCAACCAGTTGGAGGTATCTGAGGTAATCTCACACCGAGTATTCCGGTTTCACAGGCAAATGGGCTGCTTATGAACCCACGATAACACAAAGTTGAAGGATTGCGGAGTAAGTAACACACTTCTTTCATTGAGCCTATCATTTAATAAAAATAAAAATAAAAAAAGATTTGCGGAATGACAATGTGGCATTTCACCGTATAATATATGACTGTGAGACATCCATCCACAGTGGATTCTTGCCGAGGTTAAGTTTCGCTTCACAATCTTACCCCTTCACAACACTCGAAATCTATCCTCAAAATGTTGAGCACTTGGGTGAACTGGCTATGTGCCAGCTCTTTGGCATACGCGCTTCCCGTTACCGATCGTTCTGATGCCAAGTTCTCGCGCCTAATTGTTTTTGGCGATAGTTTCAGCGATAATGGAAATGGTTCGTGGGTAGCCAGCAAGAGATCTTGGCCGGCAGACCCGGCCTATTACGGCCATTCATTCTCGTATGTGCTGCTCATTCCATGATAATATGAGAGAGCCATGATTCACTGACGAACCGCAGAAATGGACCTAAATGGAATGATGTAGTGGCGAAGGATCTTGACCTCAAGCTTATCAATCTTGCAGCTGGTGGAGCGACGGCCAACAACGATTTCGTCGCTGGAGGCACGGGTGCTGACTCGACTATCGCTGTTCCATCTGCAGCGGACCAGGTCTCTTCATTCTTGACCTGGGATAAGCCTCAGCTTGGAGACATCTTCGTCCACTGGATCGGTGCCAATGATATCCTCTTCAATACCAGCATTACAGGTGGACAGGTGACTAGCTTGGTCAATGAGGACGTCAATCGATTATATCAAGCCGGTAAGCTTCTCTTGACCCATAACTTGAGATCGTTATCAGCTCGCTTACTTTCTCTCAGGCGCAAAGAATATCATTCTGGCAAACTACCTCAAGATCACAACCTTCCCAGCAACACACAACTCTTCAGATTACAACATCCCGAGTGTAGAAGTCTTCAATACCGATCTGACTCAGGGATTGAAAAACATCGCTGCTGTATACTCAGCATATGCTAAAACCGCCGTGGTGGACGTAGGAGTTTTATTCCAGAGCATCAACTCCAATCCGGAAGCGTATGGCATCAAGGAGGAATATGTGAACCCGCCTACGGCTTGCCTCACGGGTGTCTACACGAGCGAGGGTGTTCCAAGGCACTTGTGCAGCGATCCTGAGAAACATGTATTCTTTGACTCATATCATCCTGTAAAGGAGGTTCACGCGCTCATCGCAGGTCTTTTTGAGAATGCGATTCACGATTTTGCTTAAAGCCTTAGTGCTGGAGGATATTGTTTCAAGAATAGACCCTATTATTAGTTGATTCTGTCAAATAGAGTGGTTCTTTGCAATGGGGTAATTACGAATTTCGCCAACTCCGTGCTTGCATGTGACAAAACCAAAAGAGTACTTCGAAGCTCCATGGGTACAGTGCCCTGGAATGGGAGCTTTTCCCAAGTGTTGGTGACTGCAATGAACTCGTTACCCAAACTATCACCATCCCATGTCCGTAGTGACTGTCGTTCAAAAACCAAATCACGCTTGGTGATTACCCCCTTCCTATCAGTACTACTCATACATCAGCGTCAGCTCAGACGTCAACTTGAAGACACAGTTACAGTACTTACCTCAACCTAATACTCACTACCTAGGTATAGAAGAGATGTTGCTGTTCTCCCTGCGGCCGTAGGGGAAAGCTGTCCAGGAGGCTTTAGGTAATTCAGGCTCAGGCTTCCATGGCTTTGAACGTCCCTTACTCCGCAGATTCAGTACTTATGCGTGCCGTCAGGTGAGCCTTCTTGACGAGATAGAATAGCCACTGGAAACACATGTCGAAGAGTAGAAAGGTATCACCGAGTTGCAATTGTGGATTTGTGCGATTGATGGTTTCAGAAAAGGAAGAAGAGTAATTTTCAATACGTGAACGATCGTTTATGGGCAGAGATACATATGTGTTAAACTTAACAAACGAGCGCCTTGGGAACCTCTCATAACCTGAGGCTCATAAAGTCAGACGTCACACTGCGTACCGAGCGAGATACGCGAGCTCCCAAATAACGCATGCAATATAAATTATCATACCTCACCGTCAGTCCGTACATCCCTAGAAACCGAACGCCTCACCTATTAAATATTAAAGTTTTACAAACTAATTCTTGAAATATTTTATATATACTCTTTACTACTAAATATTACAAAAAATCCTTGTTTTCTTTAATTTTTAAGAAGACTTTCTTTTAAATTTCAATAACATTTAATTATTAGAAAAGGGACTTTTTAAAAAGACTTTTTAATAACTATTCTCCATGTTTTATACTAAGTATATAATATATAGACTAAATTATAAAAAAACGTAACTAAGAAGATTATATTCATTTTATTAGATTTATTATAGACTTTCTGAAATAGTAAGTTTTAGTAGGAAAAGTGTTCGGTTTCAAGGGGTGTACAGAATGGGTGAGATATGACAAGCCTTTTTTAATCCTGGCCGAGCCATAATCCTGACGTGATAAGGAGATGGAAGCGTAACGTCACAGGAACAAATCCAAGATATCGCATTTTTATTGCCATGAGAAATGAGAATCAAAAATTACAAATGCTCGGGCATCCCTTTCATAGAACCTTGAATTTGCGGCTGTGAGCTACAGTCTCGTTCAAATACCTGGCTTTCGTTGGCGGGCATGGGCAGCATCTTTACCCGTCGAGCCAACAAAGAGGTTGCTCCGAATAATTATGTATAGTCCGGTATATAAGCGTAACATTGAACACGTAACAGCTTCAAACCGGATAAACTCGTAACTTTTACTTTTCACATCATGTTGTTACATAACCATCCCCATCAAACACCTAATATACAAAGTCCCTTCCCTCGTCTCTTACAGTTCAAACCTTACATCCAACCCACGCCCAAATCGTAAAGGACCACCTCATGCGTTATGCTTTTCTATAGACCCTTTCCCAATCTGAAGATGATATGGTAACAGGCCTTTCCAACCCATCGTAAAAAATTACAAAGACATTAATTAGTGGAGATGTGCTTGCACCTCGCTGATCACCCCGCTTAAGCCTTCTTCTCAGGAGGGTTGCCGCCACCGAACATGCCGGAGAAAGAACCCATCATGCTGTTCATAGCCTCCTTCTGGGCCGCCTCCATCAGGGCAGCCTCCTCCTTGAGCCACTTCTCTCCGTTCTCGCGGATCTGCTTCTCGAGCTCCATGTAGTTTCTCTGACCACGCTCACGAGCGACATCCTGCAACATCTTGCCCTGCGCGAAAGCCTCGGCGGGGTTCTGCTCGCCATCGGGGGACACCATCATGCTCATGTTGCTAGGGTTGAGGCCGAGAAGGTTACCCAGGGCTCCGACACCAGAGCCGTGCTTGTGCTTGTGGGCGAGTTGCTTGGCTTGGAACTCCTTACGGGCGATAGCCTCACGGCGGGCAAATTCGGTAGGGATGTGCTTGCCATCGAAGGACTTGATGACCTTTCGGACGTCGTCATACTGCATGGTGTGGATGTACTCGAGGAAGGGAATGAGGTTGACAAGCTCCTTGTCGTTTCGGTCACCTTTCCAAGGATCAAGGATGATGGCGTTCTCGGGCTGGTTGCGGACGTGCTTGGCGTTGCTGTCGATAATGATCACCTTGGACAGGTCACGGTTGAGGTAGGAGAGGTCCTAAAAAGTCAGTGCATGTTGGAAAGTAGCTGCAAAATAGTCTTACCTTGACGATATCTCCGTCCTCGAATTTAGTAGCCTCCCGGTAGAGCGGCCACAAGATCAAACGGAAGGGATCCAATTTCCTCATGATAGGTTCACCGGTGGCATAAGGGACAGAAGTAAAGAGCACCAGCTCGTAGTACTGGCTCAGATATCGGATAAAGTAGTCCACACCAGGTCGCTTGGCGATTCTCCAGCCGTGCTCACGACTCCACTCGCTGTGAATGAGCAGGTCATCCAAGCTCAGGCAGAGAGTATAAGGGCGCTCGAAAGTAGGGTCGGGATCGGGCAGTAGCTTCTCAAACGCAGGCTCCTTGTAGTAAGTGACGGACTCGGTCATGCGGGCCTTGGCACGCTTCCACCACAAACTAGGAGTAGGACCGTTGGGAATATCAGAATGACGCTCGGCCTCAATGGTATCCTCCCAGTTACGGCCCATATATAAGATGCTCAGAGTACCACCGGCAGCTGCCGTAACAAGCGCGAATCTCGTCCACCACTTGCGGTTACGCTCAGTTGTCGACACATACTCCGATCGGTCCCGTCCACCAGTCGACTCAGCCTCCTCCATCTCCTGTAGTGCCTGCTGCTCCTTCTTCTTGTCACCTCCCATCTCCTCAAAAAGCGTCGAAGGAATACCCTGGGTCAGATCAGGGAGCTTGTGGAAAGGTATTTGCTCTCCCTCCTTGGGAGCCTCGGGAGACTGCTCGTCAGCCTTGTTAACGTCATTCTCGGCGGGCTGCTCTGGAGACTTGGCAGATTCGGCATCATTTTGCGCCGCTGCTGGCTTCTTCTTCGAATCTTTTGGCGGTTGACCGGACGAGCGCTTGGAGTAAGATCGGAGCCATGGTGAGGCAAATTGCGGAGCAGCGGCAGGAAGGGCTCGGAAGGTGGGAGATGCGACGGGCCGTGACAGACGAGCTGTCATCAAGCCCAAGCGCGAAGCCTGGGCTACTCTAGACAGCATAGCGAAGGTAGAGAGATGATACCGCTAGGATTGGAGCGATTCTTGGTGGTTGTCGGTGGTGAAGAGTCGAGCTTCAATGGCCTAGGGTACTGACGTGAAGCTTGACGAAGTTGGTCTGATGCTCCGCCATAGTATCGCGCCGTCGGCCATGGAAAAAAAATCGCACGGTTCTGCTGGAGTGGAGCTTCGTCGAGTCCAAGCGTGGATTAGCCGCTGAATGGAGGGGCGGACTTTAGATAAACCGATGGCGTCATTACCTTCGTCCCCGACTTTGCGTATTCACGTGACGATCCTCCGGCCATGCTCCGATCATGAGGCCCTTCGACCCCTCTATCATGTTCGTCATCCAGTCAAGACCCTTGAGATTCTGTGAGCATTAAAGACATTATATTGAATCGTGACAGCATAATCAATTCATCTGGTATTCTATTCATTCCGATACTCACAATTCCGAGCTTTCTTCGAACAATTTCCAAGCAAAGATAAAATTTGCTATACAATTCGCCACAATCTTAACTCAATTCTCCGAGTCTCGCCAATTTAGTCCAATTAGCTACCCGAGACTACAATGGATGCCGCTTGCGCCGCTTGAGGGTTTCGTCGTTTATTACCGCCATGACACCTACCCTCATGATAAATCTCATGCCTTGAAAATAGATTCGACGCCGTGACGACCAGTTAACTCTCAATCAGCCCTCTTGATCACCTCGCTGTGATTTGACACTCTCATTCATTTCAGCTATTATCAACAGAAATTGTTCACTTCGCCACTTCGAATCTAACCACGTTCACAACGCATATACCATGGCAAGACGATCGAGCAAGAGCTCAGCCTCTCGGCCAGCGACTCGAACAGCGAGCTCAATACGCATCGTGATGCCTACCCCGAGCCAAGCACCTGCGAACCCCCCGCCTTCTGATGCCGTCACCGAAGAGGACGTGAACAAACTCAGTCTCGCCGACCTTACTATCGACGTCCCTCTCATACCTTTCAATAAGCCGAAGCGCCGAGTGCCTGCATCGCCATTCCACTTTCTCTCTCTTCCCGCCGAAGTGCGCATCCAGATCTACACATATTTCTTCGACGACATTCCAACTCTTCTGGATCTCAACCCTAACAATTACAAACTCATACACAAGAAGCTTGGCCTCATGCGAGTCTGCAGACAAGTTCATGATGAGGCGACATTCGCTTTCTACAGCACACGAACGTTTCGGTTATTCCCCACGTACCCTGGCAAGTACTTCAAAACCAAGAAGCCCTTGTTGGCGCGATTGAAGCAGCAACAACGTCGATACGTCACGTCTCTAGAATTGCGCCTCGGCCCAGGATGGAATGCGCCGCCTCGAGGATGGGTTGTTAATCCGGCGCTTGGACTTGCCGACTGTGTTGACGTCGAGCGCTTGAATGTCTTTGTCGAATGCGACCCCAGTGATAACATCTTCCAAGGCTGGCGTCGCTCAGATGGGTTCTACGAGGAGTTCAGCCGGAACCTTCTTACCGATGTTTTGGAAGCACTACCTTCTGTCCACACTGTTCAATTCGACGGCTGGACCAGCGTGAAGAAGTCCGGGGATATGATGCAAGGACTTATGAAGATCGTGGAAGAAGCTGGCCTTGGCATCGAATGGGGCCCTAAGAGAGGATGGACAGATGCATCAGACGGCTTAGAAGACCAAGCCCAGGGGGAGAAGCCTTACCCCGAGGGGCTCCCTTATCCCGGGTATGAAGAGGATTCGCCGCCATGGGCCTAATCCTGCGTGATACAGACGAGCAATTTCTTATTCTTAGATGAGTTTACGACAAGCACGGTTTTTATACTGGTTATACAACATATAGCACTTATACTCTTAGCCATATTCATAGAATGAAGCACTATGAAATCTTCACAATGCTACTTCAACTCGTGGTATCGTCCATCTTATCTATCGCAGAACCAAAACACTAACATTCCAACTTTCAGTTAGCTCCAAGCATTGCAAGCGCATTCCGCAGTTCCTGGACTGCTGTGGGCACATCCTCAAAGTTCAGTGCCGATATCGCCCACTTGGCGTGCTTCTGCGCCTGGTTGATATCTCGATGGTCCGTCGCAAGACCAGCGCTTTGTACTGGAGCAGGTGCCGGAGGTTGAGGAGCTGGTGCCCGGGAAACGGGGGGTGGAGGGTTTGAAGCAGTCGGATGAGACGCGCTTGGCGTTGTTGTCCAGGATGGAGGTGCCGAGGGGTCAGAGAATGGCTGCGGGGGTGGAGGAGCGTATTGCGAAGGAAGCTTTGTAGGGATATGAGGTGACGGCTGGGGTGGAATCTGTGTCGCAGGCTGTGCTGGGGACTCTGGCACGGGAGACACAACAGGCGGCATGCCAACTGGCGGTGGAGGAGGGGGACCACCAGAGAGTCCTGGTGTAGGACTCTGGCTCATAGGCGATGGAACGAATGGCTCTGATGCCTGCCCCTGATCTCCATGGTGAGGAGGGAAATACCCTGGATCATCTGGAATCTTTGGTGGCGCATCTGTAAAGGTAGGCACACTTGGAAGGTCCCCAGTGTCTGATGCATCCTCCACCGAAGCGCGGGGAGGCCCCGAGAACATCTGGACCTCAGGATCGGATGGGTCCAGCGCAACCTCTGGTTCAGGTTCGGGAGCCTTGGGGTTCGACTCGTTGGGATCTCTTCCCTCGCGGATAGCCTTGAGGATTCGCGCCGCATTCCATTTGGCGAACTTGATCTTCTTGACGACTTCTGGCTCAGGTTCGCCCCATTCGCGAGTGAGATCGAAGAAAGTAGCAGCCGCGTCGAATGTGTCAGCGGTTTGTCTAAAGCCAGTTAGGAGCGCATACACAGAAGCCTCAGTTAGGAAACGACGCACCTTGTTACTTTGTCGGCGCGCAGAGCGCGCTCGGCACGGTCAAAGGTTTGCTGGGCAAACTGCTCAACGTAGGCCTGGCCGGCAGCATTATCGACAATCGCATCATCATCAGCACGTTCGGTCTTTGTCGCTTCGAGGCGCTCGATCAACGTCTTTGTGAACTCAAAAGTATCGTCGTCTGTAGTGTGTAGGCTTTTGCCTACGATCTGATTGACCGCATGATATTCACCTAAATTAAAATAGCATCAGTGATTGTTCTTGTTGAAAGGGATCGTGGTGGTTGCCTACACCAGTATGCGATGGCGGGCTTAATGCTCCTCAGCTGATTTGCGCGATTGATGAAGCGGCTCACTTCGGGAATCTTGAGCGCTGCTGGAAGGGGCTCGGCCATTTTGTTGTAATGTCTGAAAGCGCACAGGTAGTTCCAGACTGGACACGAGTCTGAATTACTGCAGAACGGTTGATGCTTTGAGATGGCGCAAGTGAAACCAACTCCAAGATGTCTTGGAGATAGTCAACCCCACCACCTCCTCCTCTTCTGTCTGCCTAGGCATTGACGTAACGGCTTAGCGGTTATTTCCAGCCACATGGTTACCCCGGATTCGGCCAGCTCACGCCACAAATGGCTCGAGCTCACCGTCGAATCAAAGACCCTGGCTTCACTTTCAAGCTCTGTCACCGTGGCTTTTTTCCTTTTTCGAAGATGCCACTTTGTTCTTGACGCACGAGTAATACGGAGTATTTGTCATTGAGCCAGGCAGAAAAGAGACTTACTCTTTTTTCTTACCAACTTGAGTACATATTCTCTTTTCATTCTCTGTCTTGTCATTAAATCTACAGAAATGCACAACCCCACCTCTCTCTTGGTGACGCTGACAGCAGCCCTGGCGGCTCTGCCCGAGGCTCAAGCTGCCATCTATACCAAGAACTCTCCCGTTCTGCAGGTGAACGCCCGCAACTATGACAAGCTCATTGCAAAGTCAAACTACACCTCGGTAAGTCTTCCTTCATTCCTGTCCAGCACTCGCCACTTATACCCATTAGATTGTCGAGTTCTACGCTCCTTGGTGTGGCCACTGCCAGAACCTCAAGCCCGCCTACGAAAAAGCTGCCAAGAACCTAGACGGTCTTGCCCAAGTTGCTGCCATTGATTGCGATGAAGAGACCAACAAGCAGTTTTGTGGCTCCATGGGTGTCCAGGGCTTTCCTACACTCAAGATCGTCCGTCCTGGTAAGAAGTCGGGCAAGCCTGTTGTCGAGGACTACCAGGGCCAGCGAAATGCTGGTGCTATCCAGGAGGCTGTCATGAGCAAGATCAACAACCACGTCGCGAGGGTGAGCGACAAGGACCTGGACTCGTTCCTCAAGGGTGATAAGCCTAAGGCTATTCTCTTTACTCAGAAGGGTACCACCAGTGCGCTGCTACGAAGCATTGCCATTGACTTCCTTGATGTTATCTCTGTCGCTCAGGTTCGTGATAAGGAGACGGCTGCCGTTAAGAAGTTTGGTGTTGAGAAGTTTCCCGCTCTTATCCTCATCCCCGGCGAAGGCAAGGATCCTATTGTCTACGACGGCGAGCTGGTCAAGAAGGATATGATCAAGTTTCTTACTCAGGCCGGACAGCCCAACCCTGTTCACGCTTCTGGCAGCACTAAGAGCACCAAGGCTAAGAAGGACAACACTAAGAGCGCCAAGAAGAACAAGTCTACTGAAGCTGCCAAGGAGGAGTCTACCGCTGAGTCAAAGGCTTCCACTGCCGAGCCTGCGACCCCCTCTATCATTCCTGTCACTATTGTCACTAGCACGGAGAAGCTCACTGAGCAGTGCCTTGCCCCCAAGTCTCACACCTGCGTGATTGTCTTCACTCCCGGCGAGGCTGGTGAGAAGGCTGTTGAGTCCCTATCTCATCTCAACACCAAGTATGTCCACGGTGGTCGAAACACTTTCCCCTTCATCGCTATCCCTAGCGATAGCGACGCCGCTGCTACCCTGCCTAAGACGCTTGGACTCAAGAACGAGGTCAACTTGATCGCCATCAACACCCGCCGAAACTGGTGGCGCCAGTACGAAGGTGACTTCAGCCTTTCCAGCGTCGAGAGCTGGATTGACGCTATCCGTATGGGCGAGGGTGCCAAGCAGAAGATCCCTGAGGGTGTAGTCGTCGACAAGACCGAGTCTACCAAGGAAGAGCCTACTCAGGCTACCGACCCCGAGCCTGAGATTGAGACTGATGGCCCTGAGGAGGTCAAGACTATCATCGAGACCGAAACTGAGATCGAGTACGAGACCCACACCGCTCCCGACGGCTCTGAGGAGACCAAGACCATCATTGAGACTGAGATTGAGTACGAGACTCAGACTGAGACCAAGGTTGAGACCCACGAGACCGCTGAGCCTGAAGCTCAGCCTGTCGCCGAGTCAGAGGCTGAGCCCAAGACCAAGGAGGAGATCAAGCACGAGGAGCTGTAAAGACATACTGTCTTCAAATCTTACAATTAGCCTGACACTATGAATCTTGTGATAGCGGCGGAGACATACCTGTAGTATAACTAGCAGATCAAACAAAGAACTCCAAATATGTATTCTGACCCAATGCAATCCTGGTATCAATATCTAGTCGTCCACATCCATGCCCATCGCATCACTTCTCTGAACAGCGCCCTCCTTGACCATCTCTGCACCCTTATCCTTCACAACCTGGTCCAAGAACTGCTTCACCTGCTTACATCCATCCACGCCCACCACCAACATGCCCTCCAATCTGCTAACCTGCACACGACTCTCGCAGTTGAGTACAGCTACACGATCACTGTCGCCGAGCGTTGCAACGGTGAGGAACGGAAGTTCCTGCTCCTCCTGGTTGTTCAAGTCGAGTAGGGGGTCGGCGGTATCGTCTCCAGCGGCGTATGTAGACGTCGAGCCAGCTGTGCAGGCGGCGATGTAGTCCGTCATGGGAATACCGGCATCGATGAGAGCGAGGGTCGTAGCGTTGAGAAGAGCGGCGAGGAGAGAGCCGTCTTGCGAGAGAACGTGGAGAGAGATTGTGATCGAAGAATGAGGGAACAGATGTGTGTGTAGGTTCGACGACAAAGCATTGGCGATTGTAACTTCAATCTCCTGTATGCGCCTGCAAATAATTAGCACCACCAAACACAATCGTCATGGCGAAAAGCTCACTTGTCATTGCGCCCTCTCTTCTTGCGATCCACGCTCGAAAAGCCCGCCACCACAACATTGACATTGATCGCGGCCGTGTCGCGAGGAGCTTGCTGTCCACCACGTCTTTGCTGCTGCTGCTCTGAAGGACCAGTCACGATACACATGACTTTGGTATGGCCCATTTCGAGATATGATGAGCCGTCGGCGGCATCCTGGGTTCTGATCTGGGCGTGAAGACGACGGAGTTCGTTCCATCTTCGACCGTCGACGCGCAGGAGCGCTAATGAGTATGTTGAGGTGTCGAGAGGCATGATTTGCTAGGGATGGGATGGGATGGATGAGCTTCAATTCAGAGCATGGTAGCGCATCACCAAAAAGCTACACTGATTGATGGTGGGGGAAATTTTCTAGATGTGGCGGTGCATGTGGCTTGTGCTATCGATACTGACGAAGACGGATAAATTGGCAAACGGATTAACTCATCGTCCAATCAGCTACCATCGGTTTTGGAACATTTCCTCGATCCAAGTCCGACCTCTATTACGGCTTTGTCACATTTCCGAGATAAACACCACTGCACCGGCACTTCTCCCGTGCATCGGAGATAGTGATGTAATCACGAACGCTATGAACGCATCATATGTCCAATAGCAGTCGGACCTTAGCCAGATTGAAGTTTATTCCGCTGCGCTCTGCTATCAATGGCTGCAATCATCGAGGTAGTGTCGGGTTTATCTGAATTGAGTTAACTGCCGCTTGCAAGAAGTCCACAATCAAGAATGTCTCAATTCCAAGTCCAGTTATATATAAGTTAGGTTCATCTTCCTGTTCAAAGATTCTGAATAGACTCATCATACTTCATTACATCCCGTTTATCATACCCCGTCTATACATCCAATTGACTCCAATTCATCACACACAATGTCTTCCCTTCCCCAAACTTACAAGGCCTGCGTCCTCGACAAGGCCAATGCCCCCTGGGAGCTCCGCGACGTGCCCCTCAAACACCCCTCCAATGGCCAAATTCTCGTCAAAGTCCTCGCCTGCGGTGTCTGCTTCTCCGACGTAGGCACTGCAAGCGGCCACATGGGCGACGTTTTCCCTCGAGTTCCTGGCCATGAAATTATCGGCGACGTAGTTGAGGTTGGTGAGGGTGTTTCCAACTTCCAAAACGGCGACCGCGTTGGTGGACCTTGGCATGGTGGTCATGATCGAACTTGTCGACAGTGCCAGAGGGCTCAGTTCCAAATGTGCGATAACAAGGCCATCAACGGTGTTAGTCAAGATGGTGGATTTGCTGAGTATGTTCTTCTGCGCTCAGAAGCCGCTGTCCGTGTCCCCAAAGAACTCGATCCTGCCGAGGCTGCTCCTCTTCTCTGTGCTGGCGTCACTGTCTTCAATGGCATTCGCAAGATGCACATTGAGCAGGGCAACCTCGTCGCAGTTCAAGGTCTGGGCGGCCTAGGTCATCTCGCTGTTCAATATGCCTTCAAGATGGGCTACGAAGTCGCCGTCCTCTCATCAGGCGACGACAAAGCCGACTTTGCCAAGAAGCTCGGCGCCCACCACTACATCAACACCAAGACGAGCGACCCTGCTGAAGAGCTCAACAAGCTTGGTGGTGCCGCCATCATTGTCCAGACAGCACCCAACCCCAAGGCTATTACACCTCTCGTCAGTGGTCTCGCTCCCGAGGGCAAGCTACTTAGCCTTGCCCCTGTAGGCCCTACAGAGATTGATACCGTGCCTCTGGTTATGAAAGGCGCTAGCGTCGTTGGCTGGCCTAGCGGCCATGCCCTTGATGCCGAGGAGGCTCTCCGATTCTCCATGACTCATGATGTTAAATGCATGGTTGAGAGGTATCCTTTTGCTAAGGTGCAGGAGGCGGTTGACAGCCTGGTTGCAGGCAAGCCTCGATTCCGAAACGTATTGGTCATGCAGTAGGAATCTGGGGTGTGTGAAGGAAGACGTTTGTCGGGTTATAAACAGAAAAGGCGTTGTGGTTGAGAGAAGTCGCCAGTTGCCATGATCTACAATCTACATAATACAATATATCAATAACGTATCTTCAAGGAAAATGACTATTAATTGATATCGGGCACATATCAACGCATTTATTCTCTACTACTGTTGACATACGATCTCAATATTAGTACAGGGTAGAGATACAACTGGGTAAATAATAAATAGATCATTAACTTTACAAAACCTATCATAAAATCTAGTCAAATTGTATGATTGCAATAGTCTTCAATAGATCCAGTAAGAATACCTTAATTGCTCCAGGCCCGATATCTCTTTGTGCGCATTATGGTCAATTATCGCCAGATTTCTTACCTGCGCAGACCTGCACCAAAACACGAGCCCCACAGTTTCACTCCTCCACAACTCATTATCTCCAACCTCACGTCCCCATGAGACTCACAACGCGTACGCTCATTTACAACCATCAACGGGTCTTTACTTTATTCTCACCAATTCGAAGAATACTCACCATGAATTCTCCTCCCAAAACTCCTCCCAAACCTCCCCCCTCATTCTCAGCCACACCCTCCGCAATTCTCGCCCAAACAAGTTCCCTCATCGCCTCCACCACCGCTCTTGAAGACTCCCTCGTCTCTTCACTCACACCTTCAACGGCGACTTTCTCAACACTGATCAAGCCCATGTTAAAAGATGACCACGCTGTGTCTAAAGAAACGCTCATCGTTCGCCTCTTTAGTTCTGTTTCGGAAGACAAAGAGCTACGTGATGCATCCCGTACAGCAGAAGAGATGCTCCTCAAGGCAAATGCGACAGGTCTTATGCGTAAAGATATCGCAGCTCTCGTGAAAGCTGTGTATGAGAAACATCAACGCGGGGAAGAGGTGCTGGATGATGAGAATGCGTATACGCTCTTCAAAACACACAGAGCTTATCAGAATACAGGCGCTGGCATTGAAGATGAGGCGTTGAGAGAGCAGTACAGGGCCGCCGTGCAAGAGCGAAATGAAGTTCTCGTCGCAGCCCGCAAACTCATCAGCGAATCTGACGAGGGCATCTTCTTCACCCGCTCCCAACTTCACGGTGTGCCGTCCTCCATCCTCGACGCCATGAAGCCCAGCGAAGACGGCACCCAGCTCAGAGCAACCTTCAAGAAGGGCCATCTAATCTCCATCATGAAACATGCGACCAGCCCTCGAACACGCAAGACATATCACATCGCAAAGGAGAGTCGCTTCCCCGAGAACGTAACCCGGCTTGAGCGCGCCGTCGAGCTGCGGAACAGTACAGCGCGAATGCTCGGGTTCAAGACCCATGCGGAGCTTAAGATGGAGGATAAGATGGCCAAGAGCGTGGAAAGTGTGATCTCGATGTTAAATAAGCTGAGGACGGAATTGAAGCCTCTTGCAGATGAAGAGATGAAGACTTTGTTCAAGATCAAGAAGGCTTATATACAAGAGCACGGCACTGATGAAGACGAGGATGATGCGAAGAGGCTGAATGCATGGGATTGGGCGTTTTATTCGCGGATCCTCGAGAAGGAGAGATACTCTGTGGATTCGCTTCTCATATCCGAGTACTTTGAAGTCAACCATAGTCTCAAAGGCATGCTTCAAATCTTCGAAGAGATATTCGGCATGATCTTCATTCCGACTGACGCACCAGTGTGGCAGAAGGATGTAACTGTCTACGAAGCGTGGAACTCCGAGGACCAAGGTGGTGAGTTCCTTGGATACCTCTACCTTGATCTCTACGCACGAGAGGGTAAATACGCCGGCGCCCACAGCTCTCTCATTCAACCTGTAAGTCACCTTCACCATAAAGCAATCGCGTGCTAACAAAATACAGGGTTTCTTAACATCAGATAACAAACGCCACCACCCTTCATCATCCCTCATAACATCCCTTCTTCACACTCCCCCCCGCCCAACCCTCCTCTTACATTCCGAGCTTAAAACCATGTTCCACGAGCTCGGCCACGCCATCCACAAACTCGTGACCCGCACCCAGAACCAACACGGCTGCTCGCGCGACTTCGTTGAGATCCCCAGCATCCTCCTCGAGAACTGGATATGGGTCCCCTCCGTGCTCCGCCGACTCGGCAAGCACTACAGCTATTTAAGCGACGAGTATCTCGACTTTTGGAAGACGCAGAAGCAAGATGCAGCACAAAGGCCAGGGGAGACGCTGCCAGAGCGGTTGGCGCTTGATCTTGCGAAGACGAAGCATGTCAATGGTGCGCATGCGATGCTTCATCAGGTGTTCCTGGCGCTTTTTGATCTCACGATTCATAATGCCCCAGAGGGTCATACTGTGGATACAACAAAGCTTTGGAACGAGAGCAAGACGGAGATCATGGGCCTTGGACGGGCGGATTCTATCGGCCAGGCTTCTTTTGCGCACCCATTCCGGGGGTATGATGCTGCATATTTTACATATGCTTTGTGAGTTTACCACGTACATAATGTCTCGTTTACTAACAATTGGTAGATCCAAGGTATATGCAACTGACTTGTGGGTCAACCACTTCAAACCAGACCCCATGGACAAGACAGTGGGTATGCGATATCGCCAGTTTGTTCTCCAGCCAGGCGGGAGTCAGCCCGAACTCAAGAGTCTCAGTAACTTCTTGGGTCGTGAGCCCAGCGACAAAGCATACTACTCAGAGGTCACGAGCACACCAGGTTCCGAAACAACACCAAAGGCGTCAGTCTTGTAAAAGGACTAAATTGCAATATTATACAACGCTCGTATGCAAAAGAGGGTATCATGGCTAGATCTATCATTACATCATACTCGCTCAGTGCACCAATCTCATCCTTGGAAACGGCGCGTCCTCAACGTCAACAATAACCAATCCCTTGGCATTCAAGCTCACTCCCACATCTGTGATCGGCGTGATCTTTCTCGTGTGCGCAACCTCCTGTCGACTGACGCGCGCTTCATCTCGGGGGATCCACAAGACAGGTTTGGGCATCCACAATTCCGGAGGCCAGTAGTTAGATAGCTTTTCATCTCCAGAATAATCGGCGTCGGCAAGCTCTTCAAAGGGAATGAGCTTTCGTAGGGCGATAAAGTCCTCGTAGACCTCGGGGTGAAGGAATCTCTGCAAGAAGGTCGGTTGATCCCCGCTCGCGTGGCTGCCAGCAAGAATCCATCTATCCAAGAACTGCTTCAGTCCCGATTGCTGCACTTCCTTCTTGAGCTGGGCCTTTGAGCTTGACTTGATCCACTCAGTTACCATCAGCTTAAGGCCCCCTGCGCCTTCAACCCCCCTCGAACTTTGGGGTCCATCGTGTGGTTGTCCATCCTCATCATCACTCGGTGGTTCCTCAATCTCTTCTTCCCCAAAGTTCTGATCTGTGTCGAAATAATTGGCAGCAGAACCACCATTGGCCTCTCCAGACTCTGCAGCCGACTGGAGTTTTGCTGCTGCTTCCGCCTTCTCCTCCTCTTGTAGTTCTTCTTCCAGTGCCAACGTTTGGGGGAGGTTCTGAAGTAGAGGAAATATGGAGTCTCTGAGGGAGAAGTGAATGATGACCGTAAAAATGAGGAGTATAAGCATTAGTACCATTGGCGGAAATGCGAGCTTGAGTGCGAAGAGGCCAATCATGCAGATCTCGGCTAGGTAAAGCCCGACAATGAGTTGAAGGAGGGCGTTTGGATAGAACATGCCCATGCTGTCCATCTCAGAGTCGAATACGTAAAGGATGTTGTATCGGTAGATGAGTCTTGTGAAGGCCATGCCACCGCATGCAAAAAGGAGGATCAGAGGAGCGATGCATGTATAGCAGAAAGCTGGAAGGGTTAGCAAAGAGGAGGAACACAAGAATTGACACCGACTCACCAATGCATGCCATATTCGTATAGATCGGAAAGACACCACCCCAACGCGGAGGGCGCAAATTGTACCAAATACTAAACCGAGTCCTGGGGTTTTGAATAACTCTACCAAACACGTAGTGCCGTATTAACTCAAAGATATGCAGCAGGCCAGTGGCACCAATGGCCATACACTGGACAAGGATATAAGAGAGATAGAAGTTGGATGCCTTAGGTAGGTTCTGAGCAAGGAGGTCGGGCGCAGACATAGGATGCTGAATAATGTCTAGAACTGCAGCGGAAGCAGCCGATGTTAATGTGGTGATTAAGAACACCTGAACTACCTGGAAAGCAAAGTAGATATTTTGGACGAACAGCTCGACAAGTACAAGAGAGGGGATTCCAGCTTGGACACCACAGACTAGGATAGTTAGCAAGGGGCGAAGAGAGAAGGAAGACAAAACATACACCTCAACATCGCAGGAACCAGCGACATCCAGAATGACAAGGCGATAGCTGGAATAAAACCCTGGAGAAAGCCAAGAATAGGCTTGGGAAGCAGCTTGATCCAACGCAGAAAGACAATGCCACTCAAGAAGTCGATGTTGGATACAATACCGATCATGGCAGATGGAACAGACCAAAAGATGATGGCAACTGAAACCAGGCCCATAATGAGTAGACGGCGAACGATGCGTTCCCACCAGCGTATTCGGAGGGCACTCCAGACCACTTCGTTCGGTCGGACGCCCAGGAGACGAGGAGCAAGCTGGAGAGGTCGATGATGGGCCACAATTTGGTGCGCAGCTTGAGCAGCCTCTTGGGTATCGAATTCGATGAATGCAGCAGGCAACGTCTGCCCATCACCACGACGAACTTGACGACGAAGCTTGTAAATCTCATGGTTCAAATCCTTGAGTCTCAAGCGGCACCAGCGAATAGTGTCGACTCGTCGGAAGAAGTTCTGAAGTGGTCGATGATGCGGGCGTGCTGTAACAGGAATCCACTGAGCGGCGACAGAACCTCGTACATCAGGAAGGTTTGGGTCGAGCCCGTATGGATGGACATATTCGGGATCTTCGGCGGACTTTTCGAGAAGATCATGAGTGTTGTGACTAGTTGTTTGGGTCACCTGTAAATAATCCGACTTGACAATATGCTCCTGGGTTTCGCTATGCTCGTGTTCGTGGTTTGGCGGAATCTCGACACGCCGCGGGGAGCCTGGTCGATGCTCTTCGCTACTGGGATCCGTTCTGTAGGAGGAGCCTGAATCTGCAGCACATGGTTCGGCGGAGGATGAAGTTAGTGGTGGGTTATTGTCGAGATTCTTCTTCCGTGCAAGATGTGCCTTTTTGATGAGTAAAATTTCCGCTTTCTCCAATCGCATCGCCGTCGATTCCCTTTCCTCCACAAGTTTGATGAGAGCTTTGGCGGTTCTGGGGATCCAAACCCGTTTCACAGAATCGCCATAAAGTTTTCGCAGTCGGCGTTCGTCGAGATAGCGCTCGGGGATCGAAGTAACCAGGACAGTCCTAGACGATAGTCGCTTCGCATAATGAGGAGAGGAAAGATACGCTTGTCGGATGCCGATGTAGTAAAAACACTCTCGAATAATAGTGAAGAGAATGAAACCTGACTGGTTAGGTATTGTGCGATTAGAAGTCAGCCGCAATTGAGCTACTCACCGAAGAACATATAGGCGACAGCAACGTGGGCGAACATGCGCTTCTTATCACTGACCTTACCAATCGTGAGAATATCCAGTTGGGTTGATTCGTTGCCACCGGTAATGTGAATTGGGAGGAGGATTGGCCATGCGATCAGCATGCCTACGAGAAAGGTGTTCCGCAAGACCTTGAGGTAACGCAGAAAGAAGAAGCCGTCAAGAGAGCCATGGTTGAGTACGAACGTGTCTGGAGTATTGAAGAAGGGTTTGATCCAATTAAACCAGCCTGTGGGAAGTGGTGGTATAGGTGTACTGTGAGTCTGTGAGCATTGATCAAAGGGAATTGAGCTCTTGTGCTTACTGAGGTGAGCGCAGGCTCGGTATAGCACGAGGCGCATAGACTCGACTGCATTTTACTCGGAAGATGGAGAAGAAGATGATGCAGACAGCACAATAAATAATCACGGGTACAAATGTTCCAACAAGGGATTGAATTGAAGACGACTTGGAGGCGTTGTTGGTGCTGATGGTGCCACCACTGGAACCATCTGTTGCAGAACCGACCCGAGAGTCATCGCCTTCCTACATGCAATCGTCAGTATGGACGCCACGAGGTGAATTAAAGTTAGAGTTAGACGGCCATACCACAGGTAGCTCAAACCCTCCCCTGGCGATGAGACTATGCCAGTTAGAGGCCATGGCGACGTTGATGCGAGACTTTGATGATATATGCGATATAGCGAGCTCAGATAAGGATGCTAGTTTTTGGGCGACAAGTGACGATGACTGCGCCGCCGCATTGTTACCTGGCGACAAGGCTGGAGACTGTCGAGTAGGTAGACATTGAGGACTCTTGCTGATATATCGATTGCTGCGGTTGTTGCGACAATGTCTCGGCAGAAAAGAAAGCCAGATCTCTACTGGGAAACAGATGAGGCGGAGATGATGGAGACGAAGTCGTGATCAAGGTGACGTTGGAAGTGGGATATTTCCTTTGTGGCGGTGCAAAAGTGGGCGCCCTCCCGTCTTTAGGTCTTTAGGCGGTAGACGGCACTGGAGCCTCTGGAGCCCGATGACAGGGCCTCTTGTAGCGATCACTGCGGCACAGTCAGTCCCGTCAGTCCCCTGTTGGCAATTGACAAGCCAACGAACCCCTTTGACTACCGCTGCGCGTCCAATTGATGGGAAATAAAGCGGTCCTCTTTTACATTGCCATTTTAGGCTTTCCACGTCAACTACTCAATCGAAATCCCGAGTCTTGGCGAAACGGGGAGGGCAATGTGGCCGCGGCTGTGAAAAGGAAGAATTCGATGGAGGTGAAGGGGAAAATTAGAAAGCTCTAAGGGTCTTATTGCATTCTTTCCACGGTGAACGACAGCCAATCATTGCTTTATCGCTATCATAACTAGGACAAGGGGTCAACGGCGAACACCAACCGAGAGAGTCTAGACCCGCGCCACTTGAAATCCCCACGTCGCAGATCGAAATCAATGAGACCCTGGTTTTCAGCTCTCTCGTGTTTTGTCTTGTCATGAGCTACGAGTCAAGAAAAAGAGAACATCACTTGTTAGCAGCCGAGTCATTGTGACGTTTGTTTAGAGTCAGAGACCAAGTTTGGGAAGCAAGATGTGATCGACCAAAAGCTGAATGATGGGCATTCGGAACTACCGTTTCAGGTCCGGTATATGCGGTCATCTTCTGCTAGCTTCAGTGCCATCCCTGCGACTGAGACATGGTCGGAGCGTAACAACCTTAACCTATTTGTCGGGTTGTTTGACCGATTCCGACACGGCATAGGGAGTAAGTATTGGCCAGTCCGTTCCTGTTCTAGGATAACCTAGAGTAGAAGACACGCGATATGTGAAGCCAGTGGTAACAACACCTCACGGTTCCTATTTATAGAGAGAAGAGGTTTCTGTAATTTTGGTATAGACGTCTATGTGTTACAGACCCAAACATGATATACATTTATATGATATGATAAAACGATGGTATCAATTTCAAATGAAGGTAAGCTTCTACATTGAAAGCGTGCCTGTCAGAAAGATTTTGTGCTTACAGATCACCTAGTTGTGCTCTCATCCCGACGAGATTTGCCATATCTAAGGAACCGCGGTGACCATTTCGACAAAAAAGAAGTTTGATAACTACACGAAAGAAGGTCTCGTGAGCGGAGCAACAAATAACTAATGCGTCTTGATATCTTCACTCCAAAAAGACACTCAGAAAATATCCATTTCACTAGGCTTTGACGGCATTCCTTGTGATGAGGTTGAATGAAGTAGTATAAATCAAAACCTATTACTCCCTTCTGAAAGATTGACCCTCCATTCTTATGCCTATCTCATTTGTGGTGTTTGCGGTTGAGAAACGGCACTGCGAGCCAACCGCACCGACCGCACCGACAGTGATTCATCTTCAAGCTCGTAGTTCGCCCTCTCACTTGCTGCCTGATTTCTTTTCGTTCGTTTCTTACTCCAACCTCTTGACTTTGCCTACTCCACAACCTCGAGCCGAGTTGCACAAAATCTTGGCCCTCGACCGTATCGCTAGCTACAAGCAATACAACTAGAGTCTTCGCCGACCACATTAAGAACTCCAGGATGGAGGCTGCGGATTATGCTCTCGCCTTGAGTATCGCGCAAGCTGTTGAAGCCGACGCCGCGTTGATTGCAGCACTCCTTGAAGAGGACGAACAAAGAGAGAGAGATCTGAATTTCGCACGAAGACTCCAACAGGACCCTGGGGCGAGGCATACTCAACATCATACTGACAACGATGCCCGACATGAACAATTGGACGACGAGGATTTTGAGACTCTTCGGCGCTTCAATATTGCTGCACTAGCAACGGGTGGTGTACTACCTGAGGTTGACGATACCACTATAGTCAACGATGATGTTGCTGGAAATAGGGACGATGGCAGTGAGATTGATGATAGCCTACACTCTCAAGATTCAACTCCTGGCCAGGATCACGATATCGGCCAAAACATCAACCATGGCGAAGGCCCAGACGCAGAGTCGGAATCAGAACAAACGCCAGAGGAAGCTCCTGGGACAGAACCAGAGACAGACCCTCTTCAAGAAGAAGAATCAGAAGAACTCGAAGACGAAGAACCTCCTGTCGATACAGAGGCAGAGCCAGAACAAGTAGAGAGTCCCATAGGGAATCCCTCCATTCTCGCTACCACCCCTTTTCCTCCTGCCCCAGTCCCTGAAACAACAGAGTGCATCTCCTGCAGCGACGAACTTATTAAACCCGAACTTTTCGAATCGTCATGCTCCCACTCAATCTGCCGCACATGCCTCCCAAACTGGATCGAGACGTCTTTGCGAGACGAATCCAGCTTCCCTCTCAAGTGTTGTGGGCAAATCATACCCATCACCCTTGACAACCCTCTGATCTCCGAAGAGCAATTTGATGCATATGAAGCCAGGCGGGTTGAGCTAGAGACACCCCGTCGCACTTACTGCAGCGATACTACATGTGCAGCCTTCATACCATTACGATCCATAGAGGCCGGAATTGCGCGTTGCCTTCATTGCGAGAAGCAAACGTGTGTCGAGTGCAAAATGGAGAGGCATGCGGGTGTCTGTATTAAATCGGAAGAGGACCAGACACGAGAAGTCTTCGCTATGGCAGAAGTCGCGGGATGGAGGCAGTGTGCGCAATGCCATCATATGGTATCGCTCATTACCGGCTGCAACCACATCTGTAAGTTTATGATGCTTCTTCTCCTCGCCCTATTTATCTCGTTGGCTTCTACTTGCTGACCTGATCCCGTCCAGCTTGTCTTTGTGGCTTCCAATTCTGTTACGTCTGCGGCGAAAGATGGAAGACATGTAGATGCCCTCACTTCGACGAGGCCAACCTGTTCAACCGAGCTGATGAATTTGCTGCTGGTCGACGACGAGTGGCCAGGAACGCTGTGCCGCCTGGCAGGGCAATTGTATGCCGTCATCGAAGGGTAAGAAGAGACCAGGGAGAACATAGGTGCAATCAGTGTAACTTTGTTCTGCGGCAGTTCATCCTGCACTGCCTAGAGTGTGGTCTGGATGTGTGTTACAGATGTAGCAGAATCTAGCAGGAACTTGTGCGATGGTACAGAAGAATATGTTTGGAGGTTATGTGTGGTGACTGAACTTGGTACAGGCTAGCTGTTCACCTGAATGTTGCTATTTGGACCATATTGGAGGAGGATCTCGAGTACAAGGCAATGTACTGACATATATCTGCGCAGTTCATATACGCAGCAATGTCGAACCAAGATACAAATACAGCAGATACGTTAGATACACCAAGATGACAAATACTCAAGTATTGCTGTCTATGTATTTAAAGAAATTAGAAAATCTTGAGAAATAATTGAGGAAAGTCTAAGATCCATTGCCAAAATACGAGCGATGACAGCCAATTCTTTTACACCCTAGGCCCCCAAAGTCGAGCCCTCTCAGCCTCAAACCCAGCCCTATCCTCAGCAGTAGTCTTCAAGAACCCAATCTCCTTCCAGATATGGATGTACTTCCTGACCAAATTCTCGGAAACAGGCCCAACAGCAGCTAAAGACTTGGAATGCTCGAGGGTGTGCTTGACATCGAGAACAAGTCCACCGCAAGCCATGCGCAGATAAGTCTCTTCCAAGAAATCGGCCAAGAGTGCGGCGGGGTTGTCCTGTTGAGGAGCCTTTCGCACGAGGTCAAGCCAGTCTTTGAAGGGGACTTTGTTGGGAATGCGGAGGACTTCGGAGAGAATGTTGTTGACATCGCGCCATTGTTGTCCAACTGGGTTGTCGATGTGGTAGATGGGGTACGACGTTGTGTCGGACAAGACAAGATCAGTGAGGGTATCAGCGATGTCATTGACAGGGGTCCAGTTGAGGTTACCATCAACATCGGGCAGAGCGTTTAGAGTCTGCGAAGACTTGATGAGGAATCCGAAATGCTCCATGGGGTTCCAGTAACCACTCGTCTTGGACCCAGCGATCTGACCAAGACGAACAACCATAGGACGGAATCGGCCGGGGAACTTGTGAAGAGTCTCATCAAGCATCCTTTCACAACCCCATTTCGCTTCTGCGTAACCATTACCAAGAAGCGAGTCGATGGTAGCTCTCTGCTCAGGCACAACAATCTTACCAGTCTGGCCAGCAGCAAGACCCCATTGACCAACAACTCCAATGGAAGATACCATTTGGAAACTGAACTTGAAGTCCTCAGGACGCCCGGAAGCGCACTCTCGACTGAGATCGAGAAGATTGCGGAAGACTTGGAATTGTGACTCGAAGCCAGAGAGAGGACGCTTAGCGCTCATGGGCCAGGCGTTGTGGATGATGTGCGTTGCCGATTGAGTCATGCTGGCATAGTCACTGTCAGAAAGTCCCAGCTTGGGCTTAGAGGTATCCGTTGCGTAGATCTGTAGCTTTGACTTGAGGTTTTCTGGAAAGCGGATGCCCTTGTCCCTCATGGCCTTGTACTGGCGGGTCGATGGGTCTTCTCTGTTCGCACGGTTGAGGCAGATGATGGTGCGGACTTCTTCGAGCTGTGCAAGGGCGTAGACAAGGTGACTTCCGAGACCGCCCGATGCTCCGGTGACGAGCACGACGTTCTCGTTCTTGCCGGGACGGGAACCAGAGGGGTTTGAGGTTGGCGCTGAGAAGCCGGCGGTGTGTTTGTGAACAAGATCGCTGATGGCTTTCTCCCGAATAGATAGAGTGGATATATCGCTGTGAGCAATCGAGACCTCTTCAGCAACAGCTTCAGAGACAACAGGTGCTGGGATATCCGCAGGTAGATTTGCAGGAACAGTTGAGGAACTGTTCGATAAGCCCATCTCCTTTGCCAACATGGCTCTCAGACCAGCCACAGTCTGGCAATCCATGAACAACTGCTCATGCCCAACATCCAACCCGAAAGCATCCTGGAATCGACTTGCAATGACCAGCGACAGAAGCGAGTCAACGCCGCAATCAGCAAAGTTCGTATCATCATCAAGATCAGCCCTCGCAACACCACTCTCCTCAGAGATGATCTCAAGAGCACGCTCAAACTCAATCTCGATGGAATCCGCGAACTCTTCCTGTAGCTCCGGTGTAGCACTTCCGCCTGTGCCAGACTCGCGACCTGAATCGCTAGCCGCTGAGGAGGAGCTTCCGCTGACGTCTTCTTCGGAACCCTGCAGGAAGGCCTTGAGGTCTTTGACGGTTGGGTGCTCAAAGAAGAGCGCGTTGAAGTCAAGGTCTATGTCGAGCTCCTCTTGAAAACGAGCAGAGATGGTGAGGCCGAGCAGAGAGTCGACGCCTACGTCTGAGAAGGTGGTGCTGTCGGTGAAGTCGGCGATGTCGATGCCGCTCTCTTCAGAGATGATGCGGATCGCTGTTGTGAACCTCTGCGGCTCAATCTTGGCGATGGGCTTACTCTGTGTATTCTTGGGAGGTGTATCCTTCGGGACTGGAGGAGTTGTGTTACGGGGTTGGTCTTGAGTCTGGCGCTGAGGTTGAGTCTTCTTGCCGCTCTCTATTGAGAGAATGACCCTGAGGACTCGCCGCGGAACACCTTGGATCTAAGAGAAGTCAGTATCAAGTTGCGATGCTTCAGTGAAAGTCTGGTTACTTACCGCAATCTGCCCAAAGAATGCAACAACCCTCTCGCCGTCGAAGATGGTCACATCACCGTACCAAAGCTTGTCCTTTCCTTCGTGCATCTGGGTGTACGTGGTATAAGCCTTGTCAAAGTCCAAAGACTCGAACAGCTCAAGAGAGCCCCAGCCATGGTTCATGTAAACATCCACATCAATGTCAGTCTTATCATTACAGTTCATAGCAAAACCACAAGACTGAGTGAGAGCGTCGATAACAGCAGGATGAGTGTGGAAGTCGCCGTCACGTTTAACAGTGCCGAAACTGATCTGGCTTGAAGCTTCCAAAGTCTCACTGTTAAGGACAACCTCGTCGATGGCGCGGTAGTCGTCGTGGAAACGAGCCAGAGGACGGATCATGCGATAAGCCATGGGGCGATTGAAGCGTGCGCTCTCACCGGTGGTGATTTGGTTGCGCAGGGCTTGCATTTTCTGCCTGGTATCACGAGCCTGGATCTGGAGGACTTGTTGATGGGTGCGGTCTTTAAAGCGGACGACACAGCTGGAATGTTGTTGGAGGCAACCCTTGTTCTGGAAGAAGATTAGTGATGAATGCGAATAAAGATGCTTTTGGATACTTACGTCAAAAGACATGAACTTCATCGCCACAGATTGAGATGACCAATCTGCCTCAGCATGAGCTTGGACAGGCTGTTTTGAGCCATCGCCGCGCAGGATCAAAGCTTTAGTGATATCCATGTCCGAAACAACAACCATATCGTCCTTTTTCTGGGGCTGGTATCGCTCAAGCAGGTACTTGCCCAAAGTCAAGGCCATGTCTGCGTAAACAGATGGGGTGCAAAGAGGGATGCCATCGACTTCATGTCCTTGAACGAGAGGGCTCAAATCCTTGTGAGCAATGTCTGCCTCAACAACAATGTGCGTCTTCTTGGAATCGCCGCTCTCCTCAACAACGTTGTGGATAGTCGTGCTCTCAAGTTTTGGCGCATTGTTAATGATCAGAGGAGGGTCGCCCTTGCGCAGCGACCAATCGTTGACGTATTGCATCCAGTATTCCTTGAGATCCCAGCTATAAGCGGGAAGAGGAACGACGCAATGAGCGTTCGGGAAGTTGCTCTGATATTCAGCCCAGTTGATGCTTGCTCCGGCATCGTAAAGACTCTTGAGTGCACCAGCTAGCATCTCCCACGGTGTTCTGCCGCGGGAAAGTGAAGCGACACAAGTTATCTGCTGGTTGAGGGTAGGCTTGATCATACCTGCAACCGCAGGGTGAGGACCAACTTCGACCATCATGGATTGGTTGGTGACGACTCCATCGCGATAGGCAGTAGTCAATGCGGAAAGCATGTTGACAGGTTGGCGAGAGTGCCTTGCCAGGTAGGAAGCACTGAAAACATTGCCGTCTTCGATAACACTGCCATCTAGCGGACAAAGGACCGGAATGTTTGGCGCGGAGAAGGTCACCTTGCTGGCAAGCGCCTCAATATCTGACACCATCGGCTCCAACTGAGATGAGTGGAAGGCGTAAGGGACCTTGAGGAGTGTAGTTTTGAGGTTTGCTGCAGTGAGAAGTTCTTTGAGCTTAGCGATCTGCTCGTTTGGTCCAGCAAGAACAGTCTCGATAGGAGAGTTGATACACGCAGTCTCATACTCCTGACCCTTCACAGCCTCAGCGATCTCCTCCTGGGGCCCCTTCACCACGAGCATAGCATGTGTACCACGAGTGCACTTCTGCTCAAGCAATTGGGCTCTACCCCCGACAAGGAAGAGCGTATCGGTATCTGAAAGAACCCCAGCGACATTGAGAGCAGCATATTCGCCAAGACTGTGTCCGACAACAGCAGTGGGAACAATGCCCCAAGAAGCCCAGAGTTTGCTCAGTGTAATCTGGAGACAAACACTGGCTAGCTGCACAAGTGAGGGCGCAAACTTGCTAACATCTGGTTCTTCGGATTCAATGAAGGGAAGCATGGAAGGGAAACCGAGATTCTTGGCAATCTGATCAAGTTGAAAAAGCTCATTGCGCACGAAAGGATTTTCCTCGAAGAGTTGCTTTCCCATTCCAGGGTATTGCGCTCCCTGGCCGGTAAAGGTGAAGATGACCCTGGGCGCACTCTTGGGACGGCTGACACCAGTGTTGTTCAGAAGAGCGGTTTCAACCTTGGAGCGAATCTCTTCGGCTGTGGCGCCTGTGAAAAGAACTCGGTGTTGGTGGTGGATGCGACGAGCTGTGCTTGTGTAAGAGAGCTCAGGTAGAGATACCTGGGTGTTCTCTCTGAGAAACTTGAGAAGAGACCTTAGATTGCCTTGTAGAGAAACACCACTCTTGGCAGTAACAGCAACAGGAAACTGAACTCGTGAGTCAGATGCAGAAGGGAGTAGTTTCTTAGGCGGCGCGTCTTGAATCAACAAGGCCGAGTTTCCGCCCGCAGCACTGAAGTTGTTGACAAAGACACGTCTAGGACTCTCAACACTACCTTTCTCCCAAACAGTCGGCTCAAGTGCAATACGAACGTTGCGCTGCTCAAGGTCGGTTGGAAAGCGGTGGTTGATCTTAGTCTTGATGCCGCAATGCGGAACGATTGTGTTCTTCTTCATCATCTGCAGGACCTTGATGACACTGCAGACACCCGAGGCAGCTTCACCGTGGCCTATATTGGCTTTAGCTGAGCCGATGTAGAGCTTTTGATCACTTGTTCGAGCGACCTTGTCGTGTGTTATAGGCGGTGCGAATGTTTCCAGGACGCTGGACATTTCTGTAGCGTCGCCGGCTTGGGTACCTCTACGAAACGCATCAGTAAACGAACCACTGGCAGTAAGCTAGATGAGGCAGGATTTACTTACGTTCCATGCATCTCGACATAGCTAACTGAATAAGGATCAACAGCAGCTTCATTCAGGATCTTGTTAAAAATAACCCGCTGGGCACCAACATGCGGACGAGTGATCGACTCCGACTCGGCAGAGTGGTTCGTGTACGCACCAAGAACAACACCCAGAATAGGATCATTCTCAGCAAGAGCATCGTCGAGTCGCTTGATGATGATAGTGGCGACACCCTCACCACGACAGTACCCATCAGCGCCGTCGTCGAAAGTCTTGCAGTTTCCAGTTCGCGAAAGGAAGTGCCCGCGATCAAGACCAGCATGGAAGTCAGGGTTAGTAAGGACATTGGTACCGCCGGCAATCGCAGTATCAACGTCGCCTTGCCAGAGGGCGTTACACGCGAGATGGATACCAGCCAAACTAGATGAGCACGCTGTGTCGACGGCGTAGCTGGGGCCGCTGAACTTGAAGAAGTAGTTGATGCGGCCAGGAATAAAAGCTCTGTTACCGCCGGGGATGAAGTAAGTATCGATATTCTGGGCGCTGTTGGTCTCCAACCAATCGTTGCTGGTAACGCCGTAGAAGATACCCACGCGATCAGGACGAGTGGACGGGGTTGCATCTGGAACAATGCCTGCTTGCTCAATCGCTTCATAGGCTGTCATGAGAGCCAGTCTCTGGGCAGGATCGATCTGAGGAGCCTCTCTTGGTGAGATGTTGAAGAAACGAGCATCGAACTCAGCTGGGTCGTCTAGCCAGCAGCCAAAGGGTGTAGCACCCGTATTTTTCGTCTGGCCAGTTGGGTCAACATGGGTCTTTTGGTCCCAGCGAAGACTTGGGACGGGTTTGTGAACATCTAGACCTTGGTAGAGAAGATCCCAGTAAGCTTCGTTATCTTTGGCGCCGGGGAACCGACCAGACATTGCAACGATGGCGAGCTTTGGCTTGCTGGTGCCAGACTCTGGTACACTCTGGACCTTGCTCTGATCTTTCTGTCCTGATGTATCAGGAATAAGAGAGCGTAACGATGTCTTCTTGAGAGCAGTGTAGATGAGATGCTCAGCGGTAGTACCAATTGGCACAACTGAGAACTGCTCAGAACAAGCATCCGCCAAAGAAGCCTGGACATCATCAAAGATGACGCCCCAGCGAAGAGGTTGAAGTAAAGCCTGCGCAACAGCGTCCTCTAGGAGCGTTGCGAAACTTCGCTCCTCGGGCTTGAAGCCTGTGCTTGAGAGAAGAGGGATCTGCTCAGACAGAGCGGTGGCCTTGTTGAGCATCAGGCTGGCAACAATACGTCGTGCATCTTCCTTGGAGTAGAGATGAGGTGCATGGTATGCGCCATAGATGGGAATGCTTCTGGAGGTAACACCCTTAGTAACGAGGAACTGTGTAAGTTCAACAAGACGCTTGGGCGGGCCGCTGACGGTGATGCCGTTTGCTGCGTATGCGCTGACGTAGGGCTTGCTGGTCAAGGGCATATCCTACAGGACATAGTCAGTAAAGGTAACAACAGCCTGATGAGGGGAAGTACTCACATGAGAGTCACAAAACTCTTTCAACATGGCGGAAGCCTTCTGTCCGGGAACAAGGACCGCCCAACTCTGACTGAGATCTTGAGAAGGGTCGACTCTCCGGGCTGTGTCTGTGACAAGCAAGCCTGTTCGGAAAGCAGCAATGACAGAAGATACAGCCATGGTGATCAGATCTGCTGTGAAGCTACTACAGCTAACTGCAGCTGCTGCAAAGGCACCTGTGCAGAGACCGACAACCCTTGTATTCTGGGCATCATATGAAGCAATACTCGCTTGACTATACTAGTTATTATCACACCACCTAACACTATTGTATCGTATCGTTAACATACCTGATAAATGCACCAAGCTGATACAAAGTCGTCATCGCCATGTCCAAAGCAACACATCGCCTACCGCTCTGATCCCAGAGGAGAAGATCCTCCTGACAGGTGAAGCGAGGGAGGTCCTTGCGAACACTATAAGGGAGTCTGAACAGATCGGCACGGATGCCATTGTAGGCCTGGCCCAGGAATTCTTGAAGGAAGAGGTTGTCGCGCTTCTGGAGAAGGTTCTTCAGGTGAGGCTGGATCTCAAAGGTTTGGTCTCCGAAGAGATAGAGCTTGAGATGAGAAGCCATGACAAAGGTGTTGAATCTTTTTAGTTTGTTAGAATGGGTGGTTGAAGTCTATGTTTATTGTCTATCGTTGTCTATCATCAAAGTGTTTGAAGCGAATGGGTTTCTTTTATCTCCTCGCTCAATCTTCTTGCCTTCTATCTGACTTCATAATCCCAATCTCACCGTCATCGCCAATATCATCAATCATACCCAGACTCCTTCCTCGGAGCCCGGATAGGAGTAAAATCTGGTTTATTCAATGCCGTCATCACTACCTTGTCTTTCGGTAAATCTTGAATATTGCCTTTCTCCGAACTGAGCCTCATCTTACTCCTGATAACGCGATCTCACCAGGTCTTCCAAAACAAGACCTACTTGACCCTATGTTACACAAGTTCAGCCTTGTCGCTGTATGACTGATGTCAATCACTGTAAGACGGGGCCCGAGTCGTCGGGGTCTCCCGGGGATTCGTTCGGCAACTCTACTTCAGCTCGGGAATGTCGTGTCGCAGAAGCTTTACTTCCCCAAGGAGTTCGGACGCCGTGAAACTTGATCTTGGACTGGTCAATACTGGAAATGTTGCCTTTACAAAACCTGAATTGAACCTCATGTATATGTCGAGTTCCCCTCAATCAACGAGGTTAATTGAACAAACAACTACCACCCTACAGCATCGAAAGTGCAAAGATGGACAAGACACATAGGGACGCTGTCATAGAGCATGCTGCGCAGATTAAGCACTTCGTGCATGATCCTCATAGCTTTCTCACTGAGCTCGTTGTTCAGCAACAGCAGTACCATTGCATTGGCTGGCTTTGCCACTTCGATGTACTGTCATGCATACCGTTACCCCCGAAATCGATAGCCTATTCTGATGCTGCTGCCAAAGCCCAAGTGCCGTTGACTCAGCTACAGTCAGTCGCGCGCATGGCCATGACTGCAGGCTTTCTTAGCGAGACACGCGATGGTCAGCTCTCGCATAACGCCCTGTCTATGCACTTTGTTACAGATGTCGACATGAGAACACAGCTCTTATACATGTTCAACCAGACTGTCCCAATCATGGCTGCTTTGTCAGAAGCCACCGAGAAATGGGGCGACACTTCGGCGACCAATAAGACAGCTTATAATGTAGTCCATAAGACGGACAAGCCATTTTTCGAGTACCTCAAGACTCGACCCGACTTCAATCAGGCTTTTCATGCTTTTATGAAGAGCAGGGCTGTGTCGCATACAGGTTCGAATGTCGAACATCTTCTCGATGCGTTTCACTGGAGGTCACTGGGCCAAGCAAAGGTTGTTGATGTGAGTTTCTCATTTTTGTAAATAGGTGGTGGTCACACTGACAATGCATAGATCGGTGGGAGCGGTGGCTCTACTGCCATTATGCTGGCGACATCGTATCCCCAGCTCAATCTCGTCATAGAAGACCTCCCAGAGCCTCTCGAAACTGCCAAAGCTCGTGTTTCCGAGCTCCCAGAGGATGTGGGAAGCCGTATTGAGATAGTCGAATACGACTTCTTCACACCCCAGCCAGTCAAGCATGCAGACGTGTACTTGCTGCGCACGATCCTCCACGACTGGCCCAACACCAACGCTGTCAAGATCCTGCAATGCGTGGTAGAGGCAATGGGCCCGTCGAGCAGGCTGCTGATCATGGACATGGTCCTGCCCAAGCCAGGTTCTGGCTCGAGGACATTTGAAGCAACTCTGAGGCAGAAGGACCTTACCATGATGCAGACATTCAATGCCAAGGAACGGGAGGTTGAGGAGTGGAGCGCTCTTTTGAACCAGGCTGATGCGCGGTTGAAGATTCGGGCTATTGAAAGGCCGGCCGCGAGTGAGTTGTCTGTTATTGAAGCTGTGTTGGAGGATGAGTTTGGAGAAGACCTGGTCTGGTAGATTAGTAGTAGATATAGAGTCACAAGACACTTACTTCATACTTTGTCCTATAGACTCATGAATGTTTTCGTCAGTGACAGTTGGATATTTTGAAGCTCATGCCGAAGTCAGTAGCTAGTAACAGATGTGTTTGCAAGCTAGATGTAAACATAAGTGCGATCATGTGCAAGTCCGAGAGCATGCAGGCATGAGTTTCATACTCGTATCTCATACAAGTGCATATGGCAGTTTCATAGTTACGGTTTAAATGAAACGACTCATCCGCGCTGAACACTAGAGACCCAAAGATAGTCGTTTACTTCTTAAGCCAAACACACACAAAAAAGAGCTCAATTATACTCGTCTGCCAGTCTATAAACTCTCATCACAGCAACCAAATCAAGCCCAGTCTCCATCCTGCAGATCCTCCAGCTTCTGACCCGCCTTGATCTGCTCCTGCACCTCCTTCATCGTCCAATGCCTATACTTATGCCCCTTGGGAAAATTAGTATTATGCAGCGGAATCTCCCCATTACTGGTAACATGGTGAAGAGCCTCGCAGAACTTCTCATACGCATACGCCTCGGGATCATGCGACCAAACCCACTTGGGATAGCGAGACCGAATAAGCGCTGGGTTCTTAGCAATCGCGTCCCAGTCAGTATTCTGCTTGAGCTGCTGGTTCACAAACCCCATCTTCTGGCCGCACGAAACCCTCTGGAAGCGCAGTTTGTTATACGTGCGGGTAGCGTTCGCAGCTTGGGCTTTACCGGCGAGTTGCAGACAGGTAGCCAGAGTGACGCCGTCTTCGATTGCCTGCGTAGCGCCGTTGCCAGAGGTGGGCAGAAAGGCGTGGGCGGCATCGCCGAGTTGGACGACGCGGCCGCCGGGAGACGTCCACTGCTCGTGGGGATCTCTAAACTTGAGCTGCCAGTTCACGACGGAGCCTTTGGGGGCGGTTTTGATGAAGGCTGCTACTGCGGGATGGACGGCGTTGTTCTTTTCCATAGCAGAGATAACTTCAGCTGGGTCGACGTCTGGAACCCAGGATTCGCTGGCTGATTCATCGTGCTGTAGGTTTGTCAGAGGTTGAAGCTGGGGATTGAATAGGGGTGACTTACAGAGTGGATGAAGCTCCAGAAAGCGATGTCGTGAGTCAGCGCTACCATGTTGTGGGAGCCATTGCTGCAAATTGTTAGCCCATAATGTCACAAACAATAGACAAGGCAACTTACCCAAGCCAGAATTGCCAGATGGGCTGGTCGCCAGGCTTGAAATTCCACATCTCCCGTACTTGAGGATCCTTCAACGCGTGCTCAACCGGATATCCCGCACGATAGATAGCCTTCCCACTGGTAGTGAGATCCTTCGGCATACCAGGCACGATAGTATTAGACTTGGTACGCAGTCCATCGGCCGCAACAACAATATCGGCGGCGCGCTTCTCGCCGTTCTCGAGAACAAGACCACCAACACCCTGTTCAAGATCTTCCCAGAACTCAACAACCTTGCATCCCCATTCGACTTGAATACCCACGCGCTCCGCTTGTCGGAGGAATGCGCGGTACAGCTTGATACGACTGTGGGCATTCACAGACGGAAAGCCACGTCTGCCTTCGAGATTCTCAGGATCATTGAACATTGGTGGCGCAGGACCCCAGATACGCTCGCCGGTCTGCCTATAGTACGACATGGCAACATCATACTGGTTCTCTTCGATCTCGTAGCCCATTTCAGGCCAGTGTCTAAGAAGGAGGATAGCGCTGGGCTGGATCTGGACATTGTCGCCTGTCCAGACAGGGCCTGCGCTACGGTCCAGGACACGGACGGTATGTCCTTTGCGCCAGCATTCGAGAGCGCAGGTTATGCCACCTAAACCGGCACCAGCGATGAGGACACTGATACCGGTCTCGGGGTAGCGCATGACTTGGAGGTCTATACCCCGCTTGATGGAATCATTGAGACGGTCTTGAGCAGTAGTAGGTGTTTTGGTGCTTTGGTGGTTGCCGTTGGCAGAGCCGTTGGGTTTCTCGTTGATAGACATGTTGGCAGACTTTACTCCAGGAGAGTCTGTGCCGTTTGGCTGTGCAATTCCCATATCGTCTGGTTGCATAATACTGTAGTAATAGGAAGCAGGAGAAATGAATCCAAGTTAATTGCTAAAGTCGATCCTGCTATTCAAGCTGGCATTTCTTGTACTTGAAGCCAAGAAGGCCAAGTGCACTTGGAGTCTTGGCATTATATTGTCGACAGCGCCACAACATTCAGCTCCTGTATGCGCAACATGAGTCCCCGAAACGTTCCCGGTGGAGTCCCCATGAGGATTCGAGTAATCGCCCGGTGAAGCGAGTCGCCTAGCACGGGTGACAGATCTCACGATGATGACCCGATGACACTAAAAAGGGATCGAAGAATATGCTCTTTCAGATCCGATACGTCATGTGTGCTTATGCCAGCTAGAATGCTGTAACTCAAAAAGATATGGTACATTGATAGATCTTCGAAATGACACTGAAGCCACTTTCTCGATTCGGGACCCGGAGTCTGACCTGTTGAGCCTCCATTACTGGCACTAAGTACGGGCACAATATGACACGCCTTCTTCCGCTCCAAGCAGGCAACGGTGACACAAAGCCGACCGCTGGAGATTAAATCGTCACGGTTTCCGAGTACCGAGGCTTTGGTCCATTGACACAACGCTCGTTGAAGATGTGCCACTACTAAGCGAAAAAACAGTTGGGCTTGTTCACTTCAAACTGGTCAATGTAGTCAACAAATGCTCATTTTCGGTGATGTTTAGTTGAATCTAATAACTAGCCGTCAATGATGTCTATAGTACAAAGCACTATTATACATTGGTGACTTTCGTCACTAACAACCCTCTCATCTCTCAACACCTGGTGTATCAGCAATCCTGTACACATACTTGACCGCACTGACAGTCCCATTCTTCAAGTTAACCAGACCCTTCTCAACGCCTTCCAATCCACCTGGAATAATCTCCTGTGGCTGTGCCTTGAACCAGCCTTCTTCAAGACCCTTGCTGAAGTATCTTGTGAACACATACCCAAAGTCCTTCAGATCCGCATGTACACTCGCCACGGTGGTAACCGATTTTTGAATAGTCTTTGGAATATCAGAATAACTTTGCGCCGGAATGATAAGTGTGATGTTGCCAGTCTGATTATCGAGAACATCGCAGATAGTCTGGTAGGAACCCATCTCAGACACTGCGTCGAAAGCATACTCCAGATTTTCTCCCTTGAGCGAGGCGCTGATCTCTTTGATCACTGCATCACGACCTTTTCTGTAGTCTATCACTGTGTCACCTTTGTTTCTGTCGATTAGTTTCTCAACGTGCTCTTGCGCGCGGCCTGCGACGCAGATGAGGGGGTGGATGTTTGAACGGCGGGCGAGCTGGACGGCATATGAGCCGACGGCTGAAGATGCTCCCCATATGACGAGAGGAATTCGCTGAGAGTCTGAGACTGGTAGCCATGGTTCTGGAAGACGAAGACGTGCGTAGAGAGCACAAGCCGCTGTAAGTGCGGTGAATGGAATTGCAGCTCCCTCTGAAATGGCCATTCAGATCAGCCGTGGTGCATTTATAGTAAGATCAATGAAAACTTACCTTCAAAGGAAGTATTGTCTGGTAGTCGAAAGGTAGTGTAGGCCCAGCTTACTCCGTACTCAGCATAACTACCCCCAGGCTGCTTCCCTTCATGCATCGCTGCAACGCGATCACCACGTCGAAACTCAGTGACTCCTTCACCAACCTCATGCACAATACCCGAGTGATCATCGCCTTGGTTGCCGGTTCCTTTTGCGCCCCAATACTCGGGTCGTTTCCTGTAAATCGTCAGCTTCATGTGCCTGAGACTGAGAAGCAATAGACTGCTCACCAATCTTTGGGGTTACTGCCCGCAAACGCAATCTTGGTCACAACTTGGCCCGGTCCTGCTTTTGGTATCGGACTGTCGATAATCTTGACCTTGGGGCCTCTTGACACGATAACTTCTTTCATGGTGCTTATAGCTCTGACATGCGATGAGAGTGCCTGAAGACGATCAAGTGAAGCACGATTACGCAAGTGTGAAAACATTTCCCATATCACTTCTCAGCGCAATTGCTTGACAAAGAGAACAACACTTACAATACCGCGATGTATTCTCTCAGAGAAGATTGCTACACAGTGATTCATCATAGCTGTCTTTGCTGTGCAACTCGACTTACACGCGAAGCGGAGCTTGAACGGGTTAAGTCCGAACAGCGAAACCAACAGCGAGAGGCCGAATACGGCGTAGCTTCAAGGCATTTGGCCCTGTGGAACCAGTCGGTCGGGAATTGAGAATTTTAGTTAGTGCCGAGGCGCGAGAATGAAAGAGCCAATGAATCTGACGTGAAACGTCTTACAGCGTTTACGAGCTTATTTTAGGTGAGAGTGCTGACGGGTGATCGAATGGTGGGGAGGTGGAAGATCTGAAGCTACAGTGAGTGGGTGTGTGAAAGTTCAGATAATTTCCTCTCTTCTATAGGTATTTTAGGTAAGATGATATAGTTTCTATTGAACCCCTTTATCAAATATAATCGTACATAATTTTAGGGTGACGTTGTGTATAAATGATGCTCATCATTGTACGTTTATGCATCTCCGTATTCCGATTTTTGTATGGAACTACAAACTCCCGTACCCGCGAAAGCCTTTACCTTAGAAGAAGTGCATCGGTCGAATTACAGAAACACGACAATCTGGTGGTCAAGAACGAGGAACCAGATGAAAAGATTCCGTAAATACTCTTGCAACTTTAAAGAATTGTACGTATTTATTGACATGATGGTATTCCGTCGCCTTCTAAATGTTTTAATGTCGCTACCCTGTAACTTATCACATGTAGACTACTCGTAAACCCACCGTCTTCAGCCTCTTCAGCCCTCTAAGACAGCAGTGTTCCACCCGTAGTCTCAACAACACTACCAGAAGCGTTCTTGTTCTTCATCAAGTAAACATATGCCTCCGCGACATCCTCAACCTGCCCAATAGCCCCAGTTGTCATTCTTCCCTTGAGACGGGCAGTGACATTGTCCCAGTATCCGATCTGTTTGACATGGTCCCAGAGCTCTGTTTCAATCGGACCTTGCGCAACGGCGTTGACGCGGATGGGAGCTAGATCGACTGCCAACCCCCGGATCATACCGCGTAGACCCGAGAGGTAGGAGTACATGACCGTCCAGTCCTTGCTGCAATGCTCCGTGGCACCACCCGTGGCAACGGTGAAAGATGAAGCGTCGCTCTGGTTCAGATGCTCGCGGAGCTGTTGCGCAATCACAATAGGCGCGAAGAAGCGCACAGTGCCAGCCTGTCGTATATCATCCAGTGAGAAATCCTCCAGCTTCCCAACAGCAAGCTTGTCGCCCGCCGTGAAGACAACGTGATCGAGCTTTCCAGACTTGGCGACCTCTGCGAAAAGGTTCTTGACCTCGGCGGTGAGGGTGTCGGGCGAGCCAAGGTTACAGGGCACCCCGTAGAGCTGAGCCTTGGCGGACTCGTTATTTGCCTTGAGGCGCTCGATGGCGGTGGAGATCTTGGACTGCGACGACGATGAGATGAAGACGGAGGAGGCGCCGTTCTGGATAGCTGCTTCTGCTACACCAAAGCCAATTCCTGAAGAACCGCCGATGACGAGGACGCGCGAGCCTGCGAGCTTGGAGACGTATTTTCCGAGCGATGCTGCCATTTTGACGGTGCTTGTTGATGAATAGAAGCTTTTCGGGAGCGGTTGATGAGGGGAAGTTTTGGGAGTATTGGTGGCTATTAGTAGAACGAGAGAAAGAGAGGTGCGAAGGAAAGGGAGAACTGTTATTGAGCTCTTCAATAGGCCCTTTTATGTGTGGTTGGTTGTGATGGCTGAAGCAAACATGGCTTATACTAAGTTCTATTGTTTGCCCAACCCCTTACTGTGTCTCTCATTTCGCCTGCCACACAACAGCGATACAGCGGTCTTCCAGCGATTGAATGGGACTGCACAGAAATGGACTGTCTCGGGGTCC
Organism: Fusarium tricinctum; assembly: GCA_020744515.1. Lineage (NCBI taxonomy): Eukaryota > Fungi > Ascomycota > Sordariomycetes > Hypocreales > Nectriaceae > Fusarium > Fusarium tricinctum. The sequence goes on from JAGPXF010000006.1 coordinate 3,865,028, forward strand.
GGATTGACCCATGCCGTTTGTGATTGTGTAACATTAAAGGTCGGGTTAAGACAGTCGTACCTGCCCCGCCACGTGCATCGCGACTACTGCCAACAACTCGCGTCAATGCCTAAGAGCGAGGCCGAGTTTGGGTCAAAGTCGTCTAATCTCCCACCCCGCTATTACTGGGTAAAGTTTTGAGGTCATGATATGTTATAGGCTGATAGGGTAATAATTCTACAGTTGTTCTAATATATGATTCCATCTTCAGGTGACGTAGTCTTTAGTGAGATTTGTCTATATTCTGCATCCTTCATACAACAGCGTGAAGCGTCTGTCAAGGGAACCTGTTAGAAGTGACTGCATGTGCCTGTACAACAAATCTGGAGTGTTTCTTCTCTTGGAAATCGAGCAGCTGATAATCCTGACGTAAGATCAGCTCTCTCTTAACCTACCCCAAGAAAACCAGCTATCAACATCTGTATGTGTGCTATTCGGGAACAAATCAAGGTAACGTACACTCGGGTATCTACTTGAAATCAGGTATGTTGATAAGTCTCACGATATCCACCTACCGGTATTCCGGACCGTGTAAGACATGACCTGTATCATTCCAGATAACCTGTCGGCTTCCGAATTCCTTAGAGTATCGCTAGCAGAGTCATTGAACCATTGGCTCAGTGTGTCTTTGATCACCATAGTAAAAGGGCTTTAACAGTGGAAGAGGATCATCAATTTAGGTTTCACAAACGGAGCGATGAAGTGTCACATGATTTGAAATCACATGGAATATCAAATGATCGACGGTGAGATGAGGAATAAATCACGAGAATCGGCATGATTCTGCTCATGGATTGTGACACTATACTGCTACGTCACCTAGGGCCCCTGTATTCTAACAACGTGTCTTGTGCTGTACAGCTGGCGTCATCAGGCATTGCGTCCGTTGTGGTGACGTTCTTTGGGCTTGGAGGCTTTTGAAGTTTACGTCGACCAGGAACACACATTGAATATGATCACAAAGACAATGCAATCGATGTGAATATACTGTAATTCCAGTATGGGGTCAATTGGCGTGGCTGAGTTGCGTGTCTAGTATTATATATCCGTAAGGCGCTTAAACTTTAAGAGAGCGATAATTATCAAATGAGCTGACCTCCTCCTGTCCAAGAAATGAAGCGACTGATAAGAACAGTCATGTTAGATCCCCCTGTCCCTTTCTAATGTTCTGAATAATTGCCTGTAACTCCTCCCTCATATTCCTCACCGCCGAAGCATGCCAACCGGGCACTCCATCCTCACGTACAGAAAAAGAATCAAACGTGTCCATGACCTTTTCCGCCTTGCGCAACTCACGAAGAAGCACAGCTCTCTGCAGTGTTGCCTGGTCTTCATCGTCTAGATCCAGCATTCCCAGCTGGATCTTCATTGGCCGCAGTTCAACTCCTTCGGAGTGATAGCGAGCTGTCACGGCGACTCTGTACCAGAAGATGACCTTTGAGAGAATTGCACTGTGAAGCATTGCGATGTGCGGGTTTCGTCCGCAGGGACATTTGAGTAGGGGGCTGAGGTTGGCCAGTGCGGCTTTGTTGACTGATAAAACTGTGTCGATGCTTGGTGTTGAACATGCTTGTTTTGCCTGAATGCTGTGTGGTTGTTTGCATACGTTTGCACTTTGATCTGTGTTTGGGTGACAGTGTAGGGATCTCAACACTCTCAACGCCGTGGCCTCGCAATTGTGAGACTGCCTTGGACCTTGCATATTGCTTCCCAAAATGTTTCGAGCTCCCAAGGTTGTGGGTTTGATCGACGTTATTTGTTCTGAAGACAAGCTTAAGTCCGGTGATACCATGCCACTCGACTGAGACGGACTGGTATCTGACCAAAGACTAAGCGACTTCCATGGATCGGCCCAAGGTATACTGTTAATATCCTCAAAATCAACAGCAACATCGATGTTGTGAGACGCCCAGCTATCCAGCATGTCAAACTCGCTGTCTGTCTTCGCAGCCGACGATCCCGGTGTATGGCTGTAGTCCTCCCAAGCAAAGCCAGTCCCATACTGTGCACTCGCAAAATCGCCCGTCGTGAGTGAAGCTGTGTTGCTTGACCGCAGCATCTCAGATCCTGTCTTGCGATGTCGAGCTCTCTTCCCATGTCGTCTCGAAGCACTGTAATAGCACTGGTTTTCCTGTCCGTTATCCTCGCAGCGCTCGCATGGGTGAGTCCTGCTGCATCGCACCTTTGCCGTCGTACAAGCGTCGCAAGCCAGCCTCAGCCGGACAGACCGCGTGGCAGGTTGCGTGGAGATATCGTCCAAGGCTCGAAACGAATCGGACATCATTACGACAAAATATCGCTTGCGACGATGTTTCTTGGCAGGGTGAATATTTGGGATGACTTCAGGAGTTCTTGCACATATGTTAATCACAGCCCCTCGACCCTTAAGGGTGAATCCAAGCCGCCTTTCAGTGGGAGGTCCCAAACAGGCTCCATCCATCATCTAGTCTAAGCCGTCCTGCCGGCGTGGTAGGACGGTAAGCCGCTGGCTCACACCATTCTGCCTACGGAACACCCTTCATGACCACGATACTCAGCGATTGACCATTCGTATTATTGGGATCCGTTTGGAGAGGATTTAGATGCGTCACATTCTCTTCAACAAGGCTTGCAGTCACCGAATCACCAACAGCCAAATCTAGAGGCTTAAAACGTGTCGGCCGAAAGGAATGTCATCAAATTTGACTTGTGGTTCGAGATAATAACGCTTACAACAACATCTATTACGATAACCTACTCAAACCTAAGATGACACGGAAGATAACTGCTACTGTATCGCGGGACTCTCGGGGCGCGTTTGCAAAGACCCCCATTCAGACGAAAGATACTCTCTGAAGCGTAACGGATTCCGAGCGGACTGGAGCGGAACTCCATCTCATTCTGAGGCAGCTTAGAAGAATCTCTGGAAGCCAATCGGAACAGACGACTGTTGATGTAGCGTACAGTCATCTGACGCGCTACGCTATGACCTGGATGAAACATGATATATCACTTTTGTCAAGAAACATGACTTTTGCCTCTCCGATTTTCTACGGCCTCGCTGAGGAGAATCTGTTTGGTGATCTGCAAGGGCGCGTCGATTAATACGAGGGGACCGACAAGGCACGGATGAAACACAAGCGTTCTTGTGTTAACAATATCTCCGAGTGATGTCATGAATTCTGCAAGAAAAAGCCTCTTGGATAAAAGCGGGAGATATCTATCTTTCCATCCTGCTGTGTCCCACGTTGTGCAACTGTCTAGCAAGTTTGGAAGTTGGATACGGGTGTCATCTCATCACAGTTCTTAAAATACTGCTTAATAGAAGAACACGGAACTGGAATTGTAAGTGCAAACTATGGGGAAGAGAGAGGCCTCAATTCACATGAAAACGATGTGTAAGTTATATGTTAATCTTTGAGGCTTCAGACCACACATCATAGGCCAAGAAACCACCACGAACGGTAGAATATCACTTACAACGCCACTACTCGCTGACATGAGGGGCACTTCTTTGTCTAATTTGTAAAACGCCGGATGTTGTACAACCTAATTATCTGTAATCTTTCGAGGTTCTATCGTTGAGATGTCGTTCCCGCCGTGGCTCACCGGCCGCGTCTATCTAATCAACAAAACCCCAAGTGAGACAACCACTGTCGATCCCTTGAAGACACCCCAGCGGTCAGCAATGACATCCCTCCGCTTCCTCTCTCCGTCATCTCAGCAAATATTGCTCCGACCCCGACCCCGGCATAGTCGCGCAGTATCTAATTCTTCCGATTATGTATGTCTCTATTCTTGGTGCCCTTTTTGCGGCGACGGTCGGGAAATTGTCAGACGCGGTGGGGGTGCGACGCCACTCTGAGATCCCGGCTGTACGGTCTTTCTTCTACTCCGGCGGGCGGTACGTCGACGATGGCGAAGGGGGCCATGTCTTTCGGGACCAGATGTATGTCGAGAGACTTGTTCCCGCCACAGGCGCTTGGAAAGACACGCCCGTTGTTATGATCCATGGCGTGGCTCAGACAGGTACAGTGAGTTACATATGATTCGGAAGCCGTTCCACCGAGAACCTCCATGCTGACAGATTCTAGAACTTTCTAAACAAGCCAGATGGAGGTCGTGGGTGGGCATCGCAGTTCATCAGCCAAGGCTACGAAGTCTACATCGTTGACCAGACAGCCCGTGGGCGCTCTGCTTGGCTGCCGTCACATGAGGCTGAGAAGCCAATTATACTCTCCGCTGAGGCAATTGAGGTAGCCTTCACGGCCTCAAGGACTCATATGCTTTGGCCTCAGGCTATAAACCATACTCAATGGCCTGGTGCGGGCGTCAGAGGAGATCCAATCTTCGACGCGTTCTATAGCTCGAATGTACAGTTCGTCGACAACTCCACATATCAACAGACAGCCGTGCAAGCAGCCGGGGCCGCGTTACTGGACAAAATTGGAAAGCCAGCTATTCTCCTGGGTCACAGTCAAGGAAGTTTCATGCCTACTCTGATAGCTGATATGAGACCAAACCTCACAAAGGCTATTGTCCTCATCGAGGCAGCAGGTCCGCCTTTCAAAGACGAGATTTTTAACTTTGGTGGAGAGCACCCTCGGCCATGGGGGCTATGGGACGTACCAATTACATACGACCCACCTGTGACTGACCCAAAGTCAGAGCTTATTCAGAAGACTCATCCCCCGAGGGATAACCTTTCTACCGAGTGCATCCTTCAGGCCGACGAGCCCTCACCGCGTCGCCTGGTGAACCTTCAAGATATCCCTATTCTAATTGTCACTGGGGAAGCGTCGTATCATATGCCGTACGAGCACTGCACAGCTGCGTATTATCGTCAGGCTGGCTGTTCGAAGACAGATCTCATAGAGCTTGGTACCATAGGGATTCACGGGAATGGGCATATGATGTTTATGGAGAAGAATAGTGACGAGATTCATGCCGTCGTTGAGCAGTGGATCCGCCAGAGATAGCTGGATGATATCTTCAATGGCTTATGCAGTAGAAAGTCAAAGTGTGGCCAAGTCGACGAGAAAGCGAATTCGGGAAAATATCATTTTGCTGCCGTAGATAACACCGCGTTACTTCAAAACAGAGCCACTTGAATCCATTGGGAAACCGCCAAACATCTGCCCTCTTGCCCACATTTAGAGGTTTTCAAAAGACTGAAAACTATTTATGTGGTGTCTACCGCCGGTCGTAGACTGTTGATATTCTGTCCTTTTCATATCAATCACCATTATCTACCAACTTTGTCAAGCAAACCGAAAATGAATCGCTTTATACAAGACCAAACGCATCTGTCGGTTCAGCCACAGATCTCAGAAAACTCGACAATACTCCGACTAAACGTAGATATGGCGCAAGTGGACAGGGACTGTCGCTCTGCCAAAATGGCCCATGCCTTCGACTGTCAAGCTCGTTTTTCTGCTTGGCGAAAGTTATGGCTCTACCTGGCGCAGAGCCAGAAGCAAATGGGCGTGGCTCTCATCACCGACAAGGCCATTGAGCAGATGAAGAACAATCTCTTCATCACAGATAGTGATCTCAGAGAGGCTAGTAAAAGAGGCAACGCCAGCACCAGAGAGGTGAGTGTAACTTTTCGAGACATAAGGCCTTTAGCTAACAATTACTAGATGATCATGCTTGTAAGATACAATTTCTACTGCAGTGATTACCACTGGTAACTGACCTGTGATATAGCAAACGTTCTATTTCAGCAGGGCGGGAGGTCCATATACCGCCGGACAGATCAACTACGCTGTGCCGTTCGATTTCGTCTCGAGAAACTGCCACGCCATTCTCGTCCGCGAAGCTCTCGACATCTTCATCCCCAGGCTTCCACAGGTAATGCATAGCCTTAGAAAGTTTGCTGTCTCACACAAGTCCCGACCGGGTATATTCCACCCTTGCCGGCAATATACGCAGATTAGCACTTTTGGCAGGAGAGGTACGTATTTGGTGTCTATACATGTGGCATATTATACTGACTGCTTCCAAAGCTGCGGACTGGGTGCTCGATCTTGGACGGGATTTAATGATGTTGGAGAGAATACGGGATGACATCTTGCTGTGCGGTACTCAAGGTACCATGGTTGAGATGGTCGATCTCGCTCAAGTGTGAGTTGATACATCTTCCTATCCGAACTTTGACTTTCTAACGTGTGTAGACTCGGTGGCGACGTTAGATCGTGCGAAAAGCTTGACGTTCTGTTGTGTAAAAATGCTGGTTTCAAGGGGTGTTACGATGTAAGTAACGAGTACATTTCTTATTTGACAGATGAACTAACGGTCGTAGGCTAAGAGAATTTCCACTGGAAGATAGTAAGTTTCCAATGGGTTTCATCCTTAGTAACGACAAGTGCTAACGGATAATAGCGAAAGAGATCTTACGTTGGAAACAGGTGGCGCACTAGCTCAACTGGCCTTTGGTATTTCCAGAACGCTGACCGAAATGGCGTTTTTTAAAACAAAGCAAATGGATTCAAGGTCAAAATTAACGGTCAGTTCAATACGTTCCTTCTAAGCCCGTTATTGGTTACATACTAATCATGTCCCAAAAGATCGCCGAGCTGATAGGCAGAGCTAACGATCTTGCTTTGCGCATCGCCGCCGACTGGACGCACTACGTAAGCTCTGGATTGGCAGTTGTAAGTGAAATTCTTCTGGCTTTCGCTCATAGCTAACTTGTGTAAAGGGGCCCGTCGTTATACAGGCGATGTTTGTTAATGTTGATAATCTTATCAGTGGGTTTGATCACCTGATTGTTGAGATCGATCCCTCTTCGATTAAGCCCCTGGCGATCGAAGAACTGCCTGCCATCGTCACGCGGAAGATCACACAGCGGATGGTAGAAGTAGGACACCCTAAGGAAGTGTAAGTGACATGATCTGATACGATATCAGGTAAAGGGACGCAGATTGCTAACAGCTCCAGGGTCATTCGCCACCTCGACCAATTCTCCTACCAGACGCTGCGTGAACACAACAACTTCGCCATTCCCCTTAGCTTCTTCAACAAGATCAGGCAGACGCTGTTCTTCGAGCCTATCTGGGGGGAAATCGACGAGATGTACCGCTCCGAGCTAGACACTTCTGGCTGCGAGAAGACCGTGGACGCCGTTTGCGCACCAGGCGGTTCTCTCGATCAGGTGTTTGAGAAGTACGAGGCGTCTGTGGAAAAGGTCAAGTCCTACCAGGCACCGGATAAGGGCAAGGAAAAGCCTGTGGAATCTTCTTCAACTGGGAGTGATGCTGATGACAAGGTTTCTGTTGCGACTGCAATCAGATGGACGGTTCCGGGTGTGGATGCACCGGCCACATCAGACTATCAGTCCGACTCTGGTGAGACGATGCGTTGTGTCGGGAACAATGGAGTTAGACAATAGGCATAGAGGATGAGTTTAAACCATTCTTTTGAACAAAAGGTCTAAGAGAGCGACTGTAATTCAGAGAGCAGTAGATCACGTGTAGCGATATCAGATATGGATGCCTGGAGCCTAGCCTTTGGCGATGCCTCTTTCTTTCTTCACCTTTTGCACCTTCTCCACCTCCTCATCTTCTCTCCTCAACCAGGAGGAGGGAACGCTTCAACACGGCGACAACATCCGCTTGATACTTGAAGCTATCTCCGGCTATTAGGATACTATCCCAGTTCTGCTTCTACTTTTCTTCCAATTCTTTGAAGCCGATGCGGCTTTGCGTACCCCTATTCCCCATCGCTAGGTAGGAGATCACCAGGAGATCCCACGCATACGCTCACTGACTTCTCTTCCAGCTGCACAAACCAGCCTTTCACTCTCGCATCCATCTTTGAGTTTTTAAATCTCGATCAACAAGCAATTCCAGGCTTCGAGAAGCTATTTCCATCGCTTCGGAAGACCTTACTCTAGTTCAGCACCGAGAATACACCATTTCTCCTAACTTCCATCACCAACCTCTACTAAAACCGTACCTTGCCAGATCACCTTCACCGTTAATCGCTGTCTTCTGCACAATCTCGTCTGTACGAACCATTACTGGCCTACTGCAACTAGGCTGCCCAAACCCAGATAGGCTTCAGCTTTCCCGTTCCCCATTGCACCACAAAAGCCCGATTCCCATTCCCGTCCAAACCATGCCTGGTAACGCAGGAGACTCTTCGATCATCGAGGCGGCGAAACCTACTGTCAGGCTGAAGGGTAAACAGCACGAATATGGAGAAACTCAAGATTCCGATGTCTTCACCAGATCAGGCAGACCAGAAACCGATGTCATGGACGATGATCGATGGCTTGAGAGTCCCAAAACCTTCCACTCCACGAATCTCATCGCAACAGACGGCAAAGAAAGAACAGCGGTCGTGGCTGCACCAGTGATAAAAATCCCAGGGCACCCTTTGATCTGGAACACTACTCCTCTCAACAGTAACAACCCGAACGAAGTCCGCCGAGTCCCACAGGAGCAACATTTGGTTCATAACCTTCTTTCCAGAGCATGCAGGCTACATGAAGACTACGGCCAGGCATCGTCCTGGAAGAGCATGAAGGAAGAGCTGTGCGATTCAGTATTCAAAAAGCTTAGCATGGATAGCACTATCGAATTTGTTTTCGTTGGCATATCTGCGCTCAATTGTCAACCCGTCGTTATGGTGAGAGACGACCCCTGTGAAGAAACAGGAGCCGAATTAGCATCCGACAGCATGGAGTCTGTTGCTTTGAAAACTCTACCAGAACTATCGCCTTGCACGAAAGAAATCATCTGGCTAGAGAATATGATGATTCCCGGTAACATCTCATATGTGAAGAAAGCACTCTGGGGTCGTCTGACGGGGGTTGAGAAGAAAAGGTTCCTTGAGGTCATGAAACGAGAGCACATTCTTCTATTGGACAATTTGAATCCTTCTGGTGTTGCAACTTTGCTTCCATCAAATGAGGAATATAACAGAAAGCCGAGGTTTGATCGTTCCATCCACGATAACGATGCTTACAACTACCATTACAAATTACGCTGGCCTCTTATTGGTTTGCTGGAAATCCCCTCTGCCATGGTCAAAGCTCTGAAAGAATTTCTGTTGAACTTCTGCTTCGACAACGTTCCACTGAACATTGCAATCGCAGCTGTGATCATATTTCATGATCTGAAAAAAGGTGGTATGAAAGAAGAGTCTTTCTTAGCTCACAATACCAAACGTGGTACATTAGGAAGAACCACGGTTGCGCAGTTCATTCTTTACTTCCCTCTTATGCTCAGGTTTGTTGAGCTAAAACATTTAACCTCATTCATTCATCCAATGAGGTTCGCTGCCGTAAATCACTATAAGGATACCAAATACAGACTGGATTTCACGGTTGCAGCAAATTGTCTGGATACGACTAAAACGAGTGCCTAGTATACACAAATACGGTCCAGACACCCGCAGGTATCCTCTGACTATCGAGTGACTCTGATCCCAGCATCAATACCGGGCAGCAGTATGGTGTTTCCTCTAGGGCCTAACGCCGAGAAGCCAACGCCTGATCTTTTTGCCCTTTGCTGTTTGAACGATGTACGCACATTGGGGTTACCAAGCTATCATAACATCAACAGTACACAGGAAGAACTCTACCAACTTATCGGAGGACCCAAGACTCTTTTTACCAAGAACACCGCCAATACAAAGCTCAAACTCCGTGGCAACCCTTCTGTGGACTACTGGAATCCGGGGAAACGCACGAAGACCATGGCTCTGACTGGCCGAGCAAAGAAAGTTGGCCCCATCTTCCCCGACTACGATTCTGGCGTCTATACCAAGGAGGCCATGAAACCGTTTGTCAATTTGAGGTTTGGTGCTGCTACTTATTATAGGCAGAATTTCCCACTTCGTGAGGCTCTCGCCACGTCAATCCGGGACCAGACTAGTACCATGAACAACGAGCTCAACAGAATCGCTGAATACTTTCGTGTTCCTTCTCTTCAAAGACAGGTGAACCCTAAGACCCTCTTACTGGGCTGGTGCGGAATTGACACCCATCTCCAAGACCTGATAGGAAAGGGCGATCTGGAAAAGGTTGCAAAAGGTAAACTGAAACGGGCTGCCTCACCAGAAGCCCCTACGCCTCATGCCAAACGCACCAAGACTCAAGAGGATGAGTTAGATCCTACTATCTTGACACAGATCAAGGGCCTTATTGATGGACTTCCAGCCAAGTCGAGAGGTTGGCATGCTTTGGAATCATATCTCACATTGCACCCAACACCAACAGTGAAAGGTGCCCAGGATATGCTGCTTTGTGTCTGTACTTCCATATGCGACATAGACAACGTGTTTTCAACTGAAATCCCAAATGAGCTAGTCGACGATCTGGACATCTTCATTCGGATGTCTTTCAGGGCTGCCGGTCTTTTCGATAAGCATGAAGTAGTGTTGCTGAATTATGAGACGAAATGGGCGGAGCATCGCGAAACTTTCTTTAGATTCGGCCCGGCTATCGGCAATGCAATCGAAGCAATCTACAGACTTCGAGGTCCGGGTGGCTTTGCGCTCGCTTACCCTCAAATCAAGGTTTTGAGGGAGTCTTCCCTGATCAGTGCACAATTGGACGCATTCAAGACGATCAATGATTGGCTAGAAGAAAAGGAGGCCGAGACCAATTGATCAGGCCCAGGATACTATGTTGACACGGCTAGAGGCAAGGACTGGGCGAGGGAGACATCTGAAGGCCTTAAAATAGAATCTTCTGTGGACTGGATCTAAGCCTGTTTCCATTGGAGTCAACGGCCAGCAAATGGGACGGATGTCTGTGGCGAATGCGATACACAATTGGAAGTGGAAATACTTTTCGGGGTAAGAAAGGCAGATGGTCTAATCATTGAAACCCCTTTGCTCAACTCAGGTGAAACACATCTATGTTCTGAAATTGAATTGTGACCGTATATATCGTAGCATTTTGATCCGTTAGGCTCTAAACGACTTCTCTGTAATCTACAGTTTTAAGATTGTCTTAAAGAACGTATTGTGAGGACTGGTATCAAGTAAATAGCCATCAGATGAGAGGATTGATTGTTGCAATCCTTTGTAGCTATCACTTCTATACATTGACTCGCGTTAGTTATCTTCAATCTCAAGTCAGATAATCTTATCATAACTTTCACTTACAATATCAAGTTGTGAACGGTCTTTGACATAGTTCAAACAAGCACACTATATGTTTAGATTATATTATATTATTCTCTTCCTTCTTTTTCTGCCCCGATCTAGCTTTCTGGTTGTCCCATCTATCCTCTATATCTATATCTGTCAGTCCTGCTGACCATGCATTGTCTATCGAGTTGCCATCTGACTCTCTTCATCTGAAGGGCTATCATGTCCATTATCATGCAGAATGGCCTTTTCGTGAGTTTCCTCATTATCATCTACATCCGCGAGGTACATCCACCAAAAGTACACACCGCAGCATAAGCTACCGCCAATAATGTTTCCAAAAAGAGCGGGAATCATGCCTACTGATTGTCAGTCGTCATTCTCATGAGCGGTAGGAAGATGACTTACCCTTCCATATGTACAGTCCAATAGTCAATCCTGGTGTTCCCATCCAGATTCCTAAGGGCATAAAAAACATGTTTGCAACAACGTGGTCGAAGCCCAAGGCAACAAAGGCAAAGATGGGAATCCACATGCCAACTACTTTTGAAGTCAAGTCTTTTGCTTGCACGCCGAGGAAGCATGATAGGCAGACAAGCCAATTGCATCCGATAGCGCGAAGGAAAATTTGATGGGTTTCGGGGACGAGTTGCTTCTTTGTTGTGAAAGCGATGATTTCTTCCCGGTAGGGGTCAGAGTCGAAAATTCCTCCGTCTGACAAATGTTTGTTAGCAAATATCCATGGCATAATTTGCTCTGCGACGTACATCCAACAATTATTGCCATAATAAAGAGACAGCCTCCGAGATTTCCGAAGAAACAAAGGAACCAATGGAGCAGCATCCGCCATATTGATAGTCTTCCGTTGAGAACAGCAACGAAGGTGAACTAAAACCATGTTAGCTATGTATTCAATCAGGCCGCGGCTCATGATAAACCCTACCAAATTTGTTGAGGTGAACAAGTCGGCACCAGTCAATATCACAGTGACCAACCCCAATGGAAACACAAGTGCTCCGATGAGCTTGACAAGACCAGGTGCATTCTCTTGATACCACGGTGCCGTCATCGCTGTCAACGACACAGCACATCCAAAAGCAAGGATGCAGCCACCGGAGATACCAGACAGAAACACCTTATCAGGCCTTGATCTTCCCTTCTTTACTCCAGCCCGGCAGATAAGCTCCGCTGTCTCGGCCGGCGTGTAAGCCAGAGGGCTGGCAAGGTCGATTATCGGCTTGACCATCTTGAATAATTTAAAACACAACGATAGGCTCAGAAACCCATCCGCAAGAAACTGGGCTTTCTTTCATATTTATTTACTCATAGTGAAAAAAATGGCATTTCTTGGCTTTCGGCGTCCAGATTTCCAGAAGCGCCAAGTCGTTCCCACCATGCCGAGCAATGTCGAGAAAAGTCCGCTACAAGATCCACCGTACTAAGTTAACTCAGCAGCTCTAGACCGATTCTGGACGATCCTTATCTTTCTGTTGCACTCTTGGTGCGCCGTAGTCTAGCTCCGTGGCGCTGAGCTGTGGTGAATCACGAGCGGTGCAAAATCGGGATGTGACATGGAAATTAACCCATTGGGCCGGGCAGAAACACCTGCAGATGAGGCTCAGCGGCACCTTGTTTAGTGAACGCAACAATGACTTTTCAGTCTTGCAGTATGGCATGATAGCTTTGAGATATCGATTGATGAGGTGATTTCCAAATGAAACCGATGGAACATTAAGCTTGTTTCCCCACGGTCCCCATTAGGGCAATTCCCCCCGTAACACTCCACCGACGATCGGTGTCTCGCAATTTATGCTTAATAGCTCATAGATAAGAACCCCGGGAAAGACTCCGTGGAGAAAAAGAATGCCTTGTTTTTGTTGATCTTGGCCCGATGAAGTGGGTAGCGTCGCTGAGCCTAATAGTAAGCTTAAGCGTTGTGCCAGGTTTACTGGAGCACGTTATTTGGTCGTTTGATGCATTGGCGGAGCCGCCTTCGGAGACACGGGAGACAGATACGAAAATAGCCACGATGGAGAATTCAGTTGGGCAGCTATCGCTCGGCACTAAGAGATGGGGGCCGGGACGGTATACAGCACTCGGGCAGAATCGGCATCGTGATTTTTGGATTGTGTGAGATATTATCTGTGGGTGATGACGCATAGGCTAACGGAGAATTGACATTTGCAACTTCATGTGAAAAACTCATCCTTTAATCGCGGTTCATATCCCTCATTGTTGAATTATCTTTCGTGGAGTTTGGTAAGAAATCCAGGGGGTATTTCCACCACCTAATTGAAGTCTCAAGGGCGAATGTGATCACCTGCGCATCTCGATGCACTTGAAACCTCTCTTATATCCCTTCTCCGGAATACTACGGCTCTTCACTCCTACCCTTACAAGGCGGTAAGTCGGCTCACCAGCCGGAGATGGCTCGGCGAAGGAAGCACATTCAAGGACAATCTCTTATCTATTGGCGTCTATTGTTCTAGCAAGAAGTTTCACAACAGGTTGGCCAATGCTGTCACCTGCAGTTTACGGATCTCCTAGCCTTCTGATACCTTCTGCCGAGCTCAACTTTGCTTCACTGAGCTGGCCGGTCTAGACATGAGTTTTGCTGCGAGAGGAACCGGCCAAGCGAAGCCAGGCACCGGGTCTTCGGTTACTTCACCCGAGGTCACCAAGTCGATGACTGCAACGGCGGTATAACCTCCGATTGCGGTGAAAACATGCCACCTGATGCGTGTGAGTAACTGTTCTTAAGAAAGGTAGGGTGAAGGAGCGTACCATCCGTGAAGTTCTAGAAAAAATGCCAAAGGCAGACCAACTGTGTGTCTGGCACTAGTCAAGTAGCGACAAGCAAATTCGTCGATCAGCCAGACAACGTACCCGAACCCAAAAGAGTCTAGAATCGTCAGTCAGTTTTAGCTGAGGATATCAGATCTGGATGGACTTACAGAGTCCGAGGACAGCGACATTCTGGAGATTCTTCCTGATGACGGGGTCTTTGACTTGCTCCGGAATAATCCGGAGCACACGAGTAGCAATGATATAAACACCCAAGCCAAAGGTGGTGGCATGCAAGATGAACTCGTCCATGACCATATGAGTGACCATAACGATAGTGAAGAGTATTGTGAGAACAGTTCCCACAATCCTGGTCTTTTGAGGACTTGCGTTGAAGCTGAGCAGACGGTAGATAAGGGGTGTTGTGAGTAGATGCATCGACAACTCATCAGCTGGCAACAATTAGATCCACAACATCAAAAGAATTAGTCTTTACATACACATCTGCGTGTGGTACTTGAGCGTCATATGATACCCAGCAGAACAGAAGCCAACACCCATGAGTCCACAGTATGAAGCTAAGCGGGGCCCCGTCGGGAATTTGGGCGATGTCAACAAGCCATAGAGACCATATGCCACTAAAACAGTGTCAATCATAGCTCGAAATCAACGAGGTCGACACTAACCATAAGTAAGACTACTTAGAGTGTTGATAAACTCAGCAACGTATCTCGTCACAACGTAGTCCTAATTTCAAGATACCACATCAACTGCTGTAGCCAAGGGAGGCATCTCTGAAGCATTTACCTCTTCACAAAAACTGAAAGCACGTTAGAAAACCCCTCAATTACAATCTTTGAGTAACGCCTACTTTAAATATGAGGTCTGAGGACCCCAGAACGGCTCTGCCATGGTTGTTCGCTGTCTTGTTGATACAGAAGTTTTCTTCCAGTAGAAGCTTTCCCACAGCGCTTTTGCGACATAAAACCGGGCGGTGAAGTAGTGCAGAAATACGCAGATGCCTCGGAAGTAGCGGATGGGCTTTTGAAATGACGTCTATGCAAAAGTCAATTGTCTTAAAATGCCATGGCAGAAATGCGGTCCCTTGCCGACGAGCTTGTATTATTTCCGTGGGACGGCCAATGCGTGTTGTTTTATTGGACGACTTGTTGCAGGCATTTTACGTAGTATTTGACGAGTGTTCTTGGTCTTGGCATTGATATGGATAATGCATTTCTTCGTATATTTTTGACGTGAGTTCCATAGTCAGAGATCGATGAATGAATTCGCAATCTGATCATGAGGTCTTACAGTGAGTTTATCCTTGTAATAACATATCACATTTCGGGTCGATTGCATCCTGGCTTTCTTGTGCGATTCAATCTTACTCAGCACTACCACATGGTCGGTAACATAAAAGCAAGCAGGCTACCCTTTGTCGCAACCTGAACTTGTACCTGGTCTTGTTTTTCCTGTTCATTGGAATGTATCCTTCTTCCTGATTCAACATCACCAGCCAAGACCACCCAATCTCACCCCACTCGCAATCTAGCACAAAATGTCCGTCACTTTTCTAAAGAAATACCTGCCAATCTCTCTGGCCTTGCTATTATTCTACGGAAGTGCTTCACGACTCACGCACGGCGCAACATCAACTGCATCATTTTACCAGTATCAGAACGACCGAAGCCCGGACGATGGGTCAACTCTGTCGCATATCATTCCTATTTTCGATATTCTTATTGGGTCCGCTATCCTGCAACGGGGCTTATCAACCAAGCTCGCGACTTGTTTTGTCGCTTCTACTATCGGAAGTGTAGCTGTTCAGCGATATGTGGCTGGTTTGGACTTTCAGGGAGATTTTCTGCAGGCTATTTGGGCGCTTGCTACGGCGGTGATGGTTTTTGTGTAGAACTTGGTATTTCTGGTTTTTTATTCCTTTCGCAGCCTCTTATATAGTCCATTTATGTAATTGAGGCGCCATTTCCAATAATCAAACTATTTACTAATAGAAGGGCAAGATCAGTAGTAGAACGTTGATGACATTCGTTTGACAACAAAGGGCGCAGATTCTAACCGAGGTCACGGCAAATGCTTGCCCGATCAGGCATGGTATGACGTGCCAGTCACCCTATGTAAACGACTGGGCGTCTCCTACAACCAAACTTGAGCATAACAAGGGCCTTCATGACTTGACGTTTCTGTTCATTTCGATAAAGATATCAACCCGTTTTTACTATTCGAATATTTACGCACATCAGATGTCGACCAGGCTCTTGCGTCATTCTCCAACGAGAAATGTGCAGTTTATACAGCATATTTCAAAAACCGATCAAGCCAGATTCTTGACAATACCAGCGAGATATCGAGTAGTAGAGCATACTGTCGATTGCAGCCACACACGACAATATCTTGCAGCAACTGCAAATGGCGACCACGATATACCAAAGCTTGCTGTAAAGCAATACATTCCTCACGATAACGCAAAACCTCAGCCTGGCGATATCACTATTGTCGGCGCTCACGCAAATGGTTTTCCCAAGGTACATGAGTGCCTCACTTGCAAAGGGGAAACAAGAAAAAGGCATAGTTCTGACATTAGCTAGGAACTGTACGAACCACTGTGGGATGAGCTGTACGAACGTGCAAAGCAGAAGAATATCCGAATACGATCGATATGGATTGCCGATGTATGGAATCAAGGTCAATCAGGGGTCGCTAACGAGAATCTTCTTGGCAACGATTGTGAGTAGCACTTCATGCTGCAGTAACTATTCTGACCTGTGACTACCATAGCAAGCTGGTATGATCATGCTAGAGATCTGATGCATCTCATCAACCAAAATCAACGAGATATGCCTCATCCTATCGTTGGGATTGGTCATAGCATGGGCGGAAGTCAGCTGTAAGTAACTATCGAATACATACAGAAACTTCCTAACAAGAATCAGGGCACAGCTGGCGCTTTGGCATCCTCGACTCCTAAGCTCGCTAGTTCTCATCGACCCGATCCTGCAGATTCCGAACCCTAGCATATCTCTCGCTGGTCTTTCCACTAAAAGGCGGGATATCTGGCCATCCAGAGATGGTGCCGCAGCCAAGTTCAAGCAAAGCAAATTCTTCCAGGCATGGGACCCTCGTGTGCTTGATCTTTGGATCGAACATGGTCTTCGCAAAGTTCCCACGGAGCTCTACCCAGCAGAGAAGGACTCATTGTCCGATGAACGGGTTACACTGACAACATCGAAGCACCAGGAGCTGTTCAGCTTCGTCAGACCAACTTATTTATCAAGGGACTGGGAACATTCAAACGATCAAGATCCCGAACAGAACCTGGACTGTCCAAATTACCCCTTCCACCGCCCGGAACCACCAAGAATATTCCGCCAACTTTCTGAGCTCCAGCCAAGTCTACTTTATATCTTTGGAAAGCAATCGGATTTCTCAACCCCATCTCAACGGCAGGAGAAGATGCAAATCACCGGTACAGGAGTTGGAGGCAACGGCGGTTCTGCTTCTGGAAGGGTGCAAGAAGCCGTCCTCGATTGTGGCCACTTAGTCCCGATGGAAAAGGTCTCAGAGTGTGCCGATGCAGTAGCTTCGTTCCTTGATAAGGATATGGATCGTTGGCGAGCTGAGCAAGACGCTTTCAAGAAGCATCGAGAGGGCATGTCACGACGACAGCAGATCACGATCGATGAGGAGTGGGAAGACAAAGTGAAGCTTGGACAAAGTTGCTCTAAAACAGTATAGAGTGTGTCAATTATTATGTAAAACTATCCTGCACAAAAGTGCAAGAGATGTCAAAAGCCTTAGAAGTCACCGAAAAGGGCGGCCGTCATACAATCCAACATTCTTCGCAGCTTAGGAGCCCACTGCTGCAAAACATTCCTTCAGCCCCGTCATACTTATCTAAGGGAATTCTGGTTATGATTCGTCTTACTCAGACGGTGAGTCGTCAGTGGAAGCGTGGGGGGTTAAAATAGGAGTGGATCTCCCACTCCAGCTCTTCTTCGTCATCGATATCAGTATCGCCGAAAAGGCTGTCGATATCAGTGTCGTCGAAAAGGCTGTCGATTTCGATGGTCTCGAAAAGAAGAGGGAATGGGTCAGCCGTATCCTCCTCATCCTGAGTGTAGTCGAAAAGATGGCTAGTCTCGGTGCCCCTTAAATCAACATAAGATGGTACAGGAGAATAATCCTCATCATCGAACCAAGACGTAACTGGAGTGTTGGGAGGCGGGACAAGATCGAAAGAAGGATAGTTTTCAATCAAGACAGGTTCGCCGGTAGTGTAGGATGCCTCCATATTGTAAGAATCTGAAGCGATATGTGAAGACCAAGGCATTTCCTCAAAAGTGACTTCCACAAGAGCACCAACGATGTCCCTAGCATTGGTGTAAGGGAATGATTCATGACTGAAATCATCTTCCGAGGGGGATTCATTGTTGTCAGGTGTGATATTGTGTTCGCCATCTGAGTGTTGGGAGTATGGGATTGCGAAATCGGCCCAAGTAGGTGAACGGTCAGACACAGGTTCAGATGTGTTGTGGTATCTGATAGTATACCACTGAGGTACCCGAAATTGGTCAGAGGTGGAACCGCCTGTGCGAGGCATTGTGATGGAGTGTCTGGAGGGCGGAGAGGGGGAATCAAATAAGTGATAATTAAGAAGAGGGTTTCTAGAGTAGAGTGAAGAGTTTAGTATGATACCTAGTAGAAGGAAGTATCAAAGCCTCAAATCCGTGAGAAAGGTGATTCAACAGGTGTTTTGGCTGCGTGGGTGTTGGATGTGGTGGTGGAAAACAGAAAAGAATCTGGGAGACGGGGAGCATGGCCATTTTTATAAGGACATTGACGATTTAACGTTCATTCACTAAAGCTTTCAATGGATGAACAATCGATTCGAGACTTTTCACGGGAAAGTAAAATATGGTGATGGAGTAAAATGGAAATGTAGTTATTTACATTATGTCGAACAGAGTTCTTGAAGAAAAGGCAATACAGACACCATTAAGACGACTGTATATTACTATCACGAGCAAATGAAGGCGGAGCCAGTGGCTCATATAGGAAAGATGTATGTACAGTTTACGATTGCACGGCAATCCATTCTTCAGAGAAAGCGTGAGAAAGAACATGACAGCCATACCAACCCAATGTAAAGGAGATCGAGTAAGCATATGAGGTATTATTGGAGAGAATATTTGACAGTCTGTGACTAGGTTTTCTGTTGCTACCCAAGGTTTCAGCCTTGATTGGTTTCTCACCGAATTGTCAGCGAAGGCAGTTAATTCTGTGTCAAATTGTGCGTTGGTAACACGGCAGTATTCTCGGCTCAATCCAGAAAAGCGTTTGAAGTAACTTTCGGTCTCATATGTAAAGAAAGTTCCATCTATGGAGTAACAAACCACTTTGATGTGAGCTAGATAGATGTATGGGTTTGTCTCATCGCACATTCGGCTGCGTACTGCATTCATATTTCTAAAATTGATGCAAGTCTTTCAACCAATAGCCGGTGAGATGGCCGAGTTGGTTATGGCGCCAGGTTAAGGTTAACCTTAACAACAATTTCCTGGTGGAGCAATCCTCCTGGGTTCGAGTCCCAGTCTCATCAAGCATATCTTTTTGACCTCTGGTCTATTTCTATGCCATTAGAGAAATGGCTGATGGTAATGCTGCTTTTTTTACTTCAGTATAGCCAGTATATACAATAAAACAAGGCTAGGAAGGTTCGAGTAGAAGTTTAAATAAACCTTAATGAATATATACAACTTCAGTGGACTATTATATAGTTTTGAAATGGACACACACCCACTGTACTGCTGTTATGGAAGGACACCTTGTAAAATGCCTTCGATTTAACTTTCCCCTTTCTTGCTCTCATTACATATCCAATTTTACTTTCAAACGTTCGTTAGCCATAGCAAATCTATCGGCTCTGGTTCCATTCTTGTAACATCTTCCCTTCTACTCATACAATCCATCCCAATCTGTCCTTCTTTCGTCTCATACTCGATTCACATAAAGCACCGCAACAATCATAAAACGATAACTCGGACATCTACAAGATACCAACCTTTACAAACCTTGCCATAATTCAATATGGAGATCCGGTCGCAAAAGCACGTGCCAAAGCACACAACGTTGTCACCCAAGAAGTCCTGCCTCAAGCCATCAACATCCAGGGCTGTTACACTCACTGATTCGGACGACGACGCGAGCATCGAAACGCGCCTTAAAGAACTGAAGTGGGTGAGATTTATCAACTTGGCAAAAATCATCGATATCGACGGAGTCGACATACTTGTCCCCGACTCCCCAGCCGAACAACTCGACAACAGAGAAACAGAAAGCGACGACCGCTCACCAGAGTTCATGGCACAAGATGAAGAAATAGAACGTCGGCTCAACAGAGCCACAGACATCTGCGAAGCCAACGAGCGAGCCTCCCTCATCCGTGGCTCGTTGGATTTCCTCATGGTGATTTGCAACGGAATGAGTAACAAGCCTAATCGAGTTGCCATCATCTTAGAACGCCTGGGGCCTCGAAGCATCGGAAGCTATGTCGGTAAAGAGAGGGAGTTTACGGAATGCCGATACTCGTTGCATGAGGTACCAGAGGACCTATACCGCGACAAGGAAACTAGCATGTCGTGGGGGGAGGGTTGGGGATATAAATATAAAGCTACGGAGTAGAATTGGGTGTATTTATGGCTAGAGTGAATCTTTGATTTGTTTGTGTTTGGGAATTCGTATTTGGAGTTTGGGATTGGATGCTGATTGACGACCACCTGGATGGAGATTATATGCAGAATGGAACAACATTGATACCCTCAACTATTAGATCATAGACATATCAACTGAAAGTACTCTTACCCATCAGCATATCTGTTGTAGTATCTATTTCCTCTCCCTCCTCTTAACCATGATCTGAACACCACTCGGCGGGTTATTAGCCTCGGCGATCCACGTGTTCGGCGGCCTCTTGCCCTCATATTCATCAGCCAACTTGATATCGTAATTCCTCAACGCATAAGCCAAAATCATCTTCATCTCAAAATCAACAAGGAACCGTCCAGGGCACGCATGCTTTCCATGGCCAAATGCTAGAAACTCAGGCGAGGTGGTGACAAAGGTAACGAGAGGCGTCTTCTCATCGCGACTCGCTGCCAATTCGCGTGCGCGAGAAAAGCGGAACGGATCGTACTTGTTGGCATCCTCGTATGTCGCACTGTCGGTAGATGCGGGCTGACCGATGAAGGATATGACCGTACCCTTGGGGAGGTAGTGGCCGTCTTCGGTCTTGAAGTCATCGGTCATGACTTTGCGGAAGATAGCACGTCCTCCAAAAGAACCCAGACGGAGAGACTCTCGCGCGACACTATCAGCACGGCTCATCGCTTGGACAGCACTCTTTGTCCAATTAGCAGAATCGTCAGTGCCGAGAACGCGGTCCATCTCGTCGCGTAGGACAGCAATGGTGTTGTACTCTACGTCAGAGCCTAGAACATTGAGAAGCAGATTGATGACCTGGAGATAGGTGTTGTGGATAGAGCCAAAGTTCTGGGCGACAACGCGACGGGCGAGGGTTTCGTAGTCGCCAACTTCATCCTGGCGCTTGCTCAGAGCATAACGGAGCATCATCTGGACTTGATCCTGCGGCTCTGGCTCCTCGGGGTGGTTCTTCAGTGTGTCCAAACGCTGCTTCAAGAGAGGGATGATCCACTTGTTGAACTGTGAGACTTTAGAGCCGACCAAAAATCCGAAGATAGTGCCAGTGATGGGTTGCAGAATGCGCGGCATGCCGCCAGTAAGGCCGGCGTTCATGATGAAGAGTTCGTTGGTATCCAGGGCATTCTGAAGATACTCTTTGTTCCGGCCTGTGTTGTCAGCGAAGTATCTAGGCAATTAGCAATAGAGACTTACAAAGCGGTAAGCTAACTGTGAAGCGGCTTGCAGCCTGCGCAACGATCATCTTGACTGTCTGGGTAAGATCAACTCTCGTCCAATTCTCAGTGTCGGTGCCGAACTGCTCATCAAAGACCACATGGAGCTCATCCTTCATGTTGTTCGCGATGTTCTCAATGGCGCGGTTCAAGTCATACTTGACGATGAGGCCCTGCCAGGCATCAACGACGTACTTGTCGTGGCCAAGCGCCCATTTGACCTGGTCGACTTCCGCCAGAGCCTTTGGCATGTCGAGTACGTCGTCAGGCTGATTGAGGACCCATCTCATTTGGCTCTGGGGAAGCATGACTTCAATCCTGAACCCGAAGCCAGGAATCACGACTGGTTTGCCCTTCTTGAGGTACTGTGGTGATGTCAGCGGTGTCAATCGGGAGATGGAGATTGCTTGCGTACGTCATGGTAGGCGTCGTGGAAGAGCGCTTTGCAATCGGTGAGATAAGCCCATCGTGTACGAAGGCTGAAGCGTCGGGCGCCCTTCGGTTCTCTGATGAGTGGGATATCTGGGGGGTAAGGCACGCTGATGAGCTTCTCGGTGATAAAGAGGGCGATGACCAGAACGACGAGGACAGAGGCAATGCCTAGGGGGCTCGTCACAGTGGGCAGTCGAGCGAGCAACAAAGGCCCCAAATCTCCACCAGAGGACGACATCTTGAGATTGTTGAAGAATTGACTACTCCAGCTCAAACTGAATCAACGAGGGGTGAGCCATATTTAATCAACATGTTAACTGTCAGTCGGACTTCGAAATGGAGTCCTTCGGACTTCAAAATGGAGTATCTCAAGCTGTGTCTGATCCTTGCCGCTTTGCCTCCTAGCGGCTCTTAGTGCTGATTCTGAGAATCCTTTATGCTGACAGTGGACTGCTGTTGATCCTATGACATCAAACTGCATCTATCTGTTCCTGAACGGCACTCAGCACTAAGATAAAACTGACCAGTGTGTGTGAGGACGATCAAAGAGTGTAAGCATCAGAATTATGAAGGTTGTCATATATCGGATGCGCAAACGAGTACGAATAACTCGCATCTTGGTTCAAATTGGTGGAAGGCTGTGTTGGGTGTCAAACATGATCCTTCGAAATGATCCTTTCGCGGTCGTTAATGCTGACTGCCATGGTAGCGTAGCAGCGCTCAGGCACCGGGTAACACAGCATAAGGATTATCTTGCGAGACCACAATCAGTCATCAAACACGATACAGTATAAAGAAAACCCTATCACAAACGTTTCCGTCCAGGAATCTCAATCAATTCACTCCTGCAGGGTAACTTCACATCTCCACCTCCACAAAGGCCAGGGTGTCCCTGGAAATCCACACAATTTAAACCTCCGCTTATCCCCATCCATGACCCTCCCTGCCAACACAGAAAAATTTATTCTCTCAGAACCCACTGAACACTAACCACGCGTATGATCCGTAATACCGGACAACACTTCAACAACAACAGATTGAGCCCGGTTAGCTCAATCGGTAGAGCGTGAGACTCTTACGAGCACGCGATCTCAAGGTTGCGGGTTCGACCCCCGCATCGGGCTATTCCTATACAAACATTCTTTTTTTTTTGGTTATTTGTGTTTCTGGACAGAAGGGAATAGCGTTTGCTGCTGAAGACCGACAAGAAAGAGATGAATAGTTCTAGCAAAATGACGTATTAATCGTGCCTGCATATCTTTTCTTTGTTCTGCTGATAGCCGTGATACCCCTCCGGCGGCAGAGTGGGGCCGAAAAATGCGGCGCTTCTTATCTGCTCCCACTTCCCTGAACATCATCATTGTCAGCACTCGACATTGCGCTTATTCATTGCCGAATAAAACGCTCCTTGCTCGCAAACCGTGAAGCAGACCCAGTACGGACAAGATATTCGTAATCATGGCGACCGATAAACCGTTCAAACCAGCGCTCATTATCGTTGACTTTCAAGAAGATTTCTGCCCACCTGTGAGTTGACCTCTTTCCTTTGACATGGGATGCCTATTGCTGTGAGATGGATCGAAATGAGGCATTGTTTATATATCGAATGCGTGAGGTCGGGGTGGTGGTTGAGGCTCAGCACGAGGGTGGAATGCACACAGTGTTTGACCATCAGAGATAACTTGAACGATGCCTCTCATAGCTTCATCCATCGTGAGTGACATTCATAAGACCACTGCTCACAAAGCTGGGTAATAAGGCCCAAACCCACTACTTGCAAGCAAGGCTTGATCAATCTCTGCCCACCCTCCCAAATCTCCCACTCCTACCAAGAATCTTCACCAACTAACACCTCCAGTCCGGCTCTCTCGCCGTCCCAGAAGGCCGCTCCATCGCCCCAGCAATCAACACGCTAACATCCCTCCCCTTCCCCCTAATCCTCGCCACAAAGGACTTCCACCCAGCATCGCACATCTCCTTCGCCGCCAACCACCAGTCCGCCACGCCGTACACGTCCACGACAACGATTCACCACCCTCACGATCACGATCGCTGCTACACCACCACCCTATGGCCAACGCACTGCGTCCAGAATACGCCCGGCGCCGATCTGGTTCCGGAGCTTGACGTCTCGCGCGTGCATGCTGTGATTGAGAAGGGGCAGGATGAGGGCGTAGAAATGTATAGTGCGTTTTATGATCCGTTCAGGGTGAGTGATAGTGGTCTTGCGGTCATGCTGGTGGAGCAGGAGATTACGGATGTGTTTGTCGTTGGGCTAGCTGGTGATTTCTGCGTTAAGGCGACGGCGGAAGATGCGGTGCAAGAGGGCTACACGACGTGGATAGTCGACGAAGGGACGAAGCCTGTCATGCCGGACAAGTGGGAAGAATGCAAGAAGGGTATGGAGGAGAAAGGCATCAAGTTCACGTCCATCACCGGAAAAGCTGTAGCCAAGGTAAAGACATATGCATGATTAACAAAAAAGGATTAAAATTGATTCCTGAAGCGGTAATTAAACCATACTACCACTCTAATATTTGCATCTTTCGACGACTGTATATGTATGTACGCTTTACGCGACCTTTCCAGGATGTCCCCCAAATGCGAAAACTCCATGCTGTGTGACCATTCACCAACCCCGGACCATGTGTCATACATGCTCGTCTCTATTGGAAACTTTTGCGAAAACCCTCACGTACTTCTACTCCTTCAAATGCAAAACGCTTGTCATTTATCGCTTGGATCTCTGGAGGGCAGCAGCACTCATCGAGGTTGTTGACGCTGAGCGCTCCTGGGCACTGGTCATGGCCAACGAGACAGGCGTCATAGGAGGAGCGGGAGTGGTGGTTCGAGAGGGAGCGGCACTTCGGTTGTGCTGCATGTGAGCCCGGACAAGGTGTCCGGCGGCCAAAGCACTGCACAGAGAAAGCTCACCAGCCAGGACGGCGGCACCAATAATACGGGCCAGGCGGCGGGAGTTGTCTCCGGGGTTAGTAGGGTGAGATCCCCGGACGCCAAGAAGGTCAAGCATGGCGCTCTGGGGTTCGAGGATAGTACCACCACCAAGGGTTCCGACCTCAAGCGAGGGCATAGAAACGGAAATCTGGAGAGATCCTCGGAGGCTGTAGAGCGTTAGCAATGATGCAGGCTAATTACAGGAACAAACTTACTTCTTCATAATGGTGATGCAGTTGGCACTTTCAACAACCTGAGCAGGGTCCTGACCAGTGGCCAAGAAGATGGCGGCAACCATGTTGGCAGCGTGAGCGTTGAATCCACCGACTGAACCAGCCATAGCGGAACCGATCAAGTTCTTGGAAATGTTAAGCTCCACCAGAGAGTCGACGTCGCTCTTGAGAACGCTGCGCACAACCTCGCCAGGGATGATAGCCTCAGCGACAACACCCTTACCACGTCCGTCGATCCAGTTCAGAGCAGCGGCCTTCTTGTCTGTGCAGTAGTTACCGGAGACAGAGATAATTTGCATATCGTCGAAACCCGCCTCATTGGACATGACGCTGAGAGCGTGTTCAACACCTTTGGAAATCATGTTCATACCCATAGCGTCACCAGTGGTAGTCTTGAATCGAATGTACAGGTTGGTACCAGCGAGAGCAGTCTTCATAGACTGGAGTCGGGCAAAGCGACTGGTGGAGTTGAAAGCCTTCTTCATCACATCTTGACCGGCCTCAGAGTCAAGCCAGATCTTGGCAGCACCAGCACGCTCAAGAGTCTCAAAAGAAACACAAGGACCACGAGTCATACCATCAGCAGTCAGGACAGTGATAGCACCGCCACCCGAGTTGATAGCCTTGCAACCTCGGCTGGCACTGGCGACCAGAACACCTTCAGTAGTAGCCATGGGGATGAAGTAGCTCTGTCCATCGATAACAAGAGGTCCAGCAACACCGACAGGGAGTGGCATGTATCCGATAACGTTCTCACAGCACGCGCCAAAGACACGCTCCCAGTTGTAGTTCTCGAAAGGCAGCTTAGATCGGTCGAGCGAGTGTGTCAGGTCGGTGGTGGCCTTGTTGCGGGCGATGATAGTACGTCGAATCTTGACAGCACGAGTGAAGTCACCAAGAGTCTTTTCAAGAGCATAACCAGGGATCTTGCCGCGCATAGACATGGAAACAACCTCCTCGTCGCTCATCTCACGGACGCGCTTCTCGGCCAAAAGCTTCTCAAGTTCCTCGTTGCTTCGCTTCGGTAGGTTGGCAGGGCGAGCCTTGGTCATGTGAAGACCATCGGCCTCATCGTCGGTAATAGCAGGGGTGCTAGGCTCAGTTCGCTGAGGAGTAGGAGGAACGTATTCGCCGAGAGGAAGGGTAGCGGAGCCGGTGTCGTTGAACTGCTGCGCACGGGCAAGCTCGTTTCGGTCGATGTTGTGCTCGGGAACGTTAGGGTCCTTGATACCCCAGCGGGCAACGTTGAAAAGATAACCATTGAGGGCAACGCTCAGTGCAAGGGCGATAACAATCCACTTGGAGAGGACAGGATCTTCCAGAGACTTGAGGATACCGCCAACCATACGACCTCCAACGCCGTAACCCTGGAAGTGGTGGTGGAAAGCATCGACGTAAGCAGGGTTGTTTGCATTGAGGGCAGAACCCAGAGCGTAGTGAACAGAGGGATACTCAAGCTCATACTTGATGGGAGTAAGCACAGTAACCAGAGTAGGTCGGTTGTTGGCTCTGGCGGTGGCCAGGATGGCATCCAGACCGTTGGAAGCAACCTTGAAGGGGTCAACAGACAGAGGAGCAACGACGCCACCCAGACTGCTGGCCCAGGTGCGGATAGTGGACAGAGAGGTAGGGTTGCGGAACGGGATCGAGCAGATGTTGACAATGTTGACGAAGATGAAACCGAGGATCATCAAAACCTTGAAGGTGGGGATGCTGCTGCTCTTGCGACTGAACAGAGAAGAGTCTCCCTTGGCACGCGTCCAATCATCTTCACCCTTGGCAACGTTCTCGGCAACCCGGCGGCTGACACCATCATCCTCAAGAGCCATTCGCATATCGATGTGACGCTTGATACGGTTGATCTCAAGCTTGATGCTGAGAATAGCAGTGTAAAAGGTGAACAGGAGAATGAAGTCAAACAGAAGAGTCCAAGCAGCGAGGAAGCAGAACTGCTGAAGACCACCCTGAACACCGGAAGCAGCACCAATGACGAGGATGACAATCTCAATAGCGTAGTCGCGCATGATCTCGAAGCCCTTCTCCTTAATGGCGGCCTGAACGGCATACTGGATCACGTTCTGGGTAGAGCGCTCGGGAGATTGTTTGCCAGACTTGGAATTCTGGAGCTGAGATCGTCGGTGCTCGATAGCGTGGGACATGACAGCGCGGGTCAAGACAATGTTCTTCTCGAAGCCGATGGTGACGACCAAGAAAGGAAGACCCTCGGAAAGAAGGACAACACTGATGGGAACACCGAGCTTGGTGGTGACCACAAGACCAAAGAGGAAGGCAAACACAGAGGAGAACAGAGTGCAAATGCCGAGCCAGAACTTGGAACCCATCTTGCGCATGGAGAGGAAGAGGGACACGAAGGTCAGGTGCATGGCAATGTACCCCAAGAGCATGATAATGATGTCGAGGGTCTCGGCGTTCTTGAGAAGGTCAACGAACTCAGTCCAGGCGTTGCTGAACCACTGGACCACACTGTTCTGGGTGTTGACCTTGGCAGCCTTCATGATCCATGTCTTCTTCTCGCGACCGTGCTCGGTCTCAGTCTCGACGGCATCCTCGTTGGGGATCTCCTGGGTAGCAGCGAGAAATTCGGGGCCCTCAGCGTAGGGAAGAGAGTAGGCGAGGATGGAGTCCTGGGAGTAGGCGGTGAAAGGGTTGTCGGTAGAAGGAAGAGGCGTAATCGACAAGTTCTTGGGAATAGGCACATGCTGAGAGCGAGGTGCAGTGCTGGAAGACTCGGCCGAGAGAGTATCAGGGAAGACAAGAGTCAAGAGAGCAAGGTGGTCGGCATCGGTACCCGCTTCGGCGACAGAGTCCTGCTCGATGACCTTCCAGTTCCAGGAAGTCTCAGGACCTGCGCGTAGGACTCGGCTGCCTTCGACGAGAGAAGACCAATCGGCCTTGCCAACTGACGCAGCAGCGCCAGTGTTGAAGAAGCTTTCCTGGAGAAGACCGACGTATGAAGTGCTCGCAAGGACAGCGACGAGGACAACGGTGTGGATGGGGTGGGAGCATGCAATGCGAGAGATGAACTGGGCGATGGGCGTGAGTCGCTTGGAAACCCAGGATGGTGTGGTTTTCTCGGTGACGGGAGCTTCACCGCGGAAGCGGCTCGGCAGAAGAATCGAAGCCATATTGTCGGATTCGGTTCGAGGGTCGGGGGGTTATTAGGTGATGTCGTTTACCACATTGATTTCGATCTCGAGTAGACTGGCCTAAGCGCAGATGTAAGTCCGGGGAAAAATTTAAGATCTGCAGGAGGAAGAAGGGGTATTTGAAGGAGCCATTGAAGACAGCACAACAAAGGAATCAAGGAAACAACCAGGCAGATGGCAAGTAGAGGCGAGGCTTAGACAGACGCAATGCAGTACTTACGTTATTCGAGGTGATAGTCCCTTTACTTCGCAATGTTGAGGCGGAGGGTCCAAAACGCGGTGGGAGGTGGAGGGGCAAGGCGTTGAAGCCTTGGGTGGTGAGCTGACCTAAAGTACAGCCACAGAAAAAAAAAAGGGACGAATCAGGGGACGCACAGAATGCGAAGACCACCAACTCGACAAGGCAACAGAGAAAAGGTATCTCTGAAGTGAGGAGGAACGAGTACGACGAGGGAGAAAGAGAAAAAGAGAAGGGGAAAAAAGAAGTAAAAGGGGGTCGAGAGAGGGTGTGGAGGGATAGGATAGTTAGGGACTGGGACTGGGACTGTTAAGAAGCGGGAAATGATGGAGACCGGAAGAAAGTGGAGGGATATTCAAAGTGTCGGTCGGAGGGTCAGAAGGTCGTTGGCCGTTGGATCATAGGTACAGTTAGTTGGTTTTTGGGGTATTTGCCCATTTACGACTTGTTAGTGTGGAGAGACCTCTTTTTCTCCTTTATTTCTACTTGGCTTCTAGTTCAAATAGGCGGCTTCACTGCTGAAATTACATCTTCATATCCAGTAATTACAATGACAAGCAAAATATTCTCCAAGAAAAAAAGTCATCATGCGCAGAAGTATTCCTCTGACTGGCCAATTGCACCCCCGATGCACCATCCAATCCAATACCCTGTCTCATTATCTCAAGCTGCAGCAGGATTTATGCCTGCTGGACAAGTCAAGAGTCGGGGATGAGTTGCACTCTAGGTAAGACGCAGCCCTCCATCGTAGAGAAGCTTTTAGTGGCTTGTACATGTTGTTGTGGCTTACTGTCCGCGTGGTGACAAGGAAGACCTTGACTCTTTGGGGGTCGATCATAATGCAAACGTTGGTGAGTGTAACCAACGCCAAGTGACGAAGAAGAATACAGCACCTCGAAATATTGTTCTCCAGCACGGGCTGACGTTGGCCAACTCAATAGATGACCTTTCTTTGTCGAGGACCATGACTGATTATGCCATCAAATGTAAATGTAACCTTTGCTTACTTTCCATCAATCGAAACATGTTTACGCATGTCTTGTTGTCCCGCCATGCTGTTCCGCGACAGTGACAGGCACTTTTATTAATCTAGCTAATCTCAATCACCTTCGTAATCGTAAAAGCCGAATACGCAAATACCACTAAGCTTCCAAGACCAACACAAGGTGTAACAGTAATCGATGATTACATTTACAACACCAAATTGGGTATTGATCTGGCATTACGCGTAGCATCTTCAGCTCAGCATGGTTTCTTGTGATGAA
Organism: Fusarium tricinctum; assembly: GCA_020744515.1. NCBI lineage: Eukaryota > Fungi > Ascomycota > Sordariomycetes > Hypocreales > Nectriaceae > Fusarium > Fusarium tricinctum. The sequence continues at coordinate 3,895,175 of JAGPXF010000006.1, forward strand.
GGCGCAGCATTTTTTTTGCTTGAGAATTGAACCCTCAATTGTTATCGCGTGATGCAGCCATTGGAGCAAGCGTTTGTACTGTAAACGCGTCGCGGAGGGATGGAAATGGACTGGGATACCCCTGATCATCCACTTTCGAGGCCAACAGAAAAAAGTCTGAGCTCTTTGCTGTCGATCTCCATCTGCAAAGTAATTGAGGTGCAATGGGCTCGAAACAATGTTGTCTTTTTCTTTATGTACAGCATATCCGCACAGCATTACATGTACCACCAAACCCCTCGAAAATAGCTCTTTTGGCCGTATCAACAGTCTCTTATGCACTCAAACCGATGCGCACAGATCGTCTCACATGAAGAGTTTGTCTTTGTGTTCCGACCCACTCCTTATCAATCAGTCCCAGTCTGCCACCATCACCGTTGAGGCTTCATGAGCAGAATTCTCCGCGCTAGCCAAACTTTGGTGGGGTTAAAACTTGGTAAAAACTGCGATTTCGGCGTCTGGTCATTTCCATTATGTGATGGAGGACAGATTGATAAGATCTTGTGTCTTGGCCCGAGGTAGCAGCAACTTTTGAACGAATGTGCGGATGATGCCGCTTGGAGGTGAGGTCTATCAGAGACAGCTGATGCTTGGCTTCAACGTTGAGCCGCATTCAGTTGCCGTTACACCGTTACATCTGGTCTTTGGAAATGCCGGGACAAATTGGCCCACAGCTGACTTGTACTGAACCCGTCCCATTCAATCGATCTCTACATTCTCTCGACCGTACGTCTTTCCCAGTACTGTCGATGTTCATGGTAGACTCATGCTCATGCTCACGCTTGATCATAAATGATCAATAAGCATGCCCGCGAAGCAAAGCATTTTTTGCGTCTCAAAAGCCTCTGGTTCACAGGTCAACTAAGATCGAATCCTTGGGCGAAACTTGCTGCCAGGATCTAACTAAAACAGTCCACTCATGAGAAGTGACATGCCTATTAATCGCCCAAGTATTGAAAGACATGCCCATGATCAAATCGTCACAGACATTGGTCTGGCCTCAATCTGGGCACGGAACAAGCCAAGTACAGACCACACAACTTCCCATTCGACGGTCATAGTCATGCCAGGCACACACGCAACTGCACCGGTAACTCACGGCTCAGTGCATCGGCTGCTACCCGGATCAGCGTAAACCACGACACAATGATGCACAAGCCTCAGCATCTTGGCTGGAGAAAGCACAACCATTTCCCGATAAATCTTTATGATGCAAGAATCGTCTCGCAGTAAAAACCCTTGTTGTGGTTTAACCCTAACCCGACCGCTGGAGGTCCACCCTCCCCGGGAGGCTGCCTGCGGGGCCGTAGACCCTTAATCGGAACATGGAGCATCATATCATTGAGGTGCGCTGAATGGGCCATTGACCGAGGATTACAGTATAGTTGCTCGGCATGCATTCGAATTTGCCGCAGGTTTGGGGACGACAAGCAGAAATCTGAATCTAGACTCATGGCGCCACGATAGGTCATCGTGTACGGTAGGCCGAGACCGATGCGCGCATTGGCCATTGACTTTCCATGACATGATCTTTGTGTACCTGAGAAACCTGTCAATGGAACCATGAAATTTTGTCCAACTCTGCCAAAGGAAGTCAATTGATAGACAAGAAATTACGAGATATCACAGACACACTCACCGCATATACAGGATCCCAGGAACTGTGAATGCAGGTCACTGATATCTTCCGGAGCTTTACAGGTCGTCCTCCGTAAGAAGCAACGGCCCGCTTCCGATGGATGCCCGGTCCACCCGGTATCACGCCAACCAAACATCGTACGATGGTCCCCCAGTGAGATGCCAGCACATTTTCATCTGGCCTCTGCCGCTGAGAAAACGTAAAATAGAGTTGATGGAAAATAAAAGGTTGGGGGACAGGGCAATATGTGTGATAAGTGATGCGTTCGTGCCCTATATGTGTGCTGTAATGGATGGACCGGGCCGTCGATGGGTTCGTGCTGAGACAGGGTAGGCCAGTCATTAAAAATCGCCGTTCTCTCATGATCTTCTTTCCCCGGAAACTCAGTCGACAATTCCTTTAAAGCTAAACTGTTATCAGCATTGTCGAACGTTAAAAAGAAAAGAAAAACTTTTGTCGACTACACGTGTTCCGGCCTGCATCGCTAAGGAAGACAGCTCACAACAAACAAGGGTTGATTGATCCTTCGTCTATTCTCGCTTACAGGCAACCCGACGCTCCCTGGTTTGAAGGTAGCCACATTGGACGAAAGCTCGTCGTGCAGGCTTGGGAATGGATGACAAACATGACAACGACAAGACGACGCCAGATGGAAGCAACAACGGTGTAATTAGCTTCAGTAACAGCCCGAGCAGCAATGGTGCCGATTCGAACAGCCCTCACGTCTGGCTCGTGGGTGGCGGTATCGCATCGCTGGCTGCTGCCGTCTTTCTAATGGAAGATGCCCATGTACCAGGCGACCACATCCATATCCTCGAAGCGTCTTCCAAGGCCGGCGGGTCAATGGCAACATTTTCGAAGCCATCATGGGAGACAGGATATCGAGTATCTGCCATCCGGAAGATGAGCCTCACGTATCGCTGCTTATACGGAATGCTTGAGAAGGTGCCATCTGACATAGAGGGCGAGACATTGGCCGACAAAATGCATCGATTCAATCAGGCGAGGAGAAAGCTGGGCGCATCTGGAACAAGACTAGTCAGACAGACCTTTGACAAGTATGGGAGCGAAAAACCCGAAGCTGTTGATGTGAGCACCATGGGTCTAAGTGTCAAGAACCAGTGTGACTTAATGAGAGTTGTGCTCGAAACAGAGGAGGAACTTGAAGGGCTTGAGATCCAGGCTCTGTTCGAACCCGATTTCTTTGAGACGAACTTTTGGGACCTCTGGGCGTCGCTCAACCGCTTTCACCCTTGGTGTAGTGCTGTCGAATTCCGACGATGCCTGCACCGTATGTTGCATGAGTTCCCTAACATGGGGACGTTGTCTGGAGTGGAGCAAGCACCAGAGGAGGACTTCGAGGCTATCATCAAGCCATTGACTCACTATCTCAAGGCTATGGAAGTCGAATTTCGTCATGGTAGGTTCGGCGATCTTTTGAAAAGGAATTATGCTGACATAAGATATCTAGGCATACAAGTTAGCGGTTTGGAGATCGAAGATGACGGGTCTGACTTCCGAGTTACTGCCTTGAAGACATATCAAGACAGCAAACATGTTCAGTTGGACCTGGGACCTGATGACCTCGTCTTCCTAACCCTTGGCTCACTCACCTCTGGAATGGGCTACGGCACGAATAGCAAACCTCCGCCCACAATGGAGCTTCGTGATTCAGCGCCACACGAGCTTGATGCTTCGTGGTCTTTCTGGGATAGACTTGCCTTTGAGCGCCCACAGGCTTTTGGCAACCCGGAGGCCTTCTTCGACCGCCCCTCAAAGTCAACCTGGCTCTCTTTCACCGTGACACTTCGCGATCCGGCATTTTTCGAACATTTGTGTACCTGGACGGGCACGCTGACCGGATCCGTGCCTTTGTTGACCTTCCGTGACTGTCCCTGGATGCTCTCCCTCACGGTCCCCAAACAACCATACGTGAGGGACCAACCCGAGGATGTTTTTGTCTTCTGGGGCTACGGTCTGTTCCCAGATCAGCAAGGTCGATATGTCAGGAAGCCCATGCTCGAATGTACCGGCGCCGAGATCCTCACCGAATTGCTGCATTTGATGGCCTTCCCTCTCCAACCAACACTCGAGCGTTCCATTACGATCCCTTGCCTGATGCCCTTGATCGGTAGCCCGTTCCTCACACGAAAGAAGGGTGATCGACCAAATGTGGTCCCCGATGGAAGCAAGAACCTGGGTCTGATGGGGCAGTTCGTCGAGATCGAGCGAGAAGTGACGTTCACAATGGAGTACTCGGTACGGTCGGCGCAACTGGCTGTGTATGGGCTTATGAACGTCGATAAGAAGCCTCCGGCGGTACAGGGTGAGGATCACGAAGTGTTGACATTGGGTATGGCGCTGAAGACAATGATGACTTGAGGTAAGAAAAGGCGCAAAATGGAAAAACAAAAGCAGGACATGGTGGTGGTTTGGGGCATACTTGGCATGATCTCATGTATACATATTGTATAAAGAATCTCTTAGGAAAGAAGGACGTCTTCTAGGCCGTCGATATTTCGGTGGAAAGGAAAAGGATGTTTGCACTCGGAGGCTTTGTCGTTGGTCTTTGTAACTCGTGGGTTGTAACAATAGTCAGGCAATATCAAAGGAAAGGATAGGCATCGGTATTTTTCAGACTCGTCAGTATAAGGCAAGATAACTGTATTCTTTCATCCCAATAAGAACCAGTGATCCGTCTCTCACTATGTGGATAAGATACTCTGGCATCAACTCCTATTGCAAAAGCCTATTGTCATGGTATCAAAGGATGCAACGTTCTATAAATATATATATAGCTATGCTCAGTAGATATATCGTGGCTTCACACCTCATACATAAGAAAGATCGAGTTTCCCTCTGCTTTGAAGTGGTTTCGAACCGAGTGCCTCTTGAACTGGGCCTTCATCAGTGCCAGTTCTCCTTAAGAGCTCTACCTGAGGCGCAGCACACTACCTCATCCTCAAACATCAGGCTGCTATACTCGAACTCATCGGCTGGCACTGCCCACGCCTTCTCTCTTTTTGACATGCCTCCGGTAACGGGCAAGGCAGCTGCGCCCCCCTCATCACATCCCCCCAGTATCATCCCTTCCTTCTTCATCCGCCTTCCTTCGCCTTCCCATCCTTTCTCTACCTCCACACAAACATCCCCTTCAAACACGTCGTTTTCTTTCTTTGTTCATTTAATTCATTCATTCTTTTTCCCTCTCACGACATCTCTTGCCACGATGGCTTCTGCTGAGGAAACAAAGACGTCGGGTCATGCCCGTTTCCAAAAGGGCAACCCCTCCACAACTCATCATGATTTAAGCACTGGAGGCGATGTTCCGCGGCTGATTTTGGATTTCCGTGCGGCTCGAATCCTCCTCGAGGCTGTGTTCACGATGCCTGTTGATGTAAACGATGTTGCAGTCGAGACTTCGGCCGAGACTGACATTGTAGCTACCGAGTTCACCCAGCAGCCGTTTCAGCGAGCCACTGTCGCGTCTACCTCTGCAGACTTGATCTTCTTCGAGGAAGAGACCTTTGATGATGCTCCCATACGCACTTCAGGTATACAAACCTAATAATTTAGCATGATCTCGAACTGACGTCCTCTAGATAACGTTGAAGTACCGGACCCAGCAGAGGATCTTGTAGATGCTGTAGAGACTGATTAGGAACAGTCCTCATCTACCGGTGCTACTATTGCCTCGCCTGTTTCCACAGTCAATTCTGTTGTGTCCGCTACTTTTGCAACTGCTTCTGGCCAAGCTGCCCCTTCGGAAGCCGATAGTGCTCCACGCAATTCTCATGTTGAGAGTAAGGTATTTCTTCTGCTATTCAAAATCTTTACTAACGACGGATCTGAAGGTGAAGCCGCGTCTGATATCTACACAGACCACAATGACGGTGCAACTCGAAAGTCTGACTTCCAGGCGCGACTTGAAAAAGTCTCCAAGACCAAACTCTCCGGCTTTGCCAGCACAGTACTATCCTTTCTGCCGCAGACAGGCGTTGGACATATCCTGCGGAATCAGGAACATGACCTCGATCATTCGACTTCTTCCAATAAGACGGCACGCTCAGCAAGCGAAGCTAATGAGTCTGATGGCTTGGTAATGGAAACGCCCAAGGCCAATACCGATGACGACGAAGAGGAAGATTTGATCTGGTTTGACCCTGTTCCGTGTCATAACAGCAATCAGTCTACCCCGCAAACCCCTATCAATGCATCTGCTACCCTTGGAGCTATTCACCCTCCCTCTTTGCTTGACACTGTCCCCGTGTCTGGAGCCACACCTGTGGTTGATATTTCCAGTACCACGGAAGCTGACATTGCTCATGTTGCCGCTGTTGCTGCAACCGTTGTTGCTGCTCTGGTTCTTGCTTCGGCTATCGTTTCCGCTTCAGACACTGGCACTGAGGACACCGCCAAGTGCGCCAATTGTAGCAAAGGCTGTGGTATCCCTCTCATCAAGTGTGCTTGCGGACATGGTTACTGTTCGCAGTGCCTCAGCCGTTTGATTGAAAACTCCGTTCGTGGTCGGGCTCCGTTCCCCCCTGATTGCTGCGATCTGCTCTTGCCGGTAGATGCGAATAATCCGAATCTAGATCCCGTGATCCTACAAGACTTCTTCGCAAAGAAATTCGAGGTCGGCTGCAAGACCCCTACCAAGAACGACCGCAAGTTCTATTCCGTCCCCACTCCCCCCACGGAAGAGTCCTGTAAAAGCCAGCAGGCCGAGGATCTTGGATCCTCGCCTCACCACGAAGAGGAGAAGCGCTGCTATCTTTGTGAAAGAGTTGTGGCGAAGGGTGCTAGTAAGTCATGACCTGTTCCATAATCACTTATTGATTCGAAGCTAAACTTACTTCAGTGTGCCCTGACTGTTGCTACCGTTGCAATAAGAGTCGTCAAGCCTGCAAGTGTCCATGGTGGGAAGAGCGGCAGTTGAAGAACAATAAGCACACTGCTGCTTATCAACCTTTCAACCCGAAGGCTACATCCTTCCAGCCGAGTCGGGTCCAGAATGTTCAAAATCATACTCGCCAACCACAACCTTTCGGGGGAATATTCCCCAACCAGAACCGCACTTCTGTTACCAACCTGCAAAACCGCGGGCTCAACTGCCAGCACTTGCAGGTCAGGAAAGTGCAGAAGCCTGGCCCCTGTTTCGACTGCAAAGTCAACCTTCCTGCCGGGGGGTGGTACTGTTTGCAGTGTCACTATCTTCTTTGTGAGAAGTGCAAAGTACGTCGCCGTGGTTGAGTGATGTAAGACTGATGGGGTGAAGAAATGTTGTGGAATGTTGAGGGGTGGAGATGTTGTAAGATTGTGAAGATAAGTCCAGGACAAGGTATACGGTGAAGATTGAATCATGCCATGGATTTATCAAGCTACAAGTGAGCTTGACCGAGTCTTTATAACACCGTCAATAACCTTGGCACTCAAATGTGCTGCTAAAAGGAAGACACAAACCTTTGATGTATGAGTCTCAGATTCTTGAGATAAAATGGAAGTACCATTTCACCCCCCCTCTGCCGTATAGGCAACATAAGGGTGGAAGGAATCTGAGTTACACGTACCTTAGTCCTTAGCAATAATCTAGAAAATCAAAGAAATTCTAGAACTTTGACACACCTTGCTGCACAAGTCAAATTGAGCAATACACCAACTCTCTACCAAAAGCCTTGGGCCGGCAAATGGTGAATCACCAAATGGGTTAGTTCTCAGAGATATTCACTGCCTCGAATTTCCTTTCATCCACTTCATAGGTGGCCTATCTCCTGTTATGCTCACCAGTAGTCTGCATGTATAATCACCTTTTACGCAAATGGTTAGGCGAAGGTACATACCATTGGTCCAGGATCTTAGAAAATATGACGGTTGTCTTACTTGAAGAAAAGAAATATTGACACTGTATTGAGCGGTTATTTGAAGAAAGAAAAATCGAACATGCGATGTTTTCAAAATAAGTCACGCCGTTCAGCCTTTTGGTTGGAACTTGGTATGTATTTCTGAAGTTAAGTGCCTAGCAGAATTGAGAAGATGCTTGTTAGAGATTTCCAACATTGAATCAGATTTCATGAAGTGTCTTTGATACATACACTTAACCCGTTTTATTTCCAAAATGTTACCTTCACTGGCTTACTGCAAGTTCTTTAGATACAAAAGCTAAATGTTGATTTTTCGATTCCCCTGTAGCGGCTGTATTGGTTTTCTCCATTGTGCTTTGTCTTCCTTGTTTGTCAAAATCAAACTTCTGGCAATTCAAACAGGTTCCCTAATTGCATCACCAGTCGATGTTTGCAAACAATTGAAATCTATACGGTAATCGAAATTCCAAACAAACCTACCAATGTCGTTTGTGACATCAGCTGTTTGCTCTCATTCAGTATCTGTACGTATCCATAAGACCTCAGGCAGCAACAGCAAACCATCCATACCAGCACATCGCACTTCCAGCCCCCAGCCTGGAATACGAGCAAACCACTTCCTCCGGCTAGACCCCAACCTGAGATGCTTTCTTTTTATCAAATAAGGATTTCCCTGGACAAAGTCACGGGTCATCTTTGTGCAATTGCAGTAAAATAATCCCGAATCTACTTCTTCATATCCTAGCTAACCCTACCAACGATTACAGCCAGAGCAGAATGACACCGACGGCAGGCAGGCTCGAAGTAAAGAAGAAAGTTCCAGCACGATATCAACACCCCTGAGTCAGGGGCCCGGAAGCCTCTTACTGGTTCGCCAAGAGGCCAGGCAAAGTGCGCGCCAAGTGATCATCCATCGGGGACCCAAACGAGAGTTCTCTAACGTCTTCACTTCCATCGTCGCATGAAGAAGAGCTACTTCAACCAATAGAATTGAACATCCCTGAGTGGCCTCAGAAAATTACCTCTTGAGCCGGGCTTATTGCAAAACAAGTAATAAGATCAAGCTACTACGTTGAAGAACAAGTGGCAAGATTGGTATTTTGGTTGTAAAGCAGCAAGAGCATCGGGGAGTTACAACTCGGGAAAAAGATACCACAGAGTACCGCAAGAAGGTACATGGATTACAGCGTAGGTGTCTTATTAAATAGGTGAATCAGAAACCTTAAACTTGGCAAGGTTAACCGCCATATACTAACAGAACCACAGCACCCAGCGACCCAATTCAAGTAACTTGAACCACTTGAACGCGTAGCCACACAACTGAATAACACCATACCTGTTATTCGACCTATCGAACGAACTCAAAGTTTTACAACTTGTGCAAAGAAGAAGAGGCCAACGCTGACGTATGCTCTTCAGGCCAGGGGCTATCCTCGTTCTTAGGCCATGAAACTCGGCCAGGTAGCAAAGACAACTTGTACGGCAACAAAGAACAAAGGAAGCCGGTCTCTGTGCTTCAGGGGTACTTGGGAGGGTTGTATGCGAGAAAGACGGGGTAAAAGATAGATTGATGTGAGGAGTAACGAGGGATCGGGTGTGAAGAGGAATGAGACGTGGGCTATGTGGGTAAGTCAATTAGTCTTGGGATTCCCACAATTGAGAAACTGTAGAATTGTAAGTCCAAGTGTTCCATAAACTGTATTGTTTGGAAAGAATTGAACAAACCTGGTAGTAGGAAATGAGATAATTCGACTTACCAGAGACGGTATGACCCTTTTTCACAACCCACATTAACTGCAAGGCCCTGATTCTGACAGTAAGCTGTGATTCGAGAAAGATAAACAAATACCCTCGTCCAGCTCTTGGTCCTTCTTTTGCTCCTTTTGCTCCTCTTCCGCTAGGAATTCCTCTTTTCAGGTCTCGTCCTGGGGCTGTCTTCGGTCTTCGGGGAGGAAACTCCTTGGCTACTTGCTCTTGGGGGCCTGCAGCGGTGTGGACTCCTTTTCACTGCTTTCTGAGATCGTTCTTGTGCGGTGGCTTCGTTTATTGGTCTAGATGGAAATTGCTAACAGCATGAATTCTCGAAAGGAAATCTGCTGAGTCAAGTTAACAAATGGCTTGAGAATAATATGAAGGACGATGCCAAGTCAGAAGACAAGATTTGATGTTGAGACATTGGGTTAGACAATGTAAAGGACCCCTGCTGTGAAACAAGAATGTAAACTGCAATTGTGAAACTGAAAGATTAGTCCGCCCATTCTGTCTACTTTCTCTGGCTCCAATATTAGACGAAGCCCAGGGAGGCAGAGCTGAGTGTGACGCGTCTTGCATAGCCCCTGAAGCCCCTGGGATGCTCAATATCGATCTCGTAGTCTGGAACTCAATACTCTGGCAACTCTGCGCTACTGGGTTCCCAGAAAGTGATGGGAGGACCCTGTCACATGTATGTGATAACTGCTCAGGCCAGTAATGTCCCGGCTGTCATCAGCAAGGCAACAAGACGCTGTTGGCCTTGGAGGGTGAGAAAGACTGTCTGATAACTTCCAAAACCAAGGACTTAACAGCTGTTTCGATGCGTTCATCTCGAGGAGCTATGAAAGGGCGACATTTGTGGTTTGAACCAGGGGAGCCGAGCTATCGAGGGGCTAAAGTTGATCGAGTGTAATTGATCATGGTAGCTTGCTGCTGGCAGGGCATACGGATGGGGTAGCAGGTAGTATCATCTAAGGATCTCTTGAGGCTACGATGTGTCGATATCGAAACAGCTTATGCTTGTTTGAAGTAGCTCGGTAGTGGTAGTGGTCTTGGATGATTTGTTGGAAGGCTTGGGGAAACATCGATCAGGGAGGGTGTGTTGTAAGGAGTTTGGAACTGAATCCCATCTCAGGTTAGTGATAGATTTGTTCATGTTGGCAGCATACTTCGGGTCTCTTGTATCCGGTGTTGGAGTTGAATAAGTTGTGACGGTAGGGGAGGGTCGATCAAGGAAAACAAATGGTTGTGCACGTATTTATACCTACAGGGCTGGGATATGCACTTGTGACACTGAATGATCACTAGAGAACTTGTTATTAGAGGGCATTGTTGCTATAGACCGCCTAAAACAAACGACCTAGCTGCATAACCAGTCGGCAGATCCACTCTGGACGTGCTGTGGTAATGTACAGTAGCAGGCACTCGACCATCCAACCATTTCCACGCTTCCCCACTCCACTCTTCTCCCAACAACATCTTCTCCAAGCAAATTCCAAACATGGAACGCAAGATGGACGACGAGAGCATCAGCGCTCTAGCTAAAAGAGTTCTTCGGGCTGCTCCAAGAACTCCTCCTCGCCTTTCAGCAAACACGTCTCAGGGTGAACAATCAGCCAGAAGCACCCGCTACACGCAGAGAGTTGCCCGACAGGAGAAGAGAGCCGCCGGAGGCGACTCGACAAACAACAACAACAACAACAAGGGAGAAGTATCTGCTAATGAAAACGTTGACTACAACGATGACAATGACAAGTCCAACGAGGGTCATGGATATTCCGATTAGACATCTGATGCCAACCAAGAGATGCATGATCAAGTGTCTACCGATGATGAGTCTGACGAGCCTGACGAGTCTGACGATAGCGATGAGCTTCCCAACACCGTTGCCTCTCCTACAGGTGAAGTCTCTGATACCGACATACTGGATTGCGCAGTTTGCCTGGAAGAGTTCACTGTGGCTGAAATCATCGAAGTTCCCTGCGGACATGACCTCTGCAAAACCTGCATTATCCGGTTTGTTGAACGGTCTATTGCAGACGAAACCCTCTTCCCACCACAATGTTGTCAACAGGAAATTCCCATCGAGGTCAACTCCTTTCTTTCCCATGACTTGGTGGATCTCTTTGAGAAGAAGAAGGTCGAGTACGAGGCAGTCAACCGTACCTACTGCAGCAACCAGCGTTGCTCACAGTTCATTCCCCCATTCTGCATCGACGATGATGATGCGACCTGCAATGGCTGCGGACATCTCACTTGTGCCACTTGCAAGGCCTCAGCCCATGCTGGCCCTTGTGGTGGTGACGCAGAGACCTAGGGTCTACTTGCTCTGGCTGAGCGTGAGGGATGGAGACGCTGCAGCAAGTGTGGCCGTATGATTGAACTGTCTATAGGTTGCAACAGCATGCGTAAGTTAATACTCAGTCGAACCCCCATAAGCATATTCCAACTTCTTTCATTAGCAAATCACTGACAAGTCCTGCCCTTCACAGAGTGTATTTGCGGATTTGAGTTCTGCTACCTCTGCGGTCTTTCGGCAAGCGTGGGATGCGGTTGTACCCCATATGGGATAGAAGACCCCCGGGCCCGTACCCCTGTAAGTTTGACCATGAGCATCCATCCTTTTTTTCCAAGCAGTTCAAGGACTAACTTGCACTAAAACAGGAGCAATGCCGTCACCGCTGGTATCCTTTGTACTTTTCTGATGAAGAGGAATGTCAAAAATGCGACGTACCACCTACTTCAGTACAAGTCTGCCAGCATTGCGGAACCGTCTTGTGTGCCGCTTGTCAACGCCGTTGGCCCGTCGGTATCTAGTTTGCCATCGGAACCGATTCAATGTACTCATGCTATGGGCTTTGCTGCCTGAGCATCATGCTTGGTGCGAGTAGATTATTTGCTTATACATACAATTCATTTGGGGCCTTTCAACTACCCCAGGAGACAAAGGCGGCTCGGAGTTTGTTCTTTTCTGTTTTTTTCTTCCCAGTCTATACACGCCACTGTGGTTCAGGATCTTCTAAGGGGAAGACAGAGCTTCTACGAATGTTTCCAGGTTATGGAGAGTTGAGGCGGCTGGAGATGGCTTGAGAAATGTTGCAAGGCTTTAGGGTTGCGTTGGTCATTTGAATTCAAAGGGAAATGTTGCTAGTTAAAAACTGGATTTGTGCCATCCTGATACTACGTACGAATGCACCGTGAAGGCTGTAGTGGCTTGAGTTGCCTCTAGAGCAGGTAAATGTCATGCTCACAGACTTGAACTAGCAAAGGTCGCGGAAGAAACACGAAATAACTCAACAGACTCGACAGGTGCTTCCTTACTGGACAAAGACCGGTCCTATTGATCGTGAACCTTGCCACAGAGCGGCTGACGTTTCACTGCAAGATAGGATCTTACCCATTTGTCAACTTCGTGGGCGAGGGCCTTTGTGAAGTCAGATGAATGGTGGGGCTACGGTCGAACCTCAAAGCAAGAGACACAGTGGGCGTGCAAAACTTCTGATAAGTTCCCCTATTCTAGATTTTAGATAAGAGCATGTAAATTTTTATAAGCTCTTCTTAATTTATATAGGTGTAAATAATCGTATTCTAAGACTATGTATAATTTCTCCTAACTATAATATACTTTGTACAATCTATTATAATATAACTTGCTCTTGTTAGCTCGTTTACAGAACTTTTGCATGGCTGTACATTACATTCCCCCTGGTTCCACCATCCGACCTGTCTGCAAACTTCTTCCTTAAACGCTCACCAACCATGATTTTAGGAGAGGGATCAGGCTACCACGATATTCATTGGAGACAAAAGTTGCTTATCGGAAGAGATTCGGTACTATGAAGGCTGCAAGAAGCCGCGGCGTGCTGTACCTGCTCGACAAGCCAAGCGGACTACCGCATCTTCGAAAATTCCTACAAAGAGGTCGAAAACAACATTAGCGCTGCTGATACGAACTCTTTTCTGGACCAGCACGAGGACAGATAACCTTGTCACTGGATCCATAACGATTTGAGTGAGCAATGAATGGCTTGAACGATTGTAACGGAAACAGCAGAACATGAGAAAAAGATCCCAAGCAAAGCGCCTGCGACCACAGATGAGAAAGCTGTTCAGATTCCAACAAGGTAACTCTTCAGTTCAGCAATAAAGTACTAGCAGTACAATCTTCCGACATCCTCTCAACCCGGAGCCTCCTGTGCTTCCTGAGAGCCACTTATGTCGGTATTCTTTTTGTATGTTTGGTACCTGTTCCATTTGCATGGCGCATCACTTACTATATCTAGTATCTGGATTTATACCGGTAGCCACTATCAACAGTCAGCTTTCGACACATCCGCCATATAGGCCGTTCCTGGAGGACACAGCAAACCGGCTTGTACTACGATCAAGGACAAAGCATCTGGAAGGTGGCGGCCTGATAATTGAAACCTGAGCCCCATGCGATATCAAACGAATGCACCATGCATCGAACAACGAAAGGGACGGCCTCCGGTCACCTTGACGTCAGGGCCTTTGAAAAATAACGACTTGAACCTAAACCAGTGAGGTTGCAACTGTCCTTCTTTACGAACAAGTTTTTGCCACTGCTTCAACTTACAATTGTCTATGAATAGACTAGAGGTTGTCCATGAGTGCTCCATGGGGTGAAGGGCACTTGGCGTTGATTCAAGGTTGGTACTTGGGCCAATCAAGTGTGATATTCGCCACCAAAGAGAGCTTACAAACCCCTTCCCATGTCTGATTGTCCGATTGAGATCAGAATGAGACGATGATATTGTTTGCGGGGCGTCAGCAGTAGCTCAGCCGTAGGGCTGAGCTGCATTGGCTTGGGAACAAAACATAAAGCGGATCTAAAAGCCTGGAATCTGGACTGACGACACTTGTCATGGAAAGCTGCATCGCTTTCCCCGACCGAAGGTGCAGCTAAATTCGACATCAAGCGGCATGATTGAGGCACAACCGATAATGGTGGAGACATTATTTCGACAACGTGGACCCTGCAAACCATAAACAGCCGAGCGCCCCATTTCATTCATAACATAAACTTCAACACTAGCCTGATCACGTCGGGAAATATGCCTGGGACGCCATCTAGTCTCGGTTGCGAGGGTTGCAGGAGACAGAAAAAGAAGGTGAGCTGACACGGATACAGCGGAAATACCCAACGTCCCTTTTTGACATTGGCTGACCTGGCAAAAAGTGCGATCAAGCCAAACCGGCCTGCGGAAGATGTAAGCGCGTCGGGATACCATGTATCGGAAATGGCGTCAAACGGTGGAAATTTCATTCGTTCCAAAGCGAGGAACCAGATGGCAGCCTCACCCAAGTCACTAGGCGATATCCCAGCAACGACCTTTCCGAAATGTCATCTTCGTTGGTTCACATTCTCCAAACTGAAGACTGCAGGTTCGACATCAGAGCATTCGGCGGTAAACTCATTCCGGAACTTGTAGCGCAGATCGGTTGCAGTCCCGCGCTTGACTCCTGCGTTGCCGCAATGGTGGCGCTGTATAGATCGCATCATTGCCAAGAATCGAAGGTTGATGCTTTGACTCGCTATGGAGAGGCACTGACTGCTACCCGCAAAGCTATCTTTGATCCGAAGGAGTCGATCATGATGAAGATGCAGGTCGTGTCAGTAATGTACGCCTGCCATGTAAGTCTTGTTCTTTATTTTCATATTTGTTTCATTGATACTAATAGCGTTCACTAGTACTGGGTTGATCGTAAATCTGTTGAACAACATCGTGGAATGATATCAGTACTATTTCGCGAAGCAGTCTTGAGAAAACAGCTTGAAGAGCTGGATCCATACATGGTGGGGCTTACACAATTATCAGTAAACTCTTCATATCCAGCGCCCATGATCCGCAACTAACATGAATCACAGGTTCTTGCGAGCTTTCTCAATCCCCAATTCGAGCTAGGGCCCTGGTTCTGGGAAGCATGCGAAGCAATAGGCACTCCGCGACCAGTCAAATATCATCAAGGAAGCTTCATCAGTCTTGAGTCAGGAACCATGGCAGAGATATCCATTTTCATGCGCTCACCCAGGAAGAATCTCCAACAACTACGAAGCATCTATAGCGTTATTCAATTCGAGTTGCCCAAAGTTCGGCAACTTGTTGCACTAGCAACATTAACAGCAGCGGCTCCTCATGCACCGGCGATGTCAATAAGAGTCTGTAGTTCCTACCGAGTTGCATATGG
Organism: Fusarium tricinctum; assembly: GCA_020744515.1. Lineage (NCBI taxonomy): Eukaryota > Fungi > Ascomycota > Sordariomycetes > Hypocreales > Nectriaceae > Fusarium > Fusarium tricinctum. The sequence goes on from JAGPXF010000006.1 coordinate 3,910,676, forward strand.
AATTCTTCTCGCGATGACAACGGTGGTAAACCATACTCTTCAGATCTGGGACAAAGATTTAGTTCTTGTCCAAGAGATACACGACTGCATTGATCAATCAATCACTCTTGTGCATCAGTGTGCAAGTGCCCGACCATATGGAGCTATGTTTGTTCCGGACTTTCTCACCATGGTCTGGGCAGCGGCAACAGATGGGTATCGAAACGATGAGTTGACGGAAATATTGCTAGATTATGAGAATGATTCGGTAGGGGCCGACTATCTGAGTCATGCCTTGTCCATCAGAAAAAGACTTTTTGCTATGGAGATGAGAGAGACGCAGAATGAGGTGGAACTGGGGCTAGATCCAAGGGGGGAATTGATTATACAAAACCCTTCGAGGGGTGACGAACAATATAACACCGTTAGCGAATGTGTTATATTATAGGTACCATTTTCTTAATACTAAATAATAAGCAACGAGGAATGTTTTATGATGATGGCCTTGGTGTTCCCCTGGTTGATAAATGAAAATGCTTTTTTAAGAATGAAATGCTGGACGATTTAACCATTCTACCAATACTTGTTCAACAGTGAGTAAGCTACTACTTCATAAAATATAAAGAATTCTGTTCAGCACAATGTTCTCAGACCTTAGTTTAATAAGGCATACGACTTACGAGCAAGGCTCTAGTTTTAAAGCCGACGTTCAAAACGAACACCCCTGCAAACATTTTAGAGGGATAGCTTACCAAACCGTATTGAAGTGATGTTTCTCATTTGTGACTAGCCAAATGTGCTTTGGGGTTAGTTCCAGGTGGCTGCCACAATCTCGCAGTTGTCCAACATAGCGTTTGAGATAGCAATACAATTCAACAGAGCTCTAGCCAAACTATGCACTGTGTATAAAAGTACTTAACTGGTTCACATGTAATAGAATGCATTTCATATTGCATCGATTTTCACGGTAACACGTGAAACATCCGTCTGCCCGTTGACATTCCACGTTCCCGAGGTGCCAATAGAGATACATCATGCATGCGAATATGTATCAGCTATTTACGGAGTAGAAAAACGCGGGGTTGAAGTCACTGATCGAAGAAAATCCGGGGAGCTATACATGCAGCATGGTGCTTGATGTCGATTGTTTAGACTTTCAACACCGAGCTCCGAAATATGCCCGTTGCAAATCAATCTTTAGCTCTGACACCTGTTTAGAATTTCCCTCTTTTGATTCTTACACCGATGAATTGGCTTCTCTGCAACAAATTCAACAATTACGCTCAAAGCATGCATCTCCAAGCAGGCCTCCTCAATTACACCCTAGCACCGAGTAACCACTCAGCATCACGATATTGTCCGCATCCAAGCAGTACATCGGGTGGATCCGGGCTGGACCCCGATCTGACCGGGGAAGACTGCTCCTAGCGCCATCTTCTAGTGGTCGGGCGCTAGCTTCCAGTGGGCCGTTCACCTCGAAATATCGCCCGATGCTCTCCGCGGTGTCTCACGCAGCCGGGGGCCCGATGCCGCTCACCTGAGCCGCGGGAACGGGAACGTTTCGCTCTCAGCATCTTTTTAATATTTCCTTTTGCGAAGCCAGCATCCCGCTTCCTCTCATTACACTGATATACTGCGAATCAAACAATGACAGGCGCGAACAAAGTCGTTAAACGCCAAACAGGGCGGGACTCGAGAGGGGCGTCGCGCCCTGCGTCCGGTGGCGCTCTCTGCAAGACTTGCACGCCGTGCCGCCAGAAGAAAGTCCGTTGCGACGGCACGCGCCCGCAGTGCGTCGAGTGCAGCACGAATAGTCTACCCTGCGTATACCCTCACGATGCCCGACGAGAACCGAGACCGTCCCGCGCTCGCGTGCAGAGCCTCGAGGCTACTGTTTCCGCCATGCTCGATCACATGAAGACCGCAGGCATCCTTACGCCCGAGATGCAGTCCGCTTGGACGGCCGAGCTTATGGATGCCGACCACTCGCCGCGCTCTTCGCAAGATTATACCTCCCATGGACTGAGTCGCCTGGCTTCCACTGCTGCCATTGCGAGCCCGCTTCCGACTCCGACAGCGTCTACGGTTGCGCAGGAAATGGGCGCCGGCTTTCTATCCTCCCCGCCGCGAAGTAGCGTTGGCCCGACAGATAGCGAGACGAAACCACGACTCGATAGCTTCAATACAATCCTCTCACGAGCGAGCCAAACACATATCGACTCCACAGAACTGGCACCAGTGAAATTGGTCCCTCGTCCTATAAGCAACGACGGCAACGGAGACGGCACAGGTTTATCGCCAAGTGAAGCCCGCGTAGCTGGAGTATTCCATGAGAATGGCTATGTCTCTGCAGTGCACGGTCTAGCCAGTATCATGAATCCCACGTCTCGCGCGCAGCACCGGGAGAATATCAACAAGATGACCCGAAAAGGCGACGATGCTATATCAGCTTCCAAAGCCCGACTTATAAGCAATGCTGCGCTTCAACGGCAGCGAGAGGCGCGCATGTTTCGCAATCCAAGAGACTTGATGGATCTGGACGGAGTAGACCCCGAGCTTGCTAAGCATCTTCTCGATTTGCACTTTAACCGCCAGCATTATGCCTATCTTATCTCATACCGACCAGCTATCATGGATAGTCTTGCCAGCGGTGGTGGTCCTTTTGCCAACAAACTCCTTCTCAACGCCATATTTTACTCAACATCTCTCTACAGTGACCGTCCATGTCTCCGTGCCGACCCCGAGGACCCGCAAAGTGTTGGCAGACGCTTCTACGATCGATTCCGTGAACTGTTGATTGACGAACTCGACAAGCCCAGCATTCCTTCCGCCCTCGCTCTGCTGCTTACAAGTGTTTCGCTAGTATCACAAGGGAAACCCAGCGCAGGTTGGAGTTTGTCCGGAACAGCACATCGTATGATCATTGATTTGGGATGTCATCTGATGCTGGGGCCTGATTATGAAAGCACGGGCGGTGTCAATGAGTCGCGTGTGCTACGGACGGACTTGGAGCAGGAGATGCGCAAGCGTCTATACTGGGCGGCTTTTACAACCGATGCTACCCAGGCCTTGTATCTGGGACGTCCTTGTATGTTCGCTTCCGCCCAGGCCAGAGTACCTCTGCAACTGCTCGATACATTTGAGGAACTTGAGGAATGGGAGCCTTACATCGATCCCAAGTCTCCAGGTTCAGCGCCACCCCCGTACGGTCGTCAACCTGCGCATGCTGTCTCGACGTTCAGCAGCCTTGTGCGGTTATTACAAATATCCACAAGAATTAATGATCTTTACGGAATTCAGTGTGTGAAATACACAACTGAGTATCTCCTCAATAAGAAGGAATCCATCGAGAGGGAGTTTGAGAAGTGGCAGAGCAGTCTCCCTAGTCACTTACGCTTCGACCCTGACGACAATACCGTTATCACACCTCCTCCACATCAAATTACCCCACAGTGAGTTTACCCTGTCTGATTATGCTAAAAACCAAAGTACTGACCGCACCTAGCACAACATTCCATGCTCTGACTATTCTACTACACCGGGCCTTCCTCGAAGAAGGTCATCTTCGACGCCACACCGATGAGACCGCCAAGCGACGGGGTGAAGAGGCCTGTATCCAAAGCGCACTGATGATCCAGAAGCTTGTCCGCCGATACCGCGAGTCTTTCACCCTCCGCCGAGCTCCCTTCCTACTCTCATACGCAGTCTACTCCGCCGTCATCGTGATCCTCCGTCAAGAGCGCCACGAGCGTGGCCAATTCACAGAGCCCATCTCTTTCTTCTGGACATGTCTCAGCGAGCTCCAAGTAGGATGCAACTTCGGTCTCAAGAAGCCCCTCAGTGTTCTGCAAGACATGGTCCGTGAGTTCCAGACCAGCATCAAAGAAAGCGGCTCAACGGGGACGGAACAACCCCAGCCAGCTGGTCTTGACGAGAGTTTCTTCTTCCCCCTCGCCATGGCACCCACGACGTCTTCTATTTCGCGCAACACATCCACGCCAACAGGCGCATACGTGTCTGCAACTGCATCTGACTACATACCTAACATGGACCACTTCGATCCGACGTTCGGCCACTCACCGGGCCTTCTCGATTTCTTGAATGATCAGGAGAAGGACATCTCGCAGGATGCGCTGTATGGACTGTTTGCGCCGTCGCAGCCCTTCCCGTGACTGGCGGGAGAGCTGGGTGAGACCTTTTTCGCAGGGCCTGCTTCAGCGGCATAGATGATGTCCTTTGATTTGACGCGTATTTTCGAAGCCTTGGTTCGTTGGACCGGCGCATACTGCCAAATGCTTCCAAAGCTCTGAGCGGGCAGAGCCATGTGTATGTGCCAAGGCCATGGCTCCTGGCTGCGACTTGGTGGACGCGTGGATGTCTATCAACTCACCCATACGGCACTTGGTTCCGACATCATCTTCTGATTAGTTCACTCATGGCTGCACGACTTTGATACACTTTCCTAGCTATCATTTTATGTGGTCTATCTAGATATGACATTTCTCCATTTGTTTGTTTACGTCCTGCATTTCGGACACGGGTATGACTTGACCAAGATATAGTTTGCTGAGGTTGACCAGCATTATTAGCGTATGAGTTTGTACGGGCGCTTAAAACGGGTTCTGGAATTTATCTAAATACACTTCACAAATAACATTCGAATTGTATGCTTTGTTCTGCCTCGTCCTTGTCTGTGTTGGTGATTCCAAGTTGGTCACCGTTGCATAAGTTCACTCTAAATTGCGCCCTTTCGCAATAGAAGGATTGGATATCATGAGACAAAACTCAAGCGACGCAGTCCGCTGGAATCTTCCACAAGAGTCACATCAATTAGCCCCAGAGGCGGTTATCTTAACCTTCATTTTAACTAAAGGCTACTGAAGTAGAAATCAATGTATTATATAGAACATCCGAGGTTCTCTGTTCTGTTTTATATCTACCTCATACCGATATATAATTTCAGTAGTACATTGAACAGAGTCATCGCAAGGCGTCTTAACTATTCCGAACAGTAGGTAGATTTCGTAACTACTTGAAGTTCGCAGAAGGATTCCCGGGAGCAGCCCGGGCCGGCACGGAGTCCAGCTGTATCTCTTGTCCTCTCTTCCTTATCTTCCTCCGGTTCCAAAAACACATACAAAAGAGACAGGTGAATAAACACCCGAAAATAATAGGCAAGCCAATCATTAGGAAACTTATCCAAGGATCTTGTAAAGGGCCATCATGGATTGTGTTTTCTCTTGCAAATAGTGCTTGGTTGGTCACAGCCTGAGAAGCCTCCCACGTTGGAATTGTCTGCCCGCTGCTCAATGTAGGGGGCTTTGGGGAAAGCGTGGCCCTGTCAGAAGCATCCCATGTGATAGCCCATGCTTGGTGAACCATGAGGGTACCATCGCTATGTGAAGCTGTGGCTGTTGCAATCCCATCATCTTCTGCACTCTTCACCCATCGCTCACATTGATTTGAAACTACCGAACTGGCGAGCTGGGGATCTTGGTGGAGGGATTCCAATTGATAACCACTAAAAGTCAGTCTGTTAGTCTATCTTATATCCAATGTTTCAATGGGTATACAAACCTTGCGCAACAAAATGCAGTTGTGGCCACTGTTGAAGAGTGAGTGGCTCGAGCTATAGCATTATAATTCCATCCTGATGGACAAACAGCTGTGCTGAAGCTGAGACAATTCTCACTATCCGAGTCCCGGCCGGAAGGAGTGCATGATCTGATGATAGCAGTAGAGCTACCAGGCTCAACTATGCTCATTGTGTTGAATTTGTTTTGGCAGCTGATGGGTTATTCATGTGCTGTAGTAAGAGCAATATGAATGTCTGTTGAAGGATACTGTAAGAGTGGTTCCTTTTTGTTTCGGGGTAAGCGATTATTTAGTAGTCCCGCGACAAACAATACACCTACCTATCCAAGGTAGTTAAACGGCAGGGCCTTGGGCCTGTCGCCAAATCTGCGCCCCTGTGCCTCATCCAGGTCATCCTTGAATCAACGAGGCCCCAGGGTATCATTTAACCTCCCTGCTAGCTTAGTTTTTGTTGGCTCTAAGGTTCTGACCACCAAAGGGCTTTGCAGCATACGGAGTACAAGTGCCTTGTATCCGTACTGTAACGATAAGGCATGTACAGGATGAAACTCCATCAGTGTTTAACCGCCACCCTTAAGGGTCGCCTACCGGGAACAGACTCAACCCAGGCAATCACATGGCAATAACCCCTGTGAGGAGTATTCATAAACTCAATGGGAAAAGTGAGACAACTTTAACATATCATTTTAATTTCCATACAAGACCTGGAAAAAACCTACGGACCCCCAAAATCACCCACTAACAAAAGTAAACATGAACAGAGAAAAGAAGACAATAAAAGGAAAGACAGAAAACGGCGAAAGCCATACAAGAAAGGAAGGGGAAAATATACCCAATCTTCATAAACAGCAACACATCAAACAAATGAAACGGATCTAGGCTTCCCATCGGAGTGCCCGCGGGGTGTTGGTTGGAGTGTTGGTTGGGGTAACAGCAGAAGGGATATCAAATGTGGGCAAAGCAGAACCAGGTCTCCCTTCCGGCGGCGCACAGCTAGGGTTCTGCATATCATGCTGCAGTACAGTTCCGTTGCCGAAGACGGTACCCTCTGGCAATATAGCAGAGCACCCCAGACGAAAGCTAGAGGGGGTCTTGTCCAGACGTGTTCCGTTAGCAAACACAACTCCATTCCACGCACTCTTGTGACTTGCGAGTTTGCCAGGCCCGTCCTTGCTGGGCAAAAGTGGTGGGTATATCGAGCTGATGTCGCAGTTCTCACTGATCAGGTACATGTTAAGGCCAATGGCAAGCACCTGTATCTCGGCGCTGAGGTAATCCCAGTCGGGGTTGTCTCCCGAGGGCAGCACGTTGGCGATGTAGTCCACCATGAGCACGTTGGGAAATACTTGCGGTGTGATTTCGTTGACGCCGCGCCAGTACAAGGCTGGGTTTGTCGGAAGAATAGCAATCTCCATGATGGAGTAATCCAGAATAGGGAACGGTGTGACCAGCCATTGAGTGACGTACATGCCAGACTGTGTGTTCTTTTTCCACTCGTCGATTGTGTACTCAACAGCGTCCTTGGTGTTTTTCAGGTTTGGCCACGGATCTCTCACGCTCATGGCATCCTTCCTATAGATGCCTTCCTTTTCCCAGATCTGGTCTTCCTCCTCGATATTCTCATCCATGTGTTCAGTGTTGAGGAATATGAGGACGCATCCTTTGCCTGCATTCTTGCTCATTAAAGTACCAAGCTTGTAGTCGTGAAAGCGCTTCTCATGTTCCAGGCCACCACAACGGTTCTCGATGTCTGTGAGTTTACCAAAAAAGTCGTCCCTTATATCATCGTCCCAGTAGATAGGTCCACCCGCGGGAGATTCTCTGAGACCAATCATGTAGCGGAACTGCAGGATGATGACCTCGCCAGGGAATTGGCTGGTAAAGGCGTTAACTTCATCCACAATGTCACTGAACTTCTCGCTTGAATTTCCGACAGGACTAGCCCATAATTCGTCGTTTACGTGCAGAGCATAGAATTCGTACGCGCCACCGGGCTTATGTACTGTGCCGACTCGAAGATCAAACCAACGTGAGCCGGCCCAAAGCTGGCTATTGATGTTGAGGTTTTGAGTCTGCGTGTTCTTCCAACCGCCACCAATGGTCATAATGGCACCACTGATGGTGCTCATACCAGCATCGTGACTACCTGGCATGACGATTTGGTCCAGAGTTCGGTCTTGGATGACGCTCTTGATGTTCTGCATCCATCCTGAGCCGCCGTGCACCAAGGATGTAATATAGCCATCCTCATAATCAGCACTGCCTGTGATGACCAGCGTGACAGGAGTTTCAGGCTTGGGGCAATTGTATTCTCGCGAGCCAGCACCCATGCCGGTCAGGTCGAAGACGATACGCTTGGGGTAAGTTGACCCGGCGTGGTTAGTGACGCGTACCAGGAACTTGTCCTTGGTGCCGTCGATGCTGTAGTAGCCTTCTCCCTTGCTGTCAAGCTTGATCGCCGCTGTGCTCGAGTACTCGACAGCGTTCTGACGTGACTTGCCTGGCGGAATGTCGCCAAAATCCCAGTTGGTCATCTGGTAGTGATGAGACCCCTCTGAATCGTACTTGAATGTGTGTGGAGTGAGGTTGACAATGGTGATGTACTGCCAACCCTCGATAGACACCGACTGGCTGTCAATTTTGTCCCAGTCCATGTAATAACCCATAGGCATCTGCTTGTCGCTGTGCGTCTTGGAGGCTGCTCGGCAGGTGGGATTCTTGTCTTTGTCGTCTTTGTCGTCATCCTTCTTATCATCATCCACGGTCTTCTTTGGCTTCCAGTCAAACGAATTGACATAAGCGTTGACCGCACCACCACCAAAGGTAACAAGGTAATCAGCTTTTCCGTCGCCGTTGATGTCTACATAGCGCACAGGGCTTTGGGGACTGACACCGGTAGCGATTGTGCCCATGAGAGTCCACTTCCTGTCCTTGCTTGAAGTGCCAATCTTGCCGTTGTTGCGATAGGCTTTTGCAGAACCTCCATCGTATTGGACAATATAATCGGCTTTGCCATCGCCAGTGATATCAGCGAATCTGATCTTGCGGCCTGCTTTTCCAACTCCTGTTGCCACAATCTCTCCCTCACCCCAGATCCGCTCCCCATTCTTTGGCGGGACGTTCTTGTTGTTGAGCCAGCACTTGACAGCTCCCCCGTCATAGAGGATGAGAAAGTCGTCATAGCCGTCTCCGTTCAGATCAGCAAAGCGGACTTTACTGCCTCATGTAGCATTGAGGCAGCAATCCCCAAACTAATCTTGTGACATACTCTTCTTCCTTTTTGCTTCATAGTCTCTTCTTGTTCCCTCGCCGTTGATCTACTATTGTATCATTCCGTGCATCAATTCGTGGAAATAGTCTAAGTACCCCCAGTTGCATAGAAAAATATTGCCCCTACTTCCTAAGGATAATCACCGCTTCCAATTTTGTGGTTTAGACCATGATAGCACATGTATCAAATCACATGGATATAGATGTGATGACCAGTTCGTCTGCAACATTCTTAAATGTGCAACCAATAGTTGGTCTAGCAAGAGGATTGATATTACGATTCGTATGTACGAGTCGTCAACGAGCGATACACGGCCAGAATCTACAAACAGCATTGGAAAGCATGCAATAGCGCCAGTCGTCCCTTTCTAGGTGAGAAATTATACGCGGATCGGATAGCATAACGCATCGTGGAATGGAATGGAATAAAGCTAGACCCGCCTCACTCTCGGGAAAGTGTACTGGTGAACATGAGAGGGATACATACGAGGGATTCGAGGCTAGTCATTAACTTCTTAACCGCAACGAGGAGCTCCAATTCTTGAATACATTCCTGCAATTTACTTCTCACTCTCCAAAATCCCACGAGACGTTGATTCGAAACTCTCGGCTATCCACCATTACAAGTTGTCTGATATGTGCGGTAGCTCTGTGTCGTGGGGATACTTTGAGGATAGCATACGACGTCACAACACAGAACTTGGGATAGTACGTCTAACCATGCACATAATCGCTGCTCGTCTACGAATTTCAGCCTCATGTTATATTCATTACTATAGTACGTTTTGGCATGTCGGATACGCTTATCTGAAGTCACGCCTCAACCCTCATCTGCTAGACTCGCCTAAATGAATTCTACTTGACCGCCAGAGTATCATTCTTATGTTTCTTTAGCGCCGCTATCCTCTTTATCTTGTGTTAGCCTTGTTAGATAAATTTGAACCGTCTGCAGTCTCTAAAAAGTTTTTGGCCGAGATGCTGATATGCTGCTGTTGTTTTGCTGATCTAGGTTGACCCGAGCCTGTCTAACTGTGGTGGCGGCAGCTGGCTTTTCAGATGAATATTCGCGACTTGCAGAGTGTTTAGAATCTAGAAATAGTTTACCTCAGAATATTTCCCCTTAGCTTAAAGTGGAATTAATGTTGGCCGTATCGTAGCTTATGGTGTCGGGTGTATCATCCTGGGGCATCTACACAGCCCTGTTATTTAGTACACCCGTGACTCGAATGTCCACTACCTTTCTATCAGCTTCTGTATTTCCTCGTCCTGTTTATAAATGCGGCTCTGTAGCACCGTAGGATAGAAGGCTCTGAAAGCCCTGGGTGACGAGAGTTACATTATACAATGCTTAGTGAGTTGCTATTGATAGTGGCGTACGGTATTTTTACCTCGATAAAGTTGTTGGGGAGTACACGAAGATTATCTACGTCGAGGGAATATTTTATTGCCGTGTGCTCGGCGTATTTCTTTATGCAATTGTTTGGGTTCGGTTCTGTGATAGATATTAGACTTCGATAAGTAAGTCCCAGACCTGGGATATGACATCCTAAAAATATGCCTAAACTCCAAATCCCTCTGCACAGCCTCAGTAATGGATAACTTGGCTTAGAGCAGCAGGACCTTGGTTCAAGAAAAGGAAATATTTTGGTCCTGAATTTTGTCTTTGAGTTTGGTGGCTCCATTGCTGACGGCAATCGATTCTTACAATCACTGCCTTTTCCACTTTGGTGTTACTCACTAAACGTCAGTTGTTACACATAGGTAGCTGCAATTATGCCCAGGATGACTCATCGTCCGCCAACAACAAAGCTGCGCCCAGCTGGGTGTTCTGCTAATTGACACAAAACTGAAACATATCTCGCACAGGATTCTTTTACTTATTGAACAAGTATCTCATTAGGTTCAATTAAACTTGCATTCTATACCCAGGACCTAATACCACAATGTCGACAGAAGCCCCCAATCCTCGCGTTGGTGTCGCCGCGCTTATCTACTCCCGCGATGGCAAATTCCTCACTGGCAAGCGAACAGGTAGCCACGGAGCAGGTAAATAATGCCTATGAGTAAAAGAACCGTACTTGGGCTAACCAACCAGGCACTATCCAACTCCCAGGCGGTCATCTCGATTACGGCGAGAGCTTCCTCGCCTGCGCCGAGCGAGAGACTCTCGAGGAAACCGGCCTTCAGATCCGCGCCATCAAGGTCGTGGCTGTGACGAACGACGTATTTGAGGAGGAGAAGAAGCACTACATTACCATTTTTGTTCGCTGTGAGATGGTAGACGAGAATGCTGAACCTCAGGTAGGTCCACGGCAACCAACGTGGGGATATTAAGCTCACATGACGCAGATCCTCGAACCCCAGAAGTGTGAGGGTTGGTTTTGGAAGAACTGGGATGATCTGAAGAAGCTTCTTCCGGGAACGTCGGAGAGCGGGGAGAAGCTGTTTTTGCCAATGATCAACTTACTTGCGCAAACAGCTGATTTGGATGAATTGAGAGCCTGAATGTTCAAGCTGGTTACCAGCAAGATTGATCATGTTTTACTTTTTTCTCAGATCTGGGGTACTTTAGACTGGGAAACTTCCCCAATCATGATCAGGCAGATTTAAATGAGCACCAATCATTCTAACAACGAATCAAAGATTGTTCTGCCTCAATTGAGTTTGTGACAATTATCTGAAAAGTTGTTGTCTGATACAGGGTAGGTAACGTATCGTGTGCATGCCATTAAAGCCTATATGCAACTATCGCGGCCCGCAACCAGATAAGCTCCAAGCTCTCGTACCTTACCCACGATGACGACTCCCCTCTTCCCGTGTATCGAATCCCCCCATCTCCACACCTAAAGCTTCACCAATTCCCTTTCAATGTCATAACCGCAAACAGAACAAGCTGCGCAATTGCAGCATGTCACTACCGCCACCATGTCTTCCCTCGCCGAACCTCGCCGTCCCCGTCTTCTCGCCCAAAATCGCAAGCTTCGTCACCTCCACGGAATATGGCTGCGCAACCTATCCTTCGCGCCGACGAGTCTTAGGACAGCCGACGATGCGGATCTTGCTACCAGTTCGAGCAAACTGCCCGTGTTAAGGGAGTCAAACCAATTGCATCCGTCGAAATCGTCGGAGAGCTTGAGGAAGGATAGCAAGCGACCCGATCTGCGACCCCAGCAGAAGCGCAGGACGAGCTTGAGCTTGGCGCATATTAATCCCCTCGCGAGGCAGAAGAAGCTGGAGACGTTGTTAGAGGAGTCTGCTGGCGATGTGTTTTACTCGCTACACGTAGACGGGAACGATGATCCTGTCTACATCAGCGAAGTGCGCGAGCGTGCGACGGTAAGGAGACTGTTCATTGGAAGTCGCTCGCGAAGTCTGACCATGTATAGAGTTTTAACTTCAAGTTCTTCAGCCTCGAAAGCTGTGCATCCACAATCTCAAGATGTTATTCCCTTGTAATACGAGTTTGGGCACGACGACCGAAAGCCGAGACGTGGACCTTTCTTCTCGACGAAAGGATCGATCTCCGCAGGCTCAACTTTATAGGCACTCTTATGGACCGAAACTTCCCACCGAACGCATTGATATTCCATCTAGAGGACGGCGTTTACTCCTTCGATTTCCCGAATAAGATATCCGAACCGAAGCAAGCGCCGCCAACGACAACCTCGTCGTACAATGCGCTCATGAAGTTGGCCAACCTAGAAAGCTCGATAGAAGACGCCATAGAGACGCAGCAGCGATTGATGGAAGAAATAAACCACATGTTAGACGATAGTCCTGTGGACAGATCAGGAACGGCACAAGAAGCCGTTGTGATGGCCGAGAAGTTCGTGGCGGCGCAACGACGTTCAAACAATATCACGCAAAAGAAACGAGACGACCTCCGGGAATCGATCAAAGCACGTCGCGAAGCCATTGTCAAGGGGAGGGAACTCCAGACTCAAGCTGAGACAGATATGGCCAACAATAAAGAGAAGTTGGTCGCTTCTGAGGAGCTCCTAGAACAAACCCAGCAACAAATCCGAGGCCAGCGAAGGCGGATTTGCTCCGACCTCACAGACATATTTCCTATTACGCCAATCCCCAATGCGCCACCACTTTCGTTCCAAATATGCAATATACCACTTCCCAACTCGACATACGATGCCTCTACTGCGAAGCATATCTCCGAAGATGTCTTATCAGCTGGGCTCGGCTTTGTTGCATTGCTTGCAAAACACCTACAGTTTTATTTATCATATCCACTACCTTATCCCCTCGATTGGTTTGGTTCCCGATCATACGCGCGCGACGGCATTTCCCTACTCTCGGAAAAGACTGCCTCACGTAGAGAGTTCCCACTATATCTTCCTCGCGGTGGTTCAACAGCTGGACAGTGGCGCTTCGAATATGCGTGGTTTCTACTAAACAAGAACATTGAAGCGCTTTGCTCATCGCAAGGCCTTCGTGTTGTCGATATACGCCACACTCTCCCTAACATCAAATATCTGTTGTATGTCTGCAGTGCCGGAAGCGATCAGGTCCCCGAGCGCAAAAAGGGCGGCGTCCGCGGTTTGTGGGCTGGCAGGATCAAGGGTAGAATGTCGACCATGTCAGCGCAGTTGGATGGCGATTCTGGTAGTCTCACCGAGAGTCGCAGAGGAAGCATGGACAGCGAGGTCAATCAACAGAGTGACGCGTTAAGAGCTGCCCTTCTCAAGAGCAATGGACATAACAAGGATGATGCGCATATCGAGAGTCTTGAGGATGTTGTCGCGCTGCCTTTCGGGGAGGGCGATACGAAATTCACATTAAGAACAAAAGGCTTAAGAGAGAACGTATCGAGATGATAGGATGTGTAAGATGTGTGAACAACATAATTCTCGGGTGGTTTGGCTTAACTCTTTTTTCGTTTGGTTGAGCGTGGTGCTTTGCAGGATATGCTTTGGAGTTCACAGGTGGGCTCGGTCGCTATATAGACTACGAGTATACTCATTCATCGCGATTCCTACGATCTTAATCCTCGAAGGCTATTCCCTTGTGACACACAGAAGTGAGACTAACGCTCTCGATTGAATAGCTGGCAGATCAGTTGGACGGCCACAGATGCCCCCTTCAGTTCGAACCATGATCCAAGCATGTACTCTCAAACACATCTTCAATCTTGATGTGTTGGAACATGGAAGAATGTTGGAGCACACCAGCCTAGGTGAGCTTAGTCGAGTGTTATGGGGTAGAGCTACGCTCGAGCACTTCCACGTTGACTCATGGAAGAGCCAGTTTCGGTCTACTCGTCCCTCCGAGCCTATTTTGTGGTTTTCCTATAAGTATGTGTAAACACCAGATCGAAGAGTTTAGGAATTGGCGATTTTCGTAGGGACGCCGAAGACGGTCAAAAACAATATCAGCCCCGGGAACTATTTTGGTAGCTACGGTGAAAGTTAACTGGTGAAGTGTAGTGTGCATATACACAAGAGCCCCAAAACACCCCATATCCACTTGTGTTATCGGTATATCTAGTCTCAGAATAGTGAGTGACGAATCTCAAGAACCACAGCACTGCTCATGTATCTACAGTGGCTTGCCCCCAAGTCCCGCTATCTACTAGCAGTCTTGTTCCGTCATGAATTCCAATTTCGATGTGTCTTAGTATTATTGCTACAAGACGAAAGTCTCGATCCTAAATCTGCTCCACGAGAATGACCCAAGGTATCTACTAAACCACTGGAAGACTTTTAAAATACATATATGGGAAGCAAATTGTTCAGTTACCCAAGTTGGCCAAATCCCAATCGCTACAAAGCAAATCGGAAATTGTTCCAGCAATAGAAATCAGAGAGGAGTAACTTGCTTGCTCTTTTCACGACGATGTCTGTGGTTATTTCAAGCCAGATTTTGCTCGTGTTAGAGTTCGAATTGCGTAATGTTGGAACTCCTTGATGCACGAGGGTCAGCACTCCGGGCCCTGTCATTGGTTTACGAGAGATGTCATAAAGAATAAAAGATTGTCATAAAGTTCGTAACACGCTAAGCTATGCACAAAAATCAAAGACCTAGATAGAAAGTAAGTCTAAAGCCGCAAGTAACGCCTCCGATGCAAAGTCCGTCCCATATGCTCCGTCCCAACATAAAAAGACACTCAATGAATACCAAATCAAGGCCAATATACGTCGACGATATCAACAGGAGCACCGCCCACAGCAACACCTCCACCAGGGATGTAAATGCCGCCCTTGACAGCAACAGCCGCACCTCCATGTCGAGGAACCTTCATAGACCCAAGCTCCTCCCAAGTCTCAGTCTCGGTGTCGAAAACCTCAACTTGATCGTAAATACCCTTGCTGCCCTTCGCCGGGTTGCCCTCTCCGCCCATGATGTAGACCTTGCTGCCAACAGTTGCTGAGAGAACACCGCCGCGGGGAGTGGGCATCTTTGCTTCGCTTGTTGTCCAGCCGGCTTCCAGGTTGTCCAGATCGAGGATGAAGACAGTATCTTTGACGTTGTGCTGGCCGTGGGTGCGGCCGCCGAGAACGTAGAGCTTGTTCTTGACGATGGAAACTCCCGCGTGGTCGCGTGCTTCAGGGAGTCTCTTTGCGGCTTCAGGAAGATCAAGCCATTTGGAAGTTTTGGTGTCAAAGGCGGATACAACATCGACGGTGCCCTGGGTTCCGTTTGGCCTGGGCTCGAGATTGCTCATGCCACCGGCCATGTAGATGACGTTTCCGTGAACACCCACAGCAGCACTGCCCCTTGCCTCGCTCTCAGAAAGTGGCTCGAGCTCTGTCCACTCGTCAAGGTCAAGGTTGTAAACCCAAGAATTTGGGAAGGCTTTCCAGGCGCCGTTGTCATCATCCGAGAGACCGCCCAGTAGGTACATCTGGCCATTGACAGCAGCGACGTTGGGGTGGTTAGTCTTCACAGGTGCTTCTGTAGCGAACCGCCGCCATTGATTTGTGCGCGTATTGAAGAACTGCACGATTCCTGTAGTCTCGACGCCATTTGCGTCTCTATTGGGGACAATTCCGCCGAGGATTGCTAATGTCTTTTCTGAAATGGAGACGACGCTGTGTTCTTGTCGCGGGGCGATGGGGATGGATTGTAGTGTTTTCCATGTGTTTGCGCCTTGCGGTAAGGCACTGGCTAGTGTGCTTGTGAATAGCGAGAGGAGGGTGATACTGGAAGGGAGAAGCATGATGGCGAGATAGAGTTAAATTGGAGGTGCCAAATGGCGTGTTGCTTGTTATGACAGTGAAACTGTTTGCAGTGGTAGTGAACTGTGTCTGCAGTGTCTGCAGTGGTGATGAATTGTTTGATGGGAAACAAAATGTGGTGAACCCAAGACCTTAAGTAACTCCCCAGAGCTTGGCAATGTCGCAAGCTCCGTCGTCATGGAATTGTGGCTGGCCGAGCCGGGTATCCTCTTGGCATCAGCATCTCTCACACAAACATGAAGCAGCAAGTGCCGCAACAATCAGTGACTTACAGGGGGGACAAGGAAAACAAGGTTTGTGGGACCCTCCTGTGCGATGTGATAACCTAGTGCAGCATAAGCTATATCCGACAGCGCCGGGTGGTGCGTGTCGCGTTTGCAAGGGGGTGAGTGGGCTTTGTCACCTGTGGAATGAAATTAAATCGCCTGTCGTCACGCCAAGCAATTAAGGTATTTACCCCACGTGTTGTATTTAAGCTAGGAATTGTCAAGATGGTGGCTCTTTGTTAGCTGCTGCACGTGGTGTTAGTTATTCGACAATGAAGGGAGGCAATTTTAAGTCAATTCAATATAGTCTACGCCGTTTGTTCGTGAAATTGCTGTTCAAAAAGATCTCAATCACGGAGTACAACTTGAAGTATTCATCCATATCCACAACTGTGATATTGCCGGCTTCTTCGGTGAGGCTCATTGCTGCACTGCCGAGTAGTGCTTACCATGCAGAGATCTACCTACTCTATCTTCAACAACCTATTCTCTAATTAGGTAATAATAAAGCGATCTCTCGGCATAGCATAGAATCAGTTGGTGCACCGGGCATTGTCTTCGGACACGGCGTCGGCCCTGATCTCTACTAACGGCATATCCACACCCGAGTGCAAGCGTTCGGCCGTGATCGCGACGGTAGTCCGGACACCTCAAGGCCTCCACCACCGACATCGAACAGACGTCCCAACGCTCTAATACACAATCGACAGTGACCTCAAAACATCACCACAACACGCAAAAAGAAAGCTGACAAGACTGGGATTCGAACCCAGGCCCCTTTCGAGACTGCGAATCGTTACTAGTTCGAATTGAACCTGAACACAGCGCCTTAGACCGCTCGGCCATCTTGCCTTATGATTGGATATTGGTTGTTGCTGCAATTTGTCTACATGATGCCCGGTCAAACTGCTGAGCTTGGTGGAGTGCTACGACCAAATCGATCGCTTAGAAGATGTTACGGTTTGTCACCCTGTACCTGAAACATGACAACAACCAGATGAAACGCTGTTCCAGATATGTTTCGTTTAGAGTAGGCGATTCATAAATTAAGCTTATTTCATTATATGCATAGAGTCGTTTCAGAGGCGTGCATCTTACACAACCGATTAAAATTGCATCTAGACAGCTTGTATAAGTTGTGGTAAGATAGGAAGAGAGATGTTTAAACAGCCGATGTATGCACACAAACGATCATCTCTGCGCTGGTCCATCACCATTGAATTCTCTTCAGGCTATATTGAGTATAGTAAACACCATTAATTGCAGAGTCAAGGAAGCTTCAGGCATACCAACATTGTTTCAAAACACACTGATATTAGAGAAAGGGTTCTTGGGACGAAAAAGGTGAAAGCCAAGATCTTTCTACTTTGCAGTGATATTGACCAGGTAAATAGCTATGTATTACTGTATCTGGCATTCTCGGAATGCCAACTCGCCGTATTCAGTCCCATGTCCATCGTGTGAGACCAGTAAGGACGTTATTGATCTCGCTTTTACGGTTCTCTCACAGAGGAGAAAGGTCCCGAGACTAAGATAGCCATGGTTAGAGTTGATCGAAACACCTGATTTGAGTAACTGTTAGGATCTGGAGAAAAAGGCCGCAGCGCACATGTAAGAACAACATGTTGAATCCTATGTATCTCAAGCTCTACCACGACGCTAAGAGAAGGCGTAAAAACCATCCTGACCTTCCAACCTATTTTGACTATTCCTACAAGAAGCGATAGACCTTCTTACCAGAAGCGGTTGTTTCTGGACCATGATAACTATTTCCGATAATTGGAACCCTCAATGGAGCTGAAGGAAAATACAAACACGCCAGAAAATGCCTTATTTGTATCTTTCGCTTTTTCGCCATTAGTCGCGTTATCGTCGACATGTAAGTGAGTTTCCATTAAAATTACAAAACATCTGGTAAATGATTGACAACCCCTGGTTCAAACCGCAATTGGTGGAACTACACGGGCTGATTTCCTCCAAACCCAATCCAGCGCTTTTAAAAGTGAGGATCTTCGCTCAAAACCGAAGCACATCTTCGGCGCCGGAATGACAACATAACAGGGTTTGATTCGCACCAATCCTGATATAGCAGTGAATGCCCGGTGCTTCTCTGAAGACGACAGAGCACTGGAGCATATATAACCAAGAGGAAAGTCTGCATTGATTGTCTGACTTTGAACATCCTGAACACAGTCACCATGCGAAGTGTCTTACTATACTCCCTCCTGGCTGTCTCAGCCGCTGCAGAGAAGCTTCTCTACAGAAACACCTTCAACAGCAGCGATGCCATCACAGACTGGGTTGCTGAAGGCCCAGTCAAAGCATCCATTTCCAACAACACTCTCGAACTAACCGCCTCTTCCGACTTCGTCTACTGGGTTCCAGAGGTATTTCCCGAGCGCATCCGCATCAGTTGGGAATTCTCGCCCATTGAAGAACCCGGTCTGGCCATCATCTTCTTCGGTGCAGCTTCTGCCGAGGGTGGCAGCATCTTCGACAAGGGTCTCAAACCCCGCAACGGCTCTTATCCCCAATACCACTCCAGCGACATCCGTACTCTGCACGCTTCATACTTTCGACGCCGATGGCCTGAGGAGAGGGCATTCCATCTAGCGAATTTGCGAAAATCGCCGGGATTTCACCTTGTTGCGCAGGGTGCTGACCCGCTCCCTGATGTGGAGGATACACAGGGTGCTTATTACAAAGTCGAGGTCATTCACGATAAGCGAGATATCACATTCTTGATCAATGGACTGGAGATCTTTTCTTGGGAGGACGTGGATCGCTCGACAGGGCCGGTTGTGCGTGGGGGAAGGATTGGCTTTAGGCAGATGAACCCTCTTGTTGCGCGATACCGCAATTTGGAGGTTTGGAAACTATAGGGGCTGGGAAGAGTAACAGGTCGCTTGGAATCATCCTGCTTGTTCTAATTAGAATTTTAGACACGAACATGGAGACAGCAATGGATCACATGTCTAAGCCACTACTCACAATACCTCAATTCTGTACAATTCCTTCGATCCACGTGTGTTTTCCGAGGAGGCTTATATCTATCAACGTGACTTGAGCACGAGAGGAAAGATGAAAATGACGAATCAAGTCGAGAACCCTCCAGAATTGGCCTGTCTCGGTTCCCCTGCACTTTCGAACCTCCCATCTGTCAATCTCCTCAATGCATGAGCAGTGCTCTGTCCTGGTGCCACCCAAGTGACGTTATTCCCAATCTCCTTCAGATAAGCAACCGTCGAATTATCAAACTTGTATTCGAACGTAACCTGTCGCGGGACAAGTTGATCGTGCAGTCGTGGCGCAGCAAGTGCTTCTTTCACAGTCATGTTCTTATCCAGTGCATTCAGTACAACCTGAGCTGTGGCAGTGATGATTCGACTTCCACCGGCAGCACCCGTGACCAACGAGACTTTTCCATCAGACCCTTCGACAATAGTGGTGGATATACTAGAAAGAGGTCGTTTTCCAGGGCGGATAAAGTTAGCTTCGCTGGGGATGAAGCCAAATTGGTTTGACTCGCCGGGGATACTGAAGTCGTTCATCTCGTTATTCATGATGATTCCCGTCTCGGGAATGATAACTTGCGAGCCAAAGTTGAGGTTGACCGTGGTAGTGAGCGTTATGGCGAGACCAGACTCATCCATGGTGACGATATGTGATGTTCCAGGGGTATCCAAGCTTTCAAGACCTTTGGGGTCGTATTCACTGAGCTCTAGAGGTCGACCGTCGAGTTTGGCGCGAACTTCCTGCGCTGTTGTATTGGAGCACATTTGAACCTGGTACTCGTCCAGATTTTTGACATAGCTCGGATCGCCTAGATTGCTGCGCATTCCGTAGCTGAACTTGAATGCCTCATCGGTAAGATAAGTGGTGTCGTTGACTCGGCTCGGATCGCCCAGGAAATCATAGCCATCCAAGATATTCAGCGCAGCTAGAGCTACCGCGCCACTCGAAGGGGCGGAACCACTCGTGATCTTTCCGCCTCTGTAGTTAATCTGCACAGGCTCACGGATGACGACAGTATAGTTCTTTAGATCCTCACTCGTCATGATACCTCGTTCCTGCTTCAAAGTCCTGATAGTCGCATCGGCAATAGGGCCCTCGTAGAAGGCCCCTGGGCCTTTAGAAGCGATAGCTTCCAAAGTGTCCGCATATCGCTTGCGAGTGAGCTTCTCGCCAAACTTAAGCAGTCGCCCAGAGGGAGCGAAATCAATGGCCCATGATGGGTCGTTGAGGAGGAAGCTTTCGTTCTCAGACTTCTTATACGTCATCTTCATGAACTTGAGAGTATCGTTGTTGACGGGGAATCCATAGCGGGCGACTTTGATAGCAGGCTGTACGAGCTGCGACCAAGGTAAATGCCCATAGGTCTTGTGCAGGTGTTCAAGTCCACATAACTCGCCCGGTACACCACTGCAGAACTTATCAGCGATTATCGAACGGCATGGAAAGAATTTCTCACCTTGCTTTGCCTCCAGATATGCTCTCGTTGACGTTGTTCTTGAACATATCTTGCGTAGCAGCTGCAGGTGCCGTCTCACGAAAATCGACAAACTCATACGGCGCTGTGTGATTCTTACCATCGCCCTTATGAATGAGCATGAAACCGCCTCCACCAATACCAGAATGATACATGCCTTTCACCAATCAGCCAGAACTCAAGTCGCTATGGAGATATTTTCTTACCAACGGTCCCAACGCACAGGACAGTTGCAACCATGGCATCGGCAGCGTTACCGCCCGCGCGCAGGATGTTGACTCCAATGGTGCTGCATATCGAACTCTCGCTAGCAACGGCGCCAAGGCTATTGGAGAACTGTCTGGTCTGTAGTGGCGATGTAGCCGGAGGATAGGGAGTATCGCAAGGATGCGATTGAGCAACATGTGGTAGGAAGCTCAACAGAGCTGCCAAAGCCTTGAAATGACCCATCTGGCTCAATTCACTCTCAGGTGAGGACCTTGGTGTTGATGGAAGGTTAGATTGTCGAGAGGGATTTATTTGAAGATGTTTTTTTTTATGTGGCTTCACTCCAAAAAGACACGTTTGTGCGAAACTCTACTGCGCGAGGAGGCAGCTTTATTCTTAATCGACCGAGGTCATCAACATTCTGAGTTTGCGATAAGAGGTACGTCCCAGATGACGAAGGCGGGGTATCACAACCTGGTGATGGTTACAAGAGCTAAGCCATTGAAGAAGGGATCAGCATAATTAGATAGATAGCTAACGTTAGCTGAGGCCTTGGTTCGTAACCAGCTTCCCGATTGAGAATTTGGGCGAGAAACAAGACGCAAGCCAATTTTGCGGTCAAGACTCGTGATATGCAATATGGGGAATGGTGATATTCTGGGTTTTTGCATTGATATTGAGTTTGATAACATGGATGACCGGATGTCACATTCGGGTTTCAACTGTGGAATGATGGGGAATGAAACTCTATCACAGCCCTTGAGTAATGCCGCGAGTAGCAATGGCTGGTGAAGACGCTCATTGGGACTGGATACTTGGTGGTAGTTTGAACATATTTTGAATGACTGAGTCGATAAATAATTCTACAGCCAAAGTCGCTCGGCCATTTCAAGATAATGCCACGACCGAACGTATTGCCTTTCTCGGCGATGTGTTTTGGAATCGAAATCCTGTGACGAGGAAAAGTTCCCGGTATTCTGCTGCTCCAACTTGGTTCAAGAAGCACTCAAAAAATGAAGTCAATGATAACGGCTTTGTGTTTAGGACCACGGTAGCTTTATGACATCAAATGTTGATTGATCTCTTGCTTGAATGTAAACAAACACCGCAAAACTTTGAGCATGTTGAACATACTTATACTGAGTTAGAAATAGGCAGCGTAGAATGTCTGGTGACAGTTCAAAGTCATCTCTCGGAGTTCAAACTCGAGGAGGGCGAATGATTTCGGTAAACTTTCTCTCGTTCGATTTGTGAAACTATATTCATATAATCTGCATCTATGCTTCAAGCATCGTGTGAGACGACACTGGCCAGGCATGACAAGCCCAATATCACTGCTGAAATGTCCTCATTTTTGAATTCGGCATTTCCCTCTCCATACATTTTAAGAGGCCTATTTATCAACCCAAAACACTATTTTTATACTGCCAGAAATAAAGCTGCCGTGTCTCACGAAGAGCCTAAGATTTTAGCCAAATCTCGATACTCATCCTACCAAATCTCGCAGTAGAGGCACGTAAAGGCAGCATTTAGGAAAATAAACTCTTAGTACCATTGACCACATCCTCTTCTTAACGAGAGTAAACTTTGTAGTAACCTATTATCCCCTCAATGTGCCATATAAAGATCCCTTGATCCTCCCTTTCTTTTCTGTCTACTCTGTCTACTCTGTCTACTCAACCCTCTCCTCTTCTCACTCTCAACCCACCCAATCCTCTCTTGTCCTTTACCTCTCATCCCAAACCTTCACAATGATTCATATCAACCAGAGCACCGCGGCTAGTCTCGCCACCTTTAGAGGAAGAGTACGCTGGGTCTTCAATCAACTGGTAGATGCTATGAGGAATTTCAATCACGTAAGGGTTGCTTACATTTTCTCCGCTTGGGATCTACAGGTCGGGAGTCCAGGTTATGAATTCGAGCTCATGAACAGAGGGGAGAGACGTCTTCTTGAACTGGCCTGTCAGCAATGGAACCTCGACATGGTGAAATTTCTTCTGGAAAATAGGAATATCGAGCCAAAGGGGTTTGACGTATGGTCCTTTATATTGGCAGGGCCTATGGATATTGCTTTGGCCCTTGTTACTCATGGCTTTGATATCAACCAGCCTTATCATGATTATCCTTACTCTGTCCTCGGGTAAGTATACATTCCCTCTCTAGTGATGTTCCATTCTAACTATATGCAGGGATTACCTCCAACATCCAGATATGATTATGCGTCTCCTGAATTTAGGCGCAAATCCTAGCCAGGCAACGCTATGCGGGATGGCTGATATTCCCAGCCTGGCCGGACAGCATGCCTCCATCGAAGTGGTCGATATGCTATACCACGCTGGGGCAAAATTCTTCAGGAGCAATGCTTTGCACCGAGCAATTGAGGCGGCCGAACACGACGAAGACCGCTTTGCCATCATGGACTTTCTGTTACAGAATGAGCTGGTCGATATAAACCAGCTGGAGTACGGATATAAAGAAAATCCAAGTCTCTGGCCAGGAAGTGGGACGGCCCTTCACTGTGCCGTCAGAACAGCAAGCCTGAGAAGCGTGGAATATCTTCTTGCATGGAATGCTGATTTGAACGTGAAGAATAGGATGGGCTGGACGCCTTTGGATCTGGCAATAAGGTATGGCCTCGAGGACATTAAAAAGGTGTTGAGGAATGCTCAGCAAAGGCTACGGAGGGAGAATTTGCGCCGAGACGCGAGTACAAACGAGGGATGATGAGGAACAAGACCCTGATACTGACAGCAACCCATCATCCGATTCAGGCGCGGCAAATGCCATCTCTCAGCCCTCAGCCTCCTCTCATTTTGTAATTTTGCCTTTTGACCCCCCTTTCTCCTCTCAATTTTGTTCCTCATTCTCTTGGAAATTACTGCAAAGATCATAGGAAGAAACTCATAAGTAGGGTTCAAAATAGTAGTATTAGCCAATTTTGTTTACCAACCATACCCTTCATACTCCCACTGTGTCTCAAAACCCAAACGTTCATAAAAACCACGAATGGCAACCGCATCGATGAGAATGCCGTCCATTCCTCTCTCACGCAAATTCTCCATTGCTTTCACAACAAGAGCTAAACCAATACCTTTACCTCTCGCCTTCTCATCCACGCCAACAGCAGCGATAAGGCCTGTCTTTTCCCCGGATGGAAGAAGATGAAGGAAGGCAAAGACTTGGGCAATGGACGAGTATGAGCACATCAACGTCCAGCCAATCTGCTCGTTGGTGTCGGGGTCGAAAGCTACCATTACTTCACTGTGTAGGTCCCGCGCTGCGAGAGCTTTGTAGATGCCGGACCAGCCCTAAGTGTGTTAGATGTTTGGTAGTGCGAGGGGTAAGGGGAACTGACGAATTGGGCTTCTTGTTTGGTCATGCATTCTTCATACAACTCTGCTGACCATGGAGAGAACGTGGCCTTTGTGTTTGAAACGCGCTCCATTATCTCAGGCGGTACAATTGTCTCTCGAATGTCTTTGTAGAGGTCCCGGATCGGTTGGGAAGTGTTATGAATGCCTTCTCAATCAGAACATATATCTTTTCGGTATTCGGCATGGTACCTACTTCTGTGAGATAAGAAATCCTTCACTTCCGACGGAAAGTTATTGGGCACCTGCCACCAAAACCGAGGGAATACAGAACCCATCTCCAAAGAAGCCAGTTCTTTACCTCCATCCTCACGAGCCGCATTTCTCAGACCACTCTTGGCCTTATCTAGCAGTGCAGTACCGAGACCTCTGCGACGATGTTCAGGCAGAACTCCAAGTGCGGCAATTCGGCCTAGTGGCTCATTTTTGGAGTAGAAGGATAAACAAAAGCCGTGCTCGTGAATCCAATGATGATGGCCCGGAAGACCGAAGAGAAGGTTTTGAAACCTCTCTTTCTCGATGGGCCAGTCTGGGAAGACTGTCTGCCACATTTGCCATACTTGCTGGGTGTCTTCTTCGGAGCTGAAGAGTTCTCGGATGTCGTACTGGACTGGTGGTGCGCCGACGCCGTTGCTGACCTGATCAGTCATTGTGAAATACTGAGAATGATTGGTTGATTGCTGAAAGCTGTGAGAAGAACTACCGTCAATAGAGATAGTGTAGACTGGATGTTGTAAGAAGTTGGAGTACTGGGTGAGGATGAACGGGATGACACGTGAGCTGACGCTGCGGAGTCAAGCAGGGAATACGAGGATCTGTGCCAAGGCAACCATATGCACCTCGCCTCTTGAAGGATTCACTACTATGATCTGTTCCCAGGATGTTTTATATATTCAATCTAAAATCCCTTTGTTTGCACCGTTAAAACTAGACAAGAACTTGCATCATCTATGCTTTAGGATATATCCTCCAACCTCACTCGCAGCTTGTACAACGCTACAAAAGTCTACCTATCTTGCTATGCTCTCTACTCACTGACGATTCCGTTCAACCCATCTCTTGATACCGCCTTAGCTTGGGAAATAACGTCTTCCCAGATCGGCGGCTTGCATCGCAAATCTTGGCCCGCTGCCTCAGCATCAAAACCAAACTGCAGCAGGGCGTCTTCACTGCACCACTCGCCCGTTGCCATGAGTCCAACTGGGATCTTGCCCTCAGTGTCACCATCGGCAACTTCTCCAGCGCCCTTGCTACCCTCGGGCACCACATACCCAGCGGGAACAGTTATGGCAGGGAGGCCGCAGAAGTTGGCCAGCCAGACATATTCCATACTTTGAAGGGTGTAGTTTCCGTCGTTAACGCCATAAGACAACTCAGACTTTCCACCTCGGATAGGTGCACCGGCACAGGCTGTAGTGGGTGTAATGATTAGCATACCTGGGTATGTCTTCCACAGATATGCCAGGTGCTGCATCATCATTCCTCGGAACTTCTGAGCCAGCAAGTAATCAGTAGCAGGTGTCGTTCGACCAAGGGCCAGGAGAATCTTATTAGCCGGCGTAAGTCCTGAAGTATCAAAAAGTAAAGTCGATGCATCGGTGAGAACAGTAAGTGCATGCGCCATCTGACCTTCAGCAGGAAAGGGAATTTCAATCGGGACGAGAGTGTATCCGTGCTTAGCAGCCAAAGACTCTACCATACCGCGAATTAACGATTGAACACCGGGTTCTGCGCGTGATATCCATGCATCAAAAATTCCCAGCACTTTCGTCACTGGGGGTGATGGTTGAAGAGCTAAAGGCGGGAACTGGGTTGATGGATGCGGCTCGGCGATGGCTTCATAGGCAGCGGCCAAGGAACGCATATCAACAGCAAGAGGGCCCTGCACTGCACACGTAGGCGAATGGTTGGCACCCGGCCAAGAGGTGAGTCGCTCATGCGTGGGCTTGAGACCAAATACTGAGCAGAAGGATCCCGGGATACGGATACTTCCACCGCCATCACTGCCCAACGCGAGGGGAATTAGCCCGGAACTAACGGCATATGCAGGACCAGAAGAACTGCCGCCGGTATAATAGCCTGAATTGAATGGGTTGCGTGGAGTGCCCTGATTGGGGTTATTCCCGGTCGTGTCTGATAAGGTAAGTCAGGCGTCAAGAATAAGAATAAGAATACGGGGTGACGTACCCAGGCCATATTCATGCATGGCGAGTTTTCCAATGATAACGACGCCGGCTTCTTCGAGCTTTCGCACGATCCAGCTTGTGGACGATTCTCCTTTGGCAGGTTCTTTGGCATACTCTCTACAGGAGCCAAGAGTTGTGGAGTATCCGTCTAAGTCGTAGTCATCTTTGATAGCAGAGGGAACTCCATCAAGCGGACCAAGAGGCTGCTTATTCTTGTACCTCTCGGTCGAAGCCTCAGCTGCTCTCATGATCTGATCGATGTTGAGTTCCCTCCAACCATTCGCATGTTTTCCTCGCTGGCCATCGAGCTGAACAAGAGGCAGGATCGCCCTGACCACGTCAACGGGCGTTAATTCTCCGGAAAGATATAAGTCCCTATAATCAGCTGCTGAGTAGAATTTAGAAGTGTTGAGTCCTTGCGCAGTGTTTTCCTGCTGCAGGTTAGAAATTTGGACTCTTTCACCGCGTTCTTTTGCTTCGGTTTCTGATAGGGCGAGTGGGACGACGGTCGGATCATAGCGTGGTTCGTAATCCTCGAGATAAGTCCGGATCTTCCGGAGCGAAGCGAAACCAGCGTTTGACCACGCAATTTCGCGAATAAATCGAACCCATTCCATTCTACAATATTAGCTACAAAGTATCAACGGTATGAGTAGAATACTCACATAAATGCTGCTACAACGAGGAGACGTCCTCGAATCACAGGATTCGGGTTCCTCTCAATGGCATATGGGACACGAGGCCTAGCAGTAAGCAGCACGTCAGCAATTCACCCATCATAATTAGCAAGTCAGATATTACCCCTGGTGAGGCTTAGGATAGTTAAAAAACCTCCTCTCGTTGGTGTTCTCATTCATTTTGGCGTTTTTGTTGAACTGGTGACGATGATATCGAGAAACTGAGTTTATAAAGAGAAGATCGATTGGATACTTCGGAGAATTTAAACTCTCGGTGACTACGGCCACCGCGGAGGCCGGAACGCCCATTTTTTAGTAATGGGCTACGTAGTCGACGCGTGACCTGCATACGCAGGGACGAATTGGAATTGAGGGCCTCGGCGGTTATCTAAGCGAGGTATAACGGTATATATAATTCCTGACCAAGCGAGACCTTTGCTGAAACACCTTGCATGACTGATACGTTGCACTTCCCAACTTTGATAGTCGACCAATCGGCTCGAAGTGCTTGTAGTAATTCGGATCCCTATGACGCGCCATCAAATCGTTTTCGCGCTGTATGTAATCGGTGATGTGTTCGTCGTAGTCAACTGAATATCCATTAGAATAGTTCCAATCGAGAGATCTCCGCCTGTGCTTACCTGCAAACGGCCACCTGAGCGCGAATCTCTTGACGGCTGGTCTCAAGGCAATGGCGGCTTTGTGCGCGTAGTCGTACGAAGGGTCTTTCACCATGATGGCCATGCTGTGCATGACGCAAAACATACCGACCATGGAAAGTCGATGTATATTGAACTCTTTGTTCTTGTGAAGAGCGACTACTTGTTTGCTCAACTCAATAGCCATCGCTTGGCATTCCTCTTCTCTGGCGACATCTTTCGGCTTTCTAATTGAGCAGAATGTTTGTCCGTGAGTTGGATCATAGTCGTGGGTAAGCATGACACTGAGATAAGTAAGTATTGTTACTTCATTGCTCTTTTTGAGCACGTACCTAAGAGACAGTAGGGCTTGCGGATCATGATTCAGCCAAGATTCGGGTTTTGACATGTAGCCGCTCTGGGCCTTTAAAGCCGCGAACTCCTTGTCGATAGGGTCACCCTCTCCTGAATCATCACTTATGTAATCTGTGGCCCAGAAGTCATCGCATGAATTATTCACACGCTGTAGAACGCGGCCCGCTTGTTCAACATCTTTGCCAACAGCTATGAGCTTTTGAGACCGTGGCTCGTGACAAGCTGGATGGCGTCGAGGATCCGCAAGATATCCAAGCCTTCCCTCAATGTCCCTGCTTACGTTGTGGCTTGGAGGACAGACAAGGCGCAACTTTTTGACATCAACCCAACACTTGCGTTGGTGACGTGTTCTGCTATGAGTAGAAAGCGAGATCATCCTGATACATGTAAGTAAGTAGCCGTAAACCAGGGGCGTGTCTGTCTTACCTGTCGAGAGTCGCCAAACATAATTGCCAGGAAAGCGTCGTCTGTGTATCGAGGTTGAATGGCAACATACCCGTTAAAGCAAAAGCCGAGGTAATTGTTAGATGAGCCTGCTCGAACATTCCCTGGCCGAACTCGTACAAGGCGATAATTTCCAGCGTTTGAGCGAGCAAGGTACTGGGCGCAATAGCAGAGGACATTGTCACATACATGGCTTTTAGAGTGCGGTACAGAATCGAGGTCGTGGCGGGGAGGATTGGAGGTCCTCCTTTGGCGCCCATGGGAGGCGGAGGGGTGATGAGTAAGATGGCCAAATGCAACAATGGCATACTTACATCGGGCCCATCATAGTCAAAGAGAAAATCATAGCTGTCCAATCGAACCCTCTGCGATTGGTCGCTATCCAAGCGTCCACTTTCCACAATGGGAGACCATTTGAAGATGTCATCTTCAAGAAGTTGCTCGATAGTGCGGCGACGCTCGCCAAGGATGATTTGCACCGTTTCCGCGACCGAGGGCCAATGAAGTCTAAGAGCCGCCTCCAGGAGACACTCTTGGCCTTTTTGTGTCAGTTGCCAACTTTTGGAACTAGAATCCCGGATGTTAACTTCATATTTGAAGAGAGGCGGAGGGTCCTGGACGGGTGCAGCACTCGCAACTCGTATGTAGCTACATGAAGTGCCTGGAATTCTGTACAATAATTAGCGTATGAGATGAAGGATTCGTTCAAGAACAACGTGTGCATTGGGGCACAACCCGATCGCAGGTCTGTTTTCGATTAGCACAGCGCGTGCAATCATGATACGCCTTGTCAGGACCACGAAGATTTGCGGTCATGGTGAGACTAAGATATTTGAGTGTTTTTCTACCGTATAAATCAATTCACAGTGCTGCTTCATAGAAGTATGCAAATTGAGGTGGAGGAAAGGGATAATTTAATTAATTGCTTTCTTTTTGGTTGCCGGGACACTGGACGTCGGCACGTCCTTGTCTACAGGGTAGTTTAGTCGCAGATTTGGTCCTTCCTCCTGAATTTCCTGCGGAAAAGAGATCGTAGATTGACCATAATTTCGATTCAACGAAAAAGAAACTCCTCAGCATAGGTATGAGAACATAGTTCCGTTAGTTACGATTAGCCATTCAAACAATGAGAGACTGTAGCTTGCTCATAAATCACGGACATCTGTGGAATTAACCCATGATGAACCAAATACAGGTCCTAGGTTTCGAAGAATTGACACATTAAAAGACGTTCATTATTCTATTAATAAATAAAGGCTGGTGATAAGCCACAGTTACATAAGTAATAAGAAATTTCGCTCTATGAAAGGCAGTGATCAAGGAAGATGCTGCTTAATCTCCTGCTGCGTCCACTCCCAAAGCCTCTCTCGGGCCTCCTTATCAAGACTCAGCTTGCTTCCTTTGCCTACCACCCCAACAGGATGGTAAAAAACACCACTTTCGGCCTTGGGGTCAGAAATCGCCCATAACTGATTCAAAGTGCCCTTGTCAACATCAATGCCAACGAAGCTGTAAAACAAGCGAATCATCGATCCAAAGATGAGGCTCCCGCCGATGACCGGTGCAGTAAGGTTGGTGTTTACAACTCCGGGATGAAGACTGATGATTTTCATGTTGGGATATCGCTCTGCCATGGCTGCAGCGTAGTGGACGTTGGCAAGCTTTGATATAGCATAGCGGTTGTTGGTTGACGTCTTGGACATCGTGGTCTTGAACTGATCAAACTGGTAGGGATTTGAAGGTGCCATGGACTCTGCGATTGATGAGACGAAGATGATTCGTACGTCAGAGTTGATTTTGGTGGTCTCTTCCAGAGTTGGGAGAAGAAGATGAGTAAGGAACGCATGACCCATATGGTTCGTTCCGATTTGAATCTCATATCCCTCTTGAGTCAAACCTTCAGCCGTCATCATAATCCCCGCATTGTTGACGAGAATGTCGAGTCGCGTAGATGACTCCTGGAACGCTGCCGCGGCGGATTTAATACTTGCCAACGAAGTGAGATCCAGTTCGAGAAATGATACCGCGTCGGTGGTACATCCAGCATTCTTAAGCTCGGTGATGGCTTGATCGAATTTGGTCTTAGAGCGACAAGCGAGGAACATGCGAGCCGGTTGGTGTTTCGATAGTTGCTTGATTGTCTCGAGGCCCAGTCCTGAGTTTCCTCCTGTGACGAGGATCACTTTGCCCTCGAGGCTGGGGATATCAGTATCCGGTGAGAATTTGGCGGAACCCATGATTTGAGTGAGGTCGATGTGGGTATATAGAAGACGTGCTTGAAGTGTAAGGTGAATATGGAGAAAATTGATAACGTATTCCGGTTCGTTTTATACTAAAAGGGGGTCGGGGTCGTTACAAGTACCGAATTGCTATTAGCGTGCCGGCATTTGATCAATCCGGAATAGATTATGCATCAAGGCCGAGGCACAGCAGATAGTGAACTCCACTCTTCAATCTGCTCGCCACATACGTAGACAATTGCGCTTTGACTGACTGCGCTTTGACGTTGACGACATGTTAAATCTTCAGAATGAGCCTACATTTTTCTTTTCAAGCTTTACGGTGCATCATGTGAATTAATTCAACCGAGGATGAACTGTCAGACGGCAGGATGTTATTGATAAGATCAATTACTCGAAAACCGCACGCAATGGAAAAATGTTAGGTTAGGTATTGCGGAAACGATTAATAATCTGATTTACGGTTGAGAGCGAAGCTTGTTTTACAATGCGAATCCGAGCCGGCATAATATTCAGCCCTAGTGAGACCCTGGCAACCAGCGCTACGGGCGATTATATGAACATAGGATTCTGAGATTAGCACACTTCCGAATGCGAACCTTGTTCAGAAGCTACTTGCGAGTTGCTCGCACATTGCCATCTCTTAGCCATTCTTTTCAAGTGAGGTATCAGGTGGGCAATATCATCCAGGTCAATGCCATTCCCCGTATCTTTCATCAGGAGAGTTATGCTATACAATGCGTGCATCATGGCTATCATAGTTTCTTCGTCATCATCGCCTTCGCAAATTCCTGGCTCTATCGCTAGGTCCGCGTGAAAATTCTGCAAAATCTTCCCACTCCTCGAAAGGTTCTATGACGTCCAAAACAGCCCTCTCAGATGAGTTGAGAAACCTCGCTGTTCCAAGCCTCCCAGAGATCCCAAACATCAACACTATTCCAGCCTATTTCCTCGAAGCGACTTCGAGAAGACCGTGCTTAACTAGAGCACTGTTGGTAACTTGGCGTATCGCGTTTCCATACTTCTGAAAAATGTCAGGGGTGTGTATGTCGACATGGAGTGGAAGCGGACGTAGAGAGGGACTTGCGACTGGGATAATTTGCCGCTTGCACTGCCTTGACCTCTACGTAACAACCTCGAGTGCCGTTGGCAAAGAGTGGGAGTAACCATGTGGACGTTTTGTTTCTCATTGACCCCCTAGAGCTGTATTTGGTGTTCACGCTCTATGGACGCTCCCTGGATGCTTTCTAAACATGTTCTAGACGTAATCAAGACGAAATCTAGATGTGCTCTGGATTTAATCTGCTTCAACTCGTAATACTTTACAGCATTAACGTCTTCACTTAAGCCTAGAGCGTCATTCCTGTAGTATCTAAAAGAAGAAGTAAAAGAGAAGCAAACCTGATAAAACCAAGAATCTTGGCCCCCATCCTCGTCTGTCTCTACCACCCTACCAGATATACCTACCAAGAGGTGCTGAGCTATGTATGGACTCTAGTTCGACAAGCCTGGCGAAGGCCCCAAACTATACTGTCGATCAGGCACTGCTGCTGTCCAAGGGGTCCAAGATAGGCTCCAATCTTACAAGCCTGACGCCAATAATCTTCCAAGGTTCGCCAAAAAGACCTCCAAAGACGGCTGGATCCTGTCCCATTCTGGCCTCTTCTGCTGGACAGCATTCCCCCAGATGGCCTCTCCGCTCGTCTTCGTGCTCGGTACCTCTTATTGGAGGCATTTTCACCCACATCTTCCACGCCTGTATTCCAATGATCACAGACCCAGAATGCGTCGGCGTATTTAAGTTACTGGACCGCACAACTGTGACAGTCTCGTTTGAAAATCGGTACCTTCAAATTGTTGGAAGAGATAGTTATACGCATGATGATATTTCATAATTTAAACAAGTAGTATCTAACCTTTCAACGCGGAGGGCAAGCCTTCAAATAGGCGTGACAACCATTATTAGAATAGGTACTTGGATTTTCTCAGCTTAAACCCTCTTATTCCTCAGGTAGGTGTTGAGGTTCCAAACAAGTTGAAGGGAATATGAATGTTGAATACGGGAGCATGCTTCCTAGCATATTGGTTAATCGTAATATTTGGCGGTTATGGCATTTAAACAAAGTATTGGACGCACTATCGACACCTCTGGGATGCAATACAGTTATTAAAGCAGATAGGTGAATGGTTCGGTTTCTGTAGATGAGAACTTAGGGGTTGAACAAGACCGCCAATAGTGGCATGGGAATAAAGATCACAAGGAATCAAGACAATTTATAGAGGGATTAATACGAGACTGCAGGATAAAAAAATAAAAATGCAGAATTGCAAAAGTAAAGACCTGATGAGACTGGGACTTGAACCCAGGAGGATTGCTCCACCAGGAAATTGGTGTTAAGGTTAACCTTAACCTGGCGCCATAACCAACTCGGCCATCTCACCGACGTAATTGGATAGAAGAGAACAGCCACATTTGGTACTATACACTAATTGGTCTCTCAACTAACACACCAGCTTGGCCCTTATCATCATCCTTCTTCGACTTTGAATACTCTGACAATACTCTTGTGGCTTTTCTTTTCTTCAAATTTACTTTTCGATACCCCACCCAACAATCACCCTGGATAATTCATTTACACACGAAATGTTATTATAAGCCACTCCATAGTAGCGAAACATTGGATCGTAACAACTCGGGCAATCCATCAAAAGTAATTGATTTACACACCTTTTGTGTTTGCTTCTCGGCTATTGTCCTTTGGCTAGAAATGTCAAAGCTCCAAGGGCATACCCATCCAGCCCAGTTCTAAGCGTCGGTTGAATAACTGGTGCAAACCTAGACGAGTGATTTGCAGCAATTGCTTGTGCAATAGTTCCCTCCTTTTCAGCCTTATCCCATGCTTCTTCGCCAACACAGCCATAGGTAAAGAAACAATACGGTTTATCCACAGCCGTTGCCAAAATAGAAAAGTCCTCGCTGAACCCAAGTCTTGGCATATTTCTGTCATATTTCTCAGGCCCCTCTCCAAAATGTGCTGCAAATGACTCCTCCACTCTCTGAGTAACAGCTTCGTCGTTGATGGTCAGAGGAAAAGCTCTAGTTTGAACAAACTCCGGACTCTTGATCACATTGGCGCATGAGCACTCTGCCTCAATGACGGTTTTGATCCGCTGCAGCAACCGCTCACGAGTTGCGATGGTTGTAGATCGGGTGTCCACTCCGAGAACAGCCGAGTCGGCGATGACATTCTCCGCATCGCCTGCGTGCACACTCGTGACAGTGACAACACTGGACTCGGCTGGATCGACCTCTCGACTAACAAGTGTCTGTAGTTTGAGAATAGCGTTGGCGGAAATAGCAATCGGATCTATCGCGGTATGCGGCATACTCGCGTGGGAGCCTTTGCCATGGATGGTGACTTTGAAATTGTCCGCACTAGTAGCCACCAGTCCCCTACGTGTACCAATCGTGCCAGTACGCAATGGTCTAACATGAGCACCCAGAACAAAATCGGGGACAGGGACTTCATGCTTAGTATACAGGCCATCGTCGACCATAGCTTGCGCGCCAGTACCTCGTTCTTCCGCCGGTTGGAAAACAAGCACTAAAGTCCCGGACCAAGCGTTCCGGGATGAGAAGAGTGTAGCTGCTGCGCCCAGCAAAGTAACGATGTGCATATCATGGCCACATGCGTGCATGACTGGCTTCTCCACGCCACTTTCAGCGTGGATCATGCGTTTGGTGCTGGCATATTCGAGACCGGTGGTCTCTTCCACTGGTAAAGCATCAATGTCTGCGCGGAGAAGCACAGTGGGACCTTCGCCGTTGCGGAGAACAGCTGCGAGTCCGTGGCCACCAATGTGTTGTTTGATGACCAGATCATCAGGTCCAATGTCTTTGAGTCTTCTGGCGATTGTGGCTGCTGTCTCAATTTCCTGATTGGAAAGTTCGGGGTTTTGGTGTAGGTGCTTGTAGAGTTCCTCCAAAGGCTGGAGGTTTGGGCGATGCTGATCCACAAGCTGGGATAGATTTGATATTGACATTTTGCTTGTAATTTTTTGTTTATTTGGGCCTCTTAATTAGTGTAACGACACTGCAATATACAGGAACTTAGCAAAGTTGGTTGTTTGGGCTTCGGCATATTTATACCGACTTTGCGTGGAGCAAGCTACTGCTTACACCATCTTCGGCATCCTTCGTAAGTCTGCCTCAGGCCGGATTTATGGAACAGCCCCCAACGCTCATATTAAAACATTGTTAATTTGAATACCTATAATGAATCGTGCCGCAGAGAATTACGAATAAGGATTTTGTTCTTTTTCAGTGTGAATCATGTAATAGTTCTTTAATATCATCATTGATCGGATGTCCTTGCATTCAGTGGACGTCTCGGCAACCTTCCGAATATCCTCGGAGCTGGCAACCGAGGACCTCCCAGACTCTCGGTATGGATATCATGCGAAGATCTCAATGATCAGAATTTCCTGCGTTCTTTTTAAGATAAGAATAAGAAGCAGAAAAAAGAGATTTTTATAAAGAGCGTAAAAGGTATGAGAAGTTGAGTCATGCTATGGGATAAGGATTAAAAGTTTTAGAATTTTAGGAGTCTTTTGAACAGCTCATCAAATATCTATAAAAAATTGCCAAACTTTTATGAACCAACAGTAGATGAAGCTAATTAGATATAGGGAATGATGTTTCCAAGTAAGGCTCTGTCTGATCACAAAAACTTGCATTTGCTAACGTGATCATCTTGGACCGCAATTTTATCCAATGCAGTGATGACAGCAGATATTGGCCTCTTTCTATCTATTTCTCGGGAGCTCTCGCCAGGATAGTTCCGTACTTAGAATACGTGTTATCAGTTGAAGCCACAAAGTCCTCTACCTTCAATCCCGCCTTGGGCTGGAAGACACAAATGATATCCGACCCTCCGAACTCAAAGTACGAGATCTCCTGTCCCTTCTCCAACTCATCACCCTTTCGGACCGTCAGCTTCACTGACGAAACCTGTGCCATACCGATGGGCAGAACTGCCACAAGACCTAGAGTAGGGTTATCGATGACAACGAGACCACGCGTTTGTAAGAATTGGTAGCCCGGAGTGTCAGGTGCGTCGGGACCGCACATGGTTCGGATAGGCTCACACTTCTCGTTGACCTCGAGATATGCGGCGCCTTGGATGTTCTTGGCCTCAAGTACCTTACCGGCCACCGGGGCATGTTGACGGTGATAGTTGAATGTGTTAAGGAAAGCGTGCATCCACACACCACCATGGAAGTCATCCGCGTACTCGCTGCCTTGGAGAAGCGATGAAATCGTCCATGGCAAACCCTTGATCCGAACAACACCATCAGACTCAATGTTGACAATGTTCTGGTTCTCAACCGAGTTGTCGTATGTGCTGTCGGCCGGATACACGATGACACGGTCATTGTTCGGGTCTGCAATAGGTCGCAGGCCAGGCTTGAGCTTGCGTGCGAAGAACTGGTTGAAAGTGCGGAAACCACCCTCTGGGACGAGGGCTTCGTCGAAGTTGTACTTGGGCGAGTTCTTCTGGCTGAAGGTCTCGAGGGACTTCGCGGTCATGGAAGACTGTGAATCCATAAACAAGCCGATGAGCTGCGCATAGACCACGATCCACGACGAAAGCCAAGTGAGCGGCAGCCCAGCTTGCTGGGGATCGATAGGGGTCTGCAAGCTCGCCAGAGGGGGTTGATCGATGACAAAGTAGAACATGCACAGAATATCGTAGATATCCTTGCCCTCGTAGTTCTCCTCGGGAATCCACTTGAGCAGATCATTGGCAAAGTCTAGGAAGGATATATCATCGTGGATGTGGAGCTTGTCCATGAACTGGGGGATCTTCTTGTACGCAGAGTCCACAGCTTCTTTGAGTGCTCCAGGCTTGGCAAGCTCCAAGTAGCCTCTAAGAACATTGATGACGGGGTTGTAAATGACTGGCTGCACAATACCAGGGCCTGAGATAGGTAATGGGCTGATGCCCTTGAAACTCCTGGAGGGATCGCCACGGTAGGCTGAGCGAGGAGGAGGCTGGAAGCCGATCTCAGTGTCGGGGGCAGTGGGGAGACCGGAAGGCATTTTGGATGATGTCTGAGCGGTATAGGTTGGAATGAAGATGGAGAAGGTAGTTGTGTTGAGGCACTTTCGGGTCGTTTGGGTGGAGTGTTCTGGATGCTTTATAGAAATCAAGATGTCAATCGCTTTCCTCGAGTCTCAGAGAAGTTCTTAGGCTACGTACCAAGAAATTTCTCTCCTCCTATTGAGCTGCACATTACTCTCTCACAGTCCTACACCCTACGCATCTGACGTACCCTTGGGGCAACCCATTCAGTTTCACGATGTCGCATACCGTCGAATTATTTCCATTTTGAGTTCGGTAGATCTGTTGATGTCTTACAACCCCGCGCCTGTGTCTCAGAACCCCTCTTCTATCTGCTCAGTTTTCTTTCGGTGAAGCTGATTGACAACGGGTTCTGGTGATGATACGCAGCTTAAAATGTGGCAGATGCAAATGTCTCAGCCGCACTGCAAAGGAGGGGTCAATGTACTCAGTCGCGTCAACGGCTAGCGTACGTCTATAGGAATCAAGTAGTGAGTGGACCGTCCAGGCTGTATCTGTGTAGAGACTGAGTCTGGCTCAAACTACGGTCCATAACTGATTTCAATTGCAATTCTTTCAGAATGTTCTTTACAAGATTACCGACCAAGGAGTTCTTCGCAAGCTCAATGGGTTGTAGTGCATGATAGACCGTTCATTGGGATAAACACAGATGTGTTGACATTCCTCACAAGCCAAAAGATTTCGAAAATCTTCATGGATTAATGCCGATGTGTTTTCCCTTCTCTCCTTAGGATTAGTTACCCAATGAGGTGAGCAAAATCACCACACATACCCAAGGGTACCGTGATGAAGGTCGAAGTTCAGCTCAGCAGCGTGCAGAGACTTGCCTCTCCTGGAGTCCATTGCGTCAGTGAATACAATGCATGTCGCACCTGCACGGCGGGATCCAATGACGAGCCAACACAAGGCGATAGCTTTATGCACAACGATGATCTAGGATACCAGAAGCTTAGTGGGTTGGGTTGAGCTATTGGGACGGCCCGCCATGCATGTCTCAGCTTCGATAATGTATTATGTATATAACGGACCATTCCCATACTCTATATACAACTAATGCATGCATGCATGTTTTAGACGCGTTTACATTTCATCAGCCGGCCACTTGCAAGAATGGCATTTGTGGGTTCGTAAAAGGATAAGCGTAGAGCCAATAGTTAAAACTATCCTTCGTTAACTAACCGGATGAGTGTATTCTGCCAAGGCATTGGCCATGACAGTCTGGAGCACATGTCATAGAGCCCAATAGCTTTATTGGCTCTCAAGAGATGAAGGTTGTTGATTTGAATCGCTACTGAAGTAGCCAACTTCTTGAACATCAATTTCTATTTGACGACTCTTGAATACTAACAAATTGAATGTTTGAAGTGCGCAAGAGAGAAAACACAAAGCGTACTCGACATAGTCGACAAAAAAGATGAACAAAACCAATATCTCTCCAATTGAGATAGCCACACCCAAAAAGACCTCCAAGTTCCAATGAGAATCTCCTACTTATGAGACGTCTCAATTCTGCTCCTTTGCTTTCCTTGCCTTTTCAGTCTCCTCTTTTATATATTCAAAGAGAGGCAGATTAGGCTTGCAAACAGTGTTAACCGATGGCATCTGTCCGTCCCTAAAGTATCCTTTGATAGCACTTTCGGTGCAATTCGATCGGTGATTGAGAACGCAATGCTAAGAATAATTAGTCAGTAAGACATCATAAAAAAGTCCAGAGAGAAGAATGACCTACCCCAGCACCTTCGTGCACAATAACTCGGCTCCCTCGAAAGCGTGCAGAGATCTCCCAAGCTGATCTGAGCGACGTAACAGGGTCGTATCTGCCGTTGGCCAGAAGAATAGGCGAGTTGGTCTTGACATTGCGAAGCTTGTTCAGATCGATTTGCTCCGCTGCAGTGAACTTCCAGTTCGCGCAGGCAAATCTATGAGATAGTGTAGACTCAGAGAACGAGGCGGCTGCCCGATGAGCTTGGTACATGGAGTACAAGTCTTCAGGGGTGTCGACGCGGAAGGAGGAGTCACCACATGAGATTCCTGGTCTTATGGCTGCACCTCCACGGTTCCAAGACGGCTTGTCACCGCTGGGTTTGCCTCGCGTGGATAGAGCGTTTAAAGCGGCTGCGTTGTTGGTGAGTAATCCTTCGATCCTTTTGACGATTCTTTGGTAATCGGCTGGATCCTTCAAGTCTACCACGATCTGACCTTTGATACCGAGTGCTGAAAAGTTGGCATCCTTTGATCCGGTTAAACCTTTTTCAATCACCTTAGAGAAAGCATCAAAGAGGCTTTTTCCGGTAGTGTTCTCCCCGTGGAAGTCAGCGAGGTAGCAAAGCTCCTTTCCGGCTTGGACACACTCGTCTAGAATATGAGCCACTGCCCTTTCAGCATCTTCCAAACCGGCTAACCCAATATCGGCCGCGTAGTCGTCGGCTTTCTTGTTGCCGTCGAAAAAGACACGCCCGACACGGTCAGGGAATAGCGAAACGGCGACTTGACCCAGGACAGTTCCGTACGACATTCCCCAGAAGTTCAGCAAGGGACCCTGGTCCAAGGCATCGACGATCTTGAACATGTCCCTCGCAACAAAAGGCGTGTTGACGAAACGACCGATGTCTTTTCGGGTTTGGAAGCATTTCTCGGCAAGGTTACTGCCCATTCTCCAGCTGGTGGTTTGGAGAAATGCCCACATATTGGTTTGGGGAAGGGTGTTAAAATCACGTTGCTGAAGTGTTCCTGATTCTGGGACATTCGTTTCTTCGCAAATAAATGGAATAGTGCGGCCAGTGCCTCTGTTCTTGGTTAGTATCCCAATAAAGCTGACAGGCTAGAGTGCCTTACCTTGGGTCGAATGAGATAATGTCGAATTGTTCACCGAGAATTCTACCATAGTATAAGTATGTGGGCAACATAGTTATTTGGGGTCAAAGACTTACTCGCTAAGAAGAGGTCCTACTTCAACTGTAGTCTCAACGCCAGAAGCTCCTGGTCCGCCGGGATTATACAAAACACTACCCTTGAAGGGCTTTGCGGTGGCCTTAACCTTGATCAGATCCAGCTCGATAGTTTCGCCATTACTTTCGTTGGTGTAGTCAAGTGGGACTTGGAGTCTAGCACACTCATACGCCTTTTGCTTTTCATTCAAGTATTCGTTGCCGAAATCCAAGTCACATTTGGACCAATCGAGAGTCGATTCCTTGGATGTGTTTGAGCCCTTGTGGTTTGTTCTGCGGGTTAGTTCAGTGCGTACATGTTTGGGTAGAGTTGACGCTTCAGCCGCGTGCAGGAGCAAATGGCTCAGAAGAATAGTATGGAGCTTCATGGTGAAACAATGAGTGAGAGAGGTAGCGAGAAAGGGTTGAAAAAAGTATTGTTGAAAGTGGTGAAGAGTGTTGTGAACGATGCAGGAAAAAGACTCGAGACTGGGAAGAGGCATCAGTCTTATATGTGCCTAGGAAACAGAAGAGTGATTGAGAAGCTTATTTAATACCTCGGCGAGATAGGTCAAACTCACACAAAACAAGAAACACGATTTGTTTATATAATTTAAACCTTGTAGATTCCCTTACATATGAGCCTTCTTTGTTGAAGAGGGCACATTCAACCAATGGGAGACCATGACCTGGAACTTTCTGTCGTAATAAATATAGCATAGAAGCAATATCTCTACCAAAAGAGTTCCAGACACAGATGTTCTTTTTCCATTGGTTGCACAACAATCAATAACATGCCAAAGTCTCATTTACTTGGTGAGTCGAGAATATATTTATGGAAAATTCATAAATCGTGTTCTTTCCTGGACATGAAATTTCCATTCAAAATCAGTGTCTTATCCAAAACCCTGGTTCCCATGTGTTCTTCGCAGAAAGCATGTCAGAACCACATTCCACGTCATGGATCGTGAAGAATATGTCAAAACATTTTAACAAGCGCCCTGGACACGTGTTTCTGCCTCAAGTAATATCATGAAATCTCTCATCACGAACGACAACAGATCATATTACGACATATTCTTTCGCAAATGAAATATATTAGATACCTAGTCCGACATTGTGATTTAGCCAAAATGCGTATACACCACACTTTTGAAATGTTCTGCTTTAGAGCGACAGGATTGATGATGGATCGAACCAACTTGAGAAAGATCGTTCTATACATAGACTTTGTCCGAGCTGCCAACTTGATTGGCTAATCCCTATCGATTCACTAGCCATTCCTGTTCAATTAGCAAGGAACCGTTCAATAGTTTAAAGCGTCTCGTTCAGCTTAATGCATAGGTATCATGATGAAATTCTGGAGTGTGATGTTCCTATTTTCTTTTATTTATTCTCTTCTTTGTCTTTCCTTGTATCGGAGCAGCTTTCTTTCATTTACGTTCATTCCTTTGTGTGCAGACAATCACTGACAATGCACGTCCCTACAACACTAGGTCGCTTGGTTCTAGGCGCTGGCCTTTGCGCTGCTGGTGTAAGTGTCTCTCAAGACGGCAAATAAAATCATTTTCTCAACTTGTGCTGTTTCTGGGCATGTGCTCCTCACCCTCGACCGTCTTCGCTATCAGCCTTGACAAGCGCAGCGGTAACTCTCCAAAACTTTGTCACCACGGAGGTTACAACTTCTACCTTCCCCTCCTCTGCTGAGAAACCCTCGGGTGCTACGAGCTTCAAAACAGCCATTGCATCATCTGGAACAAATATCGAAACTTCTGTAATTCTAGTGTCAACTAGCGGAACATTAACCACCCAAAACTACGCCACTACCGAGGGCACGGCCCCTACTCTTGCCTCTACTTCTACAGAGACCTTAGCTGTGACTAGCTCTGGTGCATCCATTGAACGCTCTCCATTGCCAGTCTCGACTGGCGGATTCACGACTTCGGAAAGTTCTCTCGTTACTGAAGGCGTATCTACAAAATTGGCCTCCACTGATGAGGCTACAACTACCATTGCATCTGGTTCTAATATCGAAGCCTCTGGATCTGCCACTGCTTCCGCTTCCGCTTCAACTAACGACAAGACCCTGGCTGTTAGCGGCTCTAACATACCCACTACTTTCACCTTCACTACCGAAGAGACTCAGACTACTACCGATTCTGGTACACCCAGTGGCTCTTCAATCACAACCATTACCTCGTCAGCTACTGGTTCTTCTTCCGAACCTTCCGCTACAAATGTCGATTCTTCCACCATTGCATCTGTCACTGTTTCTCAAGCAGTCATTGCTTCTTCAACTGCCGATTCTTCAAACATTGATGCATCTACCACAATCATCGGATCGTCTGGAGCAACAACTATATTTATCACTACTGCTGAGGAAACCTCGACGCTCGCCGGTTCTGCCACAACCGATGTATCTTCTCACGTTACCGTGGATTCTTCCGTCACGGCCATGCAACCCTCTATGACAGTCACTGAGTCTTCAGGAACAACTACTGCTTTCGTCTCCACTAAGCAGGATGGTCTACCCGTCACTCCATCTGATACAACCGCTGATTCTCTTACCACCGAGTCTTCTGCCACGACCATTGAAATCTCAGAAACGACCGCTACTCTGGCCTCTACTACCGAGGAAGCTTTTACTATCACTAGTTCTGCCACAGCCACTGAATATTCTGGCACTACCACAGACTCTACCATCGCAACTACCCAGTGTTCTATCACATCCATTGAATCTTCTGCAACAACCACTGAGTCTCCTGACACAACCACATATAACTCTATCCCCACTATTGCCTCTTCTGAAACAACTTTGGTCTCCGTCATCAGGTCCTCAG
This sequence comes from Fusarium tricinctum, assembly GCA_020744515.1. Lineage (NCBI taxonomy): Eukaryota > Fungi > Ascomycota > Sordariomycetes > Hypocreales > Nectriaceae > Fusarium > Fusarium tricinctum. Next base: position 3,953,516 of record JAGPXF010000006.1, read on the forward strand.
CCAGTAGTGAGGTCGATGAGTCAACCACATCAGCAACGAGCTCTGCCACAGAGATCATAACGAGTGTCACTTCGGACGCAATCACCTCCACAATCTCTACCGACCCTTCTATCCAGACTGTCGAGATGGTGCAGATGGGCGGCTTTGAAGATACAGAACTTGGCCCCTGGGAAGTCAGTGGAGGGGCAGCCGTATCTTTTGACAAAGAGTTTTATTATGATGGCGCGCAGAGTCTGTAAGTACAACTCATGCCAACCTTTATCTTACTTCAATCCATAAGATAACCTCTGGTACAGGGAACTATTTGGTCCTCCTTCTTCGAGTACACTGAGGGTGTGCCAACGGGTCGAGGTTCCACAAGGATATGGATATACCTTTATTGCATATGTCGGGCAATACTGCATAGCTGACGCCAACTCGCCCCGTTGGTGTTATGACGATGCAAACAAAGCCAAACTTTCTATCGATCAAGTGTACAGCTCTGGAGAGACAGCGATTCCCATCAACGCCCCTTTCCTAGAGGTGACAGAGACTTTTCAGTATGTCTATTCGAGCATTGATGCCACTAATCTCTGCCTCGAGATCAACATTAGCGAGGGAATTTATTACCATTTCTGGATTGACGGCATTTCTTTAGGTCGCGGAAAAGCAGTGCCGATTCCAGAGGAGGAATAATAGGACGATTCCCTATCAGTGTTAAAGCCTGTTTGAGTACAAAGTATTGAAAGTTTATTCGGCGTTGCTAAATAGCCCCGTTTCATGAGACGGCATATTTGTGTTCTCTGGTGTAGCTCATTTGCTGCTGCATGATCAAATATAGAATCTATACAATTCGTTTAATGACAAGTTCTTGAATATGTGGTTCCTAATCTCGTGCCTAGTGCTCTGCAGGTATACTTCGAGATCAGTATAGATTAACCAATCTCTCAGGTGAAGCAATTTGATATATGGTAGAACTACAAGACAAGAGCATTTCTACTAAACCAGGAATCGTTTCGTGCAATTGCTTATGCTACAGAAGGCTACTATAGTGAGGTAGACTATTGAGTTGGAAGAGATGTTGCTAGCATAAATATCACAAAACAACAGACGTTGTTGCTGAGAATTTATCTTCCTTAGATGGTGATAAAGAAAGTGACTATTCTAAAATTCTGATATCTTGTCCATATATTACATCGATACATGCGGTCCATCGACAAGGTACCATAACGTTTAAGAAAGAAAAATGCGTTCCCAAAGCCTATGGTTGAATCGGGATCGTGATGGTGATCCGGCAGAAAAGCAGAGCTTCACCACTGGTAGGGATCGAATCCAGGAACAGAATTGCCCGCGGCTTTCTTCAGGTTATCGCCAAAGCGGCTGTCGACCAGCTTGATGCTTGCCTTACCAAAGTCATGGCGAGTCAGCTGATCCTGGACATAGTCATTTGGATAACCGTTCCAAGCCACAAGATCAGCAATCTGCCACCAGCCGTACTCATTCTCCACATTGTTTCGTTCGTCTTCCCTGGCGATACGGAAGCTATGCGTGCTTCCACCATCCTTGTGATAAACGATGAGAGCATGGTTTCCGTCGAGCACAGGGTTGTTAGTGGCTCCGCTGTAGTCCCCGTGTGCCGAAGGTGCAACCCGGGCGATTCTGTTGTTGTTTTGTACAAAGACAACAACATTCTCCCAGTCATGGACGTGTCCACCTGAACCTGCGCCAGTTCTGTCTACCTCGAAGTAGTACTCATACCTAAGCATTTATCAACAAGAGCACCACATAATAACACCTCGGGTGACGGGTTTGACTTACATATAAGCACACCAGCCATTGTTACAGCGGCTTCGGGAGTATACGTTTGCATTGTCGAGTCGCTGTCGATCACGACAGCCGGCAGAAGGGTTGCTGCCCTTGTTGGGTAGGCCCGGGTTCACGTTGCCATTCGGGTCGACAGCTGCAGTGTTATAACAGCTGTCCTTGTCAAAATCGAGGGCTGGCTGGTACTTGGCACTGTTTGCGTCGGTGTTTCTCGGCAGCTTCGTAAGAACATTGCGCTTGAAAACGTCCTTTTCATCCAAGATCGGACTGGGATAAGCCAAAACGATGTGGGCGATAGCCAGGAGGACCGAAGGAAAATACGAAGTACGCATTGCGATTGGGATTTAGGGAACTTGGATAGGGTCTTTTTGTTGTATGTCTGAAATAGTGTGTCAACCAAGGATATAGCTTCTCTGAAATATCATACATCCAACGACTTTATATCTATGAGCCATAGCAGTATCCTTGCAGGTCCTCGGAGCAAAGATGAATAAGCTATGTAATATGAATCTATACTCCATGAATAATCTGGCCGAGGTGCCAGAGCGAGCTGCAAGTGAACGTAAACAAAAAAGGTCCGTGACCTAGCTTAACGGATCCGGATACTGAGAATTTACTCCATAGGTGGCTCTAGACCCAAAAGCATTGTCGAATGCTTATTCACGGGTCCGATCAAGTCCACCATTGTGGAACCAAATGTAAGCTGTTGGCCGACCCCCTGCACATTGGACAGGCATTACCCTATAGTAAGAAGCGAGGATATTTAGAATCAGAGCACAGAACTGTAATCTGTAAGGCTCTGACTCGTGAGCTCCAGATTCCCCTGTTCTACCAGGGAGTGAGTACGGAAATACGATGAGAGTTTTAACATAATCATTATGGGGATACATAACTCTAGGAGCGGGATGGAAGCAAGAAACAAAACCGTCTCAGGTCAAATTTGTCCAGCCTGGGGATCGTTTTGTATATCATACTCATTCACCGATTTCACTTTTACCCAACGACTATATGCGACTCGCTCTGAAATAACGAAGGGTAACATTTGATATTTAATCTAAAAGCACTTGATATTTATGCACAACTTTGTTGATGACCATTCATCCTGATACCTCGAACCCCTAAGGTTTGGCCATACTCAGTCAAGATGGTGCCAGCACAGTCCTACAATAGCCTAGGAGCTTAGCAGAGAATACTACAGTTACACAATATCATACTCGGGACCGAAGTGAAGCTTCTTACCGAAATTCGGCTACGGTTTCCTTGTCCCCAAAGGGACATTAAATCCTCTCACGCCATTGGCCCATCTACGTTGCGCTTGTGGCCGTTGGGTGCGCGGACAGACCCGAGCCAATTAGGTGCGGGCCTCTTCCATAACCTTAATTTGGCTTGTCAATCCACGACAACACCATCATGAACGTTGCGCTGATAGAGATGGAGAGATTGGCAATGTTCAATCTAGTCGCAAGATATCTTGTTGTTCAGAGATTGATTGTTATTGTCGACTATGAGGCGGCCAACCAACCACGTGTTTGCGTGAGGTGGCTGTGCTGACTTCCCTGTGCCAACCTGTCAGAAACTTGGCACAGGTTTGAAGATCAGCCCAAAAGGACCCAGACCTTGCTTCTTTGGGGGTTGCATGTAACAGCAGAGCTTCCGCCCCCCTGTTTGCTGTTTTATTTAATCTCGTGGTTGCGCAATTGCGCGGTTGAGTCGTCAAAATGGCTTGAATTTGGGAATAGCTTCATTCTCAACAAGCAAAAGTGGTATCAATTATAGTATTAAACTACCCCAAGATGAAGAAAAATCCCCCGGTGTCATGTCTAGTCGTCTAGTTCGGCATAAGCGTAAAAGTCATCCTTGAAGCCCCAATTGCCGCCCCTATCGTCAAATTAGTCTCGAAGTATCTCATAAAGATCAGGAAAGAGGGGGATTCTTACGATGCCTTTGAAGCATTCTTTAACCAGCAGTTTGCACCTTGATTCTCCAACTCGACCGACATCTTTTTTGAGAAAACGATGCTGGAGCATCTGACTCCGGTGCCAGCGTCTTCGTCTTTCTGAATCATGGCACTACATGCCTCCATGCAATCTTCGATTGTGTATGCAATGATGGGTGCTAGATCGGCTACAATGCCTCCTCCTTCAGCTGGCGAGCCTTGTGGTGCGTTGACGCCACACCACCACTGAAACTCGTAGCCCTTACTTGACTTGTACCTTGTCTCGTCGTTCTTCTTGCTGGGGCATTTGAGTTCAAGTTCCTGGACCGAGGAAGGTGATCTAGGGACGTAAGGAGCGGTATCGTTATCGGAAGATGTGGTATTGTCCGGTGTTGGGCACGATGTGGCCTCGGCGGTCGCAGAGGGAGCGGGCACAGACTCCGTGGAGCAGTCACTTCTGTTTGGACAATTCCCATCAGTATTCTCACTATTAAACTTGCCTTCATGGACTTACGACTTATTCGCCAGAGCAGCTCCCAATCCTCCACCCACACCCGCACCAACAACGATAGCTGTACATAGGACGACAAGCGCGGTGAATGCCAAAACACCAAGACCAAATGGAAGCCTCACGCCATTCGGTTGCTGCTGGTTATACGTTGGAGGGGCATAATAATGGCCGTTCTGATCATACCCGGCTACCTCCGGAGCTTTGGCCGCTCGCTCTGCATGTGTGTCGACTTGAAGGCCTTCGCTTTCCGGAAGTGGTGAATGTTGATGTTGACTCATTGTGACTTTTAACAACACCAATAGCACTGAAACAACGGAAATCGTCACAATAACAACCGCAATATTAAGAAAGCGTAGAAAAATGAAGGAAGAGGGCGAACCAAGAACATCAGCAGAGAGGTGCCTGGGGCGCAGCTTGAATCCTTTATAACGACGATCTTAGCACAATTAGGTTTGCTACGCCTGTGCCGGCCTGGTTTCATAAGGTATTGCAGGCTGTGATCTGTAAGCTGACCGCACCCAATACCCAATTCAGCCCCCATGTTGAGGTGATATGCCCAGTTAATCCTTGCCAAATTAGGTGCGGCTAATCGCGCTTGGGATTGAGGTGCGCTCATTAGCATGGTCGAGTAAAGCTTAGCCTGTCATCAGGAGGCACAGACAATTATCCATGAATGGGGAACCAGCAGCATCTAGTGAACGGAAAGTCTCCGTATGTTTTTTTACCTTGGGATCATTCCCGTTGTTGATGTGATCAATGATGTTGGGAGTTATTCAGCCTTACGTTGGCCCTGTTCAGGGACCGCTAGTTAAATGACACTTGGTGGCTCAAGCTTCCTGACGTTGCATCAATGCGACATCGCCTGGGGATTTGGGATGCAGTGGGACGGTTGGCTGCCTGGGTGTCAGGGTTCATCGTCACCCACGAATACCGATATGCCGTCTAGTAAGGCTCATCTTGCTGCGCACTCAATCTATGACCACATTGGGAGTGGTTCTGCAGCTAGCTGAAAAACACCCAAATTTGCGAATAGTGTGATGTCATGTAGCTGATGCGAACCTATCTTGCGATTTGGGGGCCATGTGACAACGAAGGGAGAAAACGGGCGCATTGATCTTTCGACAAGGGTACATACCACATGGAACCTTGACACAGGGATGATACCCGGAATTGACCCATACTAGCAGAGGTGGTACGACTTCAGGAAGAGGAAGGGAATCCATGAAGGTTTTATGTTGTTTTTCCATACACGCCAGTCGTAGCCAAGCAAGGGTTAGCCAACTATATACCAGATCTATGTCCGTAGATGAGTGACTGCTGTTGCATGTCTGTATGTGTTCCTATCTATAACGGATGTGTAAAAGTTCTCATATATTCATCCAAGCTGAACAAATCAAAACAAAGTCATATAGTTTAAGTCTTCTAATTATTATTAACTTTTTATCTTTTTATGATTAGTATTACTAATACTGGAGACAAGTTCAATATGTCCCGAAATATCTCATCATCAGGCTTGAAGTTGTACCAAGACCCTGACTGATAAATGATATGACCAGTGTATATACACAAGTTCGACTTGAGTCGCTGTTCAAATGACCTTATTGGGAAGATTATTTATCTTTCTTCTTAGGAAGCCCCTGAAATGAAGGTCGCTCAAAGTACGGCCAAGGCCCTCCCTTTGTCAGATCCCTTCAGACCTAAGTAGAACACCTGAAAAATCCAGAATAAAAGCATCATGCTCATACACGGGGCATATGTGGTGCAAGTGTAGATCCATATTGTCTTTTTCTATTCTCCGACGTACACGGAGTATTGGGGTGACACTTCACAATAATGGATGAAAAAGACGACCGACAGGAATCAGAAAGCAGTAGGGTACAGGAACTTGCAATAGGCCGATTCTATAATTCCAAGATAAGTTATATCTTAACATTGAATGAATAGTACTCAATTTGAATTCTTAGGGTTTTACTAGCAGTATTATTATCTCATCCTAACCTTCAGGCTCTGATAGGCATTCCCTAGCTTCATCTGCTTCACAGCCCTGGAAGTTTTCTTTATGACGTGAATGACCAAGTTCAAGTTGGAGAGATCTCCAAGCAAGATATACTAAACCAAACTCAGCAGCAATATGCAATGATGTAAATTCGAATGGGATAGACATCTTTCATACTGAAGGATCTCCCATATTATGTACCTCTTGACATCAACATGTGACGTATGGAGTTGGAATAGGCACGAGTAGGTATATCTTTGGAAGACAAAAACATATTTGATGAAGAAATAGGCACTTATCAGCTTGTTAATCGAGCTCTATCTTGGACGCAGGTAGTGGAGGGGCGGGTATAGCCGAGTTGCCTAAGAGGAGACCACGTGATTGTCCCGGCCTTCGGCTCCACATGAGCTCATATGCTGGGCATTGGGCGTAGCCAAACAACACCAAGACACACCCGTTCGGCCACCGATATCGCATTCCATACTCGACACGCTGAATATGCCATTAATGGCCCATTGAGCCAATCTCAATGGCGTCTCAAGCGGCTATAGATACCCGCAACGATGTATAACCGCGACTCTAGGATAATGCGCAAGCTCCTCGGCAAGGCTTCAAACGAGACCCCTGCAGGCGATTCATCCAATCTCTCCATTACAAGCGCTCCCGCATCTACCATATCGGCCTCGTTTCGACCATCGAAGTCCCAAGATGCTGTATATAAAGCAGGTGCCCCGATCCTCGCGCTCGACGTGTCCCCCGATCGACGAACGGCCATTCTCGCTGGAGGGCATATTCTCAAGACCGTCGTACTTGACGACCCTTCGAACTTCAACTTCAACTTTCGCGAGGGTGTAGACCTGAGGGCTGTCATTACCGCTCAACCGGCAGGTTTAAAGGTGAATCAGGCGGCCGACCAACTCAGCATTCGGGATGTCAAATGGCATGGCGGTTCGACAATCTTTACGGCTTGCGCCAATGGCAAGATCTTCGCATACGATGTTGCTCGAGTTGGGTCCGGTGCGGCTGAGCCATTGGAATACATGCAGACGCAGGAGGACTCGCGGCAAGTTAACACACTGGATGTGAACCCTCACCTCAAGAGTTGGCTCCTGTCAGGTAGCCAAGATGGAATGGCGCGCGTTTTTGATACGGCAGCGCCTATACAGGGTCGCGGCGGCATCACCTTCCGCCAACGCTTCGCACCGCTCAAATGCATCGACTCGGTTCGCCAAGTCAAATGGTCCCCCAAGGTTGGTCATGAAATGGCTTGCTGTACCGAGGGTGGAGTAGTGCTCAAGTGGGATGTCCGCCAACCTGCCAGACCCTTGCTAAGGATCAATGCACACGAAAAGGCATGCGCATCTATCGCGTGGCACCCCGATGGAAACCACCTTATCAGCGCCGGCAGGGATACAAAGCTTCATGTCTGGGATGTTGGAAGTACAGCCGATAAGCGACAAAAGCCGAAATGGTCAGTCACAACGCCTGCGCCAATCTGGACGATTGCATGGCGACCTGGCCTATGGTCTGCTACAGCACAGAACAAGCGTGTTGCGCAAATAGCAGTCTCGTACGACGATAGCAGCTCTCGTCGGTACGGAACTTCAGCAGTGCATATTTGGGACTTGGCTCGACCGACATTGCCCTATAAGGAAATCGAGAGATTCGACTCTTCACCAGCAACCCTGTTGTGGCAAGATCAGGATATGCTCTGGACGGTTGGGCAAGATGGTTTGTTCACGCAAAGCGATGTCGCTTATGCCCCCAAGGTTATCGATCGGCAATCTACTTCCTCGGTGGCATTTTCGCCGAAAGGTGATGTTATGATGTTTCTTGATGAACGCTCTCATCCAAACAACCGACCCCGGCCCCCTGTCACGCACCATGCAGAGATTGTGCCGCGTGGTCCTTATGGTTCAAGTCCCAATACTCCGATGTTGAGTATCAGCCGCAGCGACTCAGAGGAAGATGTAGTAGGCAGCTTTCTTGGTCCTAGACGCCGATCAATTCGCAGGAAAGCAGGGGGAAGATCTGGACAATTGAGCACAACGCCACCCTCTGGCTCTGGCATCGCTGATGATAATAAGCAATTCCTCGCGCTCGATCAAGCCATCAATGTTACAGGTATCTTCAAGACTCAGCAAACAATGGCATTTGGACGTCTACCTGCTGCGAAAACAACACAGGTCTACCAATATCTCTCGAGATTATACCTTGAGACACTCCATCAGGAGCTTCCATGCGTTCAGGAGGGCAAATCACTCAACAAACGAGTCGCCATCATTCTGGAGCACTATGCACGTGCAGCCGAGAGTGTATCGTACTTCCGGTTGGCCCAGACTTGGCGCATTCTGTCATATACGGTCGGTCTGCTCCTGGACCGTCGCGCCCAATACCATCTTGATTTGCGTCTCGGACGCTTTCACAAGATGAAGATAGAAGAGAGAAAGGGAAGTGGAATACTGAAGCCCGTTGACCTTTATAATGCTAGTCGCACCCCCGGCGATGAGACGCCCAGACGTGGCTCCGTGAAACCAGGCATCGGCAGCCGCTCTCTCAGCACTCGATCGCTCCTTGCATTGGGCTTTGAGAGCACGTCCAACGCCCCGACTCCACTCGCACGACCGGCTGATGCCGGTATGAATACCAAAGAGCATGCTCAACAGGTCGGCAAGAGACTTGCAGCCGTCACGGAGCCTGATGAACTTAGTCTTGGTCCTGGCATAAATGACAGGTTCGAAGACACCCCCCGACGGCGCCTCGACTCGGTTCCCGTCTCTGACGTCAGCCATGAAAGCGAAAGCTCACAGATTTCTAGCACTGAAGGATATGACTTCTACGACGCCGATGTCCTGCTCAAGGCTGTCGACGTTCCGCCCAAAAAGAAGGAGCCCCTATCTTTGGGCTCCACGAGTCCCGAGATTCCGAAAGTCACCCGCCATGATTCGGACGAGAGCTTTGCCCAGATGTTTTCGACTTCTGATGCCACCAAGAAGCCATCGGCGTCGACCCCAAGAGGGAATGGCCCATGGCGATCGAGTCTTGCAAGGCACGCTTCGGACATGGACAATGACAATGACAACCAAGAATATCCGAGTCACATACGTGGTGAAGAGGTCCATACTACGGCAGACACGCCGACAGAATCGCCCATGCCACGTGCCAAGAAACCTGTGACCGACTCCCCAGAGGAGGTTTTTATGATATCTCAGACAACAATGGGAACTGATGACTCCTTCCCATCTCAAACATCAGAGCCATTGCAGCCCGAGCCATCACCCCCCAAGCCCACTACGCAACCAGCTCCCCCGAAAGAAGAATCGCCCCAGCCACAGATACTCGCCCCTGCAAGCCATCCCAGCCGAAATATCAGTCCATTCAAAGATCTGTTTCCCGCCCAAAAAGATCTTCGACCCTATATCGTGGAGACGGACTTCCTCCCATGGGAAGATGATCCTCTATACCCGTATCCTTTGGCTACTACAGGCGATCCATCTTTCGTTTCACCACTTGATCCTTATACTTCCATCACGGAGGCCTTGCACTACGAGTCACGATCTTCTGCTCTTAATGCCTCCGCTATCATCCTTTTACTCAAGCCTTTAGTACCCGAGTTCGTGATTGATTATCATCAAGCAAGCGCCGTCCTACGACAGCATCACTCTCGTCTGATGCAGATGGGTCTCTTTATCGAGGCGTCCCTTCTGCGAAATTTGTGTGTTCAGGGATGGCCGGAAGGTCTGCCACAATGGGGTGAGAACTATACAGCAATTTTCACGCCCGCTCAACAGAATGGCAAGGTCAGCTTCTTCTGCTCTTCTTGTAAGAAGCCACGAGAACTCGACCCTAAGAATGGCCCAGAAGGCATCTGGACTTGTGAACGCTGTCGCACAGCCATGGCACCCTGCGCTGTCTGCGGTCATCGAGAGCCTACACAGGCAGAGTTCACTCCCATCGAGGTATCATCTGCCATGGCTTTAGATTCCCACCTCACCGAGTGGTGGTACTGCCCCGGCTGTGCCCACGGCGGGCACGCCTCCTGCCTCCAAGCATGGCACGCTCCCCTCGACGCGCCAGAATCCGGCAGCACAGCTTCATTCAGCGACGGCTGCTGTCCCCTCGACGGGTGTGGTCACGCCTGTCTTCCCGGTCGCTACCGTGGCGAAACCACCACCGCGCGAGCCGACGAGATTGGCCGCGCGACCGTTGAAAAGACTCGCGCACGCGATGAAAGAGGAGCAAGCAGCAGTCGACGCTCTAGTCCGCGTGCAGGAACGGATCGTTCTGTGAAGAGCGACGGAAATGATATCCCGCAAAGCAGAGCCGTAGGCATGGCGAGGGATGCATTGAACAAGGGAAGTGGTGGGATCTTGAGTTCAAGCCCGGGGAGGGCTGTTGTCACGGGGGAGAGGGAGAGGAGGAAGAGTGTCAAGTTTGCAGGAACGGATCGGTAGAAATTGTGATTAGAGGTTGGTTTGCTGTGGGTGAATGATTTTAGCAAGGCGTTTGGTTACTTTGTTTTCTTATATCCAGGCGAGATAGATCAATGTCATATATACGATGTGATATTTATAACTGTTGATGCTGGCGGTCATGCTTGTGTAACTTGCTCAGTCCAGACTCCAGACATGAGGGCTGCTCTTGACGATGCCCCCACTTTGAAACAAAAAGACAAACACACGCCAAATAGTACAAAGTGCACACAGGACAAGTTGTACAGTTACTTATACGGTCAAGGCCTGCTGAAGGCATCAAAAAGATGGTTTTCTGGAGTAGAATGTATGCGTAAACAGAGAATCGAACTCTGGGCTCCCCGACGCTGCTCGAATGGCAACGGAGAATTTTACCACTAAACCATTTACGCTTTGTGTGGAAACTCGAGGTAGTATCAGGCCCTGAATACGCGAGAACAGGCTGTTGGCTGATTGTTTACGAGGTTGTAATGCTGGTGAAGTTATGCACCTGGTAGTGCTTTTGTGGTTCTTCTGTCTTGCAAGTGCGGAGTCTAGTCAAGTCTGTATGATGGAGGAGACAGTGTGAGATACAACATGGTGAGAATCAGCTACTCTGTATCTAGAGACTAAAGCATTCAAGGTATCTTGAGTTCAGAGTAGGAAGAAGCAACAAAGCTAGAGCTAGAGCTTCGGCTCTGTTCCTATTCAACCCTGTCTCAAACCCGCTCCTTCGTTCACATGTCTCTAAAGTCTTACTTGTTGAAAATCGTAAGTCAACCATCTTCTTTCGGTAAATTGAGCGAAATCCCTGTCTTGCTATGATCCAATTGAATCAAGATCGCTCGTTTGAAACTGCTGATTGGAAAGGAGGATTAAATCTGGCAGCCGTATAAACGCCACAGCCGCAGGCACCCAAACATAATTCCAGGATGAATATCATCCACAAGACTATTTCATGCTATTTGCGCCGCTGTCTACACAGCCACGATATGCATGCTGAATCAGCCCAGTTCAATACTACATACCATTGGTTGCCACACGGGTGAGACACTCCCAGCTGTCAGCCTTTGCGGACAGGGATCGTAAGATGAAACTATTCCTGCATATCAAATGATTGAACAACCGCTAGCTAGCTTACAATACCAGACTCGGCTGTAATTCATATGGCTAAGCAGGATAAGGCAGTAATGAGATTCAAGCAAGGGTACCGCAACAGCATCCTCCTCTAGGAAATGTAACTGAAGATCTTTCTTATGAACGCGAATTCATCAATCTTGCCTAAGCCAATCAAGGGAAATATGTGTTCTAGAACAAGTAAAGTCCCAAGACTTTAAAGACCAGGCCCTTGCATGTGAGCCGACAATAAGGTCGAGGCTGTTCAGCTTGGTAGTGCCAATGCTTCTTACCAACCCAACTCGAAATGGAAAGAATGAGCGCTGTATGTTTCTTTATCGTCGATAGTAGCTTCTTTTGGTATATAAAGCTCAGAGATTTCATGGTTGTGTGTATCCAGCTTATCTCGATCAGTCCAATATCACTACAGAAGTCTCAATCGGAATTACTTCACTTCTCTATACGTACTGAAAGGCAATTTTATCAATACCTATCATGATTTTCCCACCCTTTGTTTCGAGCCTTGACGAAGTCTACAGCGTCGAGATGGCGAGTGGAAATCCAAGTTCCAGTGATGCGTCTGAAATATCAGAACAAGTCATGGCCGCAGGATTCCCACAGACTATGCACCTCACATGGACACAATCCACCTCTACAATGGCCCTATTTTTGTCCGATGAGAGTTCGCAGACTCTCTACGCAGCTCTTATGCCCCGTGGGTGGCAGGGACCTACATATCTTTTCCCTGGCACTACTTTTGTCGGAGATGCAATATCCTCTTCGAACAGATCCGGAAACGATTTTGTATTTCAGCTTCCCAGTGTACCTAGCTATCAAATTTCACCTGATGAGATAACTATGAGTTACCATCGTTCGCGATCAAACCCCCGTTATACTTTCTCTATAAAAGTGGAAGGCGAGGGAGGTCGAAGGACCGAGGCTTTTGAATGGCGTGTCTCTGGAGAAACACAAAACAGTGCTTACAGCATGGTATGGGAACTTGTTTCTTTAGGACGCACGAGCAAATCTAGCTCTCATCGACCAAGAAGCAGTGATGTTGTTGCAATGGTTCATGAGGAGAATATCTCTGGAATGCCATCGTCTACGCAGAAAGTTGGGGGGTTTCAGTTTCTTGGGAGGTCGATCACGACTTATATGGGATATCACTGGACTCTTGTGGCCGTTATGAGTGGTATATCTGTCTTGAAGCATGCGAGTCGGGAGTAAAAGTGGTACTCTACATAGAAATCTTGTACGATCAAGCCTGGCATTACTATCGTCAACTATAGGCCAAAAGCCTGATTTGCTATGATACAATAAGTTTTTCTTCAGGCCTCGAGCAGAAATCATGTGACCAGAAGTGCAAGCGGTCAACTGGTTGCAAGCGGCTCAGGGGTTATTGAAAACTCCAACAGTGATTGGAGAAAGATGGTTTTCAAGGTACAAATCTAGACAGATCATGGGGTTTCGTTGACAGCCCAAGGCACACTAACACAATGCCAATTTTTTCATCTACCTTGGGTTGGGCTTCAATGCAGTCGGGACTCTTACAACAAGGTAGGTAGGTATAAGCACGCATTGACCAGGCGAACCAGGCTATTTTCGCCTCCATGTATTTTGGCGTGTTACAGCGTCTACAGCGTCAAGATACAGCGCATGGGTCTCTGTCTCACGCAGTCACGCAGCCTGATTGAGGCTCTGTCCCACATCAGGCTGCAGGTCAAGGTCAACGTCCCCACCGCCACATTGCGTTCCAAACTCTTACCTTTCACTTTTTCTCCTTATGTCTCGACTCCTTTTCGCTCCTTTTTACCCTTTTTACTTCTTTGTCATTTACTTTCCATCATTGGATAAACAAATAATACAAAATGCATTCTTTAAATGCATCAGCAACAGATTCCGACAACATGGCCGTCGCCCCACCGCCTAGGGCGCTTAGAGCTCCAAGGACACTATACTTTGCCTACGGCAGCAACCTCTGCCTGGCCCAGATGGCCAAAAGATGTCCAAACAGTATTTTCAAGGGAAAGGCGACACTTGATTCGTACCGTTGGCAGATCAATGAGCGGGGTGTGGCCAATGTTATCCAGGCCGGGACTGGTCACTCAGTGGAAGGTCTTCTCTATTCCATCAGCCCAAAGGACCAAAGGACACTCGACCGTAATGAAGGTGTTTCCAAGGGCTTCTACCAGAAATATCTCTTGACCGTCACACTTGAGCCTCACCAGCAATACACAAACCTCAAGACTGCTCGGCTAGCACACCTGCTTGCCGAGAACCGGACATCGATACTGGATGATGAAGTACAGTCATCTGATATCTTTGCGGAGAAGGCGACCCCCAGCGATTCGTATAATGGCAGCGAACCATCGGGCAGTCAAGAAGTCAGAGCTCTGGTCTACGTGAGTGATGATTACACTACCGACGGCAAAATCAGGGAAGAATACATCGCTAGAATGCAGAACGCCGCCAACGATGCTGTGGCTATGGGTGTTTCAAGATCATTTGTCGATAAGTACATGGTGCCATTTCTCGACCCCAGGCAAATCAGACATCTATCAAAAAGGCAACCTGAAGCACAACGGCACGATATTGAGGCTACATCACAACCACAGCCCCCGGACACAAACACAACAAAAGAAAACAGCGCCGAAAGTAAAGACGCCAGCACCAATGATCCTGATACAAAGGAATCAACTCAAATAGATGGTAAGCTCAACAACGGCCACATGTTAGCTTGCTTTGTGGCCACCGGACTCCTGGGCTATCTGACGATGTGGTAGCGCAACACGGTGACGAGGCAAGCTATGTCGATCTGTCCAAGCTGAAAAGCATGAACCGTGACTCTGAATATCATTCCAGCGTCACATTCCCCCAAGACATGCTAGAAGCCGTGGCAAAAGCCAACGACTCCGTCACTGAAGCCGACGCCGGAAACATATACATAATTCTTGTCAGCCAAAAAGACCCACAGGCTAATTCGAGCTTCAGCATCGCCGCAGCCGCTCAGGGGGTTCGCTTGGCTAATGAGCTTTCTATGAAGACCTTCCGAGAGGTGTGTGCACGCAACACGAAGCATGTGGTGGAAAGGGGTGACGATCCCGATGAGATAATCGTCAGAGAGGGCTCTCCGGGAGATTTGTCGTGGAGACTTGAGAAGGATACCTATCTTCACCTTCGCGTTTCGAGATCGGGAGAGGAGCCTTGGTTGAGGGTGTGGGTAGAGCCGCAGTTGTTGTTAGAGCCTTTGTGAGGAGGATGTATGCAAGCACGACTCTTATCATAATTGGTCGTGTTTATTGTTGTTACCACATAGGTACAGAAATGGAAATCATGATCAACAAATACTAGAAATATTGAATAAAAGAAGGCTATAAAACAAGTATAGTGCCTACACCGTCAACCACAAGTGGTTGAAGTACCAGTCCTCACAGCGACAGAGGAGAATGTAGTAGCAATTTCCTATTTCTGTTTACTCTTATGGAGGAGTGGCTCGAAATCCTACCCTTCTCTGGTTTCAGGAGTAATAAATCAAGGCTCATGCTAAGCCTTTGACTTTCAAAAACACAAGCTGGTGGTGACCATCTTCTACAAACTCGTTTTGTCTCATGTCCTTCATACTAGAATTTTGTTCCTAAAGGCAAATCATGATGGTGAATCACGATGGTGACTTATTATAAAATCATTTGTTCTTGCCGTAATTCGAGTAGCAAGACCCTCGTTGCTGAACGCTCCTAAGGCAGGAGCAGCCTCGCCTAATAACCCGTTATTTTTACACTGGCCTCTTGAGTTTCAAGCTTCTTCCTTTCAACAACGTCAACAACATCTTTACGGAAAACTACATATCTTCCGCCACTTTCACCCCCCTACTATCTCGCTTTCCCCATGTTTGCCCACCGTTTGCCGTTCACAAACCGAAACCGATCCCGTCTAGTACCGATCCTGTACCTCGCCGCTTTCCTCAAGTATCGCATCAAGTCGAGACTCCTGTGCCATCGGTAAAGTCAACACTTTCGACTGAAATCGCAATCCTCGCCTCTGCAGTACTGCCACTCCAGCTGAGCCGCGTTAGCAAGTACAATGGCGCCGCACAAGACCACCGTAGTATTGACAAAACCACCCAAAACGATTTCAGAAGCTATATGGGATACGAGAACCAAGGAATTCATGGAGAGTATGAAAAAGAGGCGATTAACCGGAGTGAAACCGACACCGTATGAAGAGAAGATAGAGAATGAATACTGGGCGGAATTTAAAGCACGAGAATTGCTTGCGGACCGGGAGAAAGTAGATCAAAGGTTGGAGAAGGAGATCAGAAAAAGGCAAAAAGCAGAGAGGAGGGCTCGGTGGGAGGCCAGGTGTTCAACTCTGATCAAGACCTTGTCAGCATTTAAAAGGCTGGTGCTCATGAGAAAGAAAAAACCAGCCTGGAAGCCTTTGGAACCAATATATGACTCCCTCGGTAGGACAACACCACGGCCATGGGAGCTTAGCACCCAACCAACGAGCTCCTCGGCGTACAGATCCTCACCGAGTGTCACATCTAGAGCATCTCCCGGTAGGCCAATCTCACAGTCACATCTGCATTTATGCCCTACTAACTCTCTCAAGCATATCGAACGACATCATCGACCCGAAACAGCTACAAACCTCCCAGTCCCAAACCGCGCCCACGATCGCGCCATCCTTCACAACGCACTCCTGCACAAAGTACTACTACAACAACTGGCAATCCTATGAGCGTTTTCGATGAACGATGGCCTGATCCTCTCCTGCAAATGGGCATACTTATGTCACTGAGGGAAAATAGATCTTGATGCATATGCTCAATTTTCACTTAATTCCTCTGCGACCCGGAACTTGAATCCCAAGCAGCCGACTTGCTTTTGACGGGTGCTCACTACTTTCTCCTACACCAATACGCGTACCTTCCTGGACTGTCAGCTCGTCGTAATGAATGGTTCTTCTTTTCTTTGCCGCAGTCTTCATATCACCATAAACAATATTTTGTCCTCACTTGAGAGGCATAAGAAGCTCGGTCAAAACACTCTCGTTACAACTTAGGAATTAGTATTATTCACTAGTATTTCACAGTATTGTTCTCCACAGTCATTTTCTTCGCCATTGACTCATTGTGTTTGTACAGCTTAATGCTTATTTTGCTCGTTTGACTAATTATACCCAGTCATTGTGAATACTAGTTTATAACCCAGTCTTCCACAACTTGTGTTCTAAATATTCAAACTGTTACGTCTATTGAGTATCCTCCTCAACATAAACCACTAAAGGGGTATCAAGATGGACCACCGCATCCTCTCCATCCTCTCATGCAAATGCGGATCATGGGGCACCTCAATTCCCGTCCAAGCTACCATATGGATCACTCGAAAATTCCATAATCATTCGCCATATCAAGACGTCAGATATTTCGATAGACACAAGTCTTGTTTACAGATCCACTGAGTTACCAACACATTCTGATGTCTAGAAACAATATCGAAGCAATAGCTTTAAGCTCCAGAATTCGCCTTTGCCCATGTTCGTTCTGACTCCCTTCTAGGATTATAGCCATATACATGGCCCTATCACCGCCATAGATTGTGGTTTGCTCCGACTGCGCTTGGTAGGAAGCTAGGTCACCTGATCAACGCTCGTGAAAGGTAGCGGGAAGATCGGGGCAGGGGATTCCCAGGTGAAGGATACACTTAGTCTCGATGATCTTGTTGATATGTGGCTCTTCTCTTGTCATCTCGGTACCTCTGTTCAAATAGGGTGGACTTGTGCTCTCTTTTCCCACCTTGGTCACGCTCAACGTATTTCTTTCGATTTGTGGTTGTGGAACGATTCCTGTGACTTTCAAGCATACGTTGTGGGATTAAACGTTCCCCATGTCGTACATATCATTTCCAGATAATTCTCATAATAGTGATAGCCTCATATCCAACTTGCCAGCAACTCATCCGGGAAAGCTGTGCATTTGTTCCATACTGTGACTTGCACCTCTTGAGAGCTGAGGCTAACCAAGCCAAGTCAGGGTTGCCTGATTAAATGAAAGCTTTGTTACATGATGGCATGTCTTATTGAACTATTTGCATAACTATTACTATTTAATCAGTTATTTTGCAGATACCTTGGCTTATCAGGATCATATCCAACCAGACAGTTAACCGTCTCATTACCCTCACCACTATCATTGATCTGATCACCCTTGGGAGCACGCCACTTCCCAGTCAACTTGATATACCCATCCAAAGCATTATTCAGGGTTTGTCCAATCTCCAATGCCTCAGCTGCACGCGTATGAGAGTAGTATGTCAACAAACTCTGTGCCGCTTTGCGCTCCCCTTGCTTAATCATTGTCAAAGCTGTCTTTTCAACCCAGTCCTCAACCTGAGCGCGGGACGCAGTTTCAAACCTCTCGAACATCTCTGTCACGATGGGGTGGTACTTGTTGGGTTCTGAGCACATGTAGTACAGTACGCGCTTGAAGATGCGTCCAGCGAATTCGGAGGCTTCCTGGAGTTGGTAATCAGGGTTGAGGAAACTGCTTGATGCACCAGTTGTTAAGTATCGGTGCTCGCCAAACTCGGGAGGGATGGACTGCACGCCGAGCCACCACGGAACGAAAGGTGCTGCGATGGATGTGGCTGGGGCATTCCAGATTCGCAGCATATCCCGGTCAATGCCATCGTGGAGGCTGACAACCTGTCCGTACCCAGCCTCATCGTCAGCAATGCGTGGGTCGCGCACTCTCTCCATCATCTTAGCCTCAGTTACTGGAACCATCTCAAGGGTAGCGTTCTCCAAAGCTGCCTGTGACATGAACTTGTAGCCTCCATCACGAGCCTTGTAACGAGGGTCTTGGGGGCCGTACACGTCGAAGATGTTGAAGGGTTTGCCCGAAGTCTTGTTCCACCAACCCTGTTCAACGGCAAAGGAAACAATGTTGTCGGAGCCAGCGTAGTCGGGATCGTTCTTGAAGTCGGTTGGGAAATCCTCGATGTACCCCGGGTAGAGGACCTTGACGTCGTTGGGACCAAGGCGTTGAGCAGCCCAGAGTTTCTTGCCACCCGCCATCTCCCAAACTACCCATCCCTCATCCTTATCCGCAATGAGATGAGAGTTTCCGCCATATGTCGCTTCACCGTACTTGGCCATGAGATCTCCAATAATATCAACGCCCTCACGAGCAGTGCTGGCTCTTTCCATCACAATGCGGGCAAAGTCACTGTATTGCACACCACGCTGAGGGTTGGGCGTCATCTCAAGAAGCTCATCACGGTTATCAGCCCAGACATCACGAACCGTTACGCCCTTCTCGTTCAAACCACCATTAGTCAACGGCGCCGGAAATCCTTCAAAGTCGGAGTATTCCATGCTCATGTATCGGTATGTGTGGTTCACTTGTGGGATCTCCATAAGCTCTCCCGGGAAGGTGGCATCTTTGGTGACACCAACAGTGATGGTTGAATTGGGAGGATGGTCGCGGGCAGGGAAGAGCTGAAGCCAATGGCTAGAGACTTCTTCACCGGTGCCTCCGACGATAACACTTCCATCTTGGGTGAGGTTTTTGCCGACGTAGAAGGCATAGCTGGCCGACGCTGGGCAGGCCAGCCAAAGAGTAGCTGCAAGCGTAGCGTAATTGAACATGACTCTTTGCCTGGAGGCTTCAATAAGAAGCATGACTACAGAAGAAACTTCGGCCCAGGACAGAAAGGACGCGGGTGTAACATGGTGGTTTACAAGTGTATATAGCCTCAGGAGCAGCACGTGACCGTCGCTCAATTACTTAGTGAGGTAGCATGAAGCCGAAGTTAGCGTGGATAGAACTTCTCATTGAGGAGATTAGCATGACAAAGTCTCAAAGGTTAATGCTTGAAATTGGTAGCTGTGGGATCAAGCTAGGATGCAGAATTGGAGAGGTTGGGTTAGTGTGAAAGATACCAGGTATTATGCTTACCAGATTTCGGCAAACTTGCCCAGCGTGATTTATCTTCGCCGATAGTTACCGTTTTGTTTATCTCGTCTTATCTTTCGGCGAACCATAAAATGGGTCAATGGGAAGATTCAGTGGACTCAGTAGATTACAGCACACGGCATAGAAGTTGGATGTTGAAGATAGTAATTTATTTGTGAGAGCAATTACTCTCCATGACCATATTTAACGCCTCAAATCATGCAAACGCCACCCATCATAAATCGTCATCCTTCTCTTTATCCTTTAATAAACATCTATGCGAAGACCGACTCGAGAACCAGCTCAAAGTACTTCGATCGAGGTTGGGCAGGGGTGCTTTGTTGGTATGGCTTCGCTCGTGCTGGCTGTCTATTGTAGTGGCTCAAAGAGCGGCTAGCAACTGTAGCGCCTCCAACGGTCAGGATGACAGGAAGGACCCTGGGTATGGTTAGTATATACTAGGTAAAGTGGGAAGATCCTTACTTGGGGGCAACGTGCGTGTAAGTGGCAGCGGGAAGCATTGTGAATGATATCTGCTGGTTGGTGGTGGAATCTGACTATGAAAATAGTTTTAGATTGAATGAAATGTCTTTCTTGTTCGTATTGTGAATTGTGATGCGAGTTGTGATGATGAGGTGCAAAATACTGGAATTGAATGAATCTTATATAATTACCATCGAAATGCTTGCTGTCTTAATTTGGCTCTTGGCTTGTTGCCATCACACGTTATGACTGCCGGTGGTTCGATGATCACCGTTGGGTGTGCTGTGATAATGCCGTTCCTGGGGGACACCCATGTCGGGCATTTTCGGGGGCATGTTGTTCACCACATGGAGAACCAGGGTTAAGGAATCTGGAGAATTAGCGTCGGTGCAATTGCAATGACATTAACTAAGGGCATTTTCTAATTTCACTATTCTAATTATGAGATGAGGATATCGACTTGACTACTTCTTTTCTTTTCAATAATGTCAAGAATATCGGCTTGCAAGTCAAACTCTAAGGTACCCAAAACCGTGTGATATCAGCCACGGCATCCACCGATGCTCTCTGTCTTGTGACAACAACACCTACGTCAGACAACTCACGGTCACTCAATTCCGGAACCTCGAAACTCTAGAACCAGCTGATTGAATGGCTTGCATCTCCGGAGCCCGGGATATTCTCGCCTCGCACTTCCCCAGATTCACTCCTCGGTGGTGCATTTCCAGAAGCAACTTACGAGGCCGCCTGAAATACAACACTGCATCTTACAATTTCCCCGCGCTCGGCATCTATTATCGCCTGACTTTGCAGTTGTTGCCGGAGCAAGTGTTCTTCTATTGGCTAGTCCCTTCGCTGTTGGGGTTTCTGACCTGCTATATCTGGCCATAGCAAAGTTCCCGTTTCTTATAAGTTATAAATGCCGTTTCAGGCCTCGTTTTTTTTGCTTCACATGTCTGTGACGAAACAAATATCTTGCTTCTCTAAGTGCTTATGAGCCGAGATCTCTGGAAATGTTCTTCCTGGCTTTATCAATCGTATGATTCGCTTCATATCAAACACTACCTCAAACTACCGCTTAAAACCTCGTCAGTCCCTCATACAACCGGCAGTTGATACATTTTAATGAAACTAACATACGATTAGATGCAATACGACGTAACGCAATATGCAGATGGTAAGTTATGGAAATGGTTTTCCGTACTGTGGTGTCCGACCTCCTTCGATGTAGGGAACCGAAAGAGGCCGACATCAACATGAATGTGTAGGGGGTGGGTAAGTTAGTACCCAGTTCCGTCTCATCAAAGGGGAATTATTCAGAGAAAAGAGCTTGAGCTCATAGTGATTTGAATTCGCCCTCCTTCCTGGGCCAGTAGCGTAGAAAGTCTGATTTGTTGAACTTCATCCAGGCGAAAGGTCATAAGAGGTAGAAGGGTCATCTATAAAAGTATCAGCCACGAGTGCTGTCACGGATATTCGTTGGGCTATAGCGTACTTGATTTTCTTTGCTTCTAGGTAAAGGCTCTACTATAATTACAAAGCGGAAGCTATTTAGGTCTCTTACTTAGAATAGTACTAACGGCGGTATAATGGGCTTAACGAAACAAAAGCATAAGTAGGTAGATAATATAAGGATGACTTGCTCTCTAAGACGTCGGTCGCGAGTGGTTGATCTCACAGGCAAAAAAACAAGAGATAAGCACTCCCTAGCATCACAAAAATGACAAGACTGGGATTCGAACCCAGGCCCCTTTCGAGACTGCGAATCGTTACTAGTTCGAATTGAACCTGAACACAGCGCCTTAGACCGCTCGGCCATCTTGCCTTGACTCATTTTAACTAATGGGTGTATAAGAGGGTCTGGCGCAATGGTACATGCGGCGAGAGAGATTCACTCCAAAGTGCCTCAGTAGGTCTCAAGTTGAATTCCCACGGTGCCATTCCTTTCCACTTGGTGACAGAGTAATGCTGATATCATTTTCGATAAGTTGTCAAAATGGGATTCTTTAGTTATCCTCACGTAGCAGCTTGCGTGCATGCTATTCAGGTGTTCGTTACCTGTACGATCATATGTATGTTTTATCCAGACACAAGCATAGCAACAAAGTAACAAAGAAAGAAAAACGCTAGTTCTATGGAGAGATTTCGCAACATAACCTTTTTGTTTCCCGTCTCTTGAAATACCCGAATATCCTTGTGGAATCGATTCGCTGAAGTAGACCAGATGGTATTCGGCTACCCTGCAGCGTCCAAAAGTCATGCTGTGTCTTCGCTTGGCTCGGCGAAAACCCGGAGTGTCACAACTAAATATGCAAGTCACGTCCAGTCAAGCACTCAAGTCAAAGAGAACACGATAAAGAACAGACCGTTATGATGTCATTCTCCGTCCCGTTCAAAGAAGCCGATGCCATTTCGGTGCCGTATCGTAGACCCACCTGATGCCGGGCCGCCGATAGAGGGAGGGTCTCGCGGGAGCCAAGCAAATGGAGTGTCCGGATCAGACTGGCCTAAAAGCCCGGCATATCCGACTGCAAAGCGATAAATAAAGAATAGACAAGAAAGAATAACCAATTATCCCTGTTATCTATGCAGAATCCACAGCAAATAACGCAAGCTAGAAAGCGCCAAAACATCAAAGCGGACCGATGACGGCAAACCGGCTGCAGAACAAGGTTGGCTCCCCTCGGTAGGTACGGAAGCAGAGGAACGACGTCATCAACCAAGAAGCACATAAAATACGCAAACGCGCAATCTTGAGCAACAGCTTTGAATTGCAGATCAGGTCAGGTTAAGTCAGGTCACAGTAACCGCGCGAAGAATTCAAGATGGCATCAAAACCGACAGAAGTGCCCAATTTCACAATCAGCGACTATGTCAAGTTCTTTGGCGCTGGCGCCCTCGCGGCAACTTCTACTCATGGTGTAGGTCGCGTGCTTCACATGCCTCAGTCCCATACTGACATTCTTCCAGGCTGTGACGCCAATCGATGTCGTCAAGACCCGAATCCAAGTCGACGATGCCTTGAAGGGATACAACATGCTCTCGGCTGGTCGCAGCATCGTCGCCAAGGAGGGCGCATCGGCGCTCCTCACTGGCTTTGGCCCAACTGCGGTCGGCTACCTCGTACAGGGTGGTGCCAAGTTCGCCGGCTACGAGTACTTCAAGAAGAAGTACATTACCATGCTTGGTGGCCCCGACAAGGCTGTCAACCACCGAACGGGCGTCTACCTGACAGCCAGTGCATCGGCCGAGTTCTTCGCTGATATTCTTCTCTGCCCGCTCGAGGCTACGCGAATTCGACTCGTTTCGCAAAAAGGATACGCCACTGGCTTGTTCTCAGGCTTTGGAAGGATGGCACGCGAGGAGGGCATCAGAGGATTCTACTCTGGTTTTGTACCTCTCTTGTTCAAGCAGATTCCCTTCGCCGTCGGTCAATTCTCCGTCCACGAAGCCGTCAACGAAGTCATCTTCCGCGCCATGGGCCCCGAGCGCAAGGAGAAGCTCACACAACTTGAGTCGACAGGAGTAGAGCTTACATCTGGTGTCATTGCTGGTGCTGCCGCCGCCGTTCTTTCTCACCCCGCCGATACCCTCTTGTCGGCCATCAACAAAGGCGCCGGCGATAAGAGCCAAGGCGCAACCAGCCGCATGTTCCAGCTTGCGCGCGAGTTCGGACCCAAGCGATTGCTCCTCACTGGACTGGGACCTCGTGTAGTAATGACATGTGGTCTAGTTGGTGCCCAATTTGTTGTATATGCGCAGTGCAAGACTTTCACAGGAGCACCACCAGGTATTGAGATTCACAAGGAGGCATCCCTATAAGAGCTGCATATAATGGTTTAAAAGGACAAAGAGGGTTTAGATCGGCGTTGGGGCGATATGCTGTATGGAATGAGATATTATAGAGCGAGTTTTTGTATTAGAATTAATTAGAGACGTCTAATTCATCAACAAATTTTCCTTGACAACCACATTCGTGAGACGAATTTCTACTGTTTCATGACTGTGCACTGTTGAGCCGCTTATTGACCTTCCGTTCTGGTGTGGGCTACGCACGGGTCTAGATCTGGTCTATTCTTATTTTGGTGTTTGAGATCTGTCTTGAAAGGCGGAGCTGTGGCATTGGAGATGCACGACAGCTAATGCTCACGCTGCTTATGTTTTGCTGGCTCTGAAAATAGTAAATATTAAGGGCGATAGAATGGAAGAAATATCACTAATTTGTAATAGGTATTTTCATCAAGTTCTAAATTCGTTAGCATCTGTCTAGCTGCCGATCGATCTCTTTATCACTAAGTCAAGGTACGCACGCGATACGCAGCACCACCGTCCGTTTTGGAATGGTGGAAAGAAATAATGCACAGTTTGAGTACCAAATAACCTATGAATCTGTTTGATCTTTTTTACATACTAAATCAGAGTAAAGCTTTCTGTCGCCTTTTAGCCACTACCTCCCCATCTGTGGCGCAGCCTAGGACCGCGACCAATAGCACCTCCTGTTCTGGGCTGCGCATCCCAGCAACTCCAGCACAGGTCCCCTATTTTGGTCAGGAACTTTGGGGCACCTGCCTTGTAGCCTCAAGGCCACGACATCACTATCACCATCACCATAGTCCTGAAACAACTCTTTGTCTTCACATTTGCACTTCTGCTCAAAAGTTTGCTTTCGCGCTTCTCTAAAGATTCTCTCCTCATTACCAGGTACGATAACACCCATTCTCGCTTCGCATAAGCTGTGCGACCTGCGCCGACAATTCTTTTGGTTGTACCAAAAGCAGTAGCATTCTTGATCCCCTTAAGCCACCTCGAATTCCTCCTGCGCGTGGCAATACCTTTGCTTTTAGCTTTCGTTCCAATCAACGCTATTTCTCTCTAGAACTAACCTCGTCCTTCGCTTCAGTCTTTATTCCCTCTCACACGGCCGCTACAATTCATCTGGATGTGTTGAGCCAGTACCTCGATTATACGCACCTCCCTTTGCGCCGCAAGGGCTCCTTTCCTTTCGCATCATGAAGATCGCTTCGTTGTTGAGCCTCGCCGGCTTTTCGGCGCTGGCTCATGGCGCCAGACCGACACGAGACTACGCAGCAAACGATTACTACGTCTTGCATCTAGATAGAGCAACAACCCCCGACCAAGTCGCCAGCAGACTCGGATTTGCTCACGAGGGTCAGCTCGGTGCGCTCGACGACCACCATGTTTTCCGCGCCCCCAAGGTCGACCACGATATTGTTAAAAGAGAAATAACAGAGCGCAAGAGAAGGAAACGTGATCTTGGTGGCTCTGATCCGGTCGACGGCATTCTTTTGTCCAAGAAGCAACAAGCACGGCAGCATCTGTTCAAACGAGACATTCCTCCACCCCCGCGAGACTCGCTTTCACATCTAGCCGCCCTCCGATCAACAAAAGATGTTGCAGCTCGGGACCTGATGAGCCAATATCAAGCAACAATTATGAAGGAGCTCGATATTCAGGATCCCATTTTCAAGGAGCAATGGCATCTCTTGAATCCCACCCAAATTGGCCACGATGTCAATGTGACAGGCCTTTGGCTGGACGGCATCACAGGCAAGAACGTCACTGTGGCCGTGGTAGATGATGGTCTGGATATGAATAGCGATGATCTTAAGCCCAACTACTTCGCCGAAGGCTCATGGGACTTTAACGACAACGATCCTGTGCCTGCCCCTGTACTGGACGACGATCGACACGGTACTCGCTGCGCTGGTGAGGTAGCAGCTGCCCGCAATGATGTGTGCGGTGTCGGTGTTGCTTATGATTCCAAGGTCGCAGGACTCCGAATTCTCAGCAAGCTAATCAGTGATGCTGATGAGGCGGAAGCCCTAATGTACAAGTACGACGACAACCATATTTACTCATGCTCATGGGGTCCTTCCGATGACGGCCAGACCATGGAGGCACCTGATGTGGTTATTCGACGAGCGATGCTCAAAGCGATTCAAAAGGGACGAAGCGGTCTTGGCTCCATCTATGTCTTTGCCAGCGGCAACGGTGCTGGTGCGGGCGATAACTGTAACTTTGATGGATACACCAACTCCATTTACAGTATCACAGTTGGAGCTGTGGATAGGACTGGACTCCACCCTTACTACTCGGAAGAGTGCTCCGCTCAACTGGTTGTTACTTATAGTAGCGGAAGTGGTGATGCTATTGTAGGTCTCCCTTTCTGAACATGAATTTCTTAACTAACCGCCTCAGCACACTACCGATGTTGGAAAGAACAGCTGTTACAAGGCCCATGGTGGCACATCTGCTGCTGCGCCCCTTGCGGCTGGTATCTTCGCCCTGGTTCTTCAGGTCCGCCCTGATCTTACTTGGAGAGATCTCCAGTACCTCGCTATGGACACCGCACTTCCCATCGAGGGCGACGAGGACAACCAACAAAACACGACGATTGGCAAAAAGTTCAGTCACACCTTTGGGTATGGCAAGATTGACTCTTGGGCTTTGGTCGAGAAGGCCAAGGATTGGGAGCTGGTCAAGCCTCAGTCGTGGTTCTTTTCTCCCTGGATTCACGTCAAGAAGTCGATTCCTGAGGGCCGAGATGGTTTGAGTGTGGCTTTTGATGTGTCTAAGGATCAACTTAAAGACTCTAATCTCGCTCGCGTCGAACACGTCACTGTCACTATGAACGTTGAGCACACACGACGTGGAGATCTCAGCGTTGATCTCATCAGCCCCGACAACGTCGTAAGCCATCTTGCAGTTGCACGAAGGAGCGATGCCAAGGAGGAAGGATATGTTGACTGGACCTTTATGAGTGTTGCACACTGGTAAGTATCTGGTGTTTCTCTAGTCTGACTATTCTAACAATTTACAGGGGAGAAACCGGTGTTGGCAAGTGGACAATCATTGTCCGAGACACTGAGAAGAACTCATACAAGGGCAAGTTCACCGATTGGCGTCTGAAGCTTTGGGGTGAAGCTATCGATGCCGACAAGGCAACACTCTTGCCCATGCCTAATGCCAACGATGATGCCGACCACGACAAGATCGTTGCAACTACAACACTTCCCGCTTCCACAACCACAGTTCCTCCTGCGACCAAGCCTACTCTGATTGACCATCCTTCCGATCACCCTGCGCGACCAACCAAGCCCGCTCGACCTAGCAGTACTGCGGAGGAGAAGCCTTCGAGCACGCAAGAAACTGTCCAGGAAACGAGCCACGCTTCATCATGGGTGTCGTGGCTTCCAACATTCGGCGCTTCCAAGAAGGCTCAAGTCTGGATCTACGGCGCGGTCGGTCTCATCGGAGCCTTCTGCATCGGCCTGGGTATCTACTTCTGGATCGCCCGTCGCCGTCGTCTCCGTAACAACTCCCACAACAACTACGAATTCGAGCTCATCGACGAGGAGGAGGCTGAGGGTCTCAGGGCAGGCGAAAAGGTAGCCGGCAACAAGCCTCGAAGGACTCGTGGTGGAGAGCTTTACGATGCTTTTGCTGAGGGTAGCGATGACGAGCAGCAGTTTGAGGGTTACAGAGACAACCGCGACCGGTCAAGCGACCGGTTGGCAGGCGATGATACGCAACATTATGCTGTAGGAGACGACAGCGATGATAGTGATGATAGCGACGAAAGCGACGAAAGCAGCGATGATGCGAGGGGTGAGACAAGACCACTGGGTGGTGGTCGTGGAGGCAGAGCTTAGGCAATTCTTGGAACACGACTCAGGCACCACTACAACTCTCGGCGCTTTTTGCATGGGTAAGCGGAGTTTAAATCGATTCATCTCTGTTGGTATACTATTCTAGTCAATAGACGTTGGATGGCGTTCGGTTCAGCTTTATAAGAATGATACATTGGTACACTGGCTGTTGTAAATCGACCAGGTTTGGTGATTCAAGTCTTCAAGGTGCCTCGACCACCTTAACGAGGATTGTAGTTAGTCCGCCAACATCGGTTCTCACTCATATCAGTGCTTCAGCCAGAATCTACAAATGATATCTTTATTCCAGTCCATCTAGACTACTTAGTCAGTCCCTCATCTTTCATCCATCGTCTACCAGCCCAAACGCCATATCCCAATAACGCCAGTCCCACAAGTAGCAGTAGTCCCATGCTTTAAGCGCTCACAATGCCCTCCTTCTCCATCTCCTGCACGTACTTTTCCCAAATACTCGCCACCTCGCCGTAAAACTCAATGTGCGCATCCGCCAGGCCGCCCAGCTGCGACTTCATCTCGATCCGCTTGATGCGTTCAAAGTCAGCCACTTCCTTGACCACCTCGTCATCGAACATGTCGCTCGTCTTGCGCGCGCTCTCGACTTCATGCGTGAGCTCTTCGACGCGGAGTTCTAGCTTGCGGGTGCGCTCGCGACGGGCTTGCTCGTGGTCTACGCCGCGGACGTCTTCGATCTTGGAACGGAGGAAACTGCCTGCGCCGGAGCCACCGCCGTGACCGGACTGTAGTGTGTCGCGCTCTGTTGTGGACTTGTTGAGGTATTCGATGAGTTGTTCGTAGTCAAGCTGCTTCTGCTCGCGGGCCTTGAGGAGGTTTTTAAGAGCGATAGAATAGGCTTGCATGTCTCGTAGCGAGCCGAGATAGTCTTGGTCGGTGACATCCTTTAGTTTCCGGAGGTGAGTCGCTGAGTCCTCGATAGAGGCAGAGAAACCGTGAACAGCGGACTCGACATGGGGCTCAAGAGGAATAAGCTTTTGGAACTGCTCTGCAAGATCGTGCAGGTCCACTTCCAGATCCGTCTCACGTCGAGCAACACGAGCAATAACCTTTTCGATATGACCGAGATCGTCATCAAGCTTATCGCTCTTCTCCTTGACCTCAAGAAAGCGACGATCTGGACGATGCAGCTTCGTAAAAGCATTGATAAATGTATCCGCAAAGTTGTCAAAGACCCCTGCAGACCCGGGATCGCTGGCGGAGCTTCCGCGCGCACCTCGGCTGCGCATAGTGGCATTCCAGTCGGGGCTCTCGAGGAAGGTGTGCAGGATCGGGGCGCGGCGCAGCGTGGGGTGGAGTGACAGGCGGATCAGGAAGCGCTGCAAAGAGTGCGCGCGGCGGATGGTGAAGTCAGAGCCGAAGCGGTCGCCGCGTACATACTCCATGCGCTGCTTGTCGGGCAGCGGAGGGACGGCGGCGGCGGGATACTCGCGGGTGAGCTGTTTGTAGAGGAAGACGAAGTCTGTAAAGCGACGGCGGACGGTGGTAGTTGAGCGCGCGAAAGAAGAGAATGTAGACTGAACTGGTCAGTATAGAAATGGGTCAAGAGAAGAATGGTTGCATACGTGTGTGGTGATGAGATACGAGACAAACGCATCCTTGGTGCCATCATTTTCCTTAATGGGCGTATCGACAGTACAGTCCAGCCTCTCGTTTCCCAAGGACGGAGCATCTCTCTCCAAGCCCGTACCAGGCGCATTCATATCATGACCGGGCTCCTCCGCCTCGGGAACAGGGCGAGAAGTCTGGTCGTGGACATGTTCGCTCCATGTGACGTTTGAGAAGTCATCCGCCTGTTGTTGCTGTTCTTGTTCCATGGCCGTCATTGCGGGGCAGCGCGAGGCCAATGTGTAAAGATTCGCAGTATAACTGTATGGTTCGTGCGTAGAAGTTACGGTCGTGAATAGAACTGCAGATATAGCCGGGAGACTCGAGAGAGGCTAGAGGTGTGATGTTAATGTGAGGGTGAGAGGAAGTGGGCGGAGTTGGCGGGAGTCGAAGCTCGGCGGGTGCTAAGACGTGGGGAGCTGGGGTGTGGCGCTGGGACCACTATAAGATAGAGATGAGCTTGTAGGCTTAGATATGTTCAGCTGTTGTACATCGTATTTTCTCTTATAAACCTGATAAGAATGTGCGCGATATCGCATCCACATCTCCTTATATTTGAAATATCTTGGTGTTATCATATCTCATCTTTGGCAGTTATTGCTGTATCTCCGTATCACTACAGAAGTACCCCTCTACCAGGATCTACGTCGCCCAAGACGATGACGCAGCTCACTCAAGGGTCTACAGGCACCAGTTAATTAGCACTTCATTCAAAGCCACTTCACTCGTTAGGATCGAAAAGCACACTCTTCACTCTCAATTAACAATAGAAACAAGTATATACAAATAAATCATTCAGTGGAATCTATTGCTTCCTAGCGTCGAGAGTGGTCTATCCCAAACAAGTAGTAGTTAATCTCCGGTTCTCTCAATGCCGGGCCAGTTTTATACAGCGCCTATCCCATCCCGCCCTGATGCCATATCATACCATACAGTCATACATATGAAACACAACACCTCCAAGTCATGGTACATGGAGCTATAAGCTCACTCTTCTCTAACGTCACCTACTTCTGCTCCTTTGAAGATCCAGAGCTCGCCTGGATCTCCTTCTCTAGTGAAGCGGCAGACTCGGCGGCCTTGGCCAGCTCCATCTCGGCCTCAACCATCTCAGTAACCTGCTTCTTGCCAAGACCCTCAGCCTGAGCCTGGGCAATTCTCTCTTCCTTCTCGTCGATATCATCTGTGTCTCGAGGAGTGGCGAAACCAGAGCTTTGACTAGCCTGATCTTGCTCCGCCTCATCCTCAATGAGCTCCTGCTGCTCCCTGATAACCTCAAGTCGCTGCTTGTTGGTGGCAGCACCCTCGGCGCTGTGAACCTCGAGCTCAATCTCGTGGTAGAGCTCCTCGGGAATGGCAGACATGACACCAATCAGTGCGTCAACCTGGTTGTAACCCTCGCCTGAACCTTGACCGTACATATAGGCGTTGCTCAGAACAAGGAGTGTTGAGGGGACACCCTCCTTAAGTCGGAGGTCGAGCCAAGTCTGGAGATCAGCTCGCATGCGTGCGGGAGACACGCTGTGTGTTCGGATGCCACGGGCAGCACAGGCTGCTTGGAGTTCAGCAACAGTCAGGCTGTCAACACCCTCGTAACTGATGGCCTTGTCGTCACGCTTGATCTGGCGCATACGATGGCGAATTTGGTATCGAAGCATCATGTCGGTTCCGAATGTGTTGAGGTTCATGTAGCGGCACATGGAGACGAGCTGGGGTCGTGACAAGTTGTCCAGGGTCAAATCATCGCGGAAGACCTTGCAGACCTTGATAACATCCTGGGCTGTGGGGGCCTCGCCGGTGGCTCGCACCTTGCGGAAGAAGTTGGAGAACTCCTCTTTTTGTGTTGTTGCTTGGCTCAGTGGTAGGCCAGACTCGCCCAGTGTTTGTCTCAAGAATTGACTAACTTCCTTGCGTGTTGATCGCAAAAGAGTGGCCTTGGCCTCCTTTGACTTTTGACCCTCGAACGTGCTGGGAAGCATGTTGGGGAAGAGCTTGAGGGCAAGGGGCAGAAGAGCCTCACCCAAGGGCACGATAATGAAGACTGAGAAAGGCACTAACCGGCCGAGATCCTGGACTGTTCGCTGAAGCTGCTTGTTCTCACGACGGGTAAGCTCGTATCCGGCCGCCATCTTGAGAGCCAACCGCCAACTGATCTTGACCTCGGCGGCCATCAGTTTAGATCCATCCCAGTAGTGGTGAGCCTCCTTCTTGACCTTCTCCCAAATGGTGAGCTTCTTCTCCTCCTTTGCCTTTTGAGCGGCATCACCCTTTTCCATCACGCCTTCTTTGGTGGCAACAATTTCTTCTGAATCGGACTTGGGTGTGGCTGCGGCATCGGCTGGCTTCAGTACTGCGGATCCCGTGGGGTTTGCTTCAAGCTTCTTATCCTCCTTCTTGGCGACCAGGGAACCGCTGGCATCCTTGGGAAGCGGCTTCTTAGCCTGCTCGGCATTGAACCCCGGGGGCGGGCCGGAAGTAGAGGCATCGGGTCGGTGATGATCGGTACTCATTGACCGCGGAATCAATAGAGCAATGGCGGGGATTTTGGCATGTCGACTGACGTGGCGGCCAAGAATGGCCGGAGTAATACCTCGCGAGAGAGCCCGGGCTTTGGACAAGAATTAGTACGGAGAAAACAGCGTGGACAAAACGGTGGTGCTCACCATTTCCCATCAAGGGGTTCCGGGCAACCGCCCTGCGAGCGACGTTGGAGGAAGCGCTCATAGCGAGCTGGAGTCGAGAGTGGATGGATAATCAGATGTGGCGGATAGGGCGCAAGGTATAATTTCTTAATCGGCGCAAGGTTTCGATATCGAGGGGAGAAAGGGCGGTACAGCAAGCAGTGCGTATGTTGTTGATGAAGAAAAAGACAAAGTGGATGTAAAGTCGAGATTCTCCAAGAGAAGAGGCGCTGCCCGCTAATGGCGAAAGGGTGTGGTCGTGTTTAAGGGTAGTAGGTAATGTACGGACTACGGAGTACAGTACAGTTGTGATGGGATTGGATGAATGTCAAGTACATCTACGCAGGCGGAAGAGCTGGGCTTAGCTCCATCTCCCGCTGACCGGGGTTCGCCGCATTCGGAGCGGGATAACAGCTACTCCGGCAGGGCTTACGTCGGATGCGTCCAATCCTTGCGTCTTCTGACGTTCCAACAGGGGCTTGCGTCAACAGAATCCAGAAGAAGCAGTTCTCACGTGACTCGCCGGTAGTGCCGAGTGTATCCTTTTGTTGAGAGTGAAAGCCTTCACTCAGAGTCGTCCCCTGCATGTGACTGTGGCTTCGGCCGTGAAATCTCAACAATGGGTAAAGCCCGCTGTTATCTCCGCTGAGGGCTTTTTTTTTCGAGATAACTGAATTTTACCGGTATTTTCTGCCGAATATTCGGACAGAGCATATCTAGATTCTTCTGGCCTCACTTTACTTGCGGCTTGTCATGGCCTCATAGGCTGGTTGTCCTATGCTCCGTAATCTGAGTTGGCAAAGCAGCATTGACCAGTCACCGGAGATTGCGAAACATAGCTTCAGAAGCTTTGAACTGTTTCTGTCTTGTTTGATTGGTTTTCACTACTGCAGGCCCTTAACCCGTTGCCATCCACCCAAGACAATTAAGACACTTGGTCTCACACGTATGTTTGCATATATACGCCCCATATGCAATGCAGCTTGTTACGGAGTACAGTGGGTGTGCAAAAGCTCAGATGGCTTCCTCTCTTCTAAAGTTTATATTAAATAATTTAAATTACAATAAAATATTATATTTTATATGGACTTGTATAATCTTAGGGTAAGATCACGTATAAAATATTCTAATTATTATGTGTATTCCTAGTTGGCTCGTTGTGGGAATGAAACTGTAGTCGGTGGATCTGAGAATGCTTTCAGCTATCGTAGTATCAGTGAACTGAACAAACTTGGTCATGTCTCTATTACAGACGCTTTTATCACCGCAGCTATCGCAACATGGATATTGACAAACATGCATTCTATTTTCATCTATTGATCCACAAAACAGCTTTATTATGAAGTAGCCATCATTAGGCCAAGCTATGTCATTATCGTCTCACATCATCTCATATCCTCAACCCAAACCTATGTACTCGCGCATGTATCCTTATACCTCAATCCATGTCCAAACTTGAACAGAGCCTCAGTATCATACTGAACGTCCTCCATTGCCGCATCCGCCGCCGCCTGAGACAAAGGCAGGTCAAATGGCAAATGTCCCTCAGGGCCCCAACCATCCGTGCCGAAAACAACATCCAGGAACGCATCGTGGCTGCTGCCGTAGCTGCCAAACAAGGCAGCCGCCTGCTCGGCGACTTCGGGCACTGCGGCGGCTCGGTTGAGTCTGATGTCCACCACGGTAGGGAGAGTTGCGTAGATCTTGGCCTGGCGAGCCTTCTCAGTCGCGTTGAACTCGATGCTGCCGTTGTTGATAGTCTGGGGAAGTCCGGGTGCTGTGGTCGGCTTGAAGGGTGATGGGATGCGGAGGAATGCGTAGTCTGCGTCCTCGGGCTCGTCGACGACAGTGAGATTGCGGGCCTTGAGAGCCTTGGGTTCAATGCCTTCGATATAGAACTTGGCATCGAGAGCGGCGAGGGGAAGAGGAAGGATATCGTCCTTGTTGGTAAGAAGAGTAAAAGCACGGCGTTGTGTCTCGTTTCCAAGGCGGCTGAAGTAGTCATTTCCAGCAATGCGGACGGCTCTCTCAACATCGACGAAAGGGTTGTCAAAGAGACCCAGCTCAAACTTTTCCCTCATCAATTTACGGACAGACTCGTCGATACGAGCTTCAGACACAAGGCCCTTGTTGACGAGTTCGATGATAAGCTCGGGCTTTGTCTCACCGCCGAAGATATCACATCCAGCTTCAAGAACACGACGAGCACGCTCAAGTTCGGTCTTGTCTTCCAGACCCCAGAAACGGGTAGTAACAATACCCCAGTCTGTGACAACGATACCCTTGAAGCCGAGCTCGTTCTTGAGCAGGTCAGTGACGACGCCCTTGTTGAAGCCAAAGGCTACTTCTTCCCACGAAGTGTTGATAGGACGGGAGTAGTAAGGCATCATCTGTCTGGTGCCAGCTTTGATAGCTGCTTTGAATGGGATGAGATGGTAGTCCTGGTTGTTACCTGGGTAAGTCTGGTTCTTCCCCTAAGCCACATTGTTAGAGTGTTCATATTGTAAGAAGAGACTCTACTTACCCAAGGGAAGTGCGAGTCTTCGCCCCCTTGCATCGGACCACCCCCAGGAAAGTGTTTCGTCGTTGCTATTACTGAGTTGGGGCCAATCTTGTCACCCTGGAATCCCTTGATATACTCAACAAGCAGTGCACTTGTCAAGTTGGCATCCTCTCCCATTGTACCAGTAATACGACCCCAACGAGGCTCAGTAGCAAGATCAACCTGAGGATGTAGAGCCTGTCGAATACCAACAGCGGTGTACTCCTCACGAGCAATCTCAGCAAACGTGCGGATGAGCTCGGGTGACTGAATAGCGGCGAGGCCAAGAGGCTCAGTCCACCTAGAGAATCCCTTCGCTACCACTGAGACTGCATTATCGTCTGTCCAGCCATGCTGAGGATCTGAAGAAATGGTAATGGGAATACCCAGAGGCGTACTTAATGCCAGTCGCTGAAGTTTGTTGTGCCATGCGGCCACGCCCCGGACATCGTTTACACCACCACTCAGAACGTAATGAGTAATGCGCTTGCCGGTAACGAAGTCTTCGATAGTCTCGTCAAAAGTATTATTGACAACGACGGTGCGGCCGTGGAACATCTGTCCGGCCTTGTCCTCGAGCGACATGCGCGACATGAGGTCATCGACACGCTTGTCGAGACACAGAGTCTTGTTTCTGTATGGGGGATTGGCGTCTTGTCGAGCAATTGGATTGGCAATGCTCATAGAGACGCCTCCCAGAAGGAGTAGACTGGACCACATGGTGGATGATTGAGGGTATGGTATGAAGTAGAGTCGTCGTGAAAGCCTGAGTCCTTGGAGCAACTGGTTTCCTACAAGAGGCTGGCTGCTCCTTCCATCTTATATACTCAAGTCCCGTACCAGCCTCCTTCTGTATCCCAAAGTTCTTGGTTCTCCAATCCCACTAACATGCTCTCACATCGTCGTGTTAGTCAAGAACGGAAAGCAAAGTCCATCATCAGCGACCTTGATTCGGACCGACCTCTTCGATCCTTGCAGATCAAGTTCAAATTCTGAACATGAGGTGTGCTCTCACCCATTCTCTTGGCATAGCAGAGATCAGAGCAGTTAGGTATCTTCTCCGGACTCCGACCCAATCGTAAACGACACCGAACCAGTTCACCGATGGAGAGAGCTAGTCACGGCCGGAAGTCAAAAGTAGTTCCCACAATGCCAAGGATATAGTCCGAAGAAAACCTGGTGGTTCTTAGTCAAAAGCCGTGTCGCTCATGACTCTGGTGCCACAACGCGGGGATAATCTGGGGACGAAGATGGCTCTAAACCGTTTAAACATGCGGGGAGCCCATATAAGTTTTCGGCCCTTTTGCAAATCCCATGACACCAAGAACAAAGTGCCTGGGGGTCGGGAGGACGTTTATGGGGAGATCCCGCCTCTCTGGTTAGTCTGGGCACTTATACGATGAGTACCATGGGTTGCATGATCCAACAGGTATCACCGGTAGTGGATGCAACTGCCAGCCAAGCCTGATGGGCTAATGAGATCTGGGGATTTCATCCGTCATAACAACTCTCTTGCCGAAGATTTGCCTCTAGTTTGTAATTGCATGCCGCAAACGCCGCAAAGTTGGTGATGGAGGTTGAATTGGGGTTGGTGAAGCCTCCACATCCCGAAGCTAGGGATAGGTTTCTCTTCAAAGCGGACATTATGCCGCTGATCGTAGGGATGCAACACCTCACGATCGAACTTTCGGTAGGGAGAGACGGCAATTGAGAATAGGCGGTGATCTTCCGAAAGAAAAACATGCAATGTTCAGAACTGAATGGCAAACTCTCATGTGCATTGTTGCTACATTGTATTGTCTCTTGTTCGATGTAGTTCTGCTTCTTGTATTCATGTCATCATCCATCGGGTGTTTAACGACGTCTCCATCGGATGGTGTAAGATACAGTACAGCTACAGAGCCCTGTTGAGCGAAGTGACCGTTGATCTGATAACGTGAAAAGCTCAAATTTAAGCTTAACTCAAATTGAGTGTTGCCCAAACGCTAAGTTTGCATGCTGGCGCGCAGGTCAGAGCTTACAGACCATCACAAACTGGGACTTCGGTACAGATCTGTGCAAGAGTGACTGATAATTTTCTTCCTTCTAAATTTATTCGGGGCTTAATAAATTATAATACACTCTTCTAAATCTTAATAAATTATATAGACTTATTACAATTATGTAAATCTTATATGAACCTTATTATTTTACCAGAATTTCTCCTAATGATGTGGACTAGAACTCCATTGATATCCTTTGTATCGGCGTCTCAGAGGACAGCAACATCCCTACGTTCCCGAGATCAGCCACGATGCTCATTTCTGTCACCAAAGACTCTACGCCTTTTACGTAAGGAAATACTGAGGTTCCAAATGCAATCGCGTTCTCACCTGCTTGGGCCGCAATGATGTAGATGTGGAAATAAAGGAATGGGAGCTCACCAGTTTCGCACAAACCCCTGCCTCAACTGAAATCAAGAAGGAAGGAGAGCTACTAACCGCCGGCTTCTTCCAAGATAACCAAGACTTTGATTAAGTCACCTTTAACTCGAGCTGGAAGCAACTGACTCCAATAAAACTCCTCCCTGGGCTCCCCAACGAAATGATTCCACACCACCACGGCCATCAGGCCTACGAGGATATCATATACGACTTCGGCCATCACTTCACTGAGTGCATCGGGACAGGGCGAGTTTTGTTCGAGTACCCTTCCAAGGCGGGCACCAAGAGTCTCTACCTCTGAGACAAAGACACGAACAAGACATGTGCCCTCACTTGCCGTCATGTCGTATTTGGAAACAGCGATGCCAATACCCAGTATCAACACGACGGCACCCATGTTCGCACTGTCATCCAGGCAGGGAAAGTTGCATTTGATGAACTTAAAGAAGAGTTTGAGGAAAAGTACGCTGCCTATACGAAGGCAGTCTGTCTTCGAAACCTTCCGGTCCGTAAAGCACAAGAGAATAACACACTCCATCCTCAATCGCACAAGGAAGAACGAGCCGAGATATCGCCTTTCAAGTCTGTCTTTGGTGAGCGATACGGTCAAAAAGATCGTATCATTGGCCATATCGAATTTTCACTACCGATAGCGCTTGTCGAAATGGCATCAAGAGAGCGACTCAGAGACTGGGCGCTTATTGAGTTGCACCAGGATGAATATCCTTCCCCTCCATCTTCGCTGAAGAACAAGCTCCCCATAGCCTCATACCTTAGACGACTAATCAGTGTGGCCCAGCTGCTCCGGTTCCGAACTATTGGCCCCAAGATCACTCTTACTACAGAATTAATTCCCGAAGCCGAGTTGAATGAGTCTCGTATCACTCTCGTGAAGCATGGCGCCAAAACCGGCTTCACCAAGGGAGTCAGCACCGGTATCGAATCCATCACTCGCCAACCGCTGTTGAGAGGCTCTCATTTCGTGTCTCGAGAATGTTGCATAGTTGCGGAAGAAGACTCGCCTTTCTCAAAAGTGGGGGATTCAGGACCCTGCGTTTTCGACACGTCTGGACGACTTGGAGCCATGATTACTGCTGGCTTGACCGGAAACAGGGATATCGTTCTTTCAGTTCGCAAGTTGGTCTCACGAATTTTAACAAATCACTGAGGGAATAGAGACTATCCTAAGCGACCAGGCCAAGAAAATGGCCTCTGATATAGAACTCCTGCCATGCAAAGCTGTGGAATGGGACTTGGGCATGAGCACTCTAAGAACTTCGTGACAGTCCTGTGCAAACGTGATTAAAAAGTTTGTATAATTTTATTAAAACTAAACTAAATTTATATAAACTTTTTAATTTTGTTTAAACTTTTTCGATTTTATATGATTTTTATAACTTTATTAAAATTCTTATAATCTTTTTACATAAATTATATAATCTTGAATAACATTTATCATTTTATTATAACTTCTCTCATTATTATAAATATTATTTCTTTTTACTGCAGTTTATTAGACTTCAAATAAACCTTTAGAGGAGATTATTAGAACTTTTGCCCGGTCATCAGTAGAAGCACCCTAGCCGATTTCTTATTTGTTTCCTCTCAATCATATCGATCCTTGTGCTGGTCAACAACATCCAGCACCACTGTTACGAGTCGAGAAAGCCAATTCTCGTTGTCCTCCAGTTTCTTCCTCCACTTGATGAGCTGGTCGGTTGCAACCGGGTCACCCTCCTCGAAGGTGTCCACCGCTTCGTTTCGCCGCATGGCTCTTTCGAGAGCGTGTCTCTCGAAACGGAGTTCGACCAGCATGCGATGGTACGCACACTGGTGAGCTGTCACAAGATGCTTCCACCCAGCACCTTTCCTGCGCGCGCCATTGAGTGGGCGCATGGCCCTCTTGTACCTTTTGAAGGCGTGGTTGGACCTTTGCAGGTCCTCCGGGTCCAGAGGAAAACTAACAATCACAGTCTGGTTGAGGCTGGGGAAGGCGGCTGTGATGGTTGACATGGGCCTTCTGAGACTGACTGCATCCAACACCTGAATGAACCGAGCCTTGTGGTAATCTTCTGGGTGCCCAGGGCCTGACGACAGGCTTTCAAAGAACGCTGCTTTGAACAGCAGGAAGCTCGTCAGAGGGTGACCGCGGAGCATACTCAGAAGAGCATACCCGTCATCCCACTTGTTGTCCAAAGGCGTACCAGTCATCATTAGACACGCATTGAAATGGCACCTCAAAGCGGAAATCGCATGGTAGGTGCGACTTTCCGAGTTCTTGATGGCATGTGCCTCGTCAAGGACGAGCCACTCCCCAACAAGTTTAGGGGGCTCTTGTTCAAGGACCCCGGAAAGCAGGACAAGCATTGGCCTCTTTGGAGGCTGGAGAGCTCTACCCTGCTCGTAGTTTACCATACCATCAATGAACCTTTGGGTTCTTGTGACCTCTGCAGCGACATAGGAGTATGAGGTCACCACAACCCTATACTTCCACAAGTCAACTGGGGACACAGACTCCCCAGGAAGGCAGAGAGCCGGCATTTCACTCTGTATCTTTATCAGTATTATATATCGACAGCGTTACTGCCAGAAACTTGGCCATTGGCACATACCTGTCCGAAGAAGTTTTCGATCTCCGCCATCTACTGGTGGCAACACGAAAGAGGAGCGACGATGATGCAGGGACCACTGATGCTACCAGTTTCCCCAGCTGGTACAGCGATTACTGCAAGAGCAGACAAAGCTTTTCCGAAACCTGGTGCGTCTGCGAGGATCATTCCTCGGAAACAGGAGTTGCAGTATATCTAGTGCGACTATTCACTTGATCTATATCGATGCACGCTGTTATATTGCTCCTTGTCGCATGATCTGATTCCAGGAAACTTTCTACGTAACCCCAGCCAGAAGCCCGGAATGGTAGACCAGCGATGTCGTCGCTACATGCCAATCTCTCTCCTTCAGAAACCAAGAGCGATTCATCTTCAGATGTTGTGTTTCTTTGAGGAGAATCCTGAGCTGAATGGCTGAGCTTCCGTCGCTTTGCTGTTGGGAGGGTTGGGAGATCCGGTAGACGACCATGCTTCAAGATGGTACTGAGACTTCCTCTATATCGTGCTTCGGCGAGATCACTTTCGAAATCATCGTAGGTTGTAACCATTTTCACAGCATTGTACCGTAAAATCATGTCTTTCGCGGTCGCGAGCTTCTCGATCGCCGTGTTCCACGCCTCGGCTTCCTGTCATATATATATGTAATGCTCGCCAAGGCTCGAGGACGCATGCCTTCCAGGTCCTCGATGCTCCACCAGTAGAGGACCACCAGTACGTGGCGAGTGGAAAGTCATCCAAGCGATGGTCAGGAACCTCCAGGCCTCTGCGCCAATGTAAGGCCAGTTTCAGGGATGCTCCGATCTCCTGTAAAGGAGTGCTCGGCACACGAGGATGGTAGCTGTTCAAACCAAGTGTCCTCATGTCATTCAAGAGACAGTTACTAAACATTGCTCAGGTCGGTGGGCCGGCTCCGAAACAAAAGTCGGCCGGCCACATAATCTGAGTACCTGGCATAGACTGCGGAAGTAGATGAGTTCATTTCTGGGAGTCGAAATCATTGAGCCCTTTCACTTCCCTCGCGAGCTACAGTAACCCTTTTTTATCTAAGGCGTTGTCGTTGATGGAAAGCTCTTGTGATCTCCCTACGTCCTTAGTATACTTTACAAGAGCCCAACGCAGCGGAGGAAGGTATCTTGTTAATCGACGACTTTCGGTGAAACGTGAGAAGTGGTTGAAATATATGACAAACACGGCTGGAGAAACCGGCTTGTGTCGTTCGGGTTCAACAGGACGAGCGCAAATTAAACGTAGCAGGAGTCCGAGGATGCGTATCACGTCGCCAGATATGCTCGAACGACACATGTCGGCAAAGATTATAACAGCAGCAATAGCTGTGTTCAAGAATATAATGTCTTTCGAGTATTCCTTGAAAAAGCTCTCCACCATTTCTGTGAAACCCTATGGGAGTGTTGGATAAGGCAAAGCGAACTCGACCTCCTCTATGTAGATCTAAGGGGGGAGCAAGTCAATGCCTGGGTAGGTAGATGTGCCGTCAGGAAGAGGGGTCGGTGTTCTCATCATACACAGTTCCGTGGAAAAGTTCCGACAACAAACAAGCTGGGCTATATAATCTCCTTAGGAGACTTGATGTATAGTCTTAAGATAAGATTATATAATATTATATAAAATATGAGAGCGAGAAATTTGTCGGAACTTTTACACGCCCACTGCACATTAGTCTGTAGTGCATGTCGACGTTACTCTCCTCGTATAGCGAGACATCATGAGGTCTTCTGCGACTTCCAGCCGAAACGAAAATTTTCGCGACGGGCGAAGGACGTCTTCCGTTTATAGTGCTGTGTCCTTCTCGTTGCCATCGTTCGATGAACACACGCATCCCTTCCTTGCTTAGGGAGCCATGAATGGCAGCTTTAATATGTTGGATAGTCCCCAAGACAAGACCGTTCTCGTAGTAGATGATGTTCTTTTGGCATGATTGGCCCGATGGTTCCGTACGAGTACCAATGAATTTGAGGTCGTCCATCAAAGCGATACCTGGGCTCGCTGTATTGTTGTCCATCTTCGGGTAGGCATCCTCAAGCAATAAAGCAGAGTAGCCCACGTAGACCTGCTCAATCTTCAGGTCATTGGCGTAGTACTCATGTCTGACTCCTAATCTCTCCAGGGGGACTTTCTAGGCATCGGTTTTGGCAACCAAGATATCCTGACAGTATCTTGTCAAGACTTTGTAGAGTACAATTGTCGTCAAGTAAACCGTGGCTGCTACAGAGTGGCGACAGGATAAGAGTCTTACAGTACCCTTCGATCCAAGAATGAGACCAGGGTTTGGTGCGGTATGTTTTCTAATCTATGGAAAGCCATCGTCAGCAATGGGCACTTCAACATTATCGGTACGAAGACTCACAATGTCGTCGTGGACCTCGTCGAAGGATTCGAGGGACTCTCCCGCATCGTAACCAGCAGCCTCAGCTGTGGCGTCGGTGAGCTCACATACAGCTACGATATGGTCTTTGGCTGCATCATCATCGTATTTTAGTTGAGCAGAAGAAGAAAGACGCAGACGAGGAGCACTATGAGCTTCTCTTGGCTGAACAAACCCTTCACCAGTATTCAGCTATTCAGTCAAGTAGCGTGAAAAAAGTGTTGAAGGTGGATGATTTGACTGTCGTAGATGTTTTGTTATGGTGCTGGTTTCTGCTGCGGTCTCTTATACAAGAATCCAAATCGTAAGGGTTTGTCGGTTTTGGTGTATGTTGATTGCAACGCATGAGTGGGTAAACAAACAGTCAAGCAAGCAAATAAGAAAACAAATACAATCCAGTGTTTCGTTTTAGGCAACAAAATCCAGTTGAGGAAACCTGGGCAGGCACATTTGCGTTTGTTGTCTGGTGGAGCTGTCGCAAGTGCGAAGCAGTGTCAGTCGTTAGCGGATAACCTGGTAAGTACGGTCCCGCGAAAGAGTTCCAATGATTCAATAGAATCCTGAAGATTTCAATAAAACTTTAGATAAGATGTTTTGTTTTCACTCCTCAATCCTGATTTCAGCATTACACGTCAAACACATCTGAAGGTATGGGCCGATTACGAGGTTAATAGGTACCTAGGTAACCAACATGCTCACAATATATCAGGTATTTCTTCGAACACTCTTAAGATCTGAGATCAGGACATGCCCCGTAACGCTACGTGTATATTGGAAGTTGATGGAAGAAAACATGAAGGAACTCCAGGCGAAAGGATTATTGGCGTCATTTGTTTACAACACAAATGTCATCCGCGGAGCCGAGCCTGAATACCCGATGCTTTCTGCCAAACGCCCCAAGACCAAACGCAGCGAGAACAGCGCAAATTGATCATGACACTTTCACCTGGGATAGATGAATATGAGATCTATAAACCCGGGCACGGAATCGCCATAACCGTGCCCGCCTTGAACAGTTCGAAGGTTCGGCGCATTTCTACAAATCTCACAGTATAATACCCTAGGGCCAGTGCGATGACGGCAACGCTGGCTCGCACGGGTATGCACCTTGGCTCTTACCGAGGTGCTGGGCTGGAAAATCCGGGGTGCCTAGAAACACAATTTGGGGAGCTTGATTGGCTGTTGAGGATTACACGTGCTGGACGGTATTTTGGAATGCTGTTAGATGAAGTCGACTAGCAGTCTGTTGCAGATGACGCCATTTCACTTTCTTGGGCATGAACATATTGTCTTTTATTTTACTCTTTGAAGAATATACTATATTTCTATTCATGGTAGAGCAATTATTGCGAAAGATACCGAGGTCAGCAGATCGGACAGGACTGCAAGATACAGTGTTGCAATATGTGCTGCGCCAAGATGAACCTGCACACTGTTTCCCCAGATCGACAGGATGACACCCTGAAACGAGACGGAATATGTGTTCATCCATTTCTTCCGGTCCCTTGACGTGATACCCCGGACATAAGGAGAAAAATGCCGATTCGAGTCTTACCATTCATATCATGCCACATCTTTCGGGTTCCGAGATATCCCGCGGTGTCTATTGATGAGATGTTGGAGAGGGAAGAATAAGCAGATGGAGGCTCTACATGCTGTGTAATTATACCAATGTAAATAAACACCAGAAGCGTCAAAATGTAACGTCTAGGCAGTACTGTAATACCGTGGACTAGATTGCTTAGAAACCAAAAGCCAAGTCCAAGCGGCAATCCGCGGAGAGCACTACCGTGCCCACACTTGACCGTTCCTGCTCGCACGGGCCCACACCCACTGGATCTCAACGCCATCCATCGTCGAGCGGTACATCCACAACAGGCGATTCACATGCGAAATGAGAGGTACCACCCTTGCGCCTCGAACGCTCAACACCAACACCATCTCGCGCTTTGCACCGCCCTATACATAAAGCCCCCCCACTTCCAACCTTTACGTCCATCCACCTCGACTCGACTCTCCTCTTCCCTCGTCTTGTCTCATCCCTTCGCTGTTGTTTTATAATTTGTACGAATCTCACCGGCGGTATTTCCATCCTTCATTTTACATTCCATCCCTTCCCGTCCTCGAAAAAGAAACCTGTGACGTTTATAATACGCTTTCCCCGCCTCAACAACTCCCCGCGCCATCTCCGAAGTATCGACCCATTGACCTCAACAAGAAAAATAAACCTCGAACGGCATTTTTTGGATACATACATCAGCACAACGCCAGGTCACCTGCGTTGTCGGTTGCGTCTAATCGCAATTCCACCGCCCAGTTTGCTCCCACCCGCGACGGCCTCATCGTTCCAGGTCGCCTAGAATGAACCTGAACAAGGCCGCTCGAGTCATCCTCTTTGGTGCGCCTGGCGTCGGCAAAGGAACCCAGAGCGAGCGTTTGCTCTCTCGCTTCCCGCAACTCAATCAGATCAGTACCGGTGACCTTCTCCGTCGAAATGTCAAGAATAGAACACCCCTCGGTTAGTCTTTCCCTTCAAAGTTTGTCCAAATTCAATTGGCAAGGCTAATGTTTAAAT
Source organism: Fusarium tricinctum (assembly GCA_020744515.1). NCBI lineage: Eukaryota > Fungi > Ascomycota > Sordariomycetes > Hypocreales > Nectriaceae > Fusarium > Fusarium tricinctum. Next base: position 3,998,293 of record JAGPXF010000006.1, read on the forward strand.
AGGCATCAAAGTCGAGAACACCATGAAGTCTGGTGGTCTTGTTGCTGACGATCTTATTCTGCGACTTATCTCCAACGAATTCTTCACCCGTGGGTGGCTTGCGAGGAATGGCTCTCCCCACGTCATGACCCTCTCCTCCGAAGCGACCGCGCTCGAGCCATCATCATTCAACAGCGCCGCTACGGACCCTTTCATCAATGCGGCTCCTTTCCTCGACGGACACAGACCTTCCGAAGCCTCCAACGACCCCTCCGCTTCTTTCATCCTCGATGGCTTCCCTCGAACAGCCTCTCAGGTCGGCCCTCTCGACAAGCTTATTCCCATTAACCTGGTCGTCTCCCTCAAGACCCCCGTGTCCGTGATTTTGGAGCGAATCCTTGGACGCTGGGTCCATGAACCTTCCGGCCGAGTCTACAACACTAGTTTCAATGCGCCCAAGGTTCACGGAATCGACGATATCACCGGCGAGTCCTTGATCCAGCGTCCCGATGATTCCGAGGAAGTCTACCGCGCCCGATACAAGAAGTTCCAGGAGACCAGCGAGCCAGTTCTGAACCATTATGCCAAGAAAGGCGTGCTTGTTGAGATTGAAGGCATGAGCAGCGATGAGATCAGCCCAAAGCTGTATGCCGAGTTTGAGAAGCGCTTCGTTCATTAAAGAACAAAAATACCCTACGGTTTCAAAGACGTTATGTTCTAGTATATGATTCTTGATGCTTTTCGTTTTATTACTTAGTTTTGTTTGGTTACTACAGGAGTTTATCGCGGCGTGGAATGCCGCTGATGGAGTTGCGAAAAGACAGGATCAGCAAGAATGTCCTTGTCAGATGGCGCCAATGATGGAAGGAGTTGTTCGTCCATTAGGGACATGGTGGCGATGGTGTATAGGAGAGTCCAAGACCACTGGACTACTGTTTTGAGCTCAAGGAATGAGCTCATGGGCAACTTGCCTGAATGATATCCACACATCCCCCCTTCTTTGATTCATAATGCGAACGTGATTGTCAAGTAGCATGATAGGTGAATGAATTCCATTTCCATCTCACATCGAGACTACCTTGAAGAAGAATTCCGCTATGTGTACATAATTGCCCGCGAATGCCCCTAGAAACCCTGCTGGCGAAATATGGCCAGACCTACCCTCTCTTCTAACGTAGTTCCATGCATGCATCGCATCAAGCATTCCACTGAAATGGTAAAGCCATTGGTACCTTCCAAGACATTTCAAATAAACAATCCGTCATACTCCGTCCGACTTCATCCTGTAAAACTCGCGGGAAACGACATAAGTGTAATATTGGGACAAGCTCGGTGTCTTAGTCGCGCCAGCCTTCGCCGCCCTGAAGACCGCTGGGTTGGCCTTCTGTTTGACCAGGGCGTAGAGGTGTATTCTCATCGTCATCGTCGTCGAGAGCCCGCGCAAGCTCGTCGGGGTCCTGCATCTTGGCATCTGGGTCGACCGGACCGCCGAACTCGTCCTGGTCGCGGTTATGTCGGTCCTGCTCAAGAACACCATCATCGGCGCTGACTGAAATACCACGAGCTCCCCACTTGGGACGAGCCCCGCGTCGGTTGCCACCCTGGTCATCGTCAAAGCCACCAGGACTGTTCTCCTCATCCTCTTCCTCGTTGTTCGCAAAACGCTTGCCGAAGATGCGACGAAGGAGCCATCCGCGACTCATATCGTCGGCGTCAACAATACCGCCGCCGCGGAGCTTAACGCGCTGACGGGTGTAGTACACCCAAGCAAAGTCGATGTACAAAGCAGTCTGGATCAGGCCAAAGATGACGGAAACGGTGTTGGGCTTCTTGCCGTGCATTTCGAACTCGCGGATGAACCAGTTGATGCAGTAGAGAGCGCGGTAAGAACCGAGGGCAACGAGGTAGAAGGAGTCGATAACGGTGGGAACGGTCGTCTGTCTCAGGAGGAGAAGCTGGGGAAGAACGCAAACGGACTCGAGGATCTGGGAGAATACCCACATCCACTGGGAGATGTTAGTGATGTCAAGATTATGGAAAGGTATTCACGTACAGGTCGGAAACCCTTGTGGCTCTCAAAGATGAGCATGACGAAGGGGGACAAGACGAAGGAGCCGCCGAGGATGACGGCACCAATCTTCCAGGCCATCTCACGCTCGCGGGATCGAGGGTAGATCCATTGCATGATAGCAAGGATATAGATAGACGATATAATATAGAAGATCTTGAATACGATGTTCCATGGCAAAGTCTCGATAAAAAGGTCGAGGTACCGGGTGCAGAAGACAAGGGCGTAGAGGATCTGCGTGATGAGGGAGACACCCTCAGCGCTTCGGTTGCGATGGATGGCGAAGATGAGGATGCATTTGGAGAGGGCGTGGGACAAGTCGCCCAGAACTCGGAAGAACTATAGCACCATCGTCAGTTTCGAAGTCGAAGAGTATTGCCTAGCATCGTTGCAGCGTACATTGAACGCGCCCATTGTCAAGGGCGGGTTGCTCAAGCTTGAGCTACAACAAGGGAGGAAATGGAGATGTCGGTCGTTGACCTGCCCGCGGCAAGTGTGAAGAGAGTTGATGCGACTCCAGAAGAGGAGAGTTCAAGGCAGGAGAATTGATGGGATGGTAGGAGGGTGAGTTGAAGAAGACAAGTAGTCGGCTGTATAGAGCTTGGGCTTAGGCAGCTCAGCTCTAGCTTGGCGATGCGACGAGGAGGGAGGGTGGAGTGACGAAGCCTGGGCCTGGGACTGGGACTGGGGAAACTTAGTCTCCATAATGTCGGGGGGGACCTGGAGCTTGCGTCAGTGTCAGTCAGCACCTGAAGTTCCTGAAGTTCCTGAAGTACCTGAAAGTCACGGAGTGGCATGTAATGATTTCACCAGCCACATCTGCATCCGTTTCCGGTCACTTGCATATCAAGAGATTTAGGTGCCTATTTGGAGGTTATTAGATCAGATGCCAACTGTTCTGTATAAGAATTGTTGGGCACGCGGGCCAACGTCGATTATAGCCGGTATAACGTCTAAACCCTTGGTGATGCGGACCTAAAACGGGAAAGATGTGGTGGAATCAGGGGTCGCGATACCGTAACATGGGCCACCAAATGTTTGTATGGTTCACTGACTCAATCACTGACTAGCATCTCATTACTTTGTTCTGCACAACACAGCATAATCCTTTCTTATAATCTTTTTCTCCTGAGTCTCCGTCGTCAAATTCATGACTATAGTTTCAATTCGCAAGCCTACATCTCCCTATCAGTCGCGCGGCATTTGGATGTCACTCCCGCTCTAACTTGACTTTTACAGTCCCAAGCCCCTTGGCAGCCTCACCCTCCCCCTGCAGATTCAGCGAAGCAGCAACAGCCTGTCCGCGTCACCTCACGATCTTGACAACAAAGCTATTCCACGCATCAATCAATCCGGTTTTGCAATGAGGTTGCTCACCTTTTGCGCCGCAGCCCTCGGGTTGACCTGCGCCAGGGCCTTGACGGTCCCTGAAGTCTTTGAAAAGATCGAGCAAAAACTGCCCACTAGAGAAGCTCCTCCACCAAAATATTTCCGTAAGCCAGAGCCATATACTTTGACCGTTGAATTCTAAATGAGAATGTGATATTTAATCAGACAAAATGGACTAACGGTTCTTAGAGGAATCACAGTAAGTATTGGCATTTAGCAATATTGTTACTTTTATACTAATGAGGATGCCAAGGCGATCCGCTCATTACGACGACAAATACTACCATGAAGTTCTGGAGCCTGAAGCTCAGTACGCAGGCATCAGAGTTCTCATGCAAACATATCTAGCCACATTCCGCGATCTAGGCATTCAGACATGGCTCATGCATGGTTCCCTACTAGGTTGGTGGTGGGGAAAGAAGGTGAGAGCCTCCCTATCTCCTATCCTTAAAACCCTCTAACAAAAGCACACCAGGTCATGCCATGGGACTTGGACGCTGATGTCTCGGTGACTGAGGTGGACATGTACTACCTGGCTGCCTACTACAACATGACCATCTACTACTTCCAGTATGAGGGTTGCCCGAATGGCAGTTTCTTCCAGCTTGACATAAATCCAGCGTTCAAGTATCGCGGCAGGGACGATGAAAAGAATTTCATTGATGCTCGCTGGGTTGACATGCAGACCGGACTGTTCATCGACATCACAGCGGCGAGATATGACCCTGGGCATGAGATGGGCGAAGGTGTCATGTACGACAAGCACGATCATGAGTTCAAGGTTCGTATATGCCATCGTGATTTGATCCATCAGTACTGATATATGCGCAACAGGACAAGTACATATTTCCTCTCCTTGACACCACATTCGAAGGTGTTTCCGCCAAGGTGCCCTACAGATACAAAGATATCCTTAGCTCGGAATATGGTCGGGGAGCCATATCAAGAACCGACTTCCATGGGTATGAACTGTGCAATTGGCTGACGTGTGTTTTCATGATGGCTGACAATGAACCAGACATCGATTCAATACTAAACTTATGCAATGGGTTCCTGTCAATTAAAGATCTTTACATCCCAAAGCTATTTCATGATCAATGGCGTCAAATGGAACGGATAAAGGGGTGTAACGAGGATAAACCGGGAAATAAGGTATATAGAATAATTGATACCCGGTTGAGTGACGGCGGGCCGTCGTCTTGTTAAGATGATTTGGTATTTGTTTACTTGACTGGGGATCGCAGAGCTTCTTCCATTAGAACCATCCTTGCTCGGAATGGAAATAAGACCAGAGCAATCAGGCGTACATACTTTATACGAGTATCCGTAGATTCAAATAATTGAATTGTTAAAGTGTTAATTAAACCCTTTTCGTCATGCTGGTCATTGCTTTGTATGTCAGTTAATGAGTTGGATGCCCCGCGACTCCAGAACGCGTCCACCCCCACGCGTCACTAGCACCTCAAACATTACACTATCAACATCACATCAATCAAAAACGTCTAATCGCAACAACACAACTGCGCATCCTCCCCACATACTAAAAACCACATAATATTGATGCGCAAATAACACCGAAGCTTGTTTTCTCCTGCAATGGCCACAGGCATGTTCAATCCAATCTGGAACAACAAGCTATTGATCAATTCGCTAATACTAGAAACAGGCCAACAGCGCCGCGGCGGGCGGCTGGAAGAACGTCTACGTGGTGCTCAGTACACGATTTCCTCCCAAATCCCATGCGACCTCTGCTAATGCGACCATAGGCGCACAAACATCCAGGACGACTCCTTCAACATCGACATCGCCGGCCTTAACATAGCCAGCTCGACACCCGCCGCACCTACACCTGCGCCTCCCGCATCGTCAGCGAATACTTCTGCTAAGAGGAGAAGATTGGATAACGAGCCGCCGCCGTCCGTACAAGCGCCGGAAAGTGTACGAAGACGATCACCGAGATTAAGACCTGAAGACCCCTACGACCTGCCCGACTCATCTAAGGAATCTGGCGCGCAGGATGCTACAGCTGAACCGACGGAAGTGGAAGAGCCGGTTGTCGATAATTTAGAGGAAATAGAATTCGACCCAGGATCAGCTATCGAACCGCAGCCTGAGCCGGAACCTGAACCTGAATTACCCAGTCCAGGGCAATCCGTTGAAGCGTCAGAGGATAACGAAGCCGAGATCGAATTGCCAGTCTTACCGAACACAAATGCGTCCAAATCACCGGATGTGCGACCGCCAAGTCGTACGGCGCAACAAAATACTGAGAGGCTTCCCAGTGGAGAACAGAGCGTTCGCATGAGTGAAGCTGTATCGTCCACTACTCGGCTGCATCCTACATTACAACAAGACGATGACATGCCGGCGTCCTCATCGCCTTTGGTGCGTAAGGTACGGCGAAGTGAGGGTCCTACGACAATTCGATCAAGGATGTCTTATATGCGAACCCCAGGGACTCCGGAGCCGGCAGAGGATGTGGATGAGCTTTCGCCAGATCGACCAGATCACGCGCCTGCGGACGACGAACTATCGGAACCAAATACAGTGGAAGAAGCAGATCCTGAGGTGGAACCAATTGAGGAAGAGACGGTAGCGGACGTCGAAGATGCGCAGGAGGAAGAAGAAGTGGCAGCAGAGGCCATCGATGCAATAGAAGCAGCCAAAGCCATCGGCAAAAAACGTCCCCGAAGGAGTCTTCCCTCTGAATCGCCCGCGGCCGAGCCCGAGGAACAAGCAGATGACGAGGAACCCTCGCCAAAACGACGTCGGGGACGACCCTCAAGAAGCCCTGCGACACAAAAACAACCTGCAACAAAGCCAAAAGCCAACACAACAGCAAAGCCACGAACAAAAGGGCCAAAACCGCTTCCAAAACAGGTTCGCAGGACGAAACAAGCTGCCAAAGAACGACGAATCAGTGATGGAACGGCTATTGAACTTACGGTGCATCGGTTTGTCAATGTCAAGAAATTCATCAAAGACGACGGCGATCCAGATCACCTGGCAGCAGATGTACCTTTCATACCAAGTAGCGAAACAGTGGTGGATGTCTTTTCGCAGGTATGCGTAGAGGTTATCGAGGGTACTGTCGCAAAGCTCCTCGAGACACTAGGAACTACTGAGGATAAAGAGAAGAAAAAAGAATGCCGAATCAAAATACGGGCACTTGAAGCGTACAAGGAAGAGTTAAATTCCCGTTTACTTCAGCTGGTAAGTTTTATACTTCGCTTCGAAACATCAAAGCTCACAAATTAGGCAATTCATCTCAGCGATTGGCAAACGCTACGCAAACGGGTTCGTGTGGTACAGCGAGAAAAGCTGTCTCTACGAGAAGAAATATTGCGCCTCAAAGCAGAGAGGGAACAGGTTGCTCTAAAGATGGATGCAGTGCGGATCAAGCACGAGGAGAACACCAAAGAGTCAAAAGTAAGCCACTCACTGGTTCTTATAGTTACATGGCTAACCATCTTAGTATCGCCTCGATACCTCAGCTGTAATGCATGACATAGACATGGCAGTTGAACGAGGACGAGACGCCCCCGAACTATCACGGGCCCAAGAAAAGAAGGCCGACCTGGCCAATCTTGAGCTTATGGTGGCACGTATCGCAGATGAAGCCAGCTCAGCGAGCTCCGCAGGCGGAATGCTTCAACAAGTCAAAAACTTCAACGCTTTCCTCGAACGGGCAGCAATTGCTCTGGAAACAAGATGAAAGCACCACGAAATCAACGAAATGAATGTCTTTTAACTTCCCCAAGCGGGACCAACCATGAGGTACTTTTTCTTGCTTAGTTAATCTTGGCCTTGCTAAAGTCCATCTCGGGATGCTGGGCCTGGAACTTCTTGAGAATGTCTGCCTTGTTCTGCTCATCCGAGCTGGGCAGGCCCTTCTCCTTCTGCTGCTGGTCGAACATCATCTTCTCGACCATGCCGCGGGTCTCGCCGTCAAGGTCAGACAGCTTGGAGTTGTCAGGCTGAATCTTGGAAACGTCGATCTTGGGCGCAGAGGTGACGACGTGAGCCCACCACTCCATCTTGTTCACCTTGTCGAGGTGGATCTCGACAGTCTTGGTGCCATCTGAGTTGGTGCTGAGTGTCCAGGTCGAGTCGTCGACGTGGATGGCATGGGGAAGGTCGCCCTACGATGGTTAGACGGAGGTTGTGCTGAGTAATGGCTGGGTTGTATATGTACCTGGATGATTGGATCCTGACCCTTGATACCCGCCTGTAGGCTCTGCTTCTTGATAATAATGACAAGATCCCTCGACTTGAGGTTTCCGGGTACGTCAAAGGTAGCATCGAGCTCAGAAATGGTCTGAGTCCACTTGTAAGGGAGAGCGGCTTGCTCCTCGGCCTCCTTGGCCGTTGCGGCAGCGGTCTCAGCGGCTGTAGGCTCTGTCATGAGTTAGAGAGTGTAAGGCTACAAGAGAGGCATAGCGAGCTTTCGTTCGAATGAACGCAGTCTACCCAGAAGTGTTATACTTGCCCTTGTCAGTCATTGTGATGATTTGCGTGTTGTGATTGAGAGATGTTATGACAGAAGTTAATGGAAGCTGTTGGTTGTGAGAGAAGGCTGACAATCTTGGAGGGGCAGAGCGCTGGAGCGGGGCGATCCCTTCTGAGCTCAGGCCAATAGGAAACTTCCCGTTAAGCCTCTTATCCCTGCAGCCTCAGCCGCGCAGAACCAACATTTGACATAATGCTAGGTACCTGATTAATAACGTTCACCTTCCAACCACCGACAAAGAACTTTGTTTTCTCCTCCCTCCTTGCCTTCCTCACGACCTAACTCACAACCCAAGACACTCACAATCTGAGATACTCAAAATGTCTCGCGCAGGCGTCTCAATACGCCACGCCACCGATCTCAGCGCGCCTGCACCGCCCGACCAAGACGAGACATGTCCCGTGTGCAAGACAACGCGCTACTTCAACCGCGATATGGAGTTTCGCATTAACCCGGAGTGTTATCATCGCATGTGCAAGACCTGCGTCGAACGCATTTTTAAAGATGGACCCAACCAATGTCCCTACGCCGGCTGCCACAAGACGCTTCGTCTACGTGGTTTCAAGACTGCCTTTTTCGCAGACTTGACCGTGGAGCGAGAGGTCGACATCCGACGAAGAGTTGCGGCTGTTTTTAATAAAACCGAGGAGGAATTCGAGACTCTCGATGATTATAATGAATACCTCGAAATGGTAGAGTGTCTTACTAGCGACCTAGTCTACGGCACCGACGAACAAAGACGAAAAGCAGAGGCGCAACTCTCGGAGTGGGAGGCGAAGCACAAGGCCGACATCGAGCGCAACAGACGTCTAGCCCGTGAATCAGACGACGCCCGCCAACGACGCATAGCCGCAGAGGAAGATGAAGCACGACAGCGACGTCTTCTGGAACGACAAGAGGAACTCGAAGAAAAGGCCAATGCAAAACGTTTCCGTGAGGAAATGCTCGATTCTCTACAGAGCGCCGAGGTGGGCCGTGCGACAGAGGCAATGGACAAGATCATGCTCAAGAAGCGAGGCCAGAACAAGCGCGACGCAGCACTGGGCGCCGCAGGTGTAGGAAGCGGTCTTTCGATCCGCGGACTGCGCGAGAAGAAGGGTCCTGTGGTGGATAACGCGCCCTACGATCCGTACGGCGGCGTGCGTGTCATGCCCGAGCGTGTAGACCTTGCGCCCGAGAAGCTCGCTTTGTACTCTAACGAGTGGGTCGAGATCACACGGACAAAGACTGAGTTCAAGGCCGGTGGATATAATCCTGATGAATTTCTCACGCGAGCTTTATTCGAGGCGTTCTCCGGACTGGGTGTGTTCGTGGATGAGGAGAAGGTTGAGAAGAGCGTTTCAACAGCGGGAGCTAGAGAGGCTGCTGTGACAGGGGATACGGGGGGTAAAATGGATGTTGATGAGCCATTTTAGATACTGTTTTGACTGTTATTTGGTTACTTGGGCATAGCTATGGCGTTATGAGGAGTTTGGGACATATCTGAAATCTCGCGAGACTCGATAGACGGAGTTGCGTTAGGGTCAAAATGACGATACCATGAATACAAGTCTACAAGGAATATACATGCCCACGTCAGAAATGAAAGATTATTATGATGAAAATGATATTCTTGTATGACTGCTACTATACTAGTCCAAAAGGGAAAATCACAAGGAGAGGATCGAATGGCAATTCTAGGAGGGACGCTGAGTCCTCCTTGAATGCTCATAGTCAAATCATACTTCCCCCCTGCAATACTCTTTTCGATCTCATCCCCCGAAAACGCCTCGCTTACTATGTGGAAAGGGAGGATGTACAGCCAAGAAATGGAAACAAAAGGGGCGCCGAGAAGCGCGATGCGGATATTTGGATGCAAGTTTGTAATATGTAATGAATGCTGTGAAGCATGTTGAAAGCTGTCTCTTATTGCTGCTGCCAAGGGGTCTGCTGAGCCGGACGCGGGAATACAGGTACTGTTGGAATCTGGTCGAGGCCACCCCCGATGGGCTGCTGGTTGTTTTGCCAGCCCATGCCAGTGTTGTGGTTGACAAAGGCGCCGTTTCGGAAGGGGTTGGTTGTGCCGGTGGGTTGAGGAGCGAGAGCAGCACCGGCTGTCTGCGGTCGTTGCTCCTGGGTTGGCGGAGGCAGCACAGAGTTGCGAGCAAAGGGGTTTGTGCCAGTTGGTGTGGGCTGTATAGGAGCTGCTTGCTGTTGGGGAGATGGTGTTTGGAATGGTGAGTTTGAAGCTTGCGCGAAAGGCGAGGTGTTTTGCTGAGGTGATGATCGAGCAAAGGGATTTGTGGATTGGCGGTTGAGAGCTGGTGTTGTAGCAGATGATGGCAGGCCTGTTTGCTGGGCCATGAGCATAGACTGGCGGAAAGGGTTGGTGCTCCCTGTCTGCATCGGTTGAAGCCCCTGAGGCTGTCCATTCTGAACAGGCTGTTGGCCTCCTTGAGGAACAGCGTTGGAGAAGTTGGCCATCGAGTCTTGGGGAATTGGCGCAAGTGAGCTTTGCTGATAGGCTTGCGGCTGAGGCGTGAATCCTCCGAAACCAGCACCTGTGAAGTCTGGCTGTAGCTGAATCTGGGGCTGCTGCTGCGGTTGCAAAAATCCTCCTGTTTGCTGTGGCTGTTGTTGGAACGGGCTATTGGATGCGAACCCCGTGGGCTGAGGGGCAAAACCGTTCTGCTGGAATGGCATGCCAGTCGGCTGCTGCTGGAACGCTTGAGGCTGAGGGTTTACGTTCATCGGTGTCTGATTCTGCTCGATCGAATCGAAAAAGTCGATCAGATCTGGATCGGGACCCTTGTTGGCTTGAGGTTTCGATTCGGGTGCCTTGTTGCCAGTGGTAGAGGATGTGATCTTAGGAAAGGGGTTGTTGGAGGCTGGTTCGGGAAAGTCGACACTCTTCTTCTTGCTGAGACCTCCTTGCTTCGAGCTTGAACCACCCCCAATCTTCTTAACATCCTGCTCAGCCAGATATTGTCGTCGGTGCACCTCGAAATCGGGATCATGAAGATATTCCTCAAGCTGACGTCCAAGGTTAACAGGGGCATGCTTGAGTTTAGGCACTTCGACTCTAGTGTGGTGTTCGTGCTGTCGAGCTACGCTGAGATATTGCACGACGTAATCGGTTTGCTTCGTGAATTTCCGATAAATGGCCATAGCACGTTCGGCATCCACCTTGGACATCTCAAAGAAGTTACCTAACAGGATTCAAGCGTTAGTCCAAGCGGCGGGCTGAGACAAGAGGGGGAGGGGCAAGGAAACCAACCAAGAATGCTAATCAGGCCTTGGTTGAGAACCTGGAATAGCGCCAGCAGATCCAAGACAAGCAGTCGGAAAACAGTTATAGTGATTTCATTCTCCGGCTCGTTCTCCATCACCTGGGAATTGTCAGTGTTCGAGGTCTATACACCCATCAGGCAATGATTGACTTACATCGCATTTCAACAACGCCTCGAGCTGCGCCTGTACAACCTCCGTCTCTCGCAATAAGCCTTTCTCGACAGAGAGCTTCTCGAGCCTTGACTCGGAAGCGCGCACCCAATCAGTCTTCGTCTTTTCGTATGCGCGGGCTCGCTCGGCTAAGTAGTGAGCATAGTGTCGAATATTGCGTCCTTGAATTTGAGCTGCCAATTTGTCAATCGCTGTTTCCGGACGTTTTTGTTCGGGTCTCGATGGGACGTACCGTCTGTAAAACTGCTTATTGCCAGCACATTACGGTGTGTCGAAAGGAAAGCGAGCGTGACATCAGGGGATCCCTCTCTGATCATAAGATGAACAGTAATTAAACTCTTGAAGACTACGGTCCATGTTGAATCGCGCAGGCGGTATGTAAGAGCGCGAAAAACCTCGCCGACACCAGCTTCGCCGGAATGGGTAGCGACGAGGATGTGCTCGATATATTTCGTCTTTGGTGGAGCATTCTGAACGATGGGAAGTCAGCACAATGCTGCTGATCAGGGTGAAGCATTCATCAACCAAATTGTTGAGCTCTATTCTGGCTGCTGATATTGTACCCATGTAATGAGCGCGCTGCGAGTAATACACACATACCTTCACTTTTGTTGCGCCCTTGACGGACTTTTCGAAGGAGCTTGACATGCTGGCAGCTGCAGACACTCAGTCCAGCTTTATCTAGCTTGTATCTGTTGGTGACGAGGGGATAGAGTTCGGACGACGGACGTTGCAGCGAGTGACGGGGGACGGATAAGGATACTACGGAGCGAAACCGGGAGTCCGGACAATTCGAGACGGCGATGGTGATGACGGCAGGAGGAGCAGAAGAAGACGTCGCCGTGTCGAGCCGTGTCGTGCGTGTCGTGATGTGTCGTTGTCGCTTCCAAGTCACCAGCGCAAAGAGAGGAACTTGAAGAGACAGAGAGATTGACCGCGAGAGACGAGAGAGTGTGTCTGTGTCTGTGTCCGCATCCGCGCCGGGGGACGTGGACGATTCTGGGGCGTGGCAGGACAAGGGGGGGGTGTTGGTCAGGTTGAACTTGGGGGACTTGGAGGTTGGGCTGTGGTGGTTGTAGCCGCCTGTAGGTAAGACAAGGTGGAGATTCTGAGCACAGCGGGTTGATAGCGAGGTACTTGGGAGATTCGGCGCTGAAATGGGGTCTCACGATGTATCCCCCAAACTCTTGTCCGCCGGAAACGTGGTTGACTCCGATATTGGCGGGCGCTATCACTGTAATTCCAGGGGACGCTACGGATGTCGTCACCATGGGTTTCTTTCATTTGGACGGGGCTCGATGTGCCCAAGCAGCTCCACCAAGGGAGATGTTGATGTGCTATCAGGAGCAAAGAATCTGGGGACACGAGACAAATTTTGTTGTTTACGGCGTACGGATACTTCTGAGGATTTTTCAACGGTGCTTGCGGAAGCACGAGAAGGGTTTGCAAGGTGTTTTCAACCACATTGGGATGTTCGTGTAACTACTCTTCGCTTCTTTGGGTATCACGAATGGTCCTTTCATTTCCGGACAGTCTTCAAACGTATAATCGCTTTCATACACACGTAACACATAGATAAGGCAAATGTTCTCGTTGCAATTAATACAATTCAATTTTGCTAAATACGCAAAGCTTCACTTGAAACTTGGCTCCCCCAGTGCGATCCCAAACTTACCTTGCAACTAAGTTCAATTTCTGCTGCTGAGTGACCCCAGCCGCGCGAACCAAGAATACCTTTCCATTCGTAATAAGTCAGAGCTTTTTTCCATCGCGTCCGATGCTATAACAAGGTCGGTGTGTCGAACGCCCATTTCATGGTACCAACCTCACCTCGCCTCGAGACCACTTAAGCTACCCCGAGAGGCAGAGGGTTTCGAGGTCCGGAGAGGAGGCACTGCATCATATTAAGCACGCGGTTCTCATCATCTGCGAGGTGAATGTTAGCAACAGTGTCTCTGCCATGTGTTTTTGATGGTGGTAGGGACTTACGTTTATTTGAATGGAAGGGTTCATAAGGAGAAAAGAAAAAGAAAAAGAGAAGGAACGCGACCCGCGCAGAATTTAAAGACTTTGCGGTTGGCGGTAATTGTGGGGTTGCTGGCCGTGGTTGATCTTCGGCTGGTCTCAAGAGCCTCCACTCTCACCTTCACTCACCCTACACTCACCTTCCAATACCAAATATCAATAGACCTAATAGACGTGACAGCAGACGTTAGAATAGTTACTAATAGCATCATGTCCTTCTAGCCTCTCTCGCCCACCAAATCAGCTATGGATTTATCCAATAAAATACTTCTGGCATCTGGCATCTGGCACCTGCCTTTGTCGCTTGACGATCAAGGTGTTTGTCTATGACGTTTTAGGATGAATAGTCCGTTAATAACGATAATTCCGTGTGAATGGTCTACCAGTAAGGCAGCTCTACCTAAAACAAGTTGATCTATGGTTGGCGAGAGTAATAAAAACATATAAAGTCTATCAGATTTATTAAATGTTTATTATAACTAAATATATAACTTGTATCTTTTCTAATAACTTATGAGAATAACTTAAACTTATATAAAGTCCAGAAGAGAGGGAGAAGTCTAACGTGGAAGAAGGAGGAGAATTTTATGTAGACAGGATTTCTGATGTCTACTTCAACATCAACGACCGTCTCAACTTGAGCAATCTGGCTTATACTTCGAGGTCTCTTGAAATTTAATGTCAAGCGTATTTCAAGCGCATCGCGATATAATTAGATGGTCATCACTAGTGATCATCAACAGTCGGCATTTTCCATAGCTTTTTCAGAACAGGTACTAATATAACATTTGCGCCCCCAGCAAAAAGTCCTAATCAAATGGCCAAATCCCAGTACGGTGGTTCCGTGCATGTTCTAAAGGCGCTTGCTTCGCCTTGTCCTCTTGGCGATGGGCTCGTCTCTCTCCTTTTCTACAATTTCGGCATCTCTTTATCTCTTCTTTTCTTCTTCTCTTTCATCTTCAGAGTCAGTACTGACTGCATCCTATGCAAATATCGGTGGTGGTATATGGCGAGGGGGAATTGTGTTATAGCCTTGAGGCTCGAGAGTTGAAGATCTAGCTGGGGGGTTTGGGGTGATATATTCAGTTGAAGCCATCAGGGCTGAGCTCTCCTGATCGGCCTCTAAGTTTGGAGTTGCAATCTCCACTTGTTCAGGAGTGTCGGTAACTGCGTGAGGCATGACATCACGAGGGATACGCGCATAAGACGAATCCAGATGCTTGTGAAAGGTATATGGAAGGAGATTATAAGCTTCTGCCATACACCACACAGATATTCATGAACCAGGAGCTATTTGATTTTCAGACTTACGACAGAAATGCAGACATAGAGTGGCCTGACGATATCAAAACCCCTTTTCCTGTTGCTCCTGTGTCCGAACCCGGGGTCATTGCGATTCCCACCGAGCCGCCATCGCCTTCTCTTGTGCCCTACAAGTACTCCATACGCTTTGAGTCACGGCTCCAATATCACAAGCTGTCAATTCTGACAATATTAGCATTCGCCTCTCGGTCTTATGTTCAACTATCTAATTCACATACTATTGGGGAAGGAACTCCAAGCTATCGAGGATGGTAGAGGACCAAAATATACTAAGACAGCTTGCCAGACCTAAATTGGCCCACCACTTTGAGCATCTTGTTCACTCTGAGCACCTTTTTCACTCTGAGCTTGATTGGACTCTCCCAGGCCGGTCTATCTATTGTGTGGTAAACGGCGACTACTACGGTAACGATTTTAAGACTACAGATAAATTGCATATGCACTTAAACTTGAGAAGGCACTTGGTAAAATCCTTTACTTAAGTTCTAGGTGTAGAAACTTAATTTTACTAACTTATAATAAATAATAATAAACTTTAATAAATTCTGTAAAGTATTACATCCTTCTAATTAATTGGCCTTTGCCCCCTTAAATCTATCTATGGTACTTGCGTAAAAGTCTAAACTATCTAAAACCCCTCCTACTCTAGATTGTGAAACGCTTGAAAAGCTTCTATCATTTTCTGGGCCCCATCATCAGCATACATCATCGTCTCCATGTCGATACTGCTCTGAATATGTTCATAAGCCCGAGGTCTCATCTCTGTCTCATATGCAACAATCGCCCGTTCCAAAGCTGCCACATCTGTCTCCCAGTCATATGGTCTTCCTTGCGGCGCACCAGCTTCTGATATAATTTGATCGAACAGCACCAGCGAGTCATACATAGCCTGGTTCACACCTTCACCGTTTGGGGTCGCGAGATGCGCTGCATCACCGAGTAAAACAATACCAGGAGTACGCTTCCAGCCACACTGAACTGACTGCTCTTCCCTGTCACCAGTGAATCTCGCTTCTGAAGAGAATACTTCATTGTTGAGACGATACAGCGGCCAAGGGCGCCACGGTTCTTCTGAGGCTTCGATCAAGTCTCTGAAATCGTTTGCCCAGTCTGCATAGAACCCGCCAGGGCCAAGCATAGTCTTCCGAGCTTTGTCCATATCCTTTGGATCAGCGTCGCCGCCGGGTTGGGTCAAATGCTCTGGTGCCAATACACCCATGTACACTCTATATGATGCATCGGACATCTGTTGTACTGCCAGTGTGGACTTGGCACTCATGACCATGGCTGTTCCTTTACCTGCCATCTGTTGTGCCGATTGATATTGCGAATTGCTAGGCGATATACGGCCTTCTAGGAAAGCTTTGCCTGAATAAATGGGCTTTGCATCAGTGATCTGAAAAGATGTTAGTTGATAAGCTATATGGATAGTCGAGACACTCTTGCCACTTACCAGCGGGCGGATTTTGCTCCATGCGCCGTCTGCCCCAACGATGAGTCGAAAGCCAGATTCAGTTGAACCATCACGGAAGTTGAGCGTCCAGGCATAAGCGCCTCCTCGATGCTCATCCTCATTTCGTTCAACAGAGTTAATTGTCTTGCCCCACCGAATCCGTTCAGCAGGTACGGAGTCTAGCAGTATTTGCCGCAGCTGTTGACGGTCGATCTCCGGCCTCTCTTCACCGTTTTCATCACCGAGTGAAGCCCGTAACTCGCCTCGGGCATCCATCAAAGTCATCGTTGTTGCATCGCATCGCGCAAGGGATTTGAACTGGTAGTGAAGCCCTGCGCGACGCAAAGCCTCCTGACCTGTTTCGTTGTGGATGTCAAGTGTGCCACCTTGGCTTCTGAGTGTTGGTGTTGGGGAGGGATCTCGCTCAAAGACAACATAGTTGATGCCAGCAGTTTCGAGCAAACGGGCGAGTGTCAAGCCGCATGGGCCCCCGCCGATAATTGCAATTGGTGGAACAGTTGACGAAGCCATGTCTGAGTTCTAATAGATTACCGGACAGGAATGAAAGACGGAGGTGGCTGAGCCTCTTGCTGACGCAGCTCTGCTTCTAAAGTATTAATGAAATGAAGGAGGTTGAGAAGTTGCAATGCCGAACTCAAGGACCGCTATCAGAGTATTTATACTTCGGAATAATATTAGCAGGTCTTTCATGTTTCTCTCGGTTTTCATGTCGGGGCCGATTCACCCAATATGGCATTGACTTTGAACGTGATTGGCTACAGTTCGGGAGATAGAAACGCCCGAAGACCTTTACACCGTATTAGCTCGGAACTTTGAAATACCCGACCAAGATGGCATAAGCCGAGACAGTCATGCAATAGCTCAAGATGGAATTGGGGTTGAAAAGGATAAATAGATTTGGACAATCAGAGGAGTATTTACAATTTTCAAAACCAGGTATCAGTTAGACGTCCAAAGCAGCGCTGGGTTCACTGAATGAGCGGGTTCATATGAGTGTACCTAGGTGCCATAATCAAAAGAAGCATCAATATCTGCTTATTTCCTAGGGAATCGAGAGCAAAATTCTATCTGCTGTATAGTGTTAATTTGGCAGAGAAACTCTTATCCAATCAGGAAGCGTTAAGGCGCAGTGGCAGAGTGGTCTAATGCGATAGACTAGAAATCTATTCTCCTCGGAGGCGTCTGTTCGAATCAGGCCTGCGTCGCTTCACATGTTAATCTTTTGCCAACTAGACATCTGGCAATTCCATTTTTGTTCCTTCCTGATCTCTATCTCATTCGCTTGTTGTGACTACATGCACGATTAGGCAAGCAATTGCGTTTGGGGATATAACAAGTAGCTACCCAAGCAAAGCGGGTGTATTGAATCTGCAACTATCTGGTTCAAACCTTTCTTTGTTATTATCAGCAGTTTCTAGAGTCACTTTTTTATAAATAAAAGTCTATTGAACCAAACAAGTACCGATGATGCTTCCCAGTGCATCGTTACTAATCTATACTGCATCTTCATAACCTCAGCTTCACAGTTCAACTCCCACATACGACCAGAGCTCGTAGAGAATACGGGATCCCGTCTGCTCTCCCTTAGTCAAGCTGCGAAGCGCCGGATTAGTAGTTGGGTCGGTGACGACCAGCGAATCCCCGGTGTTGTATGTTTTCTTTTGCTCTTTTTGCTGGTTCCCCCCGACAAAGACCCCCAGATAACATAACATGTCAGTCTCGCAGGACTGACTTCTACTTGAGACCGCCCGAAAGGATGATGTCTTGACCCGTAAGATATCCAGTCTTGGCCATCCTGGGATATGTTAGCCTCTTCGGTCCGTTATAAAGATTGGATGTTACCTACATTACTGCTATATTGGCAACCTCGGAAGGATGACCTAAGCGTTGGACGGGGACACTGGCGGCGATTGCAAGTCCAGGGTCAGTAGATTTAAGTTCTTCCAAGTCGGTCTTGTTTGTCCAGGATCTAAAGTAATATAGTCAGTATACGAAGAAGGCCAAGTTTGTTGGGTACTCACCTTGACTTTGGTGTAGGAATCATATCCGTAAAGCCGATCATTGCAGGAAGTATCTAGGTGAATGTCAGAGCTCGTATAAATCTATTTCAATTTTACGACTTACAGTATTGACCGTTACACCTTCGCCAGCCAGCACAGTGGCCAAGTTCTTGCCCATTGAACTTACAGAAGTCAGTATATGCATATCAATCCAAGATCACTCTCTTACCTAAGTGCACCCTTGGTAGCTGCGTAGTGACAGCCATTAATGCCACCACCTGTACTCGCGATACTTCCAACCAGAATCACACGACCCCAACTTTGCGCTCGCATACCAGGAATACAAGCCTTCGTAACCACAAACTGGCTGCGAGAGTTGACCTCCATAACATCATCCCAGTCATCTTCTCCGATGTCCTTAATATCGCGAATTCGCCTGCCGAGACCGGCATTGGCAACAAGGATTGAGACGGCTTTGTGCTTGGCCGAGATATCTGAGTTCTGGAGGACCTTTTCGACCAGACCGCGGGTTTGATCGCGTGAGGTTAAGTCGGCGGAGACGCAGGGGAAAAGTTGGCCGGGGTGGGCAGATGTCAGTTCTTTTGATAGTGCTTCGACCTTGTGCTACGCTTGTTGTTAGTGAAAGATTCCTGTTGGCTCTGGGTAACTTACTAAACTTGAATTACAGTGCAGTGCAACATCACAGCCTTCGGCTGCCAGAGCCTTTGCGATGGCTGAGCCGATTCCACCGCTGGCTCCGGTAACCAGAGCAAGACGGCCTTGCACTTGATTATCAACGTCACGGATCTGGTAAGTCGTCATTTTCAAGGTAATGGAATGTATTTTACAGAGTATCTCTTATTAGAAAAGAGTGCCGTGAGCGGATATAAAGAGTAGATGAGTTGGTAAATATGCTGTTTTCCGATGATGTCCTTATCCGAGGAGGGGTTGCGGGGAACTTAAAGGGGAGCAGATCACTTTGTGCCTCGGAGCGAATGCCGGGATATCAACGCCCGACTTCGGACAACCCTGGACCGACAGATTTATAGCTTGAAACGACATTTTAATGACTTATGATACATGAGAAATCAGTTATGAGATCAGACGAACCTAAATCGTTTTCCTCAAGTATTTGACCCAAAGGGAGGATATCCTGTATGTAATTCAATGACTAAACTAAGCATTTGCGTGCTCCACGAACTCATCGCCTTTCTCCTGAGATTTTCTATCTCCCTTGATCGCCCTTCCGGTATGTCTATCTTCTGACAAATGTCCGTGCAGTGCAAGTTCCTTCTGCATCTCGCGGGCCACTTGAACAGTATTCTCGCCTCGAGCAAAGATGTAGTCAACTTCTTCAAGTGCCAGGTTTGATGTCTCAGGGTACAAGAAAAAGATAATGGGGACAAAAACAAGGTTTGTAGCCATGAAGATGAGATATGCCTTCCATTGGAGGCGGTTGATGAGAATGGGTGTGATCATAACCTTTGAACTGTCAGCTATACTGTATAAAAGTAAGAATCAGGAGTTGAATTCATACCACTGTGAAGTTCCAAAGCCAGTTGGAGCTTACTCCAATAGCAGTTCCTTTAGTCCGGGCATGCAGCGGAAGAATCTCAGGTACATAAACCCACGGAACGCAATTCATACTCGCTCCAAAAACAAGCATATAAGTAAAGAAGAAGGCAACCGATCCAGCAGCGAAGGATTGCCCTCTTGGGGTGTCATCTGCTTGTGACAGAAGCGCAGCTACCATCATCATTGAGAATGATAACCCAGCTGATCCCCACATCATGGTAGATCGCCGTCCCATCTTGTCTAGTGCTAGAGTGGGAAGAAGAGATCCAATGGGAAACATGAGCTGAATGCAGCCTGCGATGATCTGAGCAAGTCTATGTTCAAGTCCAACGTTATCGGTGAGAACAGCTGGGAGATGTCAGTGAGTTATTACTACGGCCAGAACATGGAACTTACTCAGGATATAGTAGACAACTAAGTTGATACCGCCAGCTTGATTCATAAACTGCACAAACCAAGCCAAAAAGACTCGATATCTCGTGCTGACCTTGTCTTTCCTGAAAGTTGAGGCCCAAGATGTGCTACCTTCTGCTTCAGCCTCCATCGACAAAGCAGCCTCGATGGAGTTCACTTCCCGTACGATATCGGGGTGGTCAACTGGTTTGTCGTAGACTGCTGACAATACTTCGATAGCTTCCTGGCGTTTTCCATGGTTGAGAAGCCAACGTGGCGACTCGGGTACACCAAATACCACAAAGATGACCCAGAAAGCAAAGACAGCTTGAAAAGCGAGAGGCCAGCGCCATGCGAATGGGCCTCCGATGAAGCTGAAGGCAAAGTCCCACCAATACGCGAAGGCGATACCAATGCCGACAAACATGACCTCCGCGGAAACGAGACGACCTCGCTTAGTACCTTCGCAAAGCTCCGATTGATACCTGAAGCGAATTATCAGTAACTTGAGTAGTCAAGCCATGCTAAAAATGTTTTTACTTACATTGGGACTGTTGACGTCTTGAGACCAGTACCAACACCAGTGACAACCCGACCAACGATAAGATGTCCGCGCGTAAAGGCAGTTGCTTGCAGCGTAGCTCCGACAAGGATCCAACCCATAGCGACCCAAATGGTCCATCTTCGACCGAGTTTCTCCCCGACAAAGAAGTTTATGAAGCAGCCAAGAAGACAACCCAAGTTATAGCTTGATGTGATGAACCCAGTCAGGGTATCACCTGGGCTATTGAACTGTCGCAGCCAATCTTCATTCTCAAGAATACCGCCAAAGACACCTTGGTCGTAGCCGTAGAGAACAAAGGCACAGAGACAGCATGATGTGACTGCGGATTGCAGCTTCTTGCCGCGGCCGAACCAAGTTCGCATTTTGAATATTTGTCTTGTGTAACAGCAATTTGGCGAATGGTAATAAGACCCTGTGTATCCAGAATGGGCTGACGCGAGCGGATATTGAGTTTTTATATACCGGTAATCATAGGCGATTCCAAGAAACCTCCTCCTCTTCTTAACCGACCCTGTTGATCATTCCCGGATAACACCCCGGACTTTGGGGTAACCCCAGAGATCGACATCACCAACGTGGAACGGCGTCATTGTTTTGTGGAGAAGAGCTATGTTCTGAGAACGTGTTTGGATGAATAGACAGTGCTTGTAACTTCCAATTTGAGTAATGTCGAGGGATCGGGCGATCCTTGCATCATATGGTCATGATAGGCAATGTGAAGCGGTGGTACCACAACCTAAAGCAAAAGAGGTATATTGAGACATTGAATTGGGACATATTTGCCTGTGTTATAGTAATCTCGAAGTGCTAGAGCTTATCGGGATTGTTTTTGGGAAGAATAATTGCAAGTAGCTGCAAGCGATGGAATCAGGCATATCGATTTCAAGCGAAGTACAGCGCTTGGCTTTGGTGACAAGAGCAATCTCGCCTGGATACGAGTTCATGATAAGCCTTCCCTTTTAACATAGTAATAAATAGTCCTCGAAATCTTTTATATAATCTTGTGTAATTTTATATGATTCGTTTGTTAATAAGAAATAGGTCTAGGAAAGATAAAATTTCTGATTTAAATCATTACATGGAGTGATCAAGTGATGAGTCGTGTTG
This sequence comes from Fusarium tricinctum, assembly GCA_020744515.1. Taxonomy (NCBI): domain Eukaryota; kingdom Fungi; phylum Ascomycota; class Sordariomycetes; order Hypocreales; family Nectriaceae; genus Fusarium; species Fusarium tricinctum. The sequence goes on from JAGPXF010000006.1 coordinate 4,020,142, forward strand.
GCTGCTGCGGTTGATTGGGCTATAGTATCTTGAGGTGATGAATGAACTTGAGCATTGTTTCAATTCCATTCTTGTAAAGATCTTCAATTGAGCTATTGAAACTCAATGTTCGGAGTTGGCGATAGCCCTTGCATCTGAGGGCGTAACAAGAGAGGTTGGTCGTCCAGGGGAGGGTCTGGAAGAACCCGTATGACAACTGCTAGCCACAGGCCAGTATTGACAAGGTTTCGAACAGTGAGAGTGCTGCTGGCCTGCCACTTTTATATGTCAGCTGGAACTCAATAGTGCTGCCCTCCCGTTTCTTTTGGGGGTTTAGTGGTGTCCAAAGAAGCAAAAACAGCAAGGATATTTCAATGTTCGCCGTAGATAGAAGCAAAGAAATACGAGGCAGGCGTTTTTAATTTCACTTCTACTTTTTTTTCATGTGACGGACCAATTGTGTTTAAGATTGGGTTCTAGTAAACCTTCAACGTGTCGCGTAATAGTGGTGCGGAGAGAGCCTATTTAACATGGCAGGACCCTCGGCATTCCATTACACTATCTTCAACCGTTTTACCCAAGATAAACCATAAATCAACTTAATCATTTCAATTTCGCATAGTATAACATGCCTCCAATCAGAACAGAAAAGACAAACTCGCACGCAGATGCTCCTGCTCCTGGTGCTGAGACGCCCAAGAAGAGACTCTTGAAACCCGTTACAAAAGGTATCAAAGCTGCAGAGTTCCTCAGCAGCGAGCGTGACTGGGATAACAATTATCATCGCCTTATTGGAACTTCCACTAGGACTATATCTTTTGGATCCGCATTTGTGTTGACTGAGTAAGCCAATTCACTCTCACTCATATATGAATCAATATTGACCCTCTAGTCGAGTGAGCATATCGAAGACATTGCTGTCCTCGCGCGCCAAGTCCGTGAAAAGATCACAAAATTCTCTTTCAAATACAAGGACGTCAGCTACGATGCAAAGAATGACGCGACAAAGGTCACCAACGACGGCATCATCCTCCTGTCCAAAAGTCTTCCCAACTTGAAATTCTTTGAACTACCAGGCACCTGGCTCATCACCGATGACGGCCCCATCGGCTTGATCCAAAACTGTTCACAAATGAGGAGCATTGAAGTAACTGGCACTAGCGGTAACGGTGGTGTTATCGAAGGGAAAGCTCTTGACCAACTGCGTGCACACCCAGAGTGGGTTCCCGGTCTAAAGACCCTGCTCCTCGTGGATAACGAGAAAAGCAAGGTTTTCATGACGGCCATGAGAGAGATGAGCAGGGCGAGGCCAGAGCTGACAATATCCTTGGTTTCGAGATCTGAGGAGAAGAACTATGGTGATTGGGACTTGAAAGAAAGTTCGAAGCATTTTAGGAATGGACGGAAATCGACTGCGAAGCCAAAGAGCAAGGTATACAAGCCATATACCGGTGGATTCAAGCCATATACCGGTGGTCGATATGGGCCGTTCTACGGACGATGGTGACATGTCACTGTTTGATATGCTGGATTCATTGAATTCATTTCTTTACGCCTCTTGTGAATTCAATTCAATTTATTCAAATAGAAATAGTGCTTTGTGTATTTTGTGCCTTATATTATCGAAACACCTGCAAACTGGGCAATGCATCCTACACAGCATTGCTATTTCTGTCCGTGTCTCCTGATGTGATAGGACTATATGTATAGGTGTGTCAAGAAGTAGATTATGAACCAAACGCATGAAGTCCTTTCTGCGACTATGCAAGGAAGCGGAGAAGGTCGTGTTACTAGTTTTTATCTCCTTAATGAAGCTTCAAGATTTGTAGGTGACTACGTATGATTCAATTATTGAACAACCTTATTAATATCTCGGCGAGATAGATCACGATTCACAGATAGAAGCAAGGAAAGCACCTACCTCTTCTATTATGCTCTCAGAGTCAAAGTTTGAATAATATTACGTTACAGAAGGCCTTCTTGGTGATCAGGTCTGTCTCTTCACTGGTGCTTCTCGGAAGGGGCGTGGATTTTAGGACTCACCTGTCTCACCTCATTTCTAAATCAAAAGTATGGAAAAGAGTCAACTCTACCAACTGAACTTGATAGTGCCAAGATCCTCCATGCGGCAGTGTTTTCCTTGGGCCCTGTACTGACTTGGCCCTGATGCTTCTACGTTACCTTCAATCTGTGATTCACCGAAGAGCCAAATCGCTCAGCTACCTTCAGCTCAATCTTCCACCGCTGTAGTGCATGAATGTTCTTCCCAACCTGGAAGTCTCTTGCTGTCGCTGCCTTTGTGTTTCGCTGACTTCGAAGAACGTGGCGTATACGTAATTCTCGAGGGAAGGAAGATCAAGCGACTCCATATAGCACAGCAGTGGATACCCTTGCAGTGACATGTGTTGGAGATATTCCCTTTCCTGGCTCTCGTTTTTGTGCTGGTATCGACAGATCCGTAATCGACGCCATACTATATCAACTGGCCCTCCTCGGTTTAGAATTTCTCGTACTCGGATCTGCTCGCTGTTCGGAGTTCGAACCCAGTTATCCTCATCAACCACATCTAAAAGCTTTTGTGTCTGGCCTTAATCAGGTCGAGAATGGTAATACCGCGGCGTCTGGTGTGAGAAGCCGCGTCGAAATAGGAAAATAGTCCCTGATCTAAGCAAGGGCTGAATTTATCCTTGAATGATTTTCCGTGAAATAGGAGTTCATGACCATAATGAAAAGAATGACAGTAGATATCATAGCGCAAGAGCGTGTGTTACCTAGAAAGCAAGGATGCGCAGCCGGGGATGCCGAGATAAGGGAGAGAACCTCTTTGAGTGACTCACAGTGTCCGAAAATAGTGACATTTAACTCAGCTGGAAGTTTGTCGAAGATGTCCGCGCTTGCACCATTTTCAAAGACCGTGGTATAAGAGGGAGAACAGTGCCGACGCTTGTTGGCTCTTTCGGGCATGATACACACAGTCTGATATATGAGCTAGAGGATGAATTAGAATGGCCCAAAGAGGTGTGTGGTCTCGGTACGGGGCATGATAAGGGGTATGGGGACTTTATAATGCTGTCAGATATTCAAGGTTTGGCATAATCTGTTAACATTGGGCGAGAAGCACTAAGAAGGAGAGTTGGGTTTGAGATTCTAACCTGCGACTGGCTCATTGATATGATAGTAAACTTTCAAGTATTGCTGCCTGGGTTTCTGCCTAAAGCCACAAAACTCAATACTGGCCATTCTCAAACCCTACTCAAGTTTAGGGGCAACTTAAATTAGTAGATGTACGTATTACGGCATAGGGCTACAAATTGAATGAATTGCAAATATCAAATATATCTACTCAAGTCCTAGTTAGCTAGATACTTTGTCCAAGTAATTTCTACACCAATCAGATCCAGAACGATCTAGTCGATGTGATATATATGTTCATCGCTGTTATTGGTGCGAGCAGCAAGATTTAATTCTACGTTACATGGTGTTAAGTGTATCCCCATATAGTAATCTACAGCCTTATCGTCAAGAGAACTTCTCTGAAGTGAGTTCTATGTCTTGCATTGTCATAGCTAGCAAAGCAATGTCATTCCACATATTTAAACAAAGCTCAGCACTTGCTGAACTTAAAATAAACCGAAACAATAGAATCTATAGTCCTACGACGTGGTTTCTTTCCTAATCCAATCATGGAAGTCGTGTAATATTTGAGAAATGCTTGGCATGCATATAATATGTCTGGTTGCAGTAACATGCTGCGCTTACGATCAGTCTGGGCCTATCAATGCCAGAATCAACTACTGACAAATCTCACCAAGCAACTAGGTAAGCCTTATACAATCGCCCCAAATGGACCAGCCTTGTGATATATGTAAGTATATATGGCATTGGCAGAACTGCGTATGGTTAAGCTTGGCTATATATTACCTACATCCAAAACTTCATTTGAACTGCCTCCCTTTATCACATATTGCTGCTGTACAGAATTCAGAAGTCCACCATCGTCCTTATACACAACGACAAACATACAAACAATGGTAACCGAACTACCCAGTCAACCCAACCAAAATGAGGAGTACCGAGCTTTATATGGAAAATATCTCGAACACTGCAACGCGCACAACTTCGAGGGCATGAGATCATTCTACAAGAACCCTCTCAACGTCGATGGCAAACTACTGGCCCCCGATGCAGTGACAGCCCAATTCGAGCCTCTGATAGCAGCATTTCCCGACTGGCAGTGGGAATTGAAGCACTTCATCATCCAAGGTGATTACCTTTCCCTTCACTTCAAAATTACCGGCACGCACAAGGGCGAGTTTCGAGGATACAAGCCCACTGGGCGTAAATTTGAGATTACCGAGTTTACGCTGTACCATGTGGTTGATGGAAAGTTCGCCGAGGTCTGGGATCTAATGGATTTTGATTCCTTGATAGAGCAGATCAAATGACGGGGATAAACTATGACCGCTTCCTCAATTTTAAGAATGTCTTTATAGTATGTCAACGAGAAGAATAAATTCTCTGGAATATACTTTCCGGCTTAAGTAGTATATGCCCATTTCGTATGGTTTTATCGTTAGAGCATGCTACACAAAGCCGCTCAACGTCCCGCTGTGAAGATTAGTGAGTATTGGGTCTAGTAGTTGACCTTTTAGGTACTACGTTCCTGTTTAATACTAGTCTACCTCCATTAGAATGCGGCCTGGAACTTAAAAGTAAGATCTGCTAACACGGGCTAACACGGCACAACATTAAGTTCGATTTGCCAAGCCATTTCCCCATTCGACAATGGTTTTGTTTTGCTTTTTTCTACACCTTTGTCTGTGTCTTTATGTTCAAATAACACAGTGGTACTCTAGGGGAGGTAAGAAAATGAGAAGAAAAAACGTCTGACGTGGAGAATTGGCTGTACACTAAAAACAAGACTCCCATGTTAGAAGTTTTCTGTTCACCCAAGGGCACTCTTCGTCTTCCCCAGACTTTTTATTGTGTTACTGATTTACGTGGCTTAACGCTAGACTGTTTCTTTTAGTGATCTGTCAGTTGTCTAGTGATGCGGGAAGCCTTGTTCGCTGTACTATCCCTTGCTTAGGGGCCTGTCTGGTTCTCCCTAGCCCTCCTACCCTCGTCCCGGAAGCCATTTCCCAACAGCCCGTGACATGCCCAAATCGAGTCAACTGAGATTGGGCTGAGATTTGCTTTGTTGATATGTCGGGTGTCGCGGCCTCCTGAATCTTCTCGAGTCCGAGTCCAGTCGGACTTCATTCTCTCAAGCCATGGCGGCACACCATTATATTAACCACCTGTCAGTCCCCTTTAGCCAGAGACACAAGAACTAGCTAGCCACGGCTTCTGTATTTCATATTTTTGTTAACCCCTCTTGCAGAAATTCTTCCCTTCTTCTTTCAATGCTCGTCCTACTTTCCTGGCCCAATTACCAGGAACCACAGTTTGGCGGCGATGGAGCTGCACGCTCGCATCAACCCACAGGCCGACAGAAGCAGGGAACTCGCTACAACGACGACGGTGGTCCTGGTATTATCTGCCGTATTCGTTGCACTACGCTTATGGGCGCGTCATATCCGAATTGGCTTCGGATTGGATGACTGGTTGACAGTAGTGGCATTGGTAAGCTTAGCTCCACGCTTGGCCAAGATTTGTACAACCTAACGATTGATTAGATCTTTGTCTTTATAACTGGGGGGCTCAATTATGGCAGCAAGTTGAGCCTGTGTACCGCGTTTTTATATGCTGTAACTGACTGTTGACAAAAGTGATCCACCATGGACTCGGAAGACATGCCAAGGTCGTGTCGACCGAAGACCAAGTCGTCTTCTTCAAGCTCCTCCTTGCCTTTGAGAACATATACGTCACTGCGGTAATGCTCGTCAAGCTTGCGCTTCTGCAGATGTATCTACGCATCTTCCCCTCTCGTCGCTTCCGACAGATCTCAGCCGTCATCGCAGCGGTCGTGGTCGGCTGGTGGATAGCGATTTGTGCAGTCAGCATCTTCCAGTGTAATCCCATCAAAAGAGCTTGGCTGCCGTGGATCGACGGCACATGCATCAACCTGAAAGCTTCCTTTATCGGCAATGCGATTCCCAATATCGCGACAGATGTTGCTATCTTGTGTATGCCCGTGAGGCAGATCCTAAAGCTGCAGGTCAGCCTGGCGCAGAAACTGTCATTGATGGTGATATTTCTGCTAGGTAGCTTGTAAGTTTCCTGCACCTTCTGACCTCGAAAGCAGCTGACCTTCAATTTTGCAGCGTTTTATTTGCCAGCATTTACCGGTTCACAACTATTATGCAATTCGATCCCGCCGATACTACATGTGAATAACCCTATCACCGCAGCACAACGACAAGGTTTACTAACATGAGTAGGGACACTTGCCACAGCTTGTACTTGGTGTGTTGTGGAAGTGGCCTGTGGAACCATAGCCCTTTGTCTCCCCACACTGAGACCGATTATGCTCATATTCTCGTCGAAGTTCGATAGTGCGTCCGGCACTGCAAAGACAGCTTTCGGTCACTCCAACTTACCTATGGAACTTATCACGATCGGAGGAACCGATAGAACGAAGATTGGGCAGAAGCAGTTCCACCGGATACACGATCAGAAAGATTCGAACGCGAGCCAACAGGAACTGAATCCAGCCGACCGAGATATCCTGCATCATGATAATAGTGACTCGAGATCGGCAGATGGGTTGCCAGTGCAGAAAAAGGGGGAGGATGAGAATTGGATAGGATAACCTGGCTTAAAATGGATCGGTCGTAAACGTTAGCTATTACATAGGGGTTACAAATTATATAATCAGTAATGTCCATTATTCTGAGCTCTCTGCGATTCATTGTGGCCAACTGCAAATTAGACAGCTTCTTTTACTGGCAGCCACCAGCTTTGAGGATTAAGGTCCTACAGCTTTCTGGGCTCGCAAATCGCCCCCAAATAGAGTAAAATAGCAGATGAAAAATTTGGCCCGCATTCATTCCATGACCCATGATTATTTATTAGCACTATTGATGTATGGCAACTGAGAATGCGCCATCGTGTAAGTGCTCTGTCGAACCCTCGGTGAGTAGCTGGCCTCCTTATCGATAAGCCCCTCACCGAAGCTCACCGTGAAATTGACGACGGCATCGGCCCACTAACCGCCATATCTTTCCCACAATGACTCAATTGACCCAGCCATAGCTCTTCTTTTCCGGCCATGGTGCTCCCTCTCGCTCGCTGCCGCGCTTCGTTACGTCCCGGGACTTGCACAAAGTCTCTGGCCCTGCTGCGCGCGCGCCAATGCGCCCCCCGAAGCTTCACCCAAAGCTCCATATGCGCATCCAAAGCCGCAGCTCGTCCGGGGCGGGACGATATCCTTAACGCCTGGGACAAGTGTATTTCTTCGCGCTACGCAATTGACTAGTGGGGTACTGACATGCGTCAGACAGCAACGCGGATATTCCCTTTGACTTGGGCGACAAAGGCCAAAGGGTTGGGTTTATAGGAAAGAGGAGAAACATATCTAAGAACCTCTCGTTCGCAGACCTTACGACTCCCTCGGGGGAGATCATCCAGATTTGCTCAAGTGCGGAAAACGACCCCGAGACACATTCGCTTTTCCGCCAGATTCCTGCCAACAGCCCCGTCCTAGTCAGTGTCCAAAACGAAGCCGCCGACCCCAGCCGTGAGGCCCTCAACGAGACGTCCGCCAAAACGACCGTTTACCTCAAGGATATCCGAGCCTTGAATAGCGTACCGCAGAACCTCATAGTGACACCCGAAGTCCAATTTCCCCAAACGAAGCGACACTTCCAGATCCGCTTCCACCCAGAGCTTCAGGCTCGGCTCAAGTTTCGATCATGGCTCAAAAGCGAGCTGACTCAGGGCTTGCAGAAGAAGGGATTTACAGATATTGAGACGCCAACACTGTTTAAGTCGACCCCGGAAGGTGCAAGGGAATTCTTGGTCCCTACTCGCCAGCGCGGTATGGCATATGCGCTCAACCAGAGCCCCCAGCAGTACAAGCAGATCCTCATGGCCGGTGGTGTCTCGCGGTACATGCAGTGGGCACGGTGCTTTCGCGATGAGGACTCTCGCGCGGATCGCCAACCCGAGTTCACGCAACTCGATATGGAATGGTCATTCGCTGATGCGTCACGAGTGAGGCAAGATGTGAACGATGTTGTTCTGGCTGCTCTCGAGTCTTTGAGGCCGGCGCATAGTTACCAGGACATCCGCGGAGAGCGTGTTCCCGTGCTGTCTGAAATCCCGGAAGGAGATCGTCCAGCAGATGAACCTGTAGCGCACAAGTTTACGACACTCAAGTTCCAGGACTGTATCTCCTCGTATGGAAGCGATAAGCCAGATCTTCGCATCCCCAATAAGGTACGCTTCGTCACCTCTGTCGCAGTCTCCTAGCTAACAATGTCAAGATCCACGCGCTACCAGATCTTGAACCTTACAGACAGTTTGTCAGCATGATCACTCACCTTGAGGATCCCTTGATCGAGGCTTTTACTTTCCCCCTTGATGGGTGCTCACCACAAGAGGCACGCGAGTTCGTCATGAAATTTATGGATGAGCTACCAGCTTCCCTAGCTGATAACCCTGACGGAAAACCCCAGGTGCTCGTGTGTGACACAAGCAAACCCCTCAGCGGATTCTCCTCTTTGGGCTTTGAGTTCCAGAATGTTCTCGACCTTGTCTCAGAGGGAAAGGAAATTAATGACGGAGACCTTGTTGTTTTCCAGGCCCGGGAGAAGCCCAAGGGCCAATACTGTTCTGGCTCCACAAAGATTGGCGACCTTCGCATTGCACTATGGAAGGCCCTCGTTGAAGCAGAATACATGACCAAGCCGCGCCTCGGCGATCCAGAGTCACTGCAGTTTGTCTGGGTAACAGACTTCCCCATGTTCAAGCCCACAGAAGAAGGTGAACCAGGCCAAGAAGGCGCCGCAGGCATCGCAGCATCACACCACCCCTTCACAGCACCCCTCTCCAAAGCCGATCTCGAGTTGTTGTTCACGGACCCTCTGGGAGCCAAGAGCGCAGCATACGACCTCGTGCTCAACGGCGTTGAAGTCGGCGGCGGCAGCGAGCGTATCCACATCGCCGCCGTGCAAGAGTTCATCATGCGCGACATCCTTAAGATGACGGACAAGCGCATCGGGGACTTTGCACACTTGTTCGAGGCGCTACGATCAGGATGTCCGCCGCACGCTGGGTTTGCGCTGGGCTTTGATCGGCTGGTTGCGCTGTTGACTGATACGTCGACGGTGCGTGATGTGATGGCATTTCCGAAGACGATGAAAGGCGAGGACCCGTTCGTTAAGTCACCGAGCAAGTTGACGAATGAGCAGCTTGAGCCTTATGGGTTGCAGCTACGGACCCGGGAGAGTCAATGATAAATGACAGAGAATTCATTGGCAATCATGTTTGGGTATAAATCACGACTGATGAAATCGCGACTCACTGAGCTACCAGGGATTCTATTGTATCAGAGTAAGAATAGAACTGTATGATTAGTGTAGAGAATGTGCAATAGTTAGAATACATCAGTATTCTTGTAGAGATCAACAACAATTATCATGTCATGTTACAACAAATCAGAGTCAGACATCACATATCATATTGGGAACATTTGTTGGGTAAATTCGTGAGTTGGTATTGTTTCTGTCGCTCTCATAATTGAGCGTCATTATCTTATTCCCCAGCCGAGCCATTCCCGACCACACATTCTAAGTGATGCCGTGCTCTATGCCCTAGGGTCCCAAAAACTCCAATGCGGTTTGAAAGCAAAGTTACATGCTGCGTAAGGTATCTCGAGGTTGACGATCGAAAAGCAGAAAAGAAGAGTCGCTTTAAATAAGGAGGAAGCCGAAGGCAGTGGCGCCGAGGGCAGCCATCATGGCGACGACACCAGCCTGGCTACCGAGGGTGACAGCAGCGTTGTCGTCGTCCGCGGCAGCAGAGGCGCTAGCCTTGGCATCGTCGAGAGCGCCGCTGGCCTTGGACTTGGCGGCGTCGACCTTGGATTCAGCAGCGTTGACAGCGGTGCTGTACTTCTCCTTGATCTCGGTGGCCTGCTCGGCCCAGGTCTTAGCATCGCCGCCCTTGCTGGAGGCCCACTCGTAGGCTTCGGAGGCGTGGCTCTTGATCCAGTTCTCGGGGTTGGCACCGCTGGCCTTGCTCTCGGCCCAGGACTTGATGTCGTCGGGGAGGTCGCGGCGGAGGACGGCGGGGGCGGTGATCTCAGGGGCAGCGGCGGCCTCAGCGGCGACGAGGCCGGCGGAAGCGAGAATGGCGACCTTGGTGAAGAGCATGATGAAGTTGTTTGTTTTGGTTGAGGTAGGTTTAGTGTAGGTGGATTGAGTTGAGTAATGGATGAGAAATAGGTATTTGTACGAATGTATGTTGTTGAATGATGGAGAAGATAGAAATCGAAAGGGCAGCTCCTCTCCCTGATATAGCTTGTGCTCTTTCCCTTGTACACCCGGACTTGTTTGCTTTCAGCCTCTGTGCTCAATGTGTTGTCATTCTATTGACATTTTTGGCTCTGCATAAGTTGCCCATAGCGCACTGCGTCATGTCCCCCTGATTCATGGTCATTCCAGCCAACCACAATCAAGTATTTTACAGTGCCCCCTGCGCAGATCAGAGCTGTTGCAGCACTTCCAAGGTCTGCGCCATGATGTCGATGTCATCACCAGCCGCGATCTTCCAGCTCCAGCCTGTTAGCTTGGACCCCAGGCTCCACTCACTTCAGTTTCAGCGAGAACAGTCCCAAGTGTGGCAATATCATTCCTCTTAGAGGCGACTTTTCCGGTTAGGTAGGTGTTGTACCTGAGATTAGCTCCTCTGTCTTAACTGGTTTCGGGGCCCAGAAGGCGCTGCTATTTCGAGAAACATGCCATCAGCCACATCGGCACGCGGCGCAAACGTCGTCAGTTGTGTGGCGGCCAAGCCTTCTGAGGCAGGTTTCCCACCTTTTTCTCTGCCGTTGTTCCGTGAAATGATGCAGCATGTCGGTAATTGCTGGGATACCCGCTTGTTTTCGTGCCGCTATGCTTATTCAGATCTTAATTCTTAGACTGAATCACCGTGCGCAGGGTTCAGCACTTTACCCCAGAATGGTCGCTGCACTTAGATTATCCGTTGAAATGAGAGGCCGCCCAATCTCAGTCATGTTACTATACCATAAACGAGGTTGCGCTGCCGTAGGCACCAGAAAGAGGCAAATGCCACGCTATCAGCTGTTCTTGGCGGATATTTCGGAGGTTTCACAACGGTTTGCGTTGCACCGTTCTTGTGCTCAGATTACGTGCTAGGCAGCGTGGCTGGTTGCAATAGCATTCGTGTGTTGCTCAAAGCCACGGCCATGGATTATTGCCTAAGACATCCTGGACCAGCTATCTGGTACACGTTTCTCCTTTGTACCCCTCATGCAGCTATTAGATCAGGCTGGACCACACCACAGCATTTATGCCGCTTCAAATTGGAGGTCGTGGAGTAGGCTTTCTTGCATTTCGCACATTTGACCTTCCTAATCTCATTCTCTGCCATGTCTGCGAAAGCATGCACTAGCTGTAGAAATTGGACAATAGTCTTATCATGAGGCAACATCTCCTGCGTCGGGAGTCAGTCAAATCATCCCGATGATATAACAGCGCACTCGACCTACGATTCCAACAAGCACCATGTATTCTCGAACCTCGCCGATGCTTTGTAAGTACTCAAGATCGACAAATCTCTCCACAACGGAGAGAGTTGCCAGCGCTGGAGCCCCACCGAAAGCTTTATCTCCACGCAGAGGCTGTATGTACGATGTCCTTATGAGTTGTTTGACGTCTCGGTTAAAAGTGATGCCTGATTGCAGGTCTTTCGTTGCCATGTTGCGCCCGGACAGGATTTGCAAAGTCTCTCCACAGCTTTCGAGGAAGTAAATCAAGTTGGTGGTAACTGCTGATTGCTGCAGCTCTAACAGATGTGAAGTATGAGGTCCAGTTAAGCGTGTACTTGCATCAGGGGTACTAGTAGAGTAGTCACCCTGCACAATTTGTCTTGGAAGCTGGGAAGTGTTCAGGTTTAGATGCCCATCAATAGAGCCAGGCAATAATGTTTCAGGGGGGTACAAAACAGGCTCGTTGTGAGTGACCGTGGTTGGCGCTCCGAGCATGTCCTGGTAAACTCCATAATGAGTGCTGAATATCCCTGGCAGTGCTGTCTGGTATGGATAGAGATCTAATGAAGGATGTGGAGGAGCTACTCTGTCTGGCCAGAGTGCCTGGACCAGAATACTAAATGCTTGCCGATGTTCTTGGTTGCGAATCGCGTTCCTCCAAATTCCATCTTCAATAGGAATAACTGGAAAGCCCTCCCTGCTTAAATAACACGAGACAATGCGAGACAGGGTATGCAGGGCAAGGATGTTTCCCAAAGAATCGGGTGCTGGACCAGTAAGCGTGTAACGGAACGAGAAGATAGCGGCGTCGCAGAAGCTTGTAGGGCTGAACAAGGAATCGAGAACAGGGTCGCAGTTTGTCAGGCCAAGGTCACAGATAGATCTGATCAGAGAATGTCGGCAGTGCTCTAAGTTGACGCGGATGTCGTTTAGACGTGTCCAAGCGTGTAGGTTCCGTGAGATGGGAAGGATCGGGGATGTTTCGCGAAGGTAGAGTAAGCCAGCAAGAAGTCCGTCGGCTGCTGCAAGTGCCCTGGTATACATTGCCGAGTCTATCAGTAATTTGAACAGTGTTATAAAATTGAGTGTAAGTCCAACTGGCATTATTATGATCTTAAGGGCTGTGAGTTACTTATATGATGAGGGTATTGGTTTGACCATCTTAGCAGTAAGGTTTGTTTATATGCCAACGCTTTTTGCTACGCCGAAAGTACGCTTGGAACCCTCCGCTGGTGATAATGGCATGGCGGTCTAGCACTAACGGGTAGGTAGACCAGACTCCTACTACGATCAGATATACCTTACAACGGGCGTTAGCTACATTAAAGATCAAGTACCAGCTGATAAGGTAGGTTTTCTGGTCTGAAACGTCATTGACCGATAGGCCTTGAAATGTCAGGTCCCTGTCCCCTGTCCGTAGTCGGTATAGATCTGTTGCCTTACCGTTATTAGGGGAGGTTGAAAAAGTAACTTTTAAGCCCGGGCGGACATAGGACGATCATGGTCGCGCGGTGGACCTCTGGCGTGACCGCTGGCCGCTGTTAAAAGAGCTCTGGTACTTGGCAGACGTTGTTGGATGGACTACCCACGACAGGTTGACGCTCAAACCTCCCATGCATTATAGTAGAGTTTGGCTAGAAGGGAAGAAGAACATATAAGAGAACATAGCAGCTATACCTTCTTCTCAAGTTAGTGTCGGCTTCGGAATGTAAGCCAAGGGAGACTCGTAAGAGATAGAAGTACAAGTTCTAGAAAGTCAATGACACCTTTACAGATCGGAAGAGACTGGTTCATGTTCATGTTCCTGACCTTGACCCTAGAAGCAAGCTCGTTCCATCTGAACGTGCGGAAAGGCGTTCACCTTAGGGTACCTGTATGTTGTTAGAAAACCAATTCAAACGCCACAACATTTACAGATCAGGCAAGGAGTGAATATGGGAGAAAGCGGTGTGAGGACAAGTCTTCCCTTATTTATATTCATTATCCTGCACAATCATCGCTTTGAGAAAAGTTGATTCATTGCTTTTTCTTAACCGCCGGATTAGGCTGGCGTTACCGCCATATGAGGCATTCGCCGACCTACGGAGTTGCCCATCGGAGCATCTACAAGCCAATGTCTTAGAAACCAGCCGATAGACACAGATATGCATACGTCGGCTCCCAACCTATCCCCCATTCTATAAGTTGTGCTCACGATCAAACGGCGGGTGTTGATTCCGAGTACGCCAAAGCTTGAGCTGCAGATAATGGCGTCTCGAGAAGTGCATTACGAACTTCCAACGGACGTCTGTACGGCTGCAGCGAGCCTTCGAGCCTTTTCAGCATAACACAGTCAGAAGAGGCTCATTGACAGGGTATAACCTTGTTCGCTACAGCCATTGGTAGCGAGTGGGAGCATGTTAGATTGCTCCGGATCTGATCATGATCAAGATAAACTGCAGCCGAGCTAATGCTTCTGAGTTGTTGATGAGGGGAGTCAAACTAAGTGGAAGCCCGTACTCAAGACATGAGAAATGGCACAGAAGATGAAAGTATAGCTCCGAAGTTCTATAAGTAGCCTGGTTGCGTTGCAGAAGTGAATCACGGACGAGACATTTCCCAACAGTACCCCGGCAACAACAAGCGACATCTCCGTCAACATCACTACAGGAATGCCTCAAGAAACAGCCCAAGCAGAGACTACCGGCCAAAAGAGATGTAACTTTCAGTGCAAAGGTACGCAACACTGGTCAAAAGTTCCCAGGTTCAGCTACTCACTCGATATAAAGAAGTGTCATCGGTTATGCTTCAGAGATGGTTGAAGGAGCCAAGGCGTGTTGAGGCCTGGTCATCTTTGCACGTAACCACACAACCTCCGAGGACCGGAGATGAAAATGTAAGGGGAGCTTTAAAGCTTTGAAGTGGGATTGATGACGAGCGGGTTGCGCTCTATCTTCGAGGATATTCTTATGGGCTACCTACTTTTATGTACCCAACCTGGGGGACAGAATATACCATTCTTACAACATATGCATACAATTCATAGGTCTTCCTGTGAGATGAAGCTACTTCTACTGATATTATATTGTCCCTAGCCCCTATACCGGTGTTGACTCTATCCGTTGTTACCATCTCGTAACTCGCTGATGGTATCAGTTGAGGCAGTATGAACCCTTCCGCTCAGCTCCATATTTAACATGTTCTACCCGCTTGCTTTCGCGCCACTATACTTATTCGGATCTCAATTCTCAAACCCCTTGTCTTGCCCTGGATCTCCGAGGTATTGATGACAGGCCGGAGGATTTACAGTGCGTGCACCACGAATCCATATGACTCCATCGCATGGCCATTGCTATTGAGAAGGTCAAAATAACATAATTTACTAACATAAATACAAATACTCCCCGTTCCGTATCCTCATAATCCAAGTCGTGAATCACACAACCTTGTATCCGTATACCCTTTCGTATACTACGCCCGCGTTTTACTCCGTCATATTAGTTACCTGTGCCGCCCGACGGAGGTGGCGCATCAAATGCAATGCATGAATGTCTCCTCTTGACATGTCGTTTCATATTGAACATCTTGTCGAAGATTCTACCACATACGTTACAGGGGATCCTTCTAAGCCGGCAATCATCAGCGATACTGTCGATGGGAATAACACAAAAGTGGAAGACACCAAAACTTACTTCTTTCGTGCTGGTTTCCGCGAGCCTCTCCCACGTGATCGTCGTAGTGGGGGAGCAGGCGTGTCACCAGTGTCCGTACGGATAATGGCACACACTGTTTGGCAGAACTCGGGAAATGTTTTGTCTAAGACCTCCTGGATACTCAATTGTCAGTCAAATTCTACAACTGAATTCACTGGTTGGTCTACCCTTCCGGCAAATAGCATATAATCTCGGACTTCGCCAATGGTCTGTAGGTAGCCCAAGTCGACGAATCTATCCACAATGGAAAGAATCCCCGAAATAGATGGCTCCTTGCAAATGTCATACTTTCGGAGAGGTTGTATAAAAGAGGTTGCGATGAGGTTTTTTGTCGCGAACCCTTGCTGATTGAAGGCAACACAGGAGCGTAAGTCCTTTGCTGTCAGTCCGCGACCAGAGAATGTGTGCATTGGCTCCCCGCATTCTTCTAGAAAGCGGGTTATGTTAAGCATAATTGCTGATCCCTGTAGGTCTGCAAGACTTGAAGTATGATGTGTGCTCCCAACGTCGACCAGAGTATGGGAATTAGGTGCTGCAGGATATTCATCTACTGCGTCAAAACAACCCCAGAAACTATCAGGCATGTCGTAGATGAGCGAATCATCCTCTATGGTGAAGATGGTGGGTGATAATGCTTCAGCTGCCTCATTTTGATGTGGGGTACTGCTGGGAAGATCTAAGACCCTTGCTGGGGGAAGCGGCTGTGCGGCGTGACGTGATACCAGTGGTAGTGTCTCCGGGAAAAGAATCTCAATTAGACGGCTGAAAGTTTGGCGATGTTCAAAGTCTTGAATTGTGTCGCGCCAAACGTTGTTGTCAAAATATAGATCACAGTCAACTGATCCATGAAATTGGCGCAAATGGCTTAAAGCAACATGCGACAAGATGCATAGCGGAATAACAGCGTCCAAAGATTCTGGCTTTGGGCCAGTCAAGGTATTGCGAAAAGTGAAGATGGCTGCTTCATAAAAGCTCATAGGGGTAGGGAAGGATCTGAGTAGAGCCTCAAGACCTGGCAATTCTTGTGTAGGTGTAACGCTAGCAAGGCGTTGCCAGTAGCAGTCCAGGGTGAACCGGATGTGTTGGACAAACCCCCAGTGCTTATGGCTCTGTAGAATCTGGGGGTTGACAAAGAGCTTTGTTTTGTCGAGATAGATTAAAATTGCAAGCAAGCCATCAATTGGCAGCATTGCCTCTGTATGTGGACTTGATATCCGCATGAAAATGAAAACGTGAATAAAAGATGGAATAGTCGGAATACTGCTGAGGACATGCTCTACCTAATTAAGATTGCTACTTCGGGCCCCATTAAATATATATGTTTAACTTGTTGGAAGGCACTGGGAACAGGGCGGAACGGGGCGCCATTCGCGGAGCCATGTCATGCCGCACGGAGCTGTGGTAAAAAAGCGTGTGGTGGTGGGCCAGCAATTGCCTGCTTTTGTTCCAGACAGTGAGTGAGATTCCACGTTGGTTTAAAAAAAGCCTGTAAATTGATGTGCGAACCACGGGCCTGAAGCAAGTTGCCTATAGTTCCATTAGCATGCAAGTTTATACTGCCGGCTACAATACTTTTCGGCTTTTATGGAGCACAATACAACATCTGTTTTCAGGACAAATGACGTTACTGTAACCAAGAACGCTAATTTTCTATTTCTCTACCTGAAATTTAAGACATGAATAGCCAACTCAGTTGGTCTTAACACTTTATCGCTGTGGCCATTATCCTCTTACATGTTAGAGTTACCCTGTATCGGTAAACCCGATTGATGTCCTGCTTATGCTAAGCAATTACTTTTGCGAACATGGCGATTCTTATTGAACTTTGTAGTGAAGTCTTTTCGGCACATATGGCACTGAAATCTTCTAATATCGTCTTTTGTTAGCCAATACAGCAGAAAAAAGAATTATGACGTACGGCTTTGGTGGAGCGGAGCGGAATCGGCGCTGGCGTGCCTTGCGGAACACGGACCGGAAGAACTCGAACAAATCACTGTCATGGGAAAGGACGGCCTATCCTTGGGTTTAGCGATTGAATTACAGAGTAATAATCCGTATAACTAACGCTTCCAACATTTATCAGATACCTTCTGGTCTCGTCAATACTTCGCAAGTAACCAAGCTCGACAAATCGATCTGTGACTACAAGAAGTCGCTGAGCAGATAGGTTGCCAATGAAGGATTTGTTGTTCTGTAGAGGTTGGATAAACGACGACTTGATGGCGGTTTGCACTTCAGATTGACTCTGTCCAGTAGATGTGCCTGGGCTCGGGGAACTTGTTATCACTCCGCGGCCGGAGAGTATTTGCAGCAGGTCTCCGCATTCTTCGAGAAAATGGGCCAAATTGGTTATGAGCGCTGACCCCTGCAAGTTTTGTAGATCTGGAATCTGGGGTGCACTGAGTGGAGTGCCTAGGGGCCCTTCAAGAACAGTATGATCATTCTGCTCATCTTGGCTCGAGAACTGGAGGTTGGGCAGGACCAGAGAATCAGACATAAGATGACTTTCCTCCCAAGAGTATTCCCCAAAATTGCACTGCCAGGGGATATCAGATGGCATCTCTTGGCAGGCCCAGTGAGAGGGTATGCTGAAATCTGCTGGTGCTTGGGGGGAGTGCAGGGATGATGTACTATAGGGCTGACTGGAGCTGGCTGTTTTTCGCCTTAGTACCTGGACCAGATCATTGAATGCTCGCCAATGCCCGGGGTCACTGAAGGCAGATTCCCAGATATCAATGCTGGAGAGTATGTCAAGGACATTTGCATTGCCCTTATTGCGCAGATGACATGAAATAATATGTGACAAGCTGTAGAGCGCAACAACATCCCCTAAAGCACTGGGGGGTGTACCTGTCAGAATGTTGCGAAACGAGCCAAGCGCAGCCTCAATGAACAGTGTAGAGTTGACAAAAGAATCGAGGGTAGTGTCAAGTCCTGCAAAGCCCAGGGCAGCAATCTCGGTCACCATCAAAACTCGACAATCCTCTAATTGGATCTGGATGTCGCTGAGTACAGCCCAAGATTCAGCATTCTGCTGAGCCAAAGGGATTGCATTGCAGTGGTGTTGATTCACAGCCGGTGGAGTTGCTTCAAGGAAGATCAAACTAGCTAGTAGGCCATCAGCCGCCGACAGAGCCCGGGTAAGTGAGTCCGAACTTGCTATCGCCATTGTGAAATAGGCAGACAATCAACCAGCTAATAAAATGAGTAGGGTATTGCGAAGTTGAGAAGTTAATGGGAAAGTGAAATAAGGAACATGATGACGAGAACGAGTCGAAAAACTGGCTCGACGAACTGTATTTATGATGATCATGTATCACTACTAGAATCTGCCTGTAATGTGAGTCGCGGCAACTACAGGCAGTCATCGGCAATCCTCAATTATTCTTGCACATCGAATACGTGGGATATTGGCCAGCTTTAGAGCCCTTAACACAAGGGGAGAAATGCTGTCATAAGTAGATGATATGTAGCTTTACAGTAAAAGAATAGATAACACAGTACTGTAGTGGGACTTATGACCCGCTATCCTATCGACAATCACATACTCATACAGTAAAGGTACTAAAAACCCGGGCCGGGAATCGTAAAGGGGCGGGCTCTCTGGGCCTCTATGGGGTGTAACCACCTCAATCTCTGGATTTTCCTCAATGGCCATCTCTAATTGGCTAGAACCGCCGCTCAGCACACCCAAAATCCGCCGTAGGTGAGATCAGGGGGTGGTGTTGTGTCTTTGACCTAACTGAATTTACTGTCTTATCAGCTCGGATACCGATCACATGACCGGTGAGTAACCAATTTAGGTAGCGGCTATGTCAGATGCAGATTCCGAAGACATATATATGTACACACACTATTTGCGGCTCTCAAACCCCCCTGCACCTCTTTCTCAAACCCCCAAGCCACTCCTCCATAGCGGCCTCCCCTGCTACCACCCGCTAGAGAAGACAGGGTTGGGGAGCAATCAGCTCGCGAGATCTCTCTGTCAGCGTCGCTTGAGATGCTGGATGTCATGGAGCCTCCAAGATGAGACTGACATTGAAGAAGCCAAGTTGTCACACTACATCGAGATCGATGTGAAAAGCCAAATCTCGCAATAATTTACATTCACTTGAGATCGGTGTATCCTGTATCCGGTATTGCTTTATTCTCATGGATGAAGTCGTAACGCAACTCCAGCACAAGGGCGTATATACAGCACCAGCGGCATAACACCAAGTGAGCCGCATTTGTGTATACACAGAGTTCTTATTGTTCCGTCAGTTTCTATAGAGAGTGATTGCGCCAGAGAAGCTTAAATGCGATTAATCGTCTACGCGCTAATGTCCCATATCATCCTCCTGACGTCCGTAGTCATGAACCACGTTGTTGTCCCCAGGAACGGTCGGAGCAATTGACCCCGTACCGCCAACTCCCTCGTGTGGGGGGCCAAGATACGTGTAGAAGAGAGGAAGGGGGGGTTGAAAGAGAGAAGTGAAGATATATATTGTCAGGTCAAAGAGATTTGTGGGTGTGGACCACCGCCCCGGTCGCTCCCCAAACCTGTCTTCTCTAGCGGGTGGATCCATACATCGCAAAGTCCATTGGCTAAAGCTTGAGGTGCCTTGACCGACCATGGCTTCAGCCGAAACAAATGTTGCACACATGGAAATTATTATCGTAGAAGGGCAAAGTCCTGCGAGTCTGGCTACGACTTGGCTGTCACTGACAAACATGGGACTAATGTGACTCCTTGGAGCAGGAGAAAAGGAGCACATATGCCGGAGCCGAAGAATTACAATGCTCCGGACATAGAAGAAACCGCGGAGCAACATTATGAGCAGCGCTCCGGTTTCCCTATAAATGACGTCCTGCCATATCACAGAAGACAATAAGAATGTCCCCATTATTGCGTTTACTCCCTTTTTGCCCCATCCATACATTACAAATTCATAACAAAGACTTTTGAAATGGCCCTTCAGCAGGACAAGAAGAAGAGATTAGATGGAGCAAAGGACAAACAAGGTGTGTAAGTCACTGGAGGTTCTCACCTCTTAAGGCCTAACGTCCCATAGAATCCGTCATGCTCAAAATTTGGTTGAATGAACCCAAAGAAATTATATCCGCTATTGACGTCTGGTCGTCTGAACGGGCTATCGCCCAGCCGAGGCATTGCATGGTCGAGGCCGCATCCCGTCCGACTAAGAACAGAAGTGGAGGGGCAGCTAGAGCAGCTTAAGGTGAATCCAAGGGCTTATTAATGAGAGGGAACAACTAAAGATTGAGAACAAATGCTACTTGCTGTATATTCATCGACACAGGCTTACTATGAGGAATTCGGAATGTTATAGCTCATGTGCAATTGCTCCTTGGTGGGCTAATCATCAGAATCTCCAGCCTGATTCAGGTTGGCCAAGGCCAGGTTCCTTGCATCCGTCTTATTGACCAACTAGTGGTATTTATAAGTTTATAGGCTTAAAATAATCCTATTACCAAGTATTTCAGCATTGTTGCCAGAAATTGTTAAGAGGTTTCGCCATTGCACGTTCACACCATATAAACTCCTTCAGCTTCAACTTGACTACTTCCCAGTCTAAACTGTAGCCAGTTGAGTAGAAGCTTCGATACCGCTTTACTAGCACTGCTGCTTGGTTCCTATTGAGCTGGCTTTTTGTCAGACCACCAGCCACATGTAGCAACCAGAATGAGACGGCCGGCGCAAAATTCCATGGCGACATGTGTCTTGTAAAGGCTGTCATGCAATTGAGTATCTCGGCGACGCATATCTCCGGCGCAAAGTGACCTGCCCAAAGTCCTGAAGAAAGCCTGTATGTACAGAGATATGCTGCGAAAAGACACGCCCTGTAAATAAGGTCTTCTTGTTTCTGAGTACCACCCCTTGCCGTTTTGCTGAGGAGGTCCACAAGTCGAATCTCCAGGTTGGCTTGGCTATTGTATACTGGGTATCCCTCGTCATCTAGGTCCTCCATCAGCGGTATTGAAACCACATCGTGGTCTGGGTGGAGTGTAGTTATTTCTTGCCCGTGTATTCTATCCACAAGGCGACACATTGCATTCAGATCTTCGAAGACTGTAGAGGATGTTGCAGGCCACCCATCAGCATGTATCTTGAAGCCTTGCGGCAATGCGAAGTAGCTACGGTAAGTCTGGTCCTCCCGCAGGCGAGTAAAGAAGTCATGATTCTCTAGCTGCAAGAGTCGAGGAGTACCAGTTGCCAGGGAGCAGATTATGTCCTGCCAGAACAAGGCACGCTGAATCTGTTTGATGCGCGCGTGATTGTGCTTACTGGCAGAAATACTACGTTGATTGATTATGCTTTGAAGGCCACGGATATGAGTAGCAGCATTGGTGGGAATAGTTACGGTGTCTTGGACCCGGTATTCGTAACTGATTAACATGAGGATAGCGGTGATGGTTTGTAGTGACGGTTCACTACCATCAGAATGAGATAAGTCAAAATTGAGAGACTGAAGCACCTGACCGCGGTGATATATCGTCTCATAATTAGGCCTGTGGCCGTTTGCTGCAAGTGCTAGCAGAAGCGATAGAGCGTGGAATGATGCCTTGTCAGCTAACAACGGCATGGAACTAGCTTCACTATGAAGGCTCTGAAATAAAACAGAATTGGTATGTTCGTCAATCCGAAACACCGGTTCCCCAACAGACTTGGCTGATGCTGCGCGGAGTTAGCGATTGCGCAAAGTAGAAGGCAACCTAGGAGGCGGGGCCTCACGATGTCTAAGTAGCTGCTGTAGTCTTATAGGACTTTCACAAAGGGTATCGAAGGGATCCAGAAGATTGCATGAAATCGCAAGAAGAGGATTGCTGGTCAAGTTGTTGAGCCAAGTAAGATCAGTCGCAGCAATAGTGCTAGTCCCAAGAACGAGGCTATCGGCCAATCTCGCATCAGCCGATTCATCATCAGCGTCTGTGGCAGGGTCGCTCATCTGCCTCTCTCTTTGCTTTTGGATGCTGCGGCGAATGGTGCATTGTCTAATTCCTCCACGGTGGTCAGGGTCTTGAATCTGGTCATGATGTGACATGATCGTGAACACGAATATGGTCAGTCATATAATTGAGTGCTGGCATCTGAATGCTGTATTTTACATGTCGGGTGAGGCAACACGATGGACATGTGAATGAGAGATACAAAAAAATAAGACAGCGATCCAGCGGTACTAGCGGGTTTAAAGCTGACTTGGCTTATTAATCGCCTACTTAAAAGGTTGGCAGCTTATCCTTTAAATACTGAGGATCCGGAATTGATCTTTAAAACTTTCATATAAGCTTGGTCTTTCTGTGCAAAAGTTTAATAGCCAAGCTCAGTTAGAGACTTCTAAGAAACTTATGACAATTGAGGCAATGCGCAATAAGACTTAGCCCTGGCTATATCGCACGGCAAGTATGGTTGATATACGTCTTGGAACAAATTGAAGCTTCTATTGCCATTTATAGTCTATTTGATGGCTGGATACTACTCTCCCAATCAACTCGCCATTCGTCGAAGAGGGTGAGCCTCCGTGTTAAACACCCATTCATCCAAACTAATCACCTCTTCATCCGAGAAGATGAGATAAAAGTATTTTAACGTCTCCGCCATCCAAAAGCTCTCCATGTAGTCTTTATGTCTGGGCTCCTCCGCACCAACATCTTCCACCGCCGCGAAAGCAGTCTCCGTCTCAGCAGCAGCGCGGATCGAAGTCCACATGTTCCACGCAATATCTCTGAACTCCTCCTTGCCGGTGATGCGGTAGAGATAGAAGATGCTCTCAATGGTCTCTGGTCGAAGTAGATACGATGTGTCCTTGGCGCGGAAACCGAGGGGCTGTCTGGTAGACTTCGGGTCGAACTCGCAGGGCTCGAGTGTTGGACAGCGCTCGACGCGGACGATCTCGGGCATGAGGCCGGTTGAGTAGGCGGCGTATGCCTTTGCGCACCCACGTGCTAGCTTCTCGCCGATAATTACATGGTCATCTCGTCCGAGTGCTCTGCCTCCGAGAGCATACATGCCTCCTGCAAAACAAGTGAGGTGCTCGACATCGGTCTTCAGTTGTGACTCTGTGCTACGGGGTGCAAATGATGCTTCTCCCAGCATGAGCACGTCGTCTTGGTCAGGGAGCATCGGTCGGAACATCAAGTGCTCGATTGCAGCGTCAGCGGCCTTGAGATACATCTTCTCGTATTTAGGCTCCAGTCCTTGTAAAAGGACGTACTCCTTGATCAGATACTCATACAATGAGTCGCCGTTAGCACCCAAACCGAAAGTGTCGTCAGTAACGCTAAATCCATCCTTGGCGTTGATCTGAAGAGGCCATAACCCGGGAATGGCAGTCTCGTTCTGTGTCCGCTCAAAAGCCTCGGTGATGAAGTTAATAGCATCGTAGTACTTGGGGTTGCCGGTTTGCTGTGAAAGGCGAGTAAATTCCATGCTCATGCTTCCTAGACTGGCGGTACTTTGTCGCGGCTCTGGATGGCCCGTACCTCGCTTCAAGCTCTGGAATCTAATGGTATGCGGTGGCATGCGTTCGACGTTATCAAAAGTGCCGTATAAAAGGTCTCCCAGCTCAATCGCCTTGGCCAGCAAGGCGCTCTCTCCACTGAGTTCATACGCTGAGAGTAAACCCCCGAGATGTCGAATTGTGGTCTCGAAGATGTTGAATCCGTCGCTTGTTGGAAGATCCCAGTCCATTCGAGATACATAGTCGACGGCCTTGTAAAACTCTCGCTTCATGCCCATGATCCACAATGTGTCGAGATTATCGACGATCGTAGCGGCCCACCCACTAAATGGATCGCGGCCTTCCAGGCTCAATGGCTTCAATTCATCGTGACCCCAGGCATACTTCTCATATGCCGCCCATGTCTTCTGGAAAGCCTGTTTGACGTCCTTCCGTCTTTGTTCCGCTGTTGCAAGCTCTCGTTTTCTCAATTCAGGGTTTGAAAAGTCGTGTTGAATCCGAGGCAGATTGTCGGGTGATCCACGAGGCGGTTTCGTCATGGTGCTTACGGCCACTGGATTCTGTAGAGGATGTCTGCTCCAGTCATAGCTGCTGGGAATGAATTGGATGTTTCTGCGACCGTATGCGGTCGGTATTTGATGGAAAAGACCGTAAAACACCAATGATGCAATGACGAGGGAAAGTATCGCCCTAGATGGCGAGCAAGGTAAACCTACGCCCATGGTGAAGAAGAATTGGTGTGTTTTTATGAATACATAAATAAGAAAAGGAAACAAGGAATGAAATACTACTTCAATTCAGGTCACCATTGAGACAATGCAAAAGAGCGTCGAGAAGATCCCAAAGCCAAGGAAAACGGCAAGCAGAGTTAAGGGGATTGGGGCCGACTAACATCTTATATGTAACTTTAAAGGGAACAACAACAAGGATGATAAGACAAGGAGTCAAACTATCTGACCGTCAGCTCTCCACAATGATCCTCAGACGCGCAATACAGTTCTAAGAATAAACTCCAGACGCGAGATGTGCAGTCCACTATGACATCTGTGGAGGAAGGGATAAGCACGGCCTCGTATGAAGTGCTCCATACTGGAGAACACAAAGCAAAAAACTGGCGTTCAATAGATTTTCAGGGGTGCATTAGCGGTCGTGTGCCCTGAAAGCAGGTTGAAAAGTCAAGGCTACTGTGCTGACGGGACAGCTAAAGCTGTAACCCCCTGAACAAGCCACTAGGTCAAGAATCAGCAAATGATCCTACAGACAAGTGAGATGAAAAGCTTGGTATGATCTTGGCCAGAATACGCAAGCGAATAGATGCCAAGATTACTCAAACCTTTTAGTCGGGGCTATCTTGGCGGAACTGGAATCTAGCTTCAGGCGATGGCCATGTTTAACTCAACATCAGGTGTGGCGTGACTCCCCTCACCAGCCACACTGGTCTGTGACTATTGTCTCACCGCCAAAAATCTCAAAAATTCTGCCGCTTCTTTCCAGCTGCAGCAAGCGCCAGTGATTTTATTCTTCACCCAGCTTCACATCTCGCTGTAGACCAACCACAAACCACAGCCGCAAAAATGTCGTCCATGCGAAATGCCGTCGCGCGGCGACCTCACCGTGAGCGCGCTCAGCCATTAGAGCGTCGCCGTCTAGGTCTTCTCGAGAAGCACAAGGTTCGTTCACCCCGAGCCCCCACCATTAACCACCAGCTTCTGACAATCGCAGGATTACTCCCTCCGAGCCAAGGATTTCAACAAGAAGAAGAAGCAGCTCAAGAACCTCCGCGACAAGGCGTCCGAGCGAAACGAGGATGAGTTCTACTTTGGCATGTTGTCTCGCAATGGGCCCGGATCAAGAATCCAGGATGGCAAGCGATGGTCGGGAACAGTTCACGGCGATCGAGGAAACAAGGTCATGGACGTTGATACCGTGCGACTTCTCAAGACTCAAGATATCGGCTACATTCGAACGATGCGACAGGTTGTTGCGAAGGAGGTTGCTAGGCTGGAAGAGCAGGTAGTCCTCACACGAGGATTCGACAAACTCGACGAGGATGAAGACGAAAACGAAAACGAGGACAGCGATTCCGAATTTGACTTTGCCACCGCTCCTTCAAAACCCAAAGCGCCCCGAAAGATTGTATTTATGGAAAACGAAGAGGAGCGCGAGGAAACAATAGGCGACCAGCTAGACCTGGAGGACGAAGACGACGCGGACAAGGCCTCTGAAGGTGGCGGTGATAAGAAGGAAGGCGATCCAGCTTTTGAGCGCGCCAAGGCCCTTCGCCGTCTTCGACGTCAACTTGAGAATGCGCGCAAGAAGCTCAAGGCCCTCACAGACGCCGAGGGTGAACTTGAAATCCAGCGGGCAAAGATGGCCAAGACAGCGACGTCGGGAGGAACCACACGCAAAGGAGGAAAGAAGATTATGGTGCGGACGCGGAAGAGATAAGGGAGAAAACACCACACGCATCATTTCAACGGAAAAAATTACTTGTTCTCTTTTTGTGGCTTCCATCGTCATTTCCTCGTGTTTATTCGTTACGGCTCGCTTTGCAGTGCATAGGCTCATCAAGAGCAAAGCTAATAGATACCCGCCTTCAACGCCATGGGTGTATGATTCTACAATGATACAAAAAATACGGAAAAAAGAAGTTGGCCCTGAATTTCCATCGCGCGCTCGATTAAAAACTCCGTCGTGTCAAATTATCGCCTTTGTTCATTAATACTTCGATCCAATGCATTTGTAGCACCCCTTGAATGCGACGCCGACGCACTTGAAGCTTATGGTCAATATCCAAATGAAGCACGCGAACAAGCCCTTCACGATCTTGACAATTACGCGGATCAAGAAGGGGAGTTTGTCCTCTGGCTCTTTTGTCTTGGTCTTGCCTAGACTCTCATCCTGGCTCTCGACATCGATCTCGAAAGATTCCATGGTGCGCTTCTTCTTCTCTTTCTTTTCTTCGCGCTTGCCAATCTTGCTCAGACGCTTCTCTTGCTTGGCTGTGAGGATCAGCGGTGGTGGAGGCTCAAAGACTTCGGCAGCTGGTGTGTTCTTCTCGTCGGCTGAGGCAACGAGGAGAAGTGCTGTGACGGCCACGTCGACGATGAAGTATGACTCGATCTTGGAGGCGATACCAGTATCAATCTCCAGCCAGCCGCCACCGGTGCCGTCACGGGTGAGCTTGGCAAGATGTTGAGGCGACTCGTTGTGCTCTAGAGTATACTCAACACGAGACCACGAGGGAGAACGCTCGATGGTCACACAGAAAGGCGTCGCGAGAGCAGGGTGAACGAGGAAGTGATGCGAGCTATCCTCGTCCCAGACAAGACGTGCGCATTCTCTCTCCGCCAACATGACTGACGAAGGATCTTGTGATCGCTCAATGGCCATCTTGGTCGCAGGTGTCGGCATGAGAAGTGCAACGAGGCCATCATTGGGAGGATGCCTCCGAGACTCTTCTTCCAGAGTTGTAGTGAGAGCTTCCTGCCAATGCTTTGTGTCGGTGATTTTACTGCCCGAGCCATTACTATTGTGGCCGACAACGCCGCTAATCATGCTGCTTGCAGAAGAGCTGGCTTCAGGCTTGGGGGCTTTGTAAGGCTTGTTGGGGTCATGTCTTGTGAGAGTGACATATGCCGAAGCAGATGTTGGGTCTAAGCGGAGGTTGTAGAAGGGCTGTGATGCAGATGAGAGACTGTAGACAGGGGCGTCTTTCTCTTGCGTCAACTTCATACAGTAGACTCTGCCTTCGGATGCCGATGCTTGCCACCCATTGGCAACTTTCCAGTAGTTCTTGATCTGGTCATTTGAACTGACAGTTGGTATGAGCGGAGGCTCTTGTTGTTGCACGGCTCTATGAGGCCATGAAGAAGTCTGCGTTGACTGGATGCTCATGGGGCTGATAACCGGGCTTCGAACTAGTGGGTTCCTCGAAGTTGAACCAGCTGGGGTCTCATGGTATGTTTGGCGACTGATCACAGCTCGTGGGACCTGAGCAGGTTGGATCTCTGTGGGCACATAGTTCTGCTGACCGAGTGGTAGCTCGGGGTTGTACGCTGGAAAGATAGAGCGCAATGGCTGTGCAGTGGTCTCACCACCCAGAGGCGGCTTGGCTATCGAACTCCGAGGCAGATCAGTGCTGGTGCGAATGAGTTGCGGCGGTGGATGTGAGAAGTCGGTATTGGAGCGTCCTGGAATCTGGACTGTCGGCCTTGGCCGTTGGACTTTGACAGGCTTGGGCTCAGGCTGCTGTTGTCGGACAGGCTCGAACTCGATAGGTGTGTGTGATCTATTCTGCGGTGTCTGTCGTCCATTCCTCGGCGGCGATGCAGGCGTAGGCTCAGGCGACTGAGATGGCTCGGGAGTCATGGCCCGCTGCTGTGGTGTAGCAGCGCGTCGATCGCTGGGCGTAGGAGCTCTGCGCTCACGGGACTCTGAGCGACGAGGTCGAGGGGTTTGGTTGCGTGAAACAGGTGGCGGTTTGGATGCGTTTGGGTTCGGGAATAGCGAGAACCCTCCTGGGGTTGGAGTCGACATTTCTCTGTATCAAACAGCTTCTTCCCAGAAGAAGAGGGTATATATATGAGTCGACTGGCGAGGGTATCAAACAAAAACGATGGGAGTCAATTGCAGCTACTACCGCTTCATGGTCCAACAATTGTCGAATTAATTCCGTATTCTAGATACAAAACAAATCAGGATAAACAGAATGGAGACGGCAGCGAGCATAACCAACAGAGAAAAGAAACAAATGCCTATGCCCCATTGATATTATATCTCGTCTCTCCATCCCATCCAGTGTAGTTTTTAAGCGCTCTCACATTCCGACTAACACGGCCAAAAATAGCATCATTTTGGACGGACCAATAAGCGGGGGCATCACACTGCAGCAGCGACCTAAGCGCTCTGGAGACGCGCTGGAGTGAGGGGGCAGCGCAGTGCCATTGGCCGGACGGAAATGATTTGGGTTGGTCGAGGAGGGTTTTTACTGGTCTTGGGAAATAGACATGGCGGGTGATTGATGTGATTGTGCGGGGAGTTGTGTAAGTCGGTATGAGCTGAAGCCTGAAGGGGCCTATTGCGGGTGGAGGATTCAATGCAGAGTGGACTACAGACTATTGAATTGAAATATGATTAAGAAAGATGTGTGCTCTTTGTTTGCATCTGCCGCAGAAATGGGCCATGGTTTGTCATACAGGCCCTTGTTGAAGGAAGGCCTCAAAGAAGTTATCTTCTTTATTCCCGCTCGACCGCAACAGCGACCTTGAAACTTCAACGGTTCACCGCTTGATGCACGTAACCCTCTTGTTACATACATACATGAACTGCCGTACATGAGCCCACTGGAGGAGTTCTCCGTGTGGATTGGGTTAGGTTAGAAACCGACATGGCTGGGTACTGACTATTTGTGGAGGCGAGATAAGCAGAGACTGGCGGTAACTTATCACAATTCATCGACCGGTTGAGCAATCTCTGCGGCGATCTTGGAGCATGAGGCATAGTTTGTTTCGGTATTTGGTGACAAGATCGTTGGCTGCATGCTATTAAACCACTGGTCGTATGCCTTTCGCCCAGCCTTGGAGAATGTCACCGTCAAATCTACGGTCTGATTTGGTCTTATTTGTCTCTTTGAAAGCTCATAAATCATCAGACATAATGATACAAGTTCTCATATTCACATCCTGTCTTTTGTATTCTTACAAAATCCGCCATAAACCCATCGGCCTTATACTGTACAGAGCAGCGTAGATGATTTTCAATCCCCTCCCAAACGCCACAGATGCAACACATATTTTCCTTTTCTCTCTCTCATTGTCCCTTCTCCCTCGGCAGATCTTTGGCCGTGAGTCCGTGTATCCTCTCCCCGCGCTGCTCCATCTCCTTCTGCCTCGACAGCCGCACGTGCTCGGGTAGACCCCACCACTCACGCATAAAGTCCTCCTGTGCATGCGCGACTCTGGCCTTGCGTTCGCGCTCCCGCTGGCGCTCTATCCTTAGGGCGAACCACTCCTCGCGGGCTTCGTCGTGGGCGGATTGTGTGGCGTGCAGTTTCATGCAGCTGTTCATAACGCGGTGTTCGGCGCGGCAGGCGAAGGAGACGGTGAATGTGCGGTTGAGGGCGCATGCGGCGAAGGCTGAAGATGTTAGTGATGGGTGTTCCATAAAGTCCAGGTCTCTTAGTCTAGGTTCCGTAGTCTCTAGAGGTAATATCATGAAGTTGTTGCATAGAAACACACCTTTGATCTCATCGGCGCATTCTTTTCGGACTTTTTGGTAAAAGATATCTCGGACTTGTGCCTCTTGCGACGCAGACAGAGGTAGAGGGTTTCTCGACGGGACTCCAAGCTTCTCCGCTGGCACCTGGGGGTTCTTGGCGGCCATTGCGGCCATGGAACGAGCACACGGGGCCCGGAGTCGTAGGGATCGGAGAGGTGAGGCTCGGAGGAGTGCGAGAATGTGAGTCTGAGGTCGTCGGGATGTTCGTGGCGGTTCGTTGAGGTCGGACTGAAGCTATCGGACGAGGAGCTTGCGGGATGCCGAGAGGTGAGCCCATGATTGAGTGGCAGAATTGGCTGACCGCCTTCTGTTTTGGGGTATCGGAAGATGAATTGCACCATCTATTAGAAATGCTAGTGAAACATTCTCTAATTCATGGCTTTGTATAATTGGTATTATTGTATGTTTTATATGTCATTTCTCGTAATGTCTAGCCACTAGAAGTGTATCGCGAGTCTACCGATAGGTAGAGTACTACTATCAATAATATCAGTGCCCCATGTATAAGCACAAATGCACTACCATGAGCCCTTCATTGCAGAGCGACAGGAAGATTGAAGACTTTAGAACGTGGCCATATAATCAAGAACTCAATTAGACTAACACATCCTTCTTTAGAGATACCCAGATAGAACCATTACTCCTTGGCAATGTCTCGGGCATTGCGACCTCATTTGGCCATCATTGAATGGGCGTCGCCTAAGACTGGGTTGTACTATTGTCGTGAACTGTGAATACACTTGGACCTGAAAGAGAGGCCGAGCTGTATAATTTGAATATGAGTCCGGTCAATCGATTCAGGTTGTGCTACGGAGAATGCCCACATGCACTCTACTCCCTCCAGCAGCTTTAAACCTCACTTCGGCACTCCTAAGCTCCAGATGGACTCATTCGTCATGCGTCTTCCAGTCCAGTGGATGGGTAGGATTTCCATATAAGTACAACCCAGTTGGACACCGCGGTTGTGGTATCGTGTTTGGCTGGCCACCTCGAAATACCGATACGGTGGATGTGGAAAAGTTCCTACGACTTCCTCTCTTCTAAAGTTTGTATAAGATAATGTGAATTATAATCAACTCTTTTTATTTCGTATAATATCATATAGTCTTAGTATATGATTATGTGGAGGATACTCTAATCATTACATATTTTATATATATTCCTGGCTGGCTCGTTCTTGGGAATTTTGCGCGGGACTGTTCATCGCCCATGGTGGAGTAATAAGAGGCAGTATCAAGTATCTCACTACGATTTAATAGGCACAGTATTGATCGGGATATCTACCAACATTTACCATAACTCGTGTATTTAATTGCAAAGTGGTAGATCATAAATGTCGATTAAACCTCCCCCTACGAAGACCGCTTTCATTGGTATCAGAAACTAGTAAAACACAAACATTACTCCACAAACTAAAAGAGCAGGCCTACCACCAGACCACCTCTTTCTTTGCTTTATCTACTGTTGAGGATACGCCTGGGGAGGATAAGGCTGGTGAGGCGGCGGTGAAGTGGCAGGAGGAGGAGGCGTAGAGCCAGAGAGCTCACTTCCGTAAGTCTGAGGAGGCTGTTGATACTGCTGCTGAGGAGGGTATTGCCCATAGTTCTGCTGTCCTTGGAACTGTTGATCTTGAGGGGAGTAAGGAGCTGCCTGGGGAGGGGGATAAGCGCCCTGTTGTTGGTATGGGCTTTGTGCCGGTTGATAAGGACTAGGAGCACTCTGAGGAGGGTATTGCTGCTGCTGTTGCTGAGGAGCAAACTGGCCGGGAGCAGGCTGTTGCTGGTACTGAGGAACAGCTTGGCCCGGTTGAGGCTGAGGTTGAGTCATGGGCTGAGCTTCTGAGACCTTGTTCTCCATTTGATAGTTGTTGCTGGGGGTTGTCAAGGCTGAAGTATCAACGGGGAAGCGACCTTCCTTGCGTCCTCGGAGGAACATGACCAAGGTCCAAACGAAAGTCACAATGAAGAGGAGCCTATTAAAGTTAGTCAATATAACTTATTACTTAGGATGAGGAGTGACTTACCAAACCAGGGCACCAACGCCTGCAGCGGCAGCAAGCATAGCAAGACCAGACTTGAAAAGAATAACATTCTCGCCGTCACGCTTAAAGATGTTACAAGTCTTGCTATCTGAGAGGCTTCCATCATCGTAACAGCCATAAGTGTTGACAGGGACGACATATTTGGCACGTCGAGCAGCGGTGGCCGCCCAAGCTGCGAGCCAGAGGATAACCATAAGGCCATCGAGACAGATAACCGCGATGATATGGTATGCGGTTCGGAGGCTGGGGATCTTCTCGGTGAGGACTGCGTAGGCTATGACAATCCATGTGATAACTGCCTGGAGAGCGTGTTAGTAGATCCGCAAGAGGCAGAAGAGGTAATGATAGACTTACAACAGCGATACAGAACAGTTCCTCAGGTAAGCTAGCATCGTGTACAAGCCTAGCACAGAGACCGAGCACGACAAGAGAGAATAGAAACTGAAAACCGCGGATTATCATGACCCAGAGGGGAGTCTGGAGAACATGATCCGTCGCAGGCTTCTCATGATGCTGTTCCATTTTGTGGCTTGAAAAGACTTGGCAGTGTATGTAAACTGAGTGTAAATGGTCGTTGGAAAGCCAGGAAATAAGTCTTGGAAGCAGAACAAAGTGATTTGGTTCAACGGCGGCGCGCGTGAAGCCTTATAGACGGGCGGCTCACAACCAAACCCCTACTCAACTGGACTTAGACGAGAAGCCCAAGGCAGATTCAGGAAGGGACCCTGGACGGTTGGCTGCGTTAGCGTCCTTCAGCCGCACTCAGCTGGCCATTGGGGATGCATCATGTCAAAGATGGGCGTTGTTGGGCGCTCTGCGTGGGTGGAGCGGGATCTAGATCAACGAGGCGTTTAAGGGAGATTATCTTGTTCCTGGAGGAAGCAGGGAAGCCATTTGACTTGAAGGTGATATGTATACTCTCTTAAAGCGACCGGTTTGTATTTTTAATCTTCCCATTACATTCCTGTAAGGAAATGAGGTTCTTCTGTGAGTTGTGACAATACACCATCGGCAATCATGATGTTCCATCGACAACAAACAAGTGCAGCGCAGGGTTATCCCAGCCCTGCTTAAACCCCTGCACAAGGCTCGCAAGATGAGAGACACATGCCGTTACAGGCGGAGTGGCGTCTGGCATCGATAATTAATAATTGGTATTGGATGTTTTGGGCTGTGCGGCAAGCCACCTCAAGCCCGTCATTCACTGCACTCGACGAGGCGTTTTCAGCGGTGTATTCTAGTCTGTTTCATCACGGATTCGAAAACTAGGCTCACCAAGGAGTAGTCAAGTCTGTATTCTGCATGTCATGTTATGTGTAAGAGGTCTCAGAGGGAAGTGACGGAGAGGGGGTTTGTCCCAGGAGAGCAAGCTTCGCGAGATGCTTTATGGTGATTGGTTGAAACGAAAGCTCTGAGGTGCGTGCATATGCATGCGTGAAGGATTCATTTGACATCCCCATGCCGGGTGTCGATCCCATGGATAGAAACATGCCAGGGATGTTTTACTCCCTCTCTAGTCTTCACCACGGCGTTTTTGATGCGGCTTTTGCGCCAAGGCTGTTAATAATAAGCAGTTTCCTAGATTGGCCGTTTGAACTCCTCTTTGGGGAATGTAAGACGGGTGAATCTTTGTGTCATTGGAGAGAGCTTGGGAAGTGTCGGCAAACAAGCTGAAGCGGAGGTGGATATGGTTGGGCTGTGCTTTTCAGCCGTTGAGCTAAAGTGTGATAAAGTGTGCCTATGCGGAATGGACAGGGGTAGAGTGCGGAATTGATCTTCAAGCTTGATTTGGGGAGATTGAAGGGATTGTGACCCTCTCTCAGGGCGTGTTTATGGTCAGTTTTACGACACAACTCTAAACTTTAGTGCCTCTTTATGTAACTTGGACAGCCTTATCCGCAAAGGCTTATTAAATGACTTTGCCGTCATGATAAGAAGCCCTGTCATTTCTTTGTTGTATCGCTGTAGGACAAGGTTTACTCTAGGTCAACATCCCTCATCTCAGTTGGTGGCACAGGCAACAGCCAACAAGCAAACTACAGAGTAGATGTAACATGTTCATTAAGTGCCTATTGAGTACAGTGATTCGGACTAAAGACTCGTTTACCTCGAGTCGACTCATAACAGTTCAAACGCCTCAGCCAACCACCCCATTCTCATCCCCTCATGTCTAATCCAAACCCATCTCCGTGAATATACTATAGCTTTTCGTTCTTGTTTTTATGTTCGTGCATTCATTCATCGCTCATCATCTCCAACTCGACAGTCATTTACTGCTCGTTGGGACCCTTGATAAGCACCTTGATCGCTGTTCCCTCCTTGACCTTCTGGAAAGCCTCCTCAGCTTGCTTGAAGTCAACAACTCCGGTGATAAGCTTCTTGACGTCGACCTTGCCGCTAGCAACAAGCTCAACGGCGAGAGGGTAGTCGCCTGCGCCGTATCGGAATGAACCGCTGGCTGTGGCCTCCTTGATGCAGAAAGCCATGATGGGGAAGGTAATGTCGGACTTGCCCATGCCGCCCTGCACGTAGCTGCCGCCGTTCTTGAGGACGTGGATGGAGGCCTGGATGGAGGGCTCAGCACCGCTGGCGTCGATGACAACGTCAGCGCCGTCTGGGAGACCAGCGAGCTCGAGGATGTTCTTGGCGTCCTCCTCGGGCGAAATGCGCTGAGAAGCGTAGGTGTGTGTGGAGGCAAAGTCCTTGGCAAAGTCGAGCTTGCTCTGGACAATGTCGACGCTGACGATCTTGGAAGCTCCGTAGGCCTTTGCGACGGCGGCGCAGAGGAGACCGACGGGGCCGGCGCCCATGACAACGACCGAGTCGCTGGGCTTGACGCGGGCCTGCTTGACGATGTGCACGGCGACGGCGAGAGGCTCAATCAGAGCACCCTCCTGCTGGGAGACGTTGTCGGGGAGCTTGAAGCAGAAGTCGGCCGGGGCGGACCAGTAGCCGGTCAGGGTGCCGTGGTAGGGAGGTGTAGCGGCGAAGACCATATCCGGGCAGAGGTTGTACTTTCCAGCGAGGCAGTTCTGGCATCGACGGCACGGGTAGCCGGGCTCGAGGGCGACGCGATCGCCGACCTTGAGGGTCTTGACCTTGGAACCAACCTCTACGATGGTACCGGCCGACTCATGGCCCAGAACCATGGGGTCCTCGACGACGAACTTGCCAATGGAGCCGTGGACCCAGTAGTGCACGTCGGAACCGCAGATGCCGGTGTAGTTGACGGC
Organism: Fusarium tricinctum; assembly: GCA_020744515.1. NCBI lineage: Eukaryota > Fungi > Ascomycota > Sordariomycetes > Hypocreales > Nectriaceae > Fusarium > Fusarium tricinctum. The sequence continues at coordinate 4,055,502 of JAGPXF010000006.1, forward strand.
GACGAGGACATCGTGGGGGCTCTCGAGGGTGGGCTTGGGGCGCTCCTCGAAGGAGACATCGCCGGGCTTGTTGAGCACGAAGGACAGGTTCTGTGTGAGGGAGGGTGTCAGCCAATTCTCTTGCGGTGATTCGACGTCATGAGGGGCCATGATGGCGGGGTATGATGTGAGGTGAGGTGAGATGTGCTGCCATGAGCTTGGGGTGTTTGACATACGCTGGCCATTGTTGCTATTGTTTAGCTATGGTAATTATTAGAAGGGTGAAAAGTAGTGGTATGTTCAGAGGAGGAGAGGAAAAGTCGCAGGTTCGTAGGATGTTGGAGTAGAGTCGTCACTGTCGCTGGTGGTACAATGTGGGATGTCCCTCCGTCTTATAAGGGTCGCAAATGTGGAGTTTGACAGTCAATTGTCGCCGCAAACACGTCAAAAAAGAACAATAGGCTGAAGCTGAAGATCGATTTTCAAATCACAGGTTGAGATTGGAACAAAATCTGCTGATGAGAGCGACATGTGCGCCTCATATACCCCCGTCCCCGTCCTATTAGCATCCTTCCCACGGATGAACTGACAACCCATCACATGGCCTCTCGATATTTTCTTCTCTGTCTCTCTTACTTTCTCCTCAATTGATCAATTATATCCAATGGCTGTCGGTACCTACACTCTGGTAAATACCCGTCCGTCGAGCAGACACGCCGCGACCATGATACTACACCCCCACGTAGACGCGACGAAGAGCTTCGACCTTTTCTTGTTTTTACCCTCGCCAATCAAAAGACAGCAATATTTGCGACACAAGCTCACAAGACCGCAACTGCGGAGTGTCATGACGGGAGCGCTTCGTCCATGTTGGGACTTTAGCCAGACTGCATTTACCCGCTCCAATGAAGCCGGTTGCCCTGGCGGGTTTTAGTGGAGAGGGATCCGGCGGCTGAGAATTGGGATCCGTCGGTGAGAATTGGGCCGGCGGGAGAAGCTCCAAGCGGAGCTGGCAGAGAGAGATAGCTAGCTAGCAGTGGAATATTTCTGTTTGATCATGATACGAATATCTGTTGTGAGGAGCCGGGTAATAGCAGATAAGGATCGGGGCCGATGTGTTCTTCCAGACGGTTTTGCGACCAACGATACGGAGAAATAGAGTGATAATGCTCTCATATCATTTATAGCGGATTCTCAGATCATAATATGGCACATAGTCTGACTTGTCCATCCGGCCATGTCCACCGGGGACATCCTACGTATTGCCCAGTGGTATCCGGTTTGCTACCCGGAGCCAAGCTATTCACCTTGGCCAACTCACTTCCACCTACATTTACAAAAAGCGCACTGCGGCTAGGATATCTGCCATGCGCCCGTTGACAGAATCAGCTTGGTGTTTCTGCATCAGCCATCATCTCAGAATCGACGGGGCGGAGCGGAGCCGGTGCGGAACTGCAGCATCGGGAATAGCGCCCGGGCTGTGGATCTGGTGCCGGAGCGGGGATGTTCGGCCATGGGCTCCGAGGAAGATCAGCTGGTCCGCGTTAGTGATGAGGTGCTACTCCTCATCGTCTGGCATCTTATTATGCACAGTTACTATATTTTTCCATGTGCCAGCTGGATATTAGTAATTATGTAAGATCATCGCACACACTATATTCATAGCTTTGTATTTCGTTCATGCAGGAGATTGAGAAGCATCTTGGAGGGGGAATGGTAATGAAGCGGCTGCACTACAACTGGGAGTCAAGGTATTAATGGCCCTTTTCAAACTATGAAGACAGTGGATTTGGAGAATAATATTCTATCTTGCCCTTCATTATGAAGGCGTCTTAGGCCTCCGTCTCCAATGAAGAACCAATAGTCCCGTAGTTCACACGTTCCCAGAATCCAGTCATAGTATTCACATTATTCAAATAGAGCATAATTAATCGTAATTATTTAGAATCTCCTCATTATCATACAACGTTGTCTAAACCTAACATCCTTCACTTTCCGTAGCTAACTCCAAGCCATCTCATCGTCAAGTAAACAATACCGATCAGCTAAGGTTGTAGTGCTCTTCCTGATGGCTAACAGAATGACGCTTCGTCGTGCTGTCCTCGGGGTAATCATGCTCGATAGTCGGCTCACCAAGGTGCGCCCTGAGAGCAGAGGGAGGAGCGTGGGCTGCGTCGATGGGTGTGTTGTGGGATTGGTGCATGGTACTTTGGTAAGAAGGAGGGTTTCTGTTGATATACATCGTCAGCTGTTGTGGCATTGTTTTTTTAGTGTACAGGGACTTACGAGGGCTTGGTCTGGGTGGAGGGCACGCCGGGGACGTTCTCTACCAGTGAGTCGATTCTGTCTCCGGTGCGGACACCCTCGGTCTGTCGGTGCTGGTTGCTGGTTGACTCGAGGGGTGCAGTGCGGGCGTTTGAGGCAAAGTCTCGCTGCTCGTTGTGTTGGTTGGGGGTGTAGGACTCAGTGTTGTAAGAGCTGGTGTTATGAGGCTCTGTGCTGTAGGAATTGGTGTTACGAGACTCGTTGTTGTAGGAGTCAGTGTTGAGAGACTCGTTGTAAGAGCTGGTGTTGCGAGACTCCGTGCTGGTAGGAGCCAGAGTCTCCTTAAGCTTTCCCATAAGATCAGAGGCCATCTTGATTGATTTTGAGTATTCTGAAAGGGTATAAAGTGGTGGTTATGTGTGGTAGTGAAGGTTGAATGTATCAATGTTGAATAATCCCTCTAGCAGCTTACTGGGACCTCTCTTTATATAACTTCTCGCTTCCGCGGAACGTCAACTTTCATCATTCTTCTCTAATTCCAGCATATTCCTTCTCCCCATCTCGAAACCTTGTCACCAGCAGCTTCCCATTCGTTCTTTCGGCTGCTATCTCACAAATGCGTCATGAGAAACCTACCATGACGTTGTCCGACCGGCGGAGGCTCCATAACGCTTGCGATAAGCATATTTTAAGCCTAAACTTAGTGCCTTTTTTTTCTCCTTCGGTTTAGCTGTCTTGGCTTTCCGGCGAAGCACTGTTCCTGGCAGGGGGGGCCGCAGAGATAAACAAGGTTGCAGTATCTTCCTAATTAGACGATGAATCGATGGAGGGGTATTGTAGCTTGTTTTTTCTGGAGCTACGTAAGTAGTACGAGTGATATAATTGCCCGATGCTGTTCGGAGAGCTTGTTCTGACATGGGCCAAGAGTTTTTAGTATTGGGGACTTGGCTTAGAGAGGGCCGCGGTTTAAATACATCATGCGTGGGTCTTTGGATTCATAAGCCGTTCTTGTATCCCGTAAAGACAACTCTCCATTACACTTGATTCAGCGAAGAATGGAGGTTTTTCATTGCGTGTGCCTCTCGCCATATTATAACACTCACCAGTTCGCCTATTTGTAGTCAAGTTATACCGCATAAGCAGCTATGCAGTCGAGTATTATACAGCCCAAAGTAGGATGTCACACAAAGTGTCATCCTGAATGCAGTGGGACAACCTCCAAGACAACGGATCAGTAAGCAAATCCAACGACATGGTATTCCCTCCTCCCATCTCAATAAATCAAAGCAATCACCTCTTATAAACCATCCATAACCCAGCTCCCACAGTAGCAGCAGCCCCAACCCAAGGCAAAGCAACCACGACAGCCTCTTGTATGTTCCTCTTGATCTTGGCAGATATAACCCTCCGCAACTCCGCCGCCTCATTGACCCAGGGGAATTCCTGCTCCGGCACCGGCTTCCCCAGGAACTCGCAGATAGGTCCCCATCCATCGCCCAGTCGGTACACCAAGAGCCGCTCCCTGGGAGTCATCTCTTTGATGACCCGGTGGTGACGGTCGTATGCCTCTCTTCCCTTCTGTCTAGCCTCTTGGGCGTCTTTCGCTTGGAAAAGACCTTGCATCTGCTTCGTCGCTGCCCTTCCGGCTGAGGAGGCGAGGATGGGCTCGATGAAGTTGATGCTGAACTGGCCAATTGGACTCCACAGCGCCTTGAGGACGCCCTCGTCCATGCTCTTGAACCAAGCATCATAGTCTCGAATGACAAGAATTACTTTAGCATCGGGGTATGCTTCGATGAGCTGCGGCGCAAACACGGATGCCACATCAGTAACAGCTTCGCAGTGGCCCCAAAGCTCATCCCACTGCTCGCGAGTAAAAGGCCTACCAGTGTAGGACGGTAAATTCGGAAACGAGGCATCTGTTGCTTTCTCCAGTATTGCCCAATCTTCTTTATTGTCAATGCTTTTGATGCCGTGGTAGACGTCTTTGTAGCCCAAGACAGTGAGGGCCTCGGCCATTGAGGCGGTGCCGGTGCGAGGCAGACCCAGAGAGAGGACCTGCATCTCCCTCTTAGGTTTTGAAATCTCCGTCTTTGACATTTTGGTGGTTTGCTGAAGAAGAACGAAGTTGATGTTGGATGTAGAAAGAAAGGTTTATTTTAGGTATGATCCTTTGGGGCCTTGTGGTCTTAGACTAAACCATACCGCCTCATCCTTAACTCCGCAGATTCTCGCATTTTAAGCGGTGTCAGATGCAATTGGCTCGCTCGTGGTTGAAGGATTCAAATGTGACAACACGGTTCCAATTACATGATAAGCAGAAGATGATCTGCAAGGTACACAATCCATGAATTCACACGAATACGGCCACCATAGCTATCAGTCTCGCCAATATGGTGCTGACTACACCACAAAATGTCAGCGCTAAACACAATTGATAATCACATATCACATCGAGAAAAGGCTTCAGATATGTTTAATATTTGACTTTATTCAAGGAATCATTATCGCTTATGCATATAAATCTCAAGGGGATCTGGTATATCCATCCATGCTCCTCTAAGCCCCTCCTCTCATTACGACCAACGGCGTCCTCTGTGGGCATTTGTTTTTGGGGTCCTTCCGGTGAAGAGCTCGCAATCTCAGCGGCTCAATCCAAGTCAAGTTATTTCTCCCCTCCTCGTGTCCACCTTGTGGTTATTGAACCCTTTCCACTTTTGTCGTTGGCACCTCGCGTTTCAGCGAAGTGACATCATCGCGGGTCGTTTGAGCTTTTGTTTATCTCCTCACATCTATCTCTCATGGTAATGTTATAGCAAATATGCATCATAATCGTTGCGATTCCTTTAAGCCTTCTTCTCGGTCATATTGTTGTTGCGAGCGGCAGCCTGAGCATCAACCTTCTCAGAGTCGTGGCGGACGCTGGCCTCGCTGGAGTCGGGAGTGAGATACTCGCCGAAGGTGCGCTGCTCAAGGTCCATATCCTTCCAGTCAGTGCCTTGCGACTTGGCAGCTTGACGGCGGAAGTAGACACGCTTGCCGAACTTCCAAGCCTCAACACCGCCGAAGAAGAGGAAGGCGGCGATGAAGACAATGCCCCACTCCCAGGTGATGCCCTTGTGCTTGAAGACGGTGTCGCTGATAACGGGAATGTACTGGATGGGGAAGAGGGTGATGATACCGAGCATGATGGCCCAGAAGAGGAACTGGTTGCGCCAGATATCGTGCATCCACTGGGTGAGGTAGAGCTTCGAGCCAGGCTGCATGCGGAAGAAAGATCGTCGCTTGTCAATCATCTCCCAAGCGAGGAAGAGGGAGAACCAGGTAAGGCAGGCAAAGGTAGTGGCACGGGCCTTGAAGACAGTTTCACAGCTCTCGCTGTAGGTGTCGTTGCAGTCCTCACCGAGCTCACCGTCGCCAAAGGCGTAGAGGCGGAGGACGAAAGAGCTGAGGCACAGAAGAGCAATCCAGAGACCGTAGAAAACCATGTCGATGATGAACTCGAAAGAGAAAACACCGGTCTTGAGCGAGATCGGGGGTCGACGAAGGATACCAGCGACGGCACGCTCGAAACCGAGACCCATGTCAGGAAGGCCAGAGGTAGCCATGATGATCCACATGATCTGGACAGGGGCGATGGGGAAGACAGAGAGACCGGTTCGGTCCTTGAAGACGAGACCGACAAGGAGGACAAGAGCTTGGGCGACGTTGGTAGCGAGCACGTGGAGGATAAACTTCTGGATGTTGTCGAAGATACGGCGACCCTCCTCGATAGCGGCGACAATAGAAGCGAAGTTATCGTCACTGAGAACAATATCGGAAGCATCCTTGGCGACATCGGAACCGGCTTGACCCATGGCAATACCAACATCGGCACGGCGGAGAGAGGGAGAATCGTTGACACCATCACCAGTCTGTTCAAGTTAGTACAGTGCATTGCGTTGGAAGTAGGGATATTAGAACATACCATAGCGCAGAACTTGTCTCGTCGGTGGAGAGCTTCAATCATGCGGACCTTGGTCTGAGGAGCACATCGAGCAATAACCAGAGGGAGGAAAGGAAGCTGGTCGACCTCATCATCGGTAAGACCATCGAACTGGGTAGCAGTCATAACCATAATGGAAGCAGAATCTTCGGCAACCATATCCATGCGGGTAGGTAGGATACCAACCTCGATGGCAATGGCCTTAGCGGTCTCGGGGTGGTCACCAGTAAGCATATGGACGGAGATACCAGCCTGATGGCACTCTCGGACAGCAGGAGCAGACTCAGGACGGGGAGGATCGTAAAGACCAACAAGACCGCGGAAGACAAGATCACACTCAACAGTGGTGCGGTCAATCTCATCACCCTTCTTCATGTCGACGTTGTAGGGCTTGGAGGCAAGAGCAAGGACACGGAGACCCATGCCAGCGAAAGACTCCATGTTGCGGAGGATCTGCTCGCGGAACTCCTCGGTGATGGGAACTTGCTCCTCATCATCCTCAGGGCAGTAAGTAGTACAGGCACCAATGACACGCTCGACAGCACCCTTTGTGAAGGCAAAGAGCTGGTTGGTTCGGTTGTCCTTCATGATGACAGACATACGCTTAACATCAGAGTCGAAAGGAAGCTCAGCGATCTCACTGTACTGGTTGGCAGCATCGTGGCTAGTAAGACGGAGACGGTTCCAGTCAAAGCGGGAGGCAAGGACCTGGATGGCGATTTCGGTAGGGTCACCACGGGCGTGCCACTCGCCGTTCTTCTCGTTGACGGTGGCAAGGTTGGCAAGGGAAGCGACTTCGAGGAACTTGACCAGGGCAGACTTGCTCTGGGAGAGGAGCTCACTAATGGGCGAAAGGGCACCGCAGTTATCACCGCCATCCTTGAGGGGAAGCTCGTGGGGCTGGCTGCGAGACCAGCGAAGGTCGCCCAGGGTAGGGTTGAAAGGCTCGGTAGTGTTCTCGATAAGATAGGTTCCCTTTCCAGGAGTCCAGGCTCCACGGGCAACCATCTTACCTTGGGTGAGAGTACCAGTCTTGTCAGAGCAAATATCAGTAACGGCACCAAGAGCTTCTAGAGCCTTGAGGTTTCGGACAATAACGTTTCGCTCAACCATGCGCTTTGTACCAGCAGCCATGGTGATAGTCAAGACGACAACCAGACTAGCGGGAATCATAGAGAGACCAGTAGCGACAGCGTAGATAATAACTTGCTGGGAGGCATTGAAGTCATTGGCAGCAAGGACGATGATAGCACAGATAACAGCAGTACCGAAGAGGTAGATTGCCAGTCGGGACAGCTTCTTCTGGAGAGGAGTGCCGACATTAACACCGAGGAAACGACCAACAGCATCGGTAGTAGTAAGAGTATAGGCTTCGAGGTATCGATGAGGCTTGGCAGAACCATCAGGCTTACGCTTCACGGGACGGACCTTGCTGTCCTTCTTTCGGAGGGCAGCAGCGATGGCACCAATCTCGGTGCTGATACCAGTAGCAAAGACAATACCCTTAGCACGTCCCTTGGTAACAGTAGAGGAGCTGTAGGCGACGTTGATACGGTCACCGGGTCCGGTGCTGTCCTCGAAAACCTCATCCTCGTTCTTTCGAACGGGGAGAGACTCGCCAGTCAACATAGCCTCATCAGTCTCGAAGTTAACAGCCTCAATCAGTCTAGTCAAATGTTAATAAAATTGAGACCCAGTTATATAGAAGCATGATTTTGAACTCACCGAATATCGGCGGGGATCGTGTCTCCGGTCTTGATTTCCACAAGATCGCCGGGAACGACCTCAACTGAAGGAATAACCTTGGAATCTCCATCTCGGACAACGCTAGCAGTGGGAGAAGACATGGATCGGAGTGAGTCCATAGTCTTCTCGGCAGAGTATTCCTGAAAGAAACCGACGGTAACGTTGAGACCAATAATGAAGGCGACGACACCACCTTCAATCCATGACTTGATACCGAAAGAGACAGCCATAGCAAGAATAAGCACCTTGGCAGACGTCAGTAAGTGACTCCATCTCAAAATAGTGCAGGGGTTCTGGTTAGGGTGATCATGGGAACGACGGGGTGCCTAATTAGGAAATATGCATGCCGAGATTCTAGGGGCACAAAAAAAGTCCAGCCATCGAGATATGCTTAACCATAACTCTGCAGAATGTGGGGGGGAGCTAGCCATAGTGGCTTTTTATGTAGTAGGGGAAAACGCTGCTAGTTTGAACTCACCAGTGTCATTGCGTTAGCAACCTGTGCGATAACGATTTTGAGAGGTTGAACGCCATCAGCTTCGCCGAGATCGTTGTTGCCAAACTTCTCGTGTCGCTCTTTGGCATCGGCCGTACTGAGACCGTGCATGCTATCAGTCTTGAGCTCCTCGACAACAGCCTCGAAGCTCAAGGCGTGAGCAGGACGGCTCATGGGCTCATTGCTCTGGCCCGAGACATGGTTTGCAATGGCCTCGTCCTGCTGTTTGGTATTACCCATGGTGGAAGTCGAAGCTAGCGGGCGCCAGCTTGAATGTGTGTTTGTGTCGTGGTGTTGGGTGATGGGGGGGTTCTCGAACTCGATATGTGTTCGTTTAGATCATTAGACCCTTAAGCCTGTGTCTGGGGGTTCCTGTGAAGATCCAATGGTCTGGGTCTTTGTTGCAGGAAGCCTTTCGTCTGGCGTCGGAGGGTTGGAGAGCAAGTTGGGAGACGAGATCCTTGGAGAGAGAGAATTCCAGAGAAAATAAGAATATCGTGCGGGGAGATGGGGAAGTCTTATAGACGTCCATCTCGAGAGTTGAGCAATGCTTATCTCGCCCGACCCTCTTACAGTCTCTTGGCTCAAGTCACTATCCATCATTCTTCCAGTATCTTGTCCAGAGGACTCCACAATGCCAAGAGGGTTTCCAATTTTTCCTTCTCTGCTGGTGTTTCTCTTCCAAAGGCGGGGTTTGGATTGGGAGCGCGAGTCTTGGCGATATGACCGAACCTTGGTTGTTAGTTGTTGTTGTTGAGAAAACGCCCCCCGGTGCTGGTTGCTGGATGCTGGTTGCTTGCTGCTAAACACTAACAACAAGGGGATGCCGGTGGAGGGAACCCCATGGCCCCAGGACCCAGTATTCCCTCATTTGGGGTGAGGCTGGCGCTGATTGGTTGATTGTGGCGCCGTTCTGTACGGTACCGTTTTGGGGGCTGCTGAACGGTCCTCGACGGTCGAGGGGGGGGCGTTCCTAGGCCTCCCTAGGCGTCCTTAGGCGTCCGTCGTTTGTCTTGGCTGGTGGGTTCAAGTGTTGATGTCTTGGTGTCTTGGACTGTCTTGGCCCGTCCGCACGTCATTTGAAGACTCGGCAGCACCTGTGACGCGGCGTGGCGGGCTCGGCAGCAATTGGCCTTCCTGAGTGGGCAGCGCGAGGCTTGGCCAAGGCTTGGTATTCTTGGGAGACCGGGATAAAGACTATCGCCAGAGTCATTGCTCTTACTGAACCCGAACTCGAGCCTTGCCTTGCCTTGGAAGACAAAATAGCGGTCATGAGAGGACTGTCGTCAGTTTCCATCTGGGGCTGGGGTTAAGGTTGGAGACTTGGAGTTGGGGGATGGGGCTGGTGGCTCTGGGGTCGAAAAGCCTTGCTTCAGCATCACCTGATGAGGCTCTCATGAGGCTCAAAGCTCCCCCAGGCTCCAGGGGACTTACCACTGCCATCACCGAATGGTGGGCCGAGCGAGTTCACCTTCAGCGCATTGGCCCCCCGTGAATGAACCGACGTTAGACGAGATGGTCGCTGTAGAGCAAGCAGCACCTACGCAGCTACGAAGACACACACCCTCCCCCTCCCTCTTTTCCATCACACACACCATTCTTTGCGACTCTTTCGGTGGTATTTTTACTCAAGGTGGAAGGATCAGTATTGGCATTTCTGGGCATACATAATTTCTACTAACCAAGTCATCACGTCATTGGCCGTGGTCCGTCATCAAACGTCTCGTTAGCTCCAATCATGCTTTCCATGGCTCTAGGCTTGTTTTTTCTCTCTCTCTCTCGCTTTCTGCACGTTGGGTTACTACGATGTCGTAGTGTAGAAGCATTAATGGAACGATTCCAGAGGCAAACTATTCCTATGTGAATCTCACCTGCAACAGAAAAAAGACGGGGCCGGATAAGAGCCGCTTGCTATCATTCTTCAGCTCGCATTACTACGGGCCGTATATACCTACATGAATATCGCAACACCACAGAGGTCCGAGGCCGAGAGACACTGCAGTTCCATCACATCATGGAGTCCAAACCCACCTGCTTCATCCTGCTGTTGGTTGTAACTGGCCAGTCTCGTGACTTTGCTCCTCCATGGACCGGGGAGATCTTGGGGTCACGATCAGATCTCGAGATATGTTTGGCTGGAAGATGGGTTGGGTTTCCTCTGTCTTTCACGCGGTTACGCAGCCCAGCTTTCCTATCTCAGCAAATGCATTGCACATCTTTGCCAAGGATGAGGTGCAGGCACTGCCACCCTTGGCAAGACTTGATGCTGTTAGTCACAGGCTCTTATCTTCGCCCAGAGTTTGGAGAACGTCTTAGCTAGCACAAGTACCTCGACGTTAGCGCCTTGAGATGGGCAGGGTTGTCATATTCGCCGACGGCTGCAAGATGATAATGCACTAACGGCTGCAACATTATCTTGGTGGCAAATACCACCGAGCTTATCTCTTGTCTGTCAAGACGCTATTTACCACGTGATGAGCTTCCACTGCTTCTAGAAGCCATCCCGCTATGCGAGGTACATGGTACGTAATCAGTCCTCCGCCAGATCACCCAGGATCTCCTTGAACGTGACAATAAGCTTAAATCATCGGCATTTTATTCACAACGGCCCACTAATCTGGTACGCGATGCCCTTCAGAAATCTCTGCGCTATGCCCTTTAGCCTCATTCCAGCAACAAGTTGACTGGCGAATCACACCTCGTTGAAGCAGCGCGTTGCATAGCGATTACATACAATTTCTCTATCCTGAACAGATGCCAATGTTCTACGACTCACGCGCATACATTGCGCTAGCCTTTATTGTCTCCGTTTGTTTGGCAATGCCTTCTGTTTGTGGAAGGCCGTAAAATATACGGTAAATGCTACACACTGGAGACGGGCGATGATCCTTGCCTTTCGCAGGTCGAGAGACGCCGGACGCGGACGCGTTGACGCCCAGCTACTATGAACGACAACTTCCAAGGCGGGAAACGAGAGAAGCGCCGTATGCCGCAACAAGACGAAAGATTAGGATTCGCTCGGTCCACCCTAAACGGCACTTTGTCCTCCCAGGAACGGGGCGCTTATGCCTAGCACGACGGATGCTCTTCTCTTACAGGTCACTGGCTGGTCTTTTTCCACAGCACGCAAGGCTTACACGGGGAAAATAACGGGTCACTCATCTCCTGCGATTGGATCCGACCTCCGGATGCTGTCTCGGGGCGGACACAGCGGGGACTATCCTCCCCACGGAGGTGCCCCGGTCTCCAGAATTCCCAAGACACAGAGGCTTCTCCGAGGCGGAGATGTCGTCTCTCCTGAAGGGGACAATCCGGATGTGTCGGTGCCACGGCCGTGCTGCACAGTAACCACAGCTTTTGAATGCAGACATGAGACATCGCGTGGGGGCTTTGCTTTTGTGAAGAAGAACGCACCACCACTGACTTCTATTATGGGGAAAATGGTGTCGGACCTGCCTATCTCCGTTCGGGGAGGGAAAAAGAAATTCTGCCATGCAGGTCCCGAAACGCCGTGCCGCGTTCTAACTTGCTCACGATACCCGGCCTAATGCCATTGAGTGATGCGGCTCGTACAAATACTTGCCGTTATTGCCGTGCAATTGATCGCACTGCAGTTACTGTGTAGGAGAATGTTGGTGGAAACTTCTTAGGCAGCTATGGATGGGACTTCGGCATGTATATCGTGAAGATCGGTCTCTTTATTGCGGGAACGGCGGCCAGTGTTTAAACCTGGAGAGCCGGAGCCGGGGCGGATATTTGACGGTCTTTGAGCAGGATTTAGCATGGACTTGAAGCCGGCCGGGGATTTTGAACAGCATCTGGAAGCCCAACCACACTCGGCAGATAGTACTATGTGCGCTCGGCCTTCGGCGATCTTTCTGTGTTGTCTCTTGCAGTCAACGTTGTCGAACTACCCTGACAGTTGCGGCTCAGCACACCCTATCCTCAGAAAAAGCAAGCCAACCTCATACATGCGGGCCATTCAGAGCCTGTGTCTACATTTGTTAAAACCTATTCATTCCAGTATTGGCTCTTCTCAACTGTAAGGGACATTAAATCTGCCGGATATTTCGCTGCCTGCTCCTACCAAGAACTTGGCGATATGGAACTTGGCCGAAACGCTCGCAAATTCGAGGTTGGTAACTGCAAATCGTACCATAAACTGGAGGGCATTGTCTTGGCTTCCCAGAGCCCTGGCATAAGCGCCAGATTTCCCCAGGCTTTCTCTTCGGGCTGCATTCAACAGAACTCTGGGGTGAACCATCACAGCTTTAGCGATGTCGATGCAGCCAAGCCGTCAGGCCATTGCGGTGTGGTCTGGACCTTGAGGAATTCGTAGAGGGCCTCAAGCATTGCAGCGCTCTCGAGCCTCTTTCTTTCCCCTTCCTCTGTTCTGTCATGGACGATCCCTGTGGGGTTGGGGTTGCAGTGTTTGTTAGTTGTCTTGGATATGTAGCACGAAAACTCAGCGGATACCAACTGAGATAGCGTTCGGGCCTTTTCGGTTGCTATCTAATAAGTGCTGCAGAAGAGATCCTTAGATCTATCTGCTATGCCATAGGTAGATCCATATTTATTCCTTACGCGTATCTTTCCAGTACGTGGAGTTGACCAAAGTGAGGAACGGATTTTGAGAGCTAGGTATAGGGTGAGCAGTCCAGCAATGGTTCTGCCCACCTTTTTCTTCTACATGGAGATGGATATCCAAAAGCCAAGTTCAAACAAGGCGCCAAGTTGATGTGAAAAAAGCTTCTCGGCACACGTCTCGCAACAACCATCCACGGTTCTTCTGTGACAATATTTGCTGCAAGGACTGTATTTGCATCTGCAGGTGGGCGCAGAGAAACCACAACAAAAACATAGAACACAAGCCAAACGGCAGCGGAAACGGAGTCGGGAAACGTCTACCCCCGTCGTTTTGGGGCGGAACGGTCGGCGGCCCCACAGGCGTCCCATTGCCAAGACCAGCGGGTGTCTTAGACCGACGAGGGTGGTGTAAGGGTTAGCCACAGAGACCCCAGCGGGCGGAGTGGATGCGGCGGAGCCACTCGTCGTACTCTCTAACTGTTACTGTGTGTACAGAGTAGCAGAGAAGAAGAGAGAGAGGAGGACACGTGCCCTCCGCTGACGACCCCGAGCTTGTGTCCGTGCCCCCGACCCCGGAGCGGAGGCGTTACATCAGTGAAGGAAGTTTGTTATGTTGAGGGGTCCGGGGAGAAAGAAGCGTCGAGAAGAGAGGTCGGGAACAGTTATTCACCCGAGACATTCGTAGTTCTGCCGGTCATGTCACTCCTGCGGTTGGAATTGCAGTGCTTTACCCGAATGCCAATGCTGTAGTTATCGCCAAGTTCTTCTTGAGTCGAAGAAGCATTTGACAAGACCTTGGCTTGAGCAGGACAGAAAATGGCTGCCATCGATGGACCACACGGTCGGTTAAAACAGAGCCAGGTGGCCGGTGCGCGTCAAACAACGAACTGATAAAATTCCCATTGGATATCACATTCGCTAAGGCGCATCCTTTATCAAGAGGCGAAGTTGTTTATGGAGTTTCTTGGGCAAAGGCATCATCAATCAACGGCCAATCTGCTTGGCAACGGGATTCCAGACCACATCGAACGACGTCACCATGCCAGATTACTTGTCGCAATCTGCCCGCGGGAACAAAGAAGACAGCTGGACACTTCAAACATACCCGTACATAATCCTGTAAGGCAGTTTAAGCGATCCAAGATGACTTCGGGCCCCAGAATCATTGGCCGGGGATAAGGCAGGTTTGGACGTGACCACCAGAGCACGACATACACAGCAAACAAAACCCTCACTATGACAAGAAGAAAAGAGCCAAGGAACGGTTAAGGCCTTTCGAGACACGCCCAGGGACTTCGTTCTCGATGGTTTGAGTCGATGGGAACGGGGAGGCAAAAATGCCCAGCCCGCCAAGAGAATCCAGGACGACCTAACATAAACGTTCCCAAACAAGATACCGACGCCTCAACCTTTTTGTACTCAATCCTTGCTTGCAGAGGTTCAACGTGCAGAGACTCTTTCTGAATGGTTAATTCTTCAGCCGTTTCCTCTGATCGGCTGCCATATCACAGCTCACCAATAGTCCTGCGTGGGGGAATAACGCACGCGACCACATTCAGAAAAAAGAGTCTTCTGCTCGACGATGCACAAAATAAGAGGCCCCCTTCTCCCCTCCCCCTCATTTTAGAGCCTGTGGGAACCGCTCACCAAAGAGCTTGGCGCTTTCCAAAACTTTGTCTCCCCAACCGAGCAACGACAGTCCAACCTTATGCACCCGGGAGGCGCTCCGGACATTGCTATTACTTATCGGACAAGGGGTATTGTTTTCCAGAGAAAGAAAGTGAGCTAATGTTGACAATTAGAAACTCGGGCCATTACCTATGCTCCTGGAAAGCTGAACTCGAGTATCTTGGCACTGTTCCTAGGACAGGCTCGCTTAAACGTGTTCCGTTGACAATCGAAATATCAGCATGGCATGGATGAGAAAGGAATATGTATGTAGGTTGTGATACGTTAACGTCGTTTAATTAACATGGTGGTTTCGAACAGCATAACATTTCATCCGCCCAAAGCAACAAAAAAAGAGCTCCAATATTCGCCAATGTTTCCCCCAAACACCCAAAGCACCTCTTCTTCCAAATTTTACTCCATCTGGCTCTCGGACATTCTTGCTTAGATCTTAGCCATGTGGTGAAGACAGCACATCCAGTCTCCTCCAGGACCCTGCCTGAAGACGCTGTGGCACCAGGCCTCGGTCGCGACCATCTCGCCGTTGGTCAGCTTCCATGCGGTGACGCGGTAGTTGAGCGCCGAGGCCATGAGGTCGATCTCGACAAACTCGGGATCTCCATGAATCTTATACGCGGTCCAGGGCTCGTAGTGCTCCTCTATGTACTCGTCGAGCGAGGGCTCGCTGCGGGGCGAGTAGATCTTCTGGTTGGGCTCGCAGAGGACGGCGTCCTTGGTGATGTACTTGCGCATGATCTCTGCCTTCTCGGACGTGAGGGCGCGCCAGAGCAGGGCCGAGGCATCGAGGGTGCCCTCCTTGTTACGGTACTTGATAGTTCCCTTCTTGATTTCGCCCATGGTGATGGTTTGGAGTGGGTTTGTGTCTTGTGCTTTTGAAGTTGTGGTTTGGTTTGGTGAGGCTTTGTTTGAAGATTGAATAAGGTAGAGATTCACATTCACTGTTGGAAGGACATTCAAAGCAATACCCTCTCCAAAACCTGACGTAGACATTGGGATTTCCTGCATTTACATCTTCAAAAACCTGGCATCGTCGAATCCCTGCTTGGCCTGACGTCAGCACTGCGCAACCCGCAAGGCAGAACCAATTGCAGCAGAAGCTACAATTCGACAACAGGTTCTGCTCTTCCATCCTCATACAAACATGATACATGATACTTCAGACTTGTTTTTTATTAGGCTCTTCTAGAAGGTTATGTCTTTTCTGTTCATGCCCATCGTTTGTAGTCTGCGCTACGCTACAAATTGTAGCGCAGACTTGGCGTTGAGAAATAGGCCGACGTTGCACGCCACCACGTTTCTCTACCATTCGCTATCGTGAGACTCGGTCTATTCTTGGACGGGAAGGTGTTCGGCTTAACTTAATTTAGTTGACGATAGAATGTATGCCAAGTCTGCTATTGAGAGTCTAGTCCGCGCGTGGTGGAGAGGGAGCAAAAAGTGGATGTGACGTCAAACCAGGGTCCAAGTAATAGTAACAGACCCATGCGAAGTGGTGGAAGTTGGCAGGAAGAACAGCAATTAATGTAATGGTTTCTCTGATTCATAATATCGTGAGCTCGTTATATCCTTCATAAAAACTAAATACACAAATTCCCCGTTGGTATAGAAGGGTAGTTCAATGGGCGATAGCCAGATGACCCAGTACACTAACAAATCAGACTACCTAGCCCTTGTCTTTTTACCCTCCTGCGCCAGTATTGTAAAAAAGAAATCGTTTGCGTTGTGCATACTTGTATATCACGACAAAGACGCAAGGGAAATAAATAAAAAAGCTGTTCGTCGAGAACAAAACTCAGTGGAATCTCTCCTTGATATACACCATAGCTGCGAATCCCGCGCAGCATTTCGTGCTCATCTCATGCCTGCACCATGGGCACTTGACTGTCATGGTCACGCTGCCTGCAAAGTCTGTCGAGCCGGAGCTCAGTACGCCGTCGGGGTTGGACATGGCCTCGTAGAGTCTGGTGGGCAAGTCGTGGTAGCGGCTGCAAGCGCAGCACTCGACGAACATCTTGCCGGTGGGCTCGCCGTGGTGCTGGTGATGCTCCAGGGTGGACTGACGGCGGAGCGTCTTGATGGTTGCTTCTGGGTCCGAGAGGGTCGATCTATGGCCCAGTGTCGGGCTCTGAACAGTTGCGGGAGACCGGAGGCGTCCCTTGCTCCTCTCCTTGTGTTTTAGTGTTGGGTAGGTATGGATAGGTGTTGATGCGAAACTTGTTTCGGCGGAGGAGTCGACAGGTGTTCTCTTGCGGGAGGCCGCATTTCGGAGGTTTGTATTCGAGAACGCTTCCATCACTCTGTTTGCTGCTTCCTGGATAGGGTCCATCTCGGCGTCTGGGCCAGAGGGCTCGAAACGGTCGCTAGGGGCCATTCGAGGAGAGTTTGTATGCGACCAGTATGGGCTGGCTGTTCCATGGTGTGCCATCATTGATGGCTTGATGGATGCGATGTTAGGAGAATGACCCATCTCCGACTGAGGCGGGGTGGTGTGTGGGGTGCTGAGAGGTGAAATGGACTGGATCGCATCCGAATATGAGGAATCGGAAGAGCTCGTTGCAGGGCGACCACCGGTGGGCGAATATGTAGCTCCTGGGGAAAGATGCTTCGATGGAACATGGACGTGCTGGGTACGAATGGGCGCATTGCTACTAACGTTTAGACCCTTCAGTGTCTGCATATCCGTCTTTGGTGGCACAGGAGGTCCAACAGAAGACGCTCTTGTGCTAGTCTTGGATGAGCTCTCTTTGCTCGCTGTCGACGAAACCGATGCTTGGGGAGAGTGCCCCCGGCCGAACGCACTCTTGGCAGCCTCTCTAAGGTTCCATTTCGTGGTCACGGCGGGTTCTGGTTCTGCAGTGATTGGTTTCGGGCGCACACCAGGCGAAGTCTGTTCATAACGGATGCTCGGGGGGTTC
The DNA here is from genome assembly GCA_020744515.1 of Fusarium tricinctum. NCBI lineage: Eukaryota > Fungi > Ascomycota > Sordariomycetes > Hypocreales > Nectriaceae > Fusarium > Fusarium tricinctum. The sequence continues at coordinate 4,073,164 of JAGPXF010000006.1, forward strand.
TGCCTGAATAGCTTCTCCTTGGAGGCTTTTGTTGACTCCAACGACTTTCCCGAGTTTAGCCCAACAGGGGCGCTCTTGGCGGTCGATGGCTCGTCTGAAGATGGCTGGGAGTGGCTGAGCCGTGTCAACAAGGTAAGTGAGCCTCTCCTCTTCGAGCTTCTTCGTGGGGGTGTAGGGGGGATAGATAGACCAGAGGCCGTCGATGATCGTCTGGCTTGAGTCTGCGTTGAGGATACGGTTGGTGGTTTCGAGACTGTGATAGTGTCTTGGTGAGGGACGAAGTCTTTGGGCTTGATGTTCAACGGGGGGACTTGCTTCATGCTCTGGTTTGAAGCACGAGGTGTAGGCCCTGCTTGCTGATCGCCATCTTTCGGCACAGTCTTCTCCTCACTATCCTTTGAAGGCGCAGATTTGCCCGTCTCTGCATTTTGATCTTTCTTAACGTAAAGACCGCCCCTTCTGTTGAGACCTTGAGCCTTATTGTACAGAACCTCGCTGTCTGGTGTATGCACAATATTCTGGTCACCTTCGTCCTCCGTGTCGTCGGCCACTGCACAATCATCACTGACTGAGCCTCTTCTAGCACGAGCACTCCACAGGTAGATATTGACAGAGCCTCTTCTCTGTGGCGATTTAGGCGGCTTAGCCGATTGGCCTCGAGCACCGGATGTGTTGATAGAAATAGGCGGGTATGCCCTGCGTTGGGCGTCTACCTCCTTGTTATGAGCTTGCTGAGCAGCACTGACTTTGAGAGGTGTAAAGGAGCCATGGCCGAGGAACGTCTTTCGCATAGCCGGATGAACCTTGCTATTCCCCTTAGCTTGATCCTCTAAGACCTTCTGATGGAAGTCCTCCTTCTTCTTCTCAAGTTTGGCTCCGCCCAAGAAACCTGTGGGACTGGTCTCGTCAAATGACGCACGCTTAATCTCAAAGGACTTGCGGAAGATGGACGAGAGTGAACTGGAGCGGCTATGTCTTGGTTCCTCGGGGTCATCGTTGTTTCTCCCAACAGAGAAGCCCAACAGGCTGGATGAGCGAGAGCGTCGTTTTTGTGTGGGCTGGACTGGTTCGGTGACGCTGCGCCCTTGGGTAGCAAGTACCGCTGGTGAGAGCGGAGGAGGCTTGCTCAGCTTCCTACCGCGAGGCTTGGGAGCGTTCTTCCAAGCCTCCTCAAGAGCTTGGTTCATGGCCTGCTCACGTTCTTTCTCCTTCTCCTTCTCTCTTCGCTTCTCCTCCTCCTTCTTTTCGAGCTCTTTCCGCTTCTCTTCTTTCTTCTCCTTCTTCCGACGATCATATGCCTCCCAGGTGGGCGATTGACATACTGACCGTTGCTCCTCCACTTCTGGGGGAAACATGAAGGCCACGGTCTTGTGAGCGGGCTTATCGGATGATGTTCCTTTTGAAAGCTGTTCTGTTGAATTTGGTCGAGAAAGATCTTTTCCCACCGGCTTGCGGGGGATCACTTTCGGTGATTCTGATCGCGCAGGAGCTGAATGGGCTGAGAAGAGCGGAGGAGGCACGGCAGAATAGTTTCGAACTGGCGGGGGAACCTTTTTATCCTTTGGCACCAATTCAAAGCGACGAGGAGGGCGTCCCGGACTCGGGGGAACAGAGCTGCTATCAGTGCATGCTGGAGATGGAGGCACAGAGCCTTGATGTGTTCGGAGGAACTACAGAAATAAGTCAGCTGAGTTTCCTTGCAGTTGTCAGCAGTTTGGGAGCTTACGTTGAGTTTCTTCTCCAAATCGAGCATTCGTTGCAAGCTATTTGAGCGAGTGCGCCCTTGAGGCTGGGCCGGTGCCTGAGCAGTCTGTAGCATGATGAAGCGCTTTGCTTTTTACACGTTCAAGCGAACCGTCGACCTAAAATTGGCGACCTAGCGGAAGCGCCTCAGAACATGCGAGGTCTGTGAGACAAATATCGGGTGAAAAGCGTGTTGGTGTGAGAGTGAATAAGTCGTGTTGGACAAGACAAGGTGGGGTGAGGGTTTGCTGTGGGCAAGCGCAATAATAAATCTTAGAAACAGTTTCTCAATCACTGTCGCGGGCGTTTGCGTCTGCAGAAGTTTGGCCGAATGCGCTCCAAATGAGATGCTCTGCTTTGCCCTGTTGCTGTGGAATATCCGTGTTCGGTACAGGAAGCTATTGGGAGCTAATGTCAAAAGCGAGTGGATGTCTCGGGTGGTGTTTTATTGCTGATGCGATTGGAATCTATGCATTCCAATTCTTTCCTTCTTTTCACTCTCTCGATATTTTCGAATGAAAACAAAAACGAAAACGGGAGAAGTTGTTGGTGAGAAAAGTGACGGATGCGGTTTGTGGTAGTGAGATGTTGCAAAGGCGGTGGGCAAGATGCGGGTATCTCGTGATGCGGAGTGTTGGGATGAGACGAGACGGGGACGGGCGAACCAGAAATCTTGACAATTCGAATGTTGCACGGGGGGGAACTAAGAGAATGGGCAAGAAGAGATAATATGGTGACACAAGAGTCAGAGAAACGGAGGGCGTAATCGGTGAGTTGTATAGTAGTACGTGGGATCCTGACTCAACGCAACGTTGGGCTCAAGTAGCATCCATCCATCTATTTACATGGATATGTAAGAGATAGATTGGAAGGGAGGAACAGGGGCAGAAATTGAGGATGGGGTGAAAGGTATTCTAATTGTAAGAAGAAGAGTCAGTGGAAATAGAATAAAGAATAGAAAATTCCAGACAATTCCCCTGCGGTGTAAAATTTGGCTTTATCTTTGTCTCCGACCAAGCAGTGTCAGGCAATCAAGCTTAGAATCAAGCAGACAAGCAAGATGCCCATTGCATTGCCAGCTGCAGCTGCAAGTTCTTTTTCTGGGCTTACAGTAGCTTGACTAGTTGCAGTAGGCCAGCCCGAATTCAGCTGAGCAGCGGGACGAATTTCGCATTCACATCCATGGTCATGGCTGGTATCAACATGGCATGACATGGTTTAGTTTGGTCTGGTCCGGTTCTCTAGCATGGCATGGGCCATGGATCATGATAAAATGGATCATACCCGTTGTCGTTGTGCGTGATTGCGGGATGGCGGCATCGGCTTTCTGGAGCTGGCCATTAAAAGCCCGATTGGGGTAAGGCTACTGCAAGACAACCCAACGATTATTTACCGTCCCCTGACGCATTTCAGCTTCTCAACGATTACTGGGTATTCTGAAGCAGGATCAACATGAAAAGTTAAGACAGGCTGTTTAAACATGGTTCGCCTGGTATCACACAAGCTCCCCCGCTGCCGCACCATTCAACCACTGATCTCTCGCCGCTCTCCCCCCTCATGCCCCCAAGACGCTTCTGTCACCTCTGCTAGACCCAAACCCAGCTGCAAGATGCTCGTAACAATCAAGCTGTCGTCTATCCATTGTGGGTTTGGTCAGTCCAGAATACGAACTGACAAGGTGGGGTGCCATCCCGTATACCGCGGGGCCATTGGCTCGGCACCTGCGGGAACGATCCACAGGGGCTTTCCATTTGCCCAGACCTCATTCTTCAGTGGGTGGGCTGTCCTTTTTTAGAGTGACGGGCCAAAAATAGCAAACATCCAATTCAATGGAGACCAATCCATGTGACCTGACGTCTCTTTCTTTTTTGCTGTTGCTGGAAGCAATAATACGCGAATAGAAACACGGCCGCTTGCCTAAAAGGTCCATCGATAGAGGCGTGCATGTCTCAGTCTGGAAGGATACGAACTCATGAGCAGACTCTAGACTCTACAGTTCTGGATCGACACTCTGGAGTTTAGCCTCATAGCAGCGGTCTGCATGGAAGCTCATTTAGGCTCTCCCCGTCTTCTTCGCGGTTGGACGGTTAGGAAAACATGCGGTTGTAAGTTTACCACAAAGGAATATCGCAGTGGCTGGCCGATGGGCTAAACGCACTATGAACCCTAACCTTATGTGCGATGAAGGCTGGATGATTATGAGGAGGTTGAATGGCAGTTTCAATTGATATTAAAGTGCAGCGCCGTGTTGCACAACGTGGGAGGCTTGTTTTTTCTGCAGCTAACTTATTCCCCTGGTGCAACCCATCCCAGCCCAGCCTTTCTGCCGATCACCAGGTAGCGGGAAGCAATCAGAGCCTCACAACATGATCCAACCACCCCGCCAACAGAGATAGTCGAAGTATCGTCCAGGCTAACCAACAGACTTCTAGTTGCGGTTTCCAAATGCGCGGTGATGTGATCTATCTGTAAGGGAGATAACGGATTTCCATAAGCTGAGAGTACGTGCGATCATCATCAATCTAGGGCACAGGGTCCGTGCATCTTGAGCTTGTTGGATAGAGGGCCGGAAATACTACGCAGGAAGCTACCGGCTACCAAGAGAACTTCACCTAGGACGATTGAGGCAAAGTTGAATAACAGCCTCAGAAACTCACATTTCACGCAAAAACACAGCTTAGCTAGATTGGCTACAAAGTACTTGCCAAGGCACCCTTGAGTCTATGTCCAACATAATAGCTCTTTCTCATGTGGTGCGTCAAATGCTAATTGTGTTCATCCACTTCAATGATTCCACGGTTCGGTTAGCTCTAGGATAATAATAGGACACTCCAAGACAATTTCTACAATGGGGTTCTTTTCTGCAAATCTGTGCCGTCAGTTCTGAATGAGGGATCATGGTCTCATCAAGCTCGTATCTTCGCATGAGTTAGGTCCGGCGGCTAGGCTAGACCCTGTCGGAGTCTGGGGCTCGTGTAAATATAGCAAAACATCCACTCTTGTGCTTTTCGCCTCAACCATAGCGATGCAAGACATCATGTCCAAGCTATGATTGAAATAACTATTAAAATGTATAACCCATGTCTGTTTGTGTTCTGGATTGGTATTTTGAATGCATATGAACCTCTGAGTTTGCATAGAAGACATTAGATATCACTGTTGAGGCAGACTGGTAAATGAACTTTTCCATAGACCCCTACCCTGTGTCAACCACGATGAAGACCAGGAAAAGCAACGACGCCCAACTTCTGTATTGTCCCGTAGTTGTTAAATCGGATTAAAAATCAAAAAAGTACAGCAGTTCTTAAATTCCCCGATTAAATGGTGTCGAGTGCTTAATACTGTACATTAGACCAATCTTTCATCCAAGATGCACCTGTCAGTAATTCAGGAACGCCGCCATTTACACGATGTCAGCCACGCGACGTTTTGTACCTGCGTGCGCAAGGAGAACGATGTAACGGTCCTCGGTATTTAGGAAGTGCAGTACGAGTTAACAGCAGAGAAAAGGGAGCAGATAGCTGAGGGGAACTCGTACAGAAACTCTGCGATTCTTCACGTTGTACAAAGATGAGTGAGATCTAATATACCTATCGAGTAGAGCGCCAATGACGTCACATATAATCACTCTCAAGCTCAACAAGAGCACTAACTTATTCGAGGCCGCAAAATAAGCATCAAAGCGAAGTAAAAATACTGAGCGGTCCAATACTCTTACGAAATCCATACTTTTTCATCTCTAGGCAGACTGTAACAGTGTCAGGCTACGAGCCTAATTGGATATCGCCCAACCGCATTATGTAAGCATAAGCTTCCGCCACTCGGACCCAGTTCTTCCGAGAGGGCATCTTATCCCCGCTCACGTGAGTGCTGTTCGCGCCTTCCGCCCACACATTTGCCATTTCCCAAAAATCTCGCCGCGCCTTCAGCTAGCGACTCACCATCCACATCACCACCAAGCAAATCATTCATCATGGGTAAAGTTCACGGATCTCTTGCCCGTGCCGGTACGTTGCGCTCGCCCTCACCATATTCCCTGATTCCGTTGTCGCTAACATTCTCGCAGGCAAGGTCAAGTCTCAGACTCCTAAGGTACGACGACACTCCGATTAGAATCCATCGAATACCGACGAACACGATCACTAACCATCCGGAACAACAGGTTGAGAAGCAAGAGAAGTCCAAGGTCCCCAAGGGCCGTGCTCTTAAGCGCCTCAAGTACACCCGACGATTCGTCAACGTCACCCTCACTGGTGGCAAGAGAAAGGTGAGCAGACTCGGTGCCACAGAGCAGAGAAGTATGGGAACTGACAACGCGGACACAGATGAACCCCAACCCCGGCTCGTAAACGACTGGTTAAATAACACGATTTGCGGTATCGGGAAGTTGGCTTGCGGACACGGTTCACCACAACAATGGTTGCTTCACTCAGTAATGGGATGATGGATTGGGTTGGGTCGCTTGAGAGGCTGAGCCCCTTACGAAAATGAAAAGGAAATGGCGAAGAAGCGCTACGACTCTACTCGGCGTCCGGTGTCAGTTGTCACAAATACAACAAACATTTGTTCGCGACCAAACATTTGTTGCAACTGTGAATGTTGGCGCTTTCCCTGGTGATCATGGTCGATCGAATCCAACTTTCGCTCTGCGTTCCGTAGACACTGCAAACTTTCCGGGATCTTCGGCGAGTGACTCACGTTGATGGATGACATCTACGACTTTGTGTGTGCCTTAGGTTGCTAGCACGAGTCAAAGCCTCACTAAAAATCAAGCCATATAAATATGCGTAGAGGCTCAGTCCGGAGTCACAGCCCAGAACTGTCCAGAACCCAGCCCGTAGATAATCCAAGCATGGTATCTTTAATAGATATTTGACGATCCTAGAACTGTTGATTCCGGTCGCCTTGCATGCATCACGTGATATCAATTTCCACCTTGCTTGAACTCTGCCTAGGTAGGAAGCTTTCATCTCTAAGCAACCAGCATCACTCTCACCTTAATTTGTCTCGAAATACTCTCACATTAAACTACAACTCTGTCAAAATGGCCGACGTGGAAATGGATGTCGACGTCGACGTCGAGGCGGGCTCTCCTCCCCCCGTGCGCAACGAATCCGATATGCAAACACATTCAAAGGCCACCGCTGTCCGCTCTATCGAGGGTTGGATCATTGCCGTTACGAACGTACACGAAGAAGCCGACGAGGAGGCTCTACAGGATCTGTTTGGAGAATACGGCGAGATCAAGAACATGCACTTGAACCTCGACCGAAGGAGCGGTTACGTCAAGGTAAGCTGTGGTTGGGAAGCAGGATAGAACGATTGCTCATGCAGCCGGACTTAGGGATACGCCCTTATCGAATACACGACATTGGAGGAAGCTCGCGCTGCCATCGATGGCGCTCACAACCAAAAACTTCTCGAGCAATCCATCTCGGTGGACTTTGCTTTCGTAAGACCCCCACCTGGCAAGCCTGGTCGCGGACGAGGCGCTGGTGGACGAAACCGTAGCGGCCGAAGTAGGAGTCGCAGCCCCGAGGGCAAGGAACGCGAGGAACGCGAGGAACGTGAGGAGCGCGATTGAAGAGAGAACAATGGACGAATCGAGAATACACCGCGCGATGAGCGAGACCAATAGTAGATGAGAAGACGAATGGACCCATTGCAAACAGAATAGCCGACGTGCATTGCCATGAGGGTTGAAAGCGCGTTGGCAGCATAAGTTTTACACATCAGGTATGTCCGGCTACCCATTTCTGAACATCAAGTTTTGGCCTAACACGTACATAAGATCAGACTGAAATGAAGTACGACCCTTGGTTTTGGACCATTTTCAGGGCATTGGAAGGCGTCTTAGAGCAGAGATCACGATGTTACGAACCGACAACAGACGTGATATATGTTTGCATCTAGTAATTGTGACTGGTAGGGCAATTGGACACTTGTTCTGACGTGGACTAAAGTAATAGTTCATACTCGCACAAATAGCAGGTTCACAGCCTTGCGCCAACGATGCCTTGTCAATAAAATACGACATCTCGATGCGCCTAATTGGGACCATGACTGATGCGTTCGAATATTTAACGAAGTCGGATCTCTTGCGAACAGCTTCTCTTGCTTCTTCAGAATACCCAAGTAAACGACTTCTTCACATGGAACCTCGTCGATTGTCTACTGCAATTAGTACATATTTTCCGCTCATGTTACAGCAACTTACCGGATATCTGTGCTCGACGCGCCAATCAGCAGCTTGAAAGCGCCCTCCTCAGCAATCCATCCTGGGACTGTCTCGTCGTAGTACCCAACTGCGTACTTGTCAAGCTTGATGGTGATGTGTCTCGTCTCGTCAGCTTCAAGGAACACCTTCTCAAACGACACAAGCTCCTTTTCCGGTCTCGGCAACCGACTCTTCTCATCGTGGACGTAGAGCTGGACGATTTCTGAGCCGGCGCGGGACCCAATGTTGGAAATGGCCAGGGTGATGTTGATTTCGCCGTCGGGCGTGAGTGTCCTGGTTGAGATTTCGGGGCGGCCGTACTCGAACGTTGTGTATGAGAGACCGTGGCCGAAGGGAAACAGAGGCTCGATCTTGGCGTGGTCGTAGTGCCTGTATCCCATGTAGAGGCCTTCGCCGTACAGGACTTTGTGGTTCTCGCCAGGCCAGGTATGCCACGCTGGAGTGTGCTCGATGCGTTTGGGGAACGTACTCTGTTTTACAATTAGAGAGGACTCCTACAAAACAAGTCACAGTTACTTACCGGGAGCTTCCCGCTTGGGTTCTGAATACCGAAGAGGACATCGGCCAACGCATTGCCTGCTTCTTGTCCCTGATACCAACCCTGGAGAATAACCGGCACTCGATCAACCCATGGCATATGCACGGGACTGCCAGATTGGTTAATGACGACTGTCCGCGGGTTGGCCTTGACCACAGCCTCAATGAGTCTGTCCTGGTTTCCATCAGCAGGAAGATCCATCGTCTGACGATCGTACCCCTCAGACTCCCACTCAGCATCTACTCCGACTATAACAACAGCCACATCTGCCTCACGAGCCGTCTCAACGGCCTGCTGAATGTAGTCCATCTTGTCTTGCTCCTTGAATCCAATACGACAACCGCCGTACTTGTGCGTCATGCCGAATTGCTTCTGCTTGGAGATGGGACGGAGTTCGTTGGTCATCTCCACGCGAAGTTCGACGGCCTTGTCAGCTTCCATATCCACATCAACGAGATAATCAATCGAGCCGTCGAACATCGCCTCGCCTTCCTCCGTCCAGTCCCATAGATCAAGGACCAACTTTCCATCGACGTAAAGCTTCCCGGGTCCTACGCTCATGAAGCTGACGGTGTGTCTGCCTGTTGTCTTGGGGACGAGGTATGTAGTAGCCACGGCAGACCACTCAGGACCGACTTCGTTCAGAGGCGCTGAATCCCAGAGGAAGAGATCTGTGTTGGTTCTGCGCTGCTTGACTAGTGGACTGCCCTCAAACTTATCTCCCGCAAACCAGTCGATGTTAACGCCGGGCTTGCCCGACTTTTCGGTGCAGTACTCTGATGCGACTGGGAGCCACTTGTGGATATGGCAGCCTTGGGCGAAAGCCACTTTCTGCTGAGACACCTTGCGAATGCTGTCAAGCGGAATGGTGTTGTAGTACGGGTTTAAGCTTGCGCTTCCACCACCACCTGCAATGTGTCGATTGGCATTTGGTCCGATGACGGCGACTTTGGTAGACTTGGGACAGATAGGGAGGATGTCGCCGTCGTTCTTGAGGAGCGTGAGGCCTTCGTGGCCGGCAGCTCGGATCAGTTGTCTCGTTTCCTCGCGGTCGTCTTCGCGCTCTGGTCGCTCTGGCGACATGTCGCCTCCTTTGAGTCGTTCCACCAGTGTGAGTACATTCTCTGCTGCTTGGTCGATATGCTCTATCGACATGCGGCCCTCTTTGACGGCAGTGACGAGCTTTTCGAGACGCCATTTGGATGAGTAGGGAAACTCGATATCGCAGCCTGCTTCCACGGCTTCCACTGACGAGTTGATGCCGCCCCAGTCTGACACCACGGTTCTACAAGAAATTAGATTATGTTCATGTTTGTTGTGTTGACTGGCTTACCCCTCGTATCCCCATTCTCCACGAAGAATGTCCTTGAGTGTGTGTCGGTTCATGTCAGCGTGCACACCGTTGATGAGATTGTACGAAGACATGACAGCCCATGGGTTGGCCTCTCGAACTGCAATCTCGAACGGTTTTAGGTAGATTTCCCGCAGAGGTCGTTCAGTGATGAGCGAGTCTATCGTTAATCTATTCGTTTCTTGCTCGTTTCCGACGAAATCTGTCCATCTGTCAACACACCTTCAACCTAGCTTTGCACAGATGGTGCTTACGCTTGATAGTAGCCGCAACGCCTTGGTCCTGAAGACCCTTGATATACTGCGCAGCGAGTTTTCCAGTAAGGAGGGGATCTTCAGAGAAGGACTCAAAGTTACGGCCACCGAGGGGATGACGATGCATGCAGACAGTTGGAGCCAGGAGCATTTCCGCTGATCGAGCTCGAACCTCGAGTGCTAAGTGCTGTCCAACTTGGTATAGGAGATCCTTGTTCCATGTTGCGGCAAGGGAGATACCACAGGGAAACAACGCGGCCTGTATGTTCAGTTACGGTTGTAATGTTGTGAGGAACTCTAGTACTAACCTTTGTGCCACCAACAAAGATACCACCGCGTGCGCCATTGGGACCGTCCGTTGTCTTGATTGAAGGGATGCCCTTCTCAGGAATAGCTTTCGTCCTCCAAAAGTCTGCGGCCGTGAGAAGTGAGACCTAGAAAGGTTAGTGTATGTCTACTGAGGAAGATGAAACTCCATGCCTTTTCTTCTAATGTAAGTTGTGTCAGCTTCTCCTTTGCTGCAGAACGGGTATCTCGTAGATGCTGGATCTTTTGCTGAGGACTACATGGCGGAGAGAACTCTGTGTCTGGCGTCGAGGGGGTGTTTGAATCACCCATTGTGGCGTTATTGGCAGAGCTATCACGAATGGTATGCCGGTCTTGTAGGCTGAACGAGGGCTGATATATTAAGTGAATGACAAACTACACATGAACGAAGGAGCAGGTCGAGCCGAGGTACGATGCACCAAATAAAGAAGAGTGTGTATCAACGAAACCCAAAGTGATAGCTGGGCTCCCTTATACCGTCTGCAATCACGTACGAGCGCGGCACATAGGGTCATCTGCTACTGCGTAGCATAAGGCAACGGGATAAGCAAACGCACAACACTCAAGATCTCAGGGAACAAGGATTCACAGATCAGAGATAGGGCGTTTTTTCTATTCACTAATAAGCAGTAAAGACAAGGTGAGCAGCAGCCTATGAGAGCGAGGTTTGCTGTGTGTTCTATTTAGACGGACCGGCTGAACAAGCCGGCGAATCCCAACAGGGGAGTGGAGATTTTGAGGACTGTTTCAGAGACAGAAGATGCAGATGGGGACGGGGAAACATGTTGGTCTTTGCCGGTTGATACGGACCGTGAGAGCGGCGAGATGATACCGGGGCTTCCGGAGAGTTTAAAGATGTCAACGTTGGAGAGAAGAGAGATAAGACAAACGTGGAGCCACCTCGATAGCTAGACGTGAAGTTTTCACATGTTCTCTTCGTAAGCCAAGTTGTGTGAGAAAATCATTCTTGGGGCCTTGTTATCTATACTCTCTCAGCTGAGCCCTCACGACAACTCCCGCAGGATGATCCATCCCTCCAAAGGAGAGAAATCCCGACAGCCTGGGAAGGCATCTCTTACAGTTTTCCAGTGGATGACTGCAGCACGCCACGAGCGAATCGGGTAATACAATTTCTGTGTTTTCTCCTCCGGTGTCTCGGCCCGCCTGTTCCTGGTCGTTCCGGCCGGGACGTACCGCCGGAGTTGAGAGCCGAGATAAAAAAGAGAACGACGTAATGAAAAAAAAAGAAAATAAACGAAAAAGAAGCTGCCGATGGACGTTTTCGTTGCAGTTGCCGGATGAGGAAGCTCGGCATTTAGACGAGGGCCAAGAGGCTTAAAAGAGGGAAATGGGATGGGCTGAACAAAGTTCCAAATGTCCGGTTGCTAAAAGGGGCATTTTGATTGATAACAGCCGAAAAAGTACCGATCTGCATTACATGCACGAGCAGATCGTTTTGAGACAGTTTTGTTCAGCTGTTGGGTGGTATAAATGGGTTGTTGATATGGATTGTAGGAGTAGTAAGATTGATGTATTCATCAAATTGTAAGATGATTATAGCTTGATGCACATGTGATAACCACAAATAAATTAAAAAAGACCATTGATATTTGCTTCAGACTGCAAATGCTTTAAGCTACTGTTGTCACAAGATAGGCGTTACAGATACAAATGTCTTAGATCTCGGGCTCGATTAAACGGATCCCACCCTCCGTCGTCTCCGGCTGAGAGGGGCCGGCTCGGGGCCCTTGTAAGCTCGTGGCTGTCGGGAAACCTCCGCTTGTGCGCGCCGACATCCGCACGTGGTGGCCGACGATTGGCACTCGTAATTCCCTTTCACAGCATCTTCCTTCAACGACGACTCATCGTGAGACACATTCAAGTGTCGCTTTTTTTGATGAATGTATATGTATATGTAAACACATATATATATGCTTTGGAGCCATCCATCACACGATGCTTCGCTCAAACTCAGAATACTCCCTCCAGGACCTGTCCCTGTCCAACCGAGCAGGCCCTCGTCTCCGCCCTTCTCAGACGCGGGAGCACAGCGACACTGACCGAAACAGCAACGGAGAAGGATCCGCCGTGCCGCAAACCGGGAATGATAGCACCAGCGGCGAGAGCAAGAGAAAGAGGAAGACGCGACTGGGGAGGTTCTGGCAGGACTATGTTAGCTGTGAGGTCGACCTGTCGGCGTCGAGGGATCATCTAGGTATGTGCACCGAAGCGCATGGGGAAGGGTCAGCGCGGGTGAGATTGGAGGAAGAATTCTGTGTCGCTCGGGGGTAGAATGCTGGGAACGTGTGTCTTGTGATGTTCTTTTGCAAGACGTGGGACATAGTTGATCTGTGTTGTATGGTTGAGGTTGTGGCATGTGTCCCATGCTATACATCAACTAATGATCTAATGATCGCGATGACATCTCCCTTGAGAAAGAGTTACTGACATATCACCTCCCAGCGAACGAGCGGACCTTTCTTGGCTACCTCCGCACATCCGTCATGATGTCCATGGTTGGCACCATGGTAGCCCAGCTCTTCACCCTGCACCACGAGGGGTATCACGCCCACGGCTTTGGATATTTCGTCACCGGCAGGCCCCTAGCATTGACCTGCTATGCCTTCTCCATCGGCACGATCCTCCTCGGAGCTGTCCGCACCTGGAGACATCAGCAGATTATGATGAGGGGGAAGGCATTGGTCGGAGGGTTTGAGATTCACCTTTTGGGAATATGCAGCATGCTTGTATGTTACTTGTGAGAGATTATGTGCCATGTGACTGACGTGTATAGCTCATTTTGGTGTTCTTCTCTCTTCTGCTCGGTATTGATGTGAGCAAGGAGAGTCAACCTGAACCCTCCGTATCTTCTTGAGACATGCTACAGTGAGTGTGCAAGAGTTCCGATAACTTCCTCTCTTCTAAAGTTATCGGAATCTCTGCACGGGGACTGTAGAGATCACATCCATAAAATTTGACGAGGAAAAAGAAGCAACAAATCAGACATTGAGAAAACCTCATGGAGGGCGATATACAAATGAAAAACCTGTCTCACGGTAACTGCCTCCCCTATCAACCCCTTTCCACCTCCCCCTTCTCTTTTACCTTTCCAAAGATCCTCGTCCTTTTACCCTTATAAATGCGAGCCTTCATATCAGGAGTCTTCCCAGTAGCGCTCCTACATATTGTTAGTTCGTACACTAATTCAGGAGCAGGCAATGCATACTTGGATCGTTTAGCAGCTTGATACTTAGCGACTGCACTTTTGTAGACACTTGTGCTGTCACTTTCAGCACGCAGAGCGACAGGTAGCGATAGTTCGGACATCTCAGAGTCCGAGCATACAGAAAGAAGATCTTCTGGCTCGACCTTGGAGTCCGTTGTCTTTGTCGGCCGAACGTCAGTCGCCTTGGAGTTCAGCGCAGGCTGCAACATCGGACTGCTGGGCAATTGTTGACCAGGTGGGATTGGATAATTGACAATCTCCCAGCTGCAAGTCTCTGGCGAAGGTGATATCTCCCTTGGCTCCGAGGTTTGTTTGCCCTGATCCAGTATGGTACAGCCCAGTCTCATCATCCGGGACCCATGGCTCTCATCGCACTGAAGATAGACTTCCATGGGTGTAATAACCGAAGAAGAAGAAGAAGAACCAGTACTGGGTACAGGCAGGGAACACTCAAGTCCAATAGTGGTCTCTCGTGGTTCTTCAAGACATTGAAGTTTCAGAGGAGCGAGGGGAGACTTGGCAGGTTCAGAGACACACCTGATAGCACCATGTTAGTATCTTTCCAACAAAGCAAGGCATGCCAGACAAACCGCTTGTAGGCAATATCGTCAAGACTGATACTGCTATCCCGTCTGGGGCCGTTCCGGACTTGTTCAGTCGACGCACAAGAGCCACCAACGCCGTATAGCGGATCCATGACCACGACTTCTGCAGCAGGTGAGGAGAAACTGACTTGGCAAAACACACACTCACACGCAACCATGGGGAACGAGCTGACTAGTTATAGGGCTTCCAATAACAGCCAAGACAAGGCTCCTCCCGTTACCGACGCAAAGGAACCAGACCCGAGCATCTGGGTCTTGGAGGCAACGGATAACGGCCATCACATCACATCACATTTCCTTGCATCTCATGCGAACCCACTTGGTCCCAACAGTACGGGCCAATCTGCACCGGAATCACATCTGCGACTGGGGGACACACCGCAGCCGTACCACAGGATAAGACAAAATTGGGTCCTCCCGCTCTTGCGAACCGTCCGCCCAAAGGGCTTTGAAACCCAAATCCTGGACAGAACTGCTTCAAAGCAAGGGAAGAACACCCCATCTGGGACGTTTTGGCATCTGTGTCCGCGGGATTTTAGCAACTGGAAGCAGTCAGACGGAGCATTTGACCACAGCTGAGCTGCCATGTAACAATGTCATTTCCTATGCTGCATACACCTTCCCCCTCCAACCCTGCACGAGGGTCACACACGCAAAAAGCGGGAAGACCCGAGCCAGCGGAACGGGAAACTGAAAAGGACCCCCCCAGAACCAGCCTGCCGGTAAAAGGAGTCGTCGTCATGGTATCCGCCGGCCTGGTAGGGCAGCAACCACACCGGTAGAGGGTGAAGTCGACGTTGTTGGTTGATGGTGAGATTCTGGTTGACTCTGGTTCACTCTATTGGTTGGCTTTGTTGACTGGGTAGTGACAGAGAGAACTGTCTTTGAACCAACAACCAACACCGCTTGTTTCAGCAACGCTCGTGCAGATGCAGATGGGATTGCTATGCTACGTGGGTGGTCGGGCAAAAGGACCTTGAAATGACAGTTTTTGCTTTTTCCTCTGTTACATTGGTTCAGGGTGTAGTCAGGTATTTTGCCTGATCCATGGACGTTTGACTCGACTCGAGTTGTTCTTGTCGTAGGACTGTAACTTACACCACTTCGCTCTTCACATCTTCGCAGTTAGGACAGGTGATGCAATGGAGGACTCTGCAAATTTATCTTGACTGTTCAATTGTTTGTTCAACTCCGTAGGTATGTCTTTAATTAACTCCCCAGTCTATTTCCCATGCCTCTGGAACCTCCTTTACCTTGCATATTGGTTCTTTCACTTCCCGCATCTCGTACCCCGGCTTTTATGACCCCTGCACCCTCGATTGTGGGGGTCTCAAGCCAAAATTCCCCTAGTTTTTAGCCACCAACTGGCTCGTGTCGCTCACCTACGAGTCAAGCACTTGGCTATTCGCTTCTCGTCGCATGTGACACTCGACCATTACCCTCATCTTTTGTTTTCGGATAGTCAAGGTGGTAATTATGTGTCATTGCTCCACGGTTCTCTAATTTCACAATGTGTTGGAACTATCGAGTCTACAGTTCCTTGCAAAGGTTCCAACAATACGCCAGCGTATACAATAATAAAGTAGATACCTGGTATAGGGTAGCTACCGTATTAGAAAACTTTTACAATTCCAAGAATAATACTTCGTAAAGTTGTATAAATTGAGTATAAGTTAGTGCAGCTCATTATAATTAAATAAGTTTAGATAAAGTCTATGTTGGTATGCCTGCTATACCCTTCAACCACACCTTTTTTTGAGACCTTGTACCCCCCGGCTCTCGGTATAACGCCTGCTGTCCTGAGTCTTACGGTGGCCAACCACGTAGGTTTAAGCACCGTATGCTATCCTCTGGACTACATTCCCGCCAAGAGTCGCGAGAAGATGTCAGGGGGGTGCCACAAGAAATGTCCGCTCCTCCGGTTTCTTACTAAAATCTCTATTATTTTTAAATCTTTTATGAAAAATAAAATAAAACAAATACTATAACATTATATTAGTATGTATAATGTAATTTAATAGCTACAATACTTACTAGACCTATCAAAATAAAGTAAAGACTTTTATAACTATTTTAATTTAATTTTATAATTATAAAAAAGAATACTTTACTTTTAAAACCTATTTTAATAGTAATATACTAAAGTATTAAAATAAATAGAATTAAATATATATTATTTAAAGAATTCTCTATCTTATAGTATTTCTCTCTTATTTTAGTTATATTTATATAGCTTATAATTAAAGGAAAGAAAGTACCTATAACCGGACATTTCTTATGGAACCTTGGGGGATGTACAAAGGAATGCCAGCGACGATCCAAAGCCACATGAAAACCTGGCACACTGATACGAGAGCAAGAGTGTCAAAAAAGCACTCAAACACGCCTACCAGACCGAACATAGCCTGGAGGTCTGCATTGTACGAATCTTGGAAACATCAACACGTCGATACACCAATTTCCATGTACATATCAATTAACAGTCTTTTCGCTATATACTTAGCCGATATAAAAGGCCAGTCTGAATTCATCTAGTACCAACCCTCAAAAACGCCTATCGAAATGCCTAGTATACTGCGTAGCAAGTTCCTCCGTGAAAAAACGGGATACCGAAAAGCAAACGCCGGGGTGATGTAAACATCTCCAATCTTAGCTCTCTTTTCTCGTCATATATGCATGCAGGAAAGAAAAGAACAGCCGCTTGTGTGTTTAAAAATGATCAACGCTGTTTATAGCTCGTCTCGGTTCACGTCTACGTTGAGATTGGGGAACTGGAGCTTCCACCAGCGCTTGTTGACGGGGAGACCGACCCAGACGCGGTACAGACGATGGACTTCGTATGAAAAGATGCTCCAACTAGTGATGTGTTAGAAGTTATCTTGAGCATCATGTGGAGATGTAAACTTACAGTGCCTTTGGGGTGCGGAGCCAGCCCCTAAGAATAATGCGCATTGCACCTTTGAATTGGGCAATTTCGAACCCAACACGAGCCATTAGGCTATCTCCTTTGGGACCTCTCTGTCGCAGCGCGATAAAATCCCTCACGGCGTCGTCCATCTGGTCATTCTTGGCAGCCTCGGCCTCAAACTGGGAGTTGAGCTCATCCTCCTCATGGACCTTCTCAAGCTCCTCACCCGCAAGCTTCTCCTCCATCATCTGACGGAAGGTGCCAATGTTGTGGAGAGAGCTGCTGATGCGAGCATAGGTGTTGAAGAGAGCGACAAGTTCGGTGCGCTGGAGATGAGGGACATCCTCGTTGTTGTTGTCGAGCTCGAAAAGAACCTTGAGGGCGGTTCCGTAGCCAACGGTTTGAAGCTTGCCCCAGAGACGGCACTTGTCGCAGCCAACACAATCCATGAGGCGGCTGACGTTACGGAAACGGTTACGGAAGTCCTCCTTCAAGGATGGGCCCTCGCCATTAGCGAACATGAGGCTCTCATCGAAGATTTGGGGAACACTGGCAGCTTTCTCGGTAACCTCGAGGACCTTGGCGCGGGTAGCTTCATCCTCGGAAGTATCGCCCATGCAGAACTTGTACTCCTGCTTTTGCAGATAAGGACCGAGTTTGGCAATGGCACGGGTCATGAGGGCGTAGTTGAAGTAGACGTTTCCAATGCGATCGGGGAACTTGTGCAGACGATGTTCGTAGCACGACAGGTTTGGGTGCCACTCGCCAGTAGTCTGGTTGAGGAAATCCCAGCACAGGTGAGTGCTGATACTGGCGTGCATTCCCGACATGACACGATAGAACACACGCTTCTCAAGGCACTGATCGTCGACCTCGAAGCCAGTGTTGGCGACAAAAGGAGTGTTGGGGTTTTCCTGGCGGCGCTCCTCTAATTGAGCCTGGCGACCAGCTGCGTCAAGAATCTGTTTAAAGTCTTGAGCGGCAGGGCCGTGTTGCCAGCCAGAAAGGCCGAGATCGGCAGACTTGGGGAACGAACTCTTCTGGAAACAATTCTCGCGGTAGATGGCATCCCAGACCTGCTTGGCTCCATCACCTGCGTATCCTGTGAATCGTTCGGGATTTCTGACCAAGCTCACATAATCGCCCTTCGAGCTGGCGCTCTCATCCTCGGGAACACAGTAGTCTCGTTCATCGCATTCGTCGTCGTACTCAAACACACAGCTCTCGCCCACGTTCTCGCCAAGGAGGCCGCCGAGAGGTCGCTGGGGGTGCTGGCGCTGGGCTTTCTTGCCAGGATGCTTAGCACGAGGGCCCTCGAGCTTGCCCAGCGCGTGTGCGCGCCAGATCTCGGGGATGTCTTCCTCGTTGTCCAGCGTTTCAACTGCACATCCAATGTTTCCACACATGCCATTTTCGTCATTCCAGAAAGGACACTTCTTGTGGAAGAGGTTTACTCGGTAGTGTGAGAAAAAGTCGGTGTTGTGGGTGAGGTCGTCGACGGCGGGTTTGGTCTGGGAGTTGAGTCTGTCGAGAGTCGCATACGAAGCGCAGGCATCGCCAACGATAGACTTGGGTGAGATCTATAGAGGAGCCATGTTAGCAATGTGGTACACAAGCTTGTGCTTTGCGCGGTGGCGTGGTGTATAGTTGGCAAGACCAGGTGGCGATCAACGTACAGGACATTCTTCAGGACTCTCGCAAGATCCTGGTGCAGCCCAGAGGGCGAACACAGAGAGATAGAATAGTCTGCTTGCAGACTTCATGGTTGCAAAACGTCCAATGAACTCAAAGCTCTAGGCAAAATAGCGACGGGCCGGTGTGTTGATGACGGGGTATTCAGATTGTAGTGTAACGTATGTAGCGAATGCCGTGTTTATCTGAAAGACGCAGTTTCCCAGTGACCAGCGAGTGAAGGTGCAGTGAGAAAAAGAAATAAGTAAAAAAGAAACAAAGAAAGATGCCCTGTCTCGAGAATTGCCGTCGTAGTTAAGAAGACTAAAGTTCGAAGAAGCGACGTATGAAAGTAGGCCCAGATAAAGTGGGTTGACGGCTTCGGCGGGCGGCGATGGACACCTTGCCTAGGAGGGTAAAGCGCGATTGGGTCGAACGGTAGACTTGTACCTTTACTTTATTTTTATCAAAGACATCTAACGAACAAACGTTGCAGGGACCAACTTTAAACAAAAGAATACGAGGGCGTGAATAAGGTCATGAGCAGATAGACTCCGATAACCAAGAAAGAGCTGAGGGTCAGATGAGTTATTAATAAAGCACTCGCGTGAGATCCTAAGCCACGTACAGGATACAAGAAGATGCCACGCTGGCTATTGATATGTGGTACTCTCGAATCCCCCGACTTCCGTGCCTGACGAATTTGAGGCGAAGTCGTTATAGAATCGATCTAGAAGTCTATCGAACCACTACTACAGAATAATTACCAGAGTCGCCGGTAATTCCCATTATAGAGATGATCTATTCACAACTTCTAGTATAATCAATAGTACTTTCCCCTAGATACAATGCCATCAGTTGCAACATATCAATTCATTCCCATACAATTATCCTGTGTAAGTGAAAGGTGTCCAAAACAGCCAATTACCAAGCAAATCATCTGGGCTGATTTCCAAGCACGTTCAAGCCAACACTAACGGATTTGGGACACTTTCGGACCAACATCAGACGATCGGCCGAGTTTCCTGAATGCAATGACTATATGCGTGGTCCCTGATCATCCGAGGATCCGCGCATAAGGGTTGGTGTAAGCCAAAGTGAACCGCGTAAAATGAAACACATACATTGTAAGAAACTTAGAAAACGATTAGTCTGCAAAGATTTGGGCAGACCAGAGTGATTTCAGTTTCTTACTTCCCAGTGGACATACTATTACGAGACCTAGGGCATTCCTCAGCGATCCATCCAACCACCATCGTCGTATGACATTCGCCCTCATTTTCCCACCTTCCTACAAAATGAGGCCATATTCAAAACATGCAGTGAACTATCGGTACTTAAATCAATCACGGTTGTTTGCCTATTAGTATGCGATGCTGTACGCCATCTTCTCCCACATGCAATCCTGTATCTATAGGTAACTTGATACCATTCCCCTTTCACCGAGCCCATTTCCCATCATGCTTATAGAAGGGTATCATTGAGCAAAGCCACATCTCGTCCCCTCCAAAGTATCCCCGAATCAGAGACATTTAAATAAACACGTTAAAAAAACCAGCAAGCACTTGTTGAGATGCCCAAGCAAACCAAACACCGACGCGACGCGTTTCTGGATCGTTCCAGATCCAACAACGTATCATAACGTACTGTCCTATGTCTGAGTTGTTGGTACTGGCCGGATCCAACTCGCGACTCCATCGTCCATTCATTCCGCCTTACATTATCCCCTCCACTCGCGCTGCCGTCCGGACAACCAGCCCACAGTCTATGCGTCATACTAGACATCAGACCAAGAGATTGGTAAATGAGCCTCCCTTCACTTCTCGGCAGGGAATGACATTTCATGACAACAGCACACCAGGGTCGAGGGATGCTGTTGAGCACTAAATGGGACATTGCGATCGTGTTGAACCAATAAAGTCTCTTTTTGTTCTCTCTTTATATCTTAACGTGCAAACCGTGAAATCGTGAGGCGGCATGGAGCCTCCGTCTGAGCTTTGAGTATAGTACCGACAAAAGGGCGCTGTGCAATAAATGCGTATGATACATTGGGGGGAAATCTGAGTCGTGTGGAGTCTAGTCGATTACTGAGGTGGTTGGAAGTTGAGTGGTCGCCTAAAATTCATGTCAGCTATCACAGAGGCTTTGGGCGATCGAACCCCTAATGGAATGACTATGGCAACGTACTTGAACAGGAGAATGTGCGGTTCTGGCTCGTGGACTTCATAGTGTTCCCATCCTAGACTCTGCATGTTTGTCAGTCCTGATCGCGTTGGACGCCGTTTCCCATCCGCTGAAGATGGAAGCACGGTTTGGCAAGGGCACAATATCGTACCTGGGTTATGCCAAGAGCTCGCCATTCCTCCTCCCACAACAACTTGAGGGTTCCCTTGGCGGAGTCATGGTACTCTTTGGGAATAGCCTTGAGCATGGCTTTGGGGAGCTGAACATGACGGTATTCATATTCACTGTCGGAGTACCGGGCAGAGTAGTGGATGGAGTCGATAAACTCTTCTACGCGGGCGCGCTCCGAGTCTGAGAGAGGTCGGGGCGTCTTATTCCGGCGCGTGGAATCGATGTCGAAAGGCATTTTGGCGTGTAATGGAGGTTTTGTTGATTATTGAGGTGTTGATGAGGGGAGAGCTCGAAATGTCGAGAGGTGCGGGGAGGGGCACAAGAGCTCGGCCGATCGATTGGTGAGTGCGGGTCAAAATAGAGCCCGTCGGTACAGCTATTCCCCAATGCGTAGCAAGATGGATGGTGGAGCTGTATTGGGCGTGTTTCTGCGGTTTGTTGTTTGTTGTTTGTCGAGCTCGGTGAGATGTGGGAGAGACACAATCTGGATCTGAGATTGATTGAAATATCACGCGCGATCGGTGGAGGAAATCTTGCAGCGCGAGGTTGGGTTTCGGAGGCGGTCAAAGATTTCCCGGGGTAGAACTTGGACGGAGACGAGGGGTCGTCTGGAACCGGTTTTGTCTCGGTAGCTGGGGAATCAGGCGTTCAAAAAGAGCTGGCGTTGAGTAGCCGAGCTTCAACAATGTCGCGATTTGGAGGCACGACAAGGCTGATAAAAGTTAAAGAGGCGTTGAGAAAATCAAGATGGTCTTGTGGGAAGAAGAGACTACCGAGATGGGACGAATCAACAAATCTTTGCGTAAAGAAGTGAAGAGGAAAGATGAGGTGAAGTGTAAGGAAGAGAAGAGGAAAAGCGTGACGAGGGGAGAAAATAAAGATTTTGGTGATGGTGTTGAGTGTGACGAGTGAACGACCTGAAATGGCAGGCAATGGACAGGATGGATTGGATGGGATGGCACCAACGGCGCTCGATGCAGAGCCGGGAAGGAGCCTGGGTGGTCAGTGGGCGAGAGCCTGAAGAGCGGGGTGGATTTGGTGGGATATGGTGGGCTTTGGTGGGCAGTGGCTTGAGAAAGTAAACAAAGAATTTCAACTCCTTAGCAACAGCAGCATCAACACTGCAAAACATCCCCCCTCTTGTGGGGGAAGTCACGAATAAGAAGGTATCAAATTGGCAATATCCATTTCTCTTGGTTTAGCTCCAAGCATGATTCACGCCTAATCTGTGACATCCAGACCACCTAATCAATCATCTTGTCTCTCAAACACAGCCTCCACCTAACGTTAGTCATGTCTCTCATTTCATAAACAAGATACAGGGCCTATCGCATCCTCCCATTCGTGTCAAAAAAAGCCACAGCTCGTTGTTTACTTGAAGCCTTTTCATGCTGTTGCCTTTAATCGTCTGTCCTCGTACCCCTCCGTTGTGACATGATCGACAGCGTTTTCCCTCCATCTCGGTGACAGGGTTGTTTACTCAGGGACCTATGACTGTTGGGCCGCCTTCATAATGGAACCAGCTACGGATAACAAGTCTTGTTTCCGGGTCTTTTCCATCCAGGCCATTGCAATTGCCAGCTTCCAGCTTACTCTTAAGGGCCCGTGCTTTATTAGCTCTGGGAAACTTCAATGCCTCGCATCTTGGTTGTTTAAAGCTTTTCATGGCAACACAATAGCTGCAATACGCTAATACAATAGACCCGGGACAAATAGCAATAATCAATCATCCATGAATATCCTGACTCGCCTTTCCTCATGTCATTTCGCAACTGAGCTGATGCCGTTAACTCCCAATTGAGCACGTGTAATTCAACCGTGTCTCACACTAATCGTCCCATGTCTAGGTCGACGTCTTAGCAGTCTCCTCCCTTCTACGAAATGTCAAAACCCTCAATTTACTACGATAATTGGCCTAATCTCCCATTCAACAACACAGCTGGTGTATCCTCTTCTCAGCTTGTGATCCTACCTCTCTCCCAAGGACCAACGCCACGTCATGGTTTATGGATGATGTCACATCGCTTTCTTTTGATATCCGGGCATCCGTTGCTTCAAGTGACACTGCCTCTGGACTGCCCTCCGTAGTCTATTTCGCCCACATAATCCCGACCTGGCGTCTACCTAAACTAGACTTCACTAATTCTTGTGATGATTCTTAGCGTATAACTTGTGTTAATTTTAGACTTGCACTTCGAACTAAGGAATTGAAGTGCATCTCTTTATCCAGTAGAAGCATTCCATGTGTTTATTACTGCACCTTTCCTCCTTATCGCCCATTAAACCCGCGAAGCTAACGACATGGAATTGGTGCTTGGTAACCTAGCCGAAAGTTTCTAGAACGATAGCCGAATCTCAGCCATCCCGAGACATCCACCCGTTTCACTCGGGCAGTCCGGCAGTCCGGCAGCAGCCCGACAGACTTCGTATAACTCTATTTTTAATATCGACGTTGGCTTTACCGTTCCAGAACAGCAAACGTATGATGGTTGCGCTATTATCAATGGCGTGAATCATGACCCGCTACTCATGCCTTTAGGAACAATGGAGATTTTGTAGGCGCGCCGCTTCGGCCGATCTCTTTCAGCGTGATGTGGTTCACAACGTTTCCAATCTTGACCTTGACGCCTGGAATGCTAATCTCCCATTTCCGTATGTCGTCAAACTTGGGTTGCTTGAACAATTGCAGCGTTTTGAGTGTCATTTCATCGGCTGGTAGATTAAATGTCCATCCGATGGATACATGAAACGCATCCCCAACTGACTCTTTTGCATCGCGTTGATACAAGGCTGGCTGGCCAAACTGAATTGCAACTGCGTTACTCCGCGTCAACAAGGTCATGAGCTCTGGGTTCAATGACCTTGTTGTGTCTTTGCTTTCGGTTGCAGGGCTTGAGCCACTGGTTACACGAAGGATAAGAAATGTGCGATCGGAATCGGGTGATTTAAACCATGCGAGTGACTGCGGCCTGACAACAAAAGGAGGGATTCCACTACTGTTGAGGGATTCTGTTATCTTATCAAAGAACTCATCTTTGATCCCCGTGGTGAGAGATAACGGCCGCGACAGACTGATGTGCAGAGGAAGAGGCGACCCCAAATCGCTGGTTAAGAAATTATGAAGCTTGATCTCGCTTGACACCTCCTTCTCGATGTCTGCAATTAGACTCGTCAACATGCCATGCTGTACAATAGAGGGATGCCCTGGTATAAATTAGCTATGAACTGCGCGGTGTACGATTAATGTCTGAAAACTCACATTCTGTATAGATATGACTGGGCCAGTTGCCAACTACATGAGGAACTTGACGTTTCCGCCCGTGATGCAAACTTGGGTCATCGACTACACTCTGGCGAACAGTAGAAGCATACAGATCATGAAAGGTAGCGGGCAACGGTGGCATAGAGCCAGCGTCTTTGGTCACGGAACCTGCATCTCCATCCGGTGTCTTAGAGTGGGCCGCGATGCCGTCAGACCCCTTGCGGCGCTTGACACGGTGGGAGTCGGAGCTGGAGTTGTCGTCAGACTCAGAGGCTGAGGATGAGTAGTCGACGAGAGCCATTGATACAGGCCGTTATCCGCGAAACCGGAGTTATACGTCATACAGACGTAATCTTGTTGGTGCTTTTTCTGATAAAAGAGCTCCTAGCGGATCAGAGCGGATAGACGGCCTTTGGCTTTGGTGTTTAGAGAAGGTGTGTTGCCCGTACACGCTGCACAGCAATTACTCCCGATAGTGGGGGCGGTGTAAATGGTGTCCGTGTGAATTCCCATCCGAGGAATCTTGTGTATTACTGATATATCTTCATGATGAGTCTATAGGAGAATGATTGTAATCTTGGACGTATGCTTCGGTATGGCTCTAGCCTGGTTAAGTTATGTATAAATTAAAACAAATTCTAGTAATAATTATTGTAAAATGTTCAACGTTTTCAGGACGTGTACCCACCCTCCTCTGAGTGCAACGCTTGAGACCATTTCCCGTTTTAACTCCAAGCACATGCTTGCAACGTTGCTGCAATGACCAAATTTTCCATACTGATTAAACCCGTTCCTGAAGCATTTTGTGCGCAATGGCAAGATCCGAGGTCTGGATATCTCTATTTTGCTGTCGATCATGTATTCGCGTAGGGTAGCAATGGCACGTCATGGCGGATTCGATGCGGCAATTGCACGGCCAAGGCACAGGAGCCTTTGTTTGGCTGTGATAGACATGGAGCAGTTTGGGGTGACTTGGACGATAGAAAAAAGATATTGTGGAATTGCAGTTCAATAATAGATCTCGGTGATAATATTTCAAGACATCCACCTATATTAATGCAGGTGCTTGCAGCATAGACATAGCGGTCTGTAATGTCTCCGTCTAGACTCTGATTGTACCCACCCGGCTTCGCTGGAGTGGCCTGGGCGTTGGTTCCGCCAGCTGTCATGCTCCGGGGAGCGTTATTTTAGCCTTTGAAACGGACGGGAAGCCACTCGATTGGAGAGCAAGCATTAACGACTGGTCGGACTAAATGGTCCCTACAAGCAGTAGCGAGGTTAGGCGAGACCCTTACATTGTGCAAGGTCCGCATGCAGTGCAAACAGAAGGGTTTTGCTGCATCAGGTGACAGTGGAGGATGAAATGGCGAGGTTTCCTATGTCTTGAGTGCTTGGCTCATTCCAGAAATGTTCATGCTATTGTCTATCTATACCTTTGACCGCCCTCTTTATTGTCCAAGCTTTATTGTCTTTCGACTTGCGACTCTGCCTCCAACGGACGCGCGTTGAGGCTTTGTAAACTCGTGTAGCTGACGTCGTCTTGCACTTTTTACTTCCGAGTGAGCCGCGATTGAGAGGACTTTGTAGAGACAAGCCGATCGACCCAGATACCAAGACATACATGACGGATTGACATCCATTGATTGACATGCAATGCGGGACCTGACCTGGAAAAAAAAGCTTGAGTGTGACGACTTCCGGCACCTTA
The DNA here is from genome assembly GCA_020744515.1 of Fusarium tricinctum. Taxonomy (NCBI): domain Eukaryota; kingdom Fungi; phylum Ascomycota; class Sordariomycetes; order Hypocreales; family Nectriaceae; genus Fusarium; species Fusarium tricinctum. The sequence continues at coordinate 4,099,350 of JAGPXF010000006.1, forward strand.
GCCTCAGTACCCTTGGCCCCTCCTTCATGGTCCCCCTCCAAAGCTAGAAAAATGACATGAACCAGAGGTGAACCTTGGGCCTGGAAAGTCCCCTTTCTGTTGACGAGGCGTCAAATAGCGTCGAGCCAGAGACGGATGGAGCGGCTGAAGTTTGAACGGCGTGGACAAATGCGTGTTTAGCTGAGCTCCAATTAGAATCATGATCACGAGGACACGGGAAGTCCCCCAGTCCCCCCCCGCTATGAGAGTGTGAATGGGCGCATGATGGGGAAGAGGGGACGAGACCGCTCCAAGATCTACAACCCCTACCTAGAAACTGCAGTTGCTGTTGCAGTTGCAGAGACCACATGCCCGCAGCTGGATCCGTACCTGCGCCTTACGTAGTAGTAAGTTAGTAACTAATTCGAAAAGAAGAGCGAGCTGGAGCTCCTTTCATCCTTTAGGCTGTGGGTGCGTACTGTGCCTTTTGTTGATAAATGAGCTGCACCTCCTCCCACCTTTGTCTGTCCTCTTCCTCTTCTCCCTTCTCTTACACAAAAGCAAAAGCTTCACTTAACCACTCGTTCAATTAACAAACGAAACCGATCAACACATCGACCAAACAGCTTCGCGACAGAGAGTCAACCCATCATCGTCCTCAACAAATACTTATCGCATCGCTCACTCGTAACTTGCGCCCTGCACGCAACACTTCACTCATCAGCTCGATTGCCATTGTCTTCAGCGACTCGACTCTGCGACAACTATCTCGCGTGCGATTAATCCGCTTCCCTTCAGGACCCTTTCACACCATGAAGGAATCAGGTGACAAGCAATGGGTAAGTTTTTGGACCCTTACCTGAGCTAAGATCGCTTGGGCTGCCTGGCTAGCTTGGCTTGTCAATGCGCATCATGGCCCAGTCTTTTCCTCTTCCGTTCCTTGGCCGAGGGACAGTCACTTTCTGTGCGCTTCTCTAAGTTTGCCCTGCCCGACCCTGCCGACGCCAACGTCATTCGCAAGGCTGCCCAAGATGGAAAAACGTCAGGGACGCTTTATCACTTCGCGTGGGCTTCATTGCGTCAGTGCCGATCCTTCCCTGGGATCCTTCTATGATTGAGCTGTTAGCCAAGCAGCCAACCATGTCCAGCCACCTGCACTACGTAGTACCACAGCCCGCTGTCCACGCAAGCCTGATGACGTTGGGAAAGACAGACCACTTACAAGACCATCGCGCATTTACTTCAATTTCCATTTTATCTTTTTATTTTCTCAAACCATTCTAACATCAATTCTTTCAGGCCAAGGCTTACATTCTTGATCCATTAAACGATCCTGAGCCCAATCAAGACACCGGAATCGGCGCATCTCACAACCTTTCCGCTCAACTTCGCAATCTATCTCTTGAAAGCTCAAGTTCTAAAGCAAGCAAAGACCGTTCTTCAGACAGCGATCGCAAGCACAGATCAAGCCAAAGACATCGTCACGGCAGTTATCCCACTCCGCCAACATCTGCCAGCCCTACCCGCGACAGTTTCCATCCCTCGAACCCTTTCTCAGACGCGGCAGATTCGCGCCGTCAATCATCAGTCCCTTCAGTATCTGTGTCTCCCCCGAGCTCTCCTCCCAACTCGTACGAGACTCGCCGTGACCCATCTAGCAGCACCATCAACCGTTCAGCTAGTGCTCGGGCTCCTCCACCACGCAACCGACCTCAACCTTCGCACAACCGCAGCTTTAGTGCCAGCAATTGCGGAGTCTCACGCCAGCGTTCTTTGATTCAGCGATACCCAGGCGATATGTCTCACCGTCCTCTTGATATCCTTAGAAAGGAGGCTCGCGCAGCTGATCGCGCGCCTCATCTGCGACGCAAGCAACTGCCCATGACTGACACCATTGATGCTCTGGATACCATTGGCGGTACATACCATCATGGTGGCCCCTATGACGCCACTCTTGCAAGCCGCAACCGCAACAAGATGTACTCGCCCGTTGCCGCCGTTGAAGAGTCCACCCGTGAGGCTCTTCGCGCGACACCACGAGAGAACATCCAGGACTCTCTCCAAAGAAAGATGCCGCTTTCAGGTACTGCCGATATTCCTAGCGGCGACCGGGATTTCAGTGGTAACACCATCAACTATGAGGAGGGTGCCGATCTTATGAGAGAATCCGATGCTGCTGGCGGAGCATACAAGCGCTGGGATGGAATCGTAAGTGACCTTTCTATAACCTGACCCGGATATTTGCTAACCTCAACAGAAATACCACCCCGATGATCTCAAGGGCAAGGGAGAACCCTCGTACACCTACGAAAAGGACCTCAAGGAGCACAAGCGCAACCGCCGCGGTGAACCTGCCGAGTACGAACTCTCATCGAACATGAGAAGTAGCCAACGCCCACCGGTCAGCCATAACCGCAGCTTCAGCGAGGATCCACGAACAACTCCTGAGTACTCAAATGGCACTGACCTCCGTCGCAACAACTCAACAGGTCGTCATCGCCTGAGCGATGGTATTCGACGACGGTTCGGCAGCATGCGACGCAAGAGGGGTGAAGTCCAATGAAGAACTCAGGGCAACGTGACAATGCTTTTGTTTTATTAGTACCAGGATTGGTATAGGCGCAATGGGTATTTCCAGGATATATGTATACGAGAGAAGGTTTCTTACTCTTACTGTTGGACCATGAGGTGTACAAATTTATGGATTCGCGATGACATGGGCGCTACAGGTTATTTGGATGAGGCATGTTCAAGATTATAGCAGCGACGAACAAGCCCGGGAAATAAAAAGTTTTCTCTCGTCACTCGATTTACACTTACAGTGAAGTTGATGCGCAACTAAACTAAATTCATCACGTTGTTCAATTGACGTGACTCGCACATATGTAGTGTAATTGCTTGTAGTCGTGACGTGGAGAAGTATATTATTAAATGTAATAATGTTCAATATCTTCAGATTCAATGGTGTGAAGTAACGGTTTGATAATATTTATGCACACCCAAGCTATATATCGATAAAACATCGCCTGGCAACTCTCATTTCCAAAATTATAGCAACTCCCTAGAAATACGACAGACCACTCCATCCCAACACACCCTCAAGCTCTTCTCTCAACTCAGCCACGCCATCATAACCGCCCTTGCCTGCAATCTCAGCCCTCTTCGCAGCACCCAACTCAGCCCACCTCGCCAGGACAGCGCCGTCGACGATGGCTCTGCCTCCAGCTGCCTCGACGCCAACAGGGCGTATGCCGTCGGGTAGTCTGTGGGCTTTGGCGTTCAGACCGCCATGGGGCGTGAGCGCTGGGAGGAGCTGGTTTGTCACGGATAGGAGACGGCGGTAGGTTGTCTCGGGGAGGGGGATGAGGGTTGATAGGTGGCCGGTGGAGGAGGCGAGGAGGAGGACGTGTGGGGGGTCTTGGGGAGTGGGTTGGGAGGGTGGTGTTGTGCGTGGAAGGAGAAGGGTTGTTGATGGGGGGTTGGGGGAGACGGAGAAGGACGTGCGGTGGAGAAGGAGATGACCCTGAAGGGACTTGGGATCTGTGATGTTGTTAGTGTCGTTCGTTAATCAGAAAGCATGAAGAAGGACTTACGCTCGGGGTTGAAGTCGAGAATATGCAAATCACCATCCGCATCCGCCGCAACAATAGCAAGGTCATCACCATCAGGCAGGAAATCCGCCACCAACACCGGCAGTCGGCCATGGCTCTTACCCAGGACCTTGAAGGTATACGGCTCCTCTGTGTAGCCCGCGAACCAAACACCCTTGAACGCATCGGCAATGAGACAAAGACCCGTGCGCGGAAGCTCGCGTGCGCTGGAGACGTGACAGCTCATGTCGAGGAAAGCCACGGGGAGAAGCGAACCGTCTTCCTTGAGACCTCGCACCATGCACTTCTGGCCCTGGGCGACGAGCATGAGGCCCTGGGTTCCGATCTCGGATATGGCTGTCACGCCGCCACGAGGGATGTCCTCACGAGCGATAGCCTTGAGACGCCTGTTTGTCTCTGGCTTGCCGGGCTCTGGGATGACTGTTACGATGTCGAAGACCTGCACGCGGCCGCGGATAGGGAGATCTTCTCCCTTTGCTATGGCGGTACCGACTGCGATGAGGAAGCGACGTTCCTTGGTATCTTCTGAGATTTCAAGATGCAGTGTTTTCATACACTCGATAGATTCGCAGGATTCAAAGTCCACCTCGTGGATGACGGTCCAGCTGATAGGGCTGATGAGCTTAAGAACGCCGCGGGGCACGGTGGGAGGGAAAGCGAGTGTTTCCTTGGCCCACTCTTTGTGGTAGTCGTCGTCTCTGGGGAGCTCGAACGGTTCGCTTACCATGCAGCCTGCGATGTAAGTGCCAGTTGGCTGATGGTAGGCGATGCCGCGGACGTCAGCACCCAAGGGGGCTTTCTTGACCGAGATGCCAAGCTCGGTGAAGTTGGTGTCAGGTGGGAGCTGGGTGACACGGGCGATGCCCTCGTCGTCTGCGTAGATGAAACCGCGATCACAACCTTCGGTGTGGAATGTGCTCATGCCGCGGACGCCAATGCCCTGAAGGCCGATGACACGAGGCACGCTCTTGCTAGATTTGAGGATGAAACTTGGTGATGAACCAGGAAGGAAGACAGTGCTGTAGCCGTTGATGTTTGCACATGGTCGTAAAGGCATGAACCGTTGTTGCTCAACGGTATCGTCTTGCTCTTTCTCGACAGGCGTCGCTGCTAGTGTTACGTTGGATGTCTTTTTGAAGGTAAGGGTGGCATGGAGACTTGTCTCGCCTCCCTCTCTCTTGTGACGTAGGGGTTCGTAAATGGTAAGGTCGTCGGTTTGGTTTCGGAGCTGCTAATGTTAGCTTGAAGTCAATAGGGGATAAGAAGGACTTACTATGAGATATGGGGATTGGGAGGTGGTGTCGCCTAGATCAGCTACCAGAATTTCGCGGAGGGTCTCTCGTGCAAGACCTCGTCGTAGCGTGTAATCTGCCGAGAGGTAAGGGGGTATGTAGCATAGACCTTCGGCGACGTAGACAGGCTTTGAGAGATCAGGAAGTGCGTATACCTGTTGAGTCAGTAGCTGCAACCTTCAATGAGAGGCGAGACTCACATGTAGTGCTCCTGTTGAGCTGAGTAGGAACATCATGATCTTCTCAGTCTCTGTGGCCTTGTCGCTGGTGTTTGGCTGAAACGCACCCGTTGTATCTATGTACAAGCATCCAGCATGCCATTTGGAGTTTTGGAGAGTAGTATCCATCTTTTCTACTTCTTCAAGCTCGTTGTTGTTATCAATCTGTGCTAAAAAGATGCTACTGTCGTCGCGGATGAGTAGCAGGTAAGGATCTGCAATACTGGCGCTGGTGACCCTGGGTTCTGCCCCGGTTTCCTCGTCAAGCATTGGTAAGATTTGAGTGAGACCGAGATCTTGAATCGTCAGCATACGTAGATGTTATTCACAGAAGCAACTTACCTCCATCGTAGGATCGAACCTCTGACTTGAGAACTTGGATGATCCTCATCTGTTTGCCCATTGTCCCGGCTTCCACTGTGAAGCCAGCTGCAGGATCAAACTCCGTATCTTTCAGAGTCTCGAATCCTGCCCCAGTTAGAGCATACACATCCGATGTCTCGTAACCGTCTAGATCAACCTTTGCGACAATCATATACTTGTCATGCTGACCAAACGTCTCATATTCATTACCAACACCGACGTTTCCACCAAGAGCCTTGGGCATGGCTTTCTTGACAGCCATGGTCCAGAAACCTCTGGCCTCTGGAAACTCGAAGCGCCCAATGATCTTGGGCTGAATGTTTCGGTTGAGTATGGCCAGCGACCCTGCTTTTCCTCGTCCAACAATGCATGCGAGATGTAGATCAGAGACAACTCCTTTCGAAAGTGTCGCTTCCTCGCTATCGGGGAGGAAAGCCGCCTTTCCGGCAGTCAAGTCCTTGATCGGAGCGATGCTGAGTAGGGTATCATGGATGCGGAAGTTCAATTCGCCTGATTTGCCTCCCCCGTTGAGAGCCTGGGCTGGCTTTGCAGCTGCAGATTCAGTGCCGTAGAGATCGTCATCCTCGTCATCATCGTCGTCCTCCAGATCCAGGTCATCCACATCAAGTGCGATGTCCGCGTCGATAAGGCGAGGTTTTCGCTTCTTCTCCTGGTTCATCTTTCTGGTCCACCCCAACACCACAGAGTCGCCGGTTTCACTGCCCACAAAGAACGCGTTCTTGCTGAGTTTGGATGCTGTCGATGCTCGGCTTTTGATTAGACTGCCCCCATTCTCGTCTGCAACCATCCTCACGTGGAGGCCAGATACAGTTCGACCATCAATCTGGAACGATACGATACCAAGTCGACCATCGTTGAGAACCAACAGAAGTTCACCATTTTCGATGGACAATTGCTCGATAACACAATGCTCTAATCGTAGGTTCAGGTCTGCCTGGTCTGTCAAACTGAAGGAGGTGATCTGTCGAGCCATTGAGTTCACAGCAACGCCATTGGCCTTGCCTGACTGATCAACGTGAATTAGCTCATTCTCACCAATGAGCAGTGCGCCGCCAACTGGTGCTGGCAGAGCTAGAATCTTGAAGAGGTCTCGAGGGAGGTCGGTAACTGAGAGGATGGTCGTAGAAGCTCGCTGCTGCAGGTCCAACGTAAAGACCTTGTAGGTGAGATGATCTTTCTGACCAAGGGAGTGTGCCCTTTCTTGGCTGGATGACAGGATACCAAATGTCGGTTCTCTGTACTCATGCAGGAAAGCGAAATGCACGGGATGAAGCAGACTGGGATCAAGGAGTGGAAGACGGAGGACAAAAGATGGTGTATATGCTGCTTCTAATGTGTCGCTACTTCCATTAGTGACTGTAGTAGACTCCTTGACGGGTCGGGGCCCATCGAGATCCTCATCCCAATCATCCATCTCCAAGTCTTCTTCCGATTGTCGAAATGGTAGGATCGCGAGATTGCGTGAGCCGAATTGGAAGGCCGCGCATCGACTGCCCGGGTCAGCCTCAAGATAATTGACATATTCGTCGAAAGAAACCTCCCACGGCGCACCGTGTAGCTCCTCTTTCTCATAGTAATGAATCGAGATAGTCTCCAAGGTGCTTTTCTCAGGGTCCCATATAGCCATGCACAGTTTGGCAGCCTTGTACGCTATCAACAGAGCTTCACCGCCAGATTTTGAATGCTTGGTCTTGATCTTGGCCAGGCCTGTAATCGCACCAGAGAGTGGAAGCTCTGTGACTAGGACGAGCTTGGTATTGTTTGTACGATCGGTTCGAACAAACATTGACTCGCCACCAAGGAAGGATGATTCAAGTCCATCGTCGTCGTTTGCGCGGTGATCGAATTCCGGTTCGGGCTTTGTGGGTTGGGCAGACTGAGTTTCAGGGTCGAATTCGGCGGATATAGTCTTTGTTGTAAAGATCTGGAGTAGGGATCCCTTTGCGACAACAATGTTGTTGGCTGTAGCCGAAGTGAGAGAGACAGTTAATGAATGTGTTACGGCTGAGGGAGCCGCGAGCTCGGTGTATGCCTGCATTTCAGCGAGACCATTCTTTTGCGGCGAAATAATTGGTTGTTTTCGCTATTAATGAAGTGGTTCGCGATGGTGCTGTATTGAATGTTTATCCCGAAAGAGTAGAGCTTGAGCTGGAAGACGGATAATCAGAGAGCCGCGCTCCGGAACATGCCTGCAATTACCCCTGTAGGTGAGATTGGACAGCCAATGGAATGATTTATCGCTAGTGGGATGCTCTGTAACAACAGGGGGTAAGACTGAGACATCTCTACTTACAGTCCCGTGCAAAGATTCTGACAACGAGGTAAGTAAGAATACACATGATATTAATTACAGTATTCTATATATAATGTTATCCCTAAGATTGTAAAAGATGACATAAAATAGAAGACTTTATTATAATTTATATCATCTTATATGAACTCTAGAAGAGAGGAAGTTGCCGGAACTTCTGCACACCCATTGTAAGGAGTACGCACTAAGGTAGACTTAGGCAACTCTAGCGTATCGATTGCGTCACAAAAACATGCACAGCAGCTTCGAGCTCGAGCTTGGCCCTTTCTAAAACAAGCCAGGGAATCTTGTTTTCCACTGAACTTCCCTCCCTCTGATTGATCAAGATCGATCTCATTGCTGCACAAATTGCTCCTCTTTTGTTAGCGACGTCACCTTTGGTGTCGATAGATCTCCCTTCAAATCCCCGAGATCTGCCAAATTCAATAGGCAGCGCTGATACAATCCAAGCCACGTCGCGACCTGGTTTAGCGGCTTCGTTTCTACAGTTCCAACGTTGATCATCATCTCCAACAACTGCTCATATCGACGTTAACATCATCTTCACCATGGCCCACGCAGGCCTCGTCCAGACCAGTCTGATCTGGGTCACCTATGCCGTCGCTGTCGTCCTTTGCTTCGCCGCTGCCACGATCACAACATTCACTTGGCAGACTCCCCGCGAACGTTCCGCCGTCGTCAGCATCGTAGCTATCATCAGCTTGACTTCTCTTCTTGCTACTGTCTTGCTACTCCCTGTCGACATTGCACTCGTCTCCGCAACTAGCTCTGCAGCCCTTGGCGCAAAGAAGGACTGGGCTACTCCCGAACGCATCGACAGCATCCTTTACACTCTCAAGGTTGTCTACTACAGCTTGTACAGCTTCGATGCACTCCTGTGCTTGATCGTTATTCCCTTTGCCTACTTCTGGCATGAGGAGTACGATGAGATCGAGGTTGAGGAAGAAGGCCGCACTCTGGGTAGTCGCTTCATGGCTGCCGCCAAATACACGCTCTTCTTCGTCGCATTTGTTGTTGTTTTGTTCTTGCTAGGATTCTTTGTCCCTGCCGCTGGCGATAGCTCACAGGCTCATTGGGATCTTGATTACTTCAAGAAGCTAGTTGCTCAGAACCATGGCGAAAAGGCCCTTACCTTTGCTCTAGGTCTGATGCTTACACTCGGTACAATGCTTTACGTCGTTTACACCGGCGCTGGTCTTGCTCTTCTCCCCATCTCTTTTATCAAGGCCGCACCCTCGATCTCGGCACCCCAGCTTCATCAAAACACTGCCACTCAGCTGGAACAGAACCGCGAGCGCCAGCGCCAGATCGAGATGCGTAACGCTGGTCGACAGGAAGAGATGTCCCGAAAGGATCAGCGCGAGCTCGATGCGCTCGTTAGAGAGGAACAGACCCTTGTGCGACGCGAGAGACTCGCGTCTGAGGCTCAGGGTGAAGGTCGCAGCAGAATCTACCAGGCTTGGCTCAAGGTGTGCGCCTTTTTCCGCCCTGTCAAGCTCATCGGTGGAATTCTCCTGCTTCTTCTGTCTGTCGTTATCTGGGTATCTGTGCTCATCACCGGCATCGACAAAGCCAAGAACTCAGTCTGTAAGCAAAAGTGCGGTTACATCCTGGGCCAGATCCACGTCTTCCAACCCATGAACTGGATCTTTGTGAAGTCCGCCAAAGCTTTCCCTGTCGATTACATCCTTATGGCGTTGTTGGTTCTCTTCTTTTTCAGCAGCTCCATCTCGGGTATCGCAACTGTGGGCATTCGGTTCCTCTGGGTTCGCATCTTTCAGATTCGTAAGGGTAGGACAGCTCCTCAGGCTCTTCTGATTGCCACCGTCATGCTTGGCTTGATAATTTTGGCTACCAACTACGGAATCGCCATGCTGGTTGCACCTCAGTACTCCATCTATGGTACTCAGACCTTCTGCACCAATGAACCCGCACACCCCGGAGAGCAGCCCGACTGCAGGAAGCACTCGGACATGATCCATGCCTGCTCCGAAGCGCTCAAGTACGAGCACGCTAAGGATGTTTGCACACCATCGGTGATGTCAACGTTCCTCAACCGCATCACCATCACATGGCCTTTCTTCGGTCTGATCGACTTCTGGGCCCAGTTCGCTTTCCTGGCTGTCTTCCTTGTTGTGTTTGTCACAGCTCTCTTCCGTACACCCAAGCTTAACCTTTCCCAGATCGATGAGGAAGCTGAGGCGGATGAGGAAGAGTCTCTGCTTGCGTCCACCGGTAGACGGTTCGGTGCAACATGGCAAGATGTGAGAGGAAAGGTCAGCAGCTCAGAAAACGACTCGGCGAACCATGGCAACGGATCACAATCCGCTGCTTGATTAGATAGTTTTGCGTATAAAGTAGTATGAGTATTTCAGATTGACGGAGGTATTTTCATTTAGTAGCACAGCAACATGATGGTTCGGAGTTTGCGATGATTGGTATGTTTGAGTATCTGTCTTTACAAGCACATGAAATGGGAAACAGTAGTTGATAGGAATGGTTTAAAATTGAAATGAACGTTTATGCTCCCAATGCCACTTTTCTCTTCTCTTTCTTCTCCGTCTTTTTATCCTTCGTGAACTGCACAGCCTTGTGGCTCATCTCGTCGAACCCAGCCTGCGGCCCACGGTGCATCTCGTACCAGCACCTCGTGCAGTAGACGTCGTTGTCGCATCCAGGACATCGCAGCGTTGCGTCCTCGAGGCAGACGGTGCACCAGCTCTCCACGTCGTCGTCTGTGTAGTTCGTCCGCGTGGTAAGGCGCTTGACGGGCTGGCCTGAAGGCTTGGATGTTGGAACGGAGGGAAGAGCAAGGGAATCTTCGTCGGGAGAGGGGGCGCGCAGGGCAGCGAGACGGGCGGTGATATCGTCTATGTCTGCGCTGGCGGCGCGGTTTGAGGAGGGGATATCGGTGAGGTCTGATGGGACGTCTGGGAGAGCAAGGTCCGATGCCTTGGATGGTTCGCTTTGTTCAGACTCGGATTCAGACTCCGGTTCGGGGGTTTTGCTCTTTGCGAGAGCTGCTTCTACTTCTGCCTCGTCGCGGAACCGGGCAATGACTTCATCGACGTCTTTATTCATGGCTTCACCGTCAGAGTCGTCTGAATCGTGCTGATCCTTTTTATCCGTCTCATCTGCATCCTTCGGTATTGAGTCGGCGAGCTCTTCCAGGAGGGCTTTGACCTGTGCATCATCTGGTTCTGTCTGGAAGCCGTCTTCTGGCTTCACATCGCCTAGGAGTTCCTCAAGAGTTTGATCATCTGTTTGGAACATGGAGTCGTCTTCATCATCTTCTAGTTTGGCAGATTCCTTTGAGGTCTTCGGTGCTTGAGGTTTTGGCTTCTGTGGTTCACGAGCTGGCTTGGGTGCTTGTGGCGACGGCTCATCGCCTCGCTTCCGCAGAGACTTGAGACGGGCAGCAAGGGTATCCTCTCGAGTAGGTGTCTTTTTCCTTTCAATGGGATCAATATTAATTCTAAGATGTGGTTAGCGACGTGAGTAGCAGAAGGTGTATGATATAGGTACTCTGTTGAAGCTGGTTTCTCTGGGCCAGCGCTATTGCCTCTGAGCGCATTTAAACGCTCGAGGAGCGACTTGTCGAGGTCGTTGGGCATTTCTACTCTTGCTGAGATGCTTTTAATTTGTGTTGGCTTATTGACTTAGCTTCGAGTGATTGCTGGGTTGATGATGAGATAAGATGCTCAGTGAGCTTGGGACGATGATAGTGGTGATATTTGGCGGGGGCGGGGTTCGCTTGGCTGAGGAGTGCAAGTCAACGCCAATGCTGGGCGATATATACATGAAAACAGAGCATCGCGACTACGATATAAGTGAAAGTAGAGCATGGATTAAGAGCTTAGTCTGATTGAATTTACTATGAGTGTAATCATCCATTCTATATAGAAGAGAATGGATATAAGGACGAGACAGTGTTGTGCATGGTTAAGCATGTGTTGCTGTGCATTTCACCCAATCCTAACTACAGAGAATAAGAATTACAGCAATTGATGAGCATTAGTCGAGATAGGGTAAAGCTTCATCTATTTGAAGATGCGTCGCCTATCGTAGATATCCATAGTTAGCATTGCAAACCAGTCAACAGAGGGCGTAGGCTGTTAACAGGTTCCATATTCACAGCACTGCGCTGACAGGAATAAACAAGTTTCCATGATCCCTGGACTTAAAACTGATGCCCGGGCTCACAATTACTCATATTCTGCCATCTGCTGCTTGTGGGAATACGACGCGCGTCTAATACTTGCGTAGGCTCGGGACGGTGGGATAACATCCATTAGTGCTAGAATCGAAGCCTCTCGTATCTCTGTCTTGTGCTTCATGTCTACAGTATTTATCTAAGGTGCTTCAGAGCTGAAGTCCACCGCCTCTAACTTCAATACTGAGGTACTTGACGGTAGGATCCAATTTCATCAGTCTTGGAGGTTAGGATTAGTGCTATGAACTTTGAAGGGCTTTATTTAGCACTCAAAATTTGATCCTTGTGGTGCCTGATCAGCCAAGCCAGCATCCCTTGCCAAGGATCAGCGCTAAGATAAGATCACCTAAAGCCCCATAGTGACGTGGATTGAGCTGAAAGCAGCCATATCATAACACCCCTTGGCCCCGAACTTTCAACAATGTCGCATGCCGTCATGTTTCTGATGATAAACACTTCGCCATGTTCCGAATGCCTACGATGCGACTGAGTGCAAGGTCAATACAAATCACTGGAGCCATCGCCGCCATCTGGCTCTTCGCCGTCGTTCTCTATTGCTATCGCGATGTTTCATTTTCAAACCCGACGCCAATCACAACCCACGGCAGCTCTCGCCCGAACAACCAGGCATTGGAATTGATAGAGCTGGGCGCACGATATTTCGCCGATTACCCTCTGAAAGACGAACCTAAGGAGATCTTTGGAGAGCTGGGACAGAGGACACAATTGCTGCGATCGTGGATATATGAGTTGGAAGCATACACGAAGGCTCCTACAGATGGAAGCCGCAGGGCAACAAAGCTTGTTACGAATACTATCGAGTCCTTGTACCCTTATTTGAAATCGGACGGACACCTTGCGCCACCTCTTGCCGATATCTACGAACGACTTGGGCTTCCGTACAAACCCACAAGCATCTCGCAAAACAAAAAGGCTCCAGCTGGAATTGTTATTCCGACAGGCGACAAGACGCTTCGGTTCGCATGCCATCTCATCGCATCCCTCACTCGAGTCCACAAAACCACTCTTCCGATCCAGGTTGTTTACGCCGGAGACGGTGATCTATCTGCTGATGGACGAAAGAAGATTCAAGAGGCGGCCAACGGAGTCAAGATTGAAATGCTCGACGTCCTCACGGTTTTTGATGATAGTACATTGAAACTTGCAACTGGTGGTTGGGCGATAAAACCGTTCGCTGCATTGGCGAGTCGCTACGAACAGGTCATTGTTCTCGACGCCGACGCTGTGTTTTTCCAAGCTCCGGAGAAGTTGCTCCAACAAGGACGCTTCCAAGAAACAGGAGTGCTGCTCTTTCACGACCGGCTTCTGTGGAAGAATGCCTTCGCTGATCGCCAGGACTGGTGGCATGACCAGATCAAGCACCCCAGTCCTGAGACGAATAAGTCGCTTGTGTGGACAGAGCGATATGCAGAAGAGGGAGACTCGGGTATAGTTGTAGTTGACAAGTCACGACTTGATGTACTGCTTGGACTTCTTCACATTGGGTGGCAGAACTCGGACAGGGTGCGAAACGAGGTTACGTATAAGCTCACATATGGTGACAAGGAAAGTTGGTGGATTGGGTTCGAGGCTACAGGATCCAAATACTCTTTCTCGCCGCATTACGGTGGTATTGTGGGATGGCTTGGCCCGACAAAGGCAGAGGCGGAAGCAGCCAAGAAAGAAGAGGAAGAGAAGAAGAAAAAGGAGCAAGATGCAGAAGAGAAGAAGGACAAGCGTGGCGACAAGAGGGAAAATGAAGAGGTTCGCGTCTGCAGCTTCGTCATCGCCCATGTCGACCAAGACGACAAACTGCTCTGGTACAACGGCGGTTTACTTAAGAATAAGGCCGTCAATCAGACGGAATTTGAGGTTCCGACGCATTGGATGATCGACCAGAAATGGCACAAGGGGAGAAGCAAGAAGGACATGAGTTGCATGGCGGGGACGCAGGCGAACGAGCTGGAGAGTGTCGAGAAGGATATTTTGGCGAGGTCGATCGAGGTTGCGAGGGATATGGATGAGAAATTAGGCTTGATACCATCTGCATAGACTTAAATAGTTGGTTTCTGTAATGTTACGAAGGATGAAGGATGACAGATGATTGGATATGATACTGTGTTGTAGTTTCGCACGGATCAAATGAGCCCGACTTGGAGGATTCGCCGATATGCCGTTCTTGAAGAGACCGGATCGCGAAAGGCACGATAACCAAAATTAACATTTAAAACGTCGGTCAAAAGACTTCCGACGTCCGTTAGTGAATCCAACAGATCCTTCAAACCCACGGAAGGATCCGGGGGACGTTTCAGTAAGCATGGGGCGTTTTGGCGCACCGGCATATTGGGAAATGTCCGATTGAAGACCGAAGACCGTTGCGACTTACAAAAAGAGACAGCGCGAAATCATGTTAAGCTATATGTTATTATTTACATAAATACGATATTACCGGTCATTTACTTTAATTGTATCACAAACCACCATTTTACTCCAAATATCAATCATGGCCCTTCGTTTATCTCTGGCTCGACCTGTGCCCATCATCGCTACACTCGCAGCTGGTACACTAGGAGTGGCTGTTTGTTCAAGAATGATGTCCGGAACAGCTTCAGCCGAGTCGAATGCCCCCCAGAAGGTGTTCAAAGGCGGATTTGCGGCTGTGAAGTTGCCTTTGCTCAATTCGAAGGACGAGTCCCCTGATACTAAGCGTTTGAGGTTCAAGCTGCCTCAAGAAACTGCCATTACTGGACTTCCTTTATCGTGTAAGTCATGATTTTAGAATAATTACTAGGTAAATTCACTGATTCTTTATAGCCTCTTTGTTGGTTTTTACCCACCCTAACGGATCTTTTCTACCTACCCCTCGACCGTATTCCCCAATCTCTCCCGCTGGTAAGTTTCCTACAGAAGGACAAGCATGGAACAACGTATTGATTCGATACAGACGAGCCTGGATACATGGAACTTCTGGTGAAGAAATACCCCAACGGCAGAGGAAGCGGTTATCTCCACTCCCTCAAACCAGGCGACAAGCTTTTCATCCTCACCACCCTCTCGGAGTATAAATGGAAACCCAACAGTTACCCGCACATCTCCCTCATTGCAGGTGGCTGCGGGATAACGCCCATGTTCCAACTCGCACAGGGCATCCTGCGCAACCCAGAGGACAAAACCCGCATGACGCTCGTCTTCGGCGTAAACACCGACGACGATGTGCTCCTCCGAAAAGAGCTGGACGACTTTGCGAGGGAGTTCCCCGACAGGTTCCAGGTCAAGTACACAGTGAGCAAGCCCAAAGAGGGCTCGGAGCTGCGAAGGGGGAGGATTGATAAGGAGTTGCTGGAAGAGGTCTTGCCCAAGGGGACGCAGGATACAAAGGTCTTTGTGTGTGGACCTCCGGGGATGGAGGATGCGCTTGTTGGGAAGAGGGGGGAGGGAGTTTTGGGACAGCTTGGCTTTACGAAGAACCAGATTCACAAATTCTAGGGAAATGCTGAAAAAGAAAAAGAAGGGGGGACGTAAAATGCGGAAAGATGAGGCAGAAGCTCTCTGGACTCATGTGGTAATGATACCATACTGTTAGGAAGTTTGTATTATATATATATATATCGAAATACTGTATTACTATAGATCTATACCAAGTTTGTTCTAGTTCTTGCATTACTTTCTGCTAAATCCATCTCAATATTGATAAAAGGACCGGTAAAGTATGCTAACAATAGTCTAAACCTATGTTATCCTCACCACTTCCTCCCTCTTTGGTGGATGGTTTTAGTTAAATCCTGATGCGGATCACCAGTACTAAATCCAAGTCAACTTCAGAAAACAACATAAAATGGAAACAATTACACAATTTTCGCTATACTATTAACTACAACCACAGTCTAATTCCCAGTAGCGATGCTATGCCTCACTCCCAAACTACCATTCGTCAAAAACGCCCTCGAATCCCTCCCCGGCACCTCCAACTCTTTCGTCGACGTAGACGTAGACGAAACCGATCCATAACCTCCACCACCAGGCGTCAAGATAATCACACGATCACCCGCCGCAAAATGCGACGTCTTTCGTGGTCCAAGTGAGACCTGCCTCGTTGCTCCAGTAACTGGATCCTTACGCACCCAGATATTCTGTCCTCGCTGACCCTCTTCGCCACCTTCGAGACCGTAGGGCGCTGTGACTCTTCGATCTGTGAGGACGGAGACTTGGAGAGGCATGCGGAATTCCATATCCCTGATACATCCGTCGCCACCGCGCCATTTGCCTTGTCCTCCACTTCCCTTCCGGATGGAGAACTCGTGCAGAATGACGGGATATCGCTTCTCCAAGATCTCAGGATCGGTGATTCGCGTATTCGTCATGTGTGTATGTACAGCACTCGCGCCATGCCACCCCAGTCCTGCTCCAGCGCCTCCGCAGATGGTCTCGTAGTACCCGAAGCCCTTTGTGACTTCACCTGTGACCGGATCTGTGCCGCCGCAGCCAAAGCTGAGGTTGTTCATCGTACCTTGGGAAGCAGCTGCGGCGTTGAAGGCGCGGAGGACAAGATCAGCGACCTTCTGGGAGGTTTCTGTTGTGCAGCCTACTGTTGCTGCGGTGGGTGAAGGCGAGAGGATGGTGTTGTCTGGGCAGATGACCTTGATTGGCTTGAGACAGCCTTGGTTGAGGGGGATGTCTGTTGCCATCATTGAGCGGAGGCAGTACTGCGGAAAAGGTTAGCTACGATCAAGAGATTATGTATGTATAGGACTTACCATGATAACAGAGTACGAGCAAGTCGGGGGCGCATTCAAGTTACCAGAATGCTCAGGGCCAGTTCCAGTAAAGTCAAACACAGCCTCGCCAGTCTCCTTATCAATTGTAACCTTGAGCTTGAAGGGGATACCATCATCGTTATACTCGGTGGCTTCAAGCACACCATTCTCGTACTTTGCAGCAAACTGCTTGAGAAGATCTCGAACAGACTGGGCGGCGTTGTCCTGAATGGCGTGCATATACAGCTGAACAACAGGCCAAGTAAACTCCTTAATAAGAGATCGAATCAACTCGATACCCTTTTGGTTAGATGCCACTGCGGCTTTAAGATCGGCGATGTTCTCGGTCAGGGTACGAGTACCGCTGCAGCCGGGATAAGAAGCCGGTTCATCGTAGAGATGCTTGATAAGACCGGCCTCATCGAAGACACCCTCGTTGATCATCTTGAAGGACTCAATAGCAGCACCTTCCTGCCAGAGCTCAGTGGAGTTTGGAGGCATGGATCCAGGAACGATACCGCCAATGTCTGCGTGATGGCCGCGATTGGCCACGAAGAAGATAATCTCTTTTGGATTCTCCTCGTCGTCAAACACGGGGGTGATTGTGGTAATATCAGGTAGATGGGTACCGCCAGCTTGAGGGTGGTTGCTAATGATCACATCGCCGGGCTTGAGTTCGCCAGCCTTGTATCGTCGGGCTTGGTATGCGATGGCAGTACTCATAGAACCAAGATGGCTGGGAACATGGGGAGCATTGGCAACAAGACCACCATCGGCAGAAAATACAGCACAAGAATAGTCCAATCTCTCCTTGATGTTGACAGAGATAGATGTTTTCTCCATGGTATGTCCCATCTGCTCAGCAACAGTCATGAAGCGATGGCCGAAAACACTCAGTGTAACAGGATCAACAGTCTCAGTGGCGACGTTTTGCTTCTCAGCCTTGTCAACTTCGAGGATGACATGCTCGGGAAGGATGACACCCTTGCTAAGGTGGTCTACCACGATAGTCTGAGTTTTGTCGATGATCATCGCGGGACCGGCAATGTGCACACCAGGACTCATTGACTTGAGCTCATAAACAGGAGTTTCAGTCCATCCGTGTGACTCAAAGAAGATCTTTCTCGAGAAGATGGGAGTGGGGACGGGAGTCAAACCATCGGATTGGTACTTCTTCAGCTCCTCGAAAGGACTGGAGATGTTGAGAACACGAGACTTGCCCACACTTCGGACACGAACGTCATCGATAAGGATATTACGGGACTGGGAGAAGCCAAACTCCTGAGTGTGTCGCGCCGTAAAGGCAACGCCTGCATCGCCAACGTTTTCTGATACAGGAATCATGAGCGAGGTATCGCTTCCTTGGTAGCGCATATTCAGAAAGTACTCATGCTGAGTGGACTTGGCGTCGAAGCCCTGGGCCTCAAGACCTTGGGCGCCCTTGGAAGAAAGGGATTCAAGACGAGACTTGATCTCGGGGACGACTTGATCAGAGAATGTGATCGCGGAAGGTTCTTGGTTCTCGACCACGACATCGGCGAGGGCCATTCCGTAAGCGGAAAGGATGCTAGAGTAGCAGGGAATGATTGCTCTCTTGATACCAAGATCACGGGCAATAAACACAGCATGCTGTCCACCAGCACCACCAAAAGAACCCAGGTTATGACTAGAAGCACCATAACCACGACCCTCACTCAGTGTTCGAATTGGTCGAGTCATAGTCGCGTTGGCAATAGCCAGAAATCCGAGGGCCAAAGTCTCGGGGGTGAAAGGCTCGCCGCCATCCTTCTCCTTGTTGACCGTCTCTGTCAAAGCAGTGAACTTCTCCCTAACAATCTCACGGTCTAAGCGACGAGGGAAGAAGTCGGGGATGATCCGGCCAAGGAGGAAGTTTGCGTCTGTGACAGTCAGAGGACCACCTCGACCGTAACACGCAGGGCCTGGGTTAGCTCCAGCACTGCTGGGACCGACTCTGAGAAGGCCATTTTCCCAGGCCAGAATAGAGCCACCGCCCGCAGCGACGGTGTTGATGTCGAGTTGGGGAGTCTGAATAGTTACTTCGGCGAGCGTGTTCTCAAAGATATGCTCCAGCGCTCCAGAGTATCTCGCCACATCGGTACTGGTACCGCCCATATCAAAGCCCAGCACTGGCGTCCCATCGGCATCATCATAACAGGTCCTGGATAGACCGACGACACCTCCAGCAGGGCCGCTCAGAACGCCCCTCAAGCCAGTAAACTTAGACCAGCTTGTCAGCCCACCATCCGATTGGCAGATGAGAAGCTTGTTAGCGCTCTCGTCTTCCAATTGACCCTTGAAGTTCTTGCGGAAACCGTCCAGATAGGCAAAGGTCATGGGTGTGAGATAAGCGTCTGCGACGGCTGATTGACTTCGAGGCACGTACTTGGCCATGGACTGAAGAACTGACGAGGCAGAGACCTTGAAGCCCATTTCTTCAGCGAGCTTTGTGACTTGTAGCTCATGGTCGGGATATGTGTATGAATGCATGAAGCCGATAGCGAGGTTCTCAAAGCCTTGGGCCTTGAGGGTTTCAAGGTCCACGCGCACGGCGCCTAGGTCTGGCTTCTTCATAATCCTGACGACTTCTCCTGTTTGGCCGACAACAAGTGCAGGGTCTGAAGAGACGTCAATGGGACCATTTGATGGTGCTTCGCTGGCACCTTCGATAGTTACACGCTCGTCAACTTCCACGACAGTCTCGTAGAGCTGTTCCAAGCGTCTGACTGAGAGATCAAAGAGATCTGGTCTTGTCTGGTTTCCGATAAGGAGGATATCCCGAAATCCCTTCGTAGCGAGGAAAGCCACACGGTCACCCTTTCTTTCGAGGAGGGCATTGGTGGCAACTGTTGTGCCCATGCGAATTGACTCTATAGGCTCAAGATCTAGTAGTGAACCCTTGGGTATTGTGGTGTCTAGGGCAGTTTCTAGAATCTGTCTGATGCATTCTGTTGGTGCATCGTCGTACTCATCAGGACATACGGAGAGGATCTTGAATACAATATGTTCTTGGCGGCTAGGGACTTCTGCCCAGGCGTCTGTGAAAGTGCCGCCACGGTCGATGGCGATACGGATGCCTTGAGAAGCCATTGTGAAGAGTGGTTGGTAATGATGAAGAGAAGGGAGGAGAGTGGAGAATCAGGAGGGAAATAGAATGTGTATAGAGGCCAGAGAACGTTGAAGTGATGACATGATGAAGCTTGGTCGAGTTGAAGCTGTATTATATCAATGAATCTGGGGTATCTCCAGTGTGTAAGTGAGTGGATAAGATAGCGCCACACTAAACAATGACATTGGTCAAACAAGTGCTTACTCATCGGCAACCTCTCAGAAGCCGATCTCCTCCCATCGGCAAGTCTCAAGTTGCCGACCATCTCCACCCTCAATCCTCGGTATCACCAACTCACTGACCGGCAAATAAGTCCAAAGCCCGGCCGTCTACCCCAGATTTAGACCCGCATTGCCCAAGGGATTGCCATCAATCAATTACCCAACAGTTTACCGGGGTAAAAATGAGCACAAGACGTCCGAGACGACTCCTCGCTGCGTAAGAGAAACTCTGGCTGTTTTCTTTCGAGTTTCCATCTGATTGTGAGAAACAGTTGTCACAGGTGTCATTCACAGAAAATCAAGTGCTCGGGGGAGAAGCCTTGTCAATCTTGTAGTGCTACTGGTAGAGACGGTGAATGTGAATTTCCTGCGAACAAGGAGCGAAAGATACCCATTTCTGAAAGGTAAATATTGTTGTCAGATCAAACTATCCTGACCAAATCTCAAAACTCGTCTACATTTACGATAAATCTATGCTGATATCATGTCCAATTCAGTTATCTCAAGAAACTTGAAGAAGATAGTAGACGCCTTCAAGCCATCAACACGCACAACCAAACTCCAGAGACCGAACCAACGTTTACCCCCTTTCATAACCATAGTGCTCAAGACGACGATGGACCTCCGTCACTCTCAAAAGAGGAGAGCAATCTTTTTAACCCACTCTTCGACAGACAGCCCGAGAAGCCTATACAAGAACGATCCTCAGAGCCGGGTTTCATCGGCGAAGCTTCATGTGCTGCATTCAGCAACCGATTATTATCATGCCTCGACGACACCTATACTCCTTCTACGGCTGGTCTCTCAAATTACCACCGTCTCAGCACATATGGAAGATTACCAGCAGACAAAGGTGCAGAGTTTCCCGAGCGAATGCACGTCAAGCTACTTCTCAACGTGGCTCGACGGTTTATAGGCAACTATCATCCTTTGTTCCTCGAGGTCACATTCATGAAAGAGATTGATGCTGTTTATCGAAGAGAGATTATGCCTTCGACATTATGGCTTTGCAAGTTTTATGCTCTCATGGCTTTGGGAGAGATCTATACCCACAGGAGAGGAGTTGGTGATAATAATAGAGTTCCAGGTACCAATTACTATGTCAGGGCGGTGAGCTTACTACAGGAGAATCCAGACTATTACGAAGAACCCTCCTTGATGCAAGTCGAGGTTCTAACACTCCTGGTAAGACATCAAACCCCTCTATTCGGAATCACTAACTAAACGATCTTACAGGCTTGGGCATCCAACATCTTGGGCCGTATACGAACTGCATATTGCTACAGTGGAATCGCCATGCGTCTCGCCCAAAGTCTAGGGATGCACAGGTCCGCATCGAGACATACGACCCTTACACCCGTCGAGCGGGAAAGTCGAAGGCGAACGTGGTGGGTGCTGTACTTCTTTGATCGTTTCTCGGCGTCCAAGCTTGGCCAGCCCATCACTATACGGGACGAAGATATCGATGTTGAGATGCCGAGCATGGAAGGCTTGACAAGGGAAGAGATGGCGGAATTCCTTGACCCGCAGAATCTAATAATTAATATCAAACTAGCAAGGATTATTGGTAATATCTGTAAGTCCCTTCTAGCCTTAGTTTGCAGTGGCTGTATCTAACTCTAATTATTAGTGACGCATATCTATGGCATACCCAAAGCTACAAACGGTCTTTATATACATCAAGTCCATGGCATACTGAAGCAGCTTCGAGCATGGCACGACGATCTACGCTCTGACATGCGAGTCAAAGAGCGCGGCACTCCTCGCCCAGTTGCGAGTCTTCATTTGGCATATAATCAGTGCATCATACAGACCACCCGCCCTGTTCTACTCCACCTCTTCAAGACACAGTTCCAACTCGGCACTAGAGCTCGAGGTGATGCATCGCCCCGACAAAACGTCTCGTCAATCACGCTTGCGTTGGCAGAGAGCTGCGTCAATGCAGCGCAAGCGTCAAGTCGGATAGTCGAAGGGCTCTTTCTCGATGGATCGATAGCGACTTTCGGATACTGGGATGCCCACCATATCTTCTCCGCCGCCATGGTTCTTATCATGTCTGCTGTGATGAAACCCACAGCTGTCAACTCTGATCATCTCGAGACTTTACTGAGTGTTTTAAGATCACTGAAAAACGACGGCAACATCCCCGCCGTTGACTTTTGTGAGAGACTATCACACATTCAAGCCCGTGTATCTACTTTAAGAGCAATAGGTCGTTTGGACGGCATGAGCTTCGATAGACCTCTTGCCAGAAAACAAGCATCCACTGATATACCTGAAGGAGGTTTAGTAGCATCTACAACTTCCGAACAACCTTTCCAAACACCGATGAGCATGGATAACGGGTCTGGGCTGTGCGACTCTGGAATCATTGACTATGAGAATGTTGATGTTCTTGGGAATCCACTTATTGGTAGCTTTTTGGATGGGAATCAAGTGCAGTGGCTAGATGTTTTGTTTGCAGAGGATGGGACATTAAAGGAGTTTGCTTCTGATATTGAAGAGCCGTTTTTATTCAGGTAAAGCCCAAAGGGATTAAATAGGGCGTCGGACAGGCTAATGAGCTACGAAGGGATGAGCAACAGTATTTCTCAATATCAAAGAACTTTGGCTGACCATCTAAATTATTCCCAAATTTGGTAGGTATTACCTCAATCCTACATAGCTCAAACCATGGCATGGGATTATATTGGAGACCAATCAGCTGGAACTCTTATTAGTCTGTAGACAGCGCCCGGCAAGTCAATGCATGCTTTCTCGGCAGGGTTGCAGCCGGTAACGGTATTAGATGAATCTGCCGAGTGACAGAATATTATTTCTGGAAAAGTGATGAAAGATAAGTTGGGTGATTCTTATCTTGATTATCTGACCAGATCGGCTAGAATGCCGGCCAGAATTTATGCCATGAACCCATAGTTAGTGGGTATGAATAACGCCGAGTAAGAAATGCCCTTGGATAAGCTGACAATGAATCGATATCCAAGATAAGGCCAGCAGAAGATGATCAACTCTGAGTAGTCTTGTAAATAGCATCTCAAGCCTCACCCAACCCTTTCGGTAATTCCCAATAGCCGAGTCATCTCACCCACACCGGGAATGACACCAACGGACTCTAGTTCTAGACATCAGCATGACATCCCCGGCAATTCTCAACTTACCGGTCCTTGACTGAATCATGCACCATCGGCAAACCCCTCCCAGGCCGAGTATGGCCCACCTCTACCAGGCAATCAAGTCTGCCGATCCCTACGTAAACCCCTGCATCTCAATTGATTCTGGGGTTGTATCATCGATAGCCCAGCGTTCCTGTTACCCAATCCAATCCTTCTCCAGATCCGGGGTAAAAGTCACTGTGCGGAGATAAGACACCTGCATGTTCTTAAAATGGACCACAAACCCTTTCAATTGCATCTCATTCTCACACTCCCATTTTTATTCTCTTTTCTCAAAGAGACTAGAAAGAGATAATCCTCAGATTCGACTACCATGACTTCGAAGACCGCTGTCCTCCCCGACAAGGAGATTGAGGAGCAGCGCGCTACTCAAGATGACGTCTACATCGACCCCGTTGCCGAGAAGGCGCTTCTGCGCAAGCTGGACATGTGGATTGTTCCGCCTGTGATGCTTCTCTACCTCTTGAGTTTTCTGGATCGTGTGAATATTGGAAATGCTCGACTCTACGGTATGGAGGAGGATCTTGGTTTGGTTGGCGATCAGGTACGTGCCGAACAAAATGATACTCATGAGTATCTTGTTAACAGAAATAGTATCAACTTGCAGTCTCTGTACTTTTCGTCACATACATTGCCTCTGAACTACCTTCCAACCTTGTCATCAAGAAGTTCACTCCCTCACGATGGATCTCGTTCATCACTGTATCCTGGGGCATTGTCGCCACCTTGACCGGAATTGTACAAGATTTCAAAGGCCTGATCGCCTGCCGTGTAATCCTTGGTGCTCTCGAAGGCGGCCTCTTTCCCGGACTCACGATCTATCTTACCATGTTCTACACGAAACGCGAGTACGCCCTCCGAATCGGCTATCTCTTCGTCAGTGCCGCCATTGCAGGTTCTCTTGGTGGCCTGCTGGCTTACGGTATTGGCCACATGGACGGTGTTGCAGGACTCCGCGGCTGGAGATGGATTATCATCATCGAGGGCATTCCCACGTTTATCCTCGGAATTGCGGTTTGGTTTTGGCTCGCAGACGACCCTGACTCGGCGCACTATCTCACCGTTGCAGAACGAGAGCTTATCGATGTGCGCATGCGACGACAAATCGGCCACACCAAGTCTTCAGACCAGATGCACAAGGAAGATGTCTACGCCGGTCTCAAGGATTGGAAGATCTGGTTGTTCTGCATTGGTCAGTTCGGAGGTGACACGATTCTTTACGGCTACAGCACCTTTCTCCCTACTATTATCCGAGGACTCGGAGATTGGAACAACGCTCAGGTCCAGGCGCTCACTATTCCTTGCTACGCCATGGGTGCGATCACATACCTCGTAGTCGCCTGGTTTTCAGATCGCACTCAAAAACGAGCTGTCTTCACAGTGGTACTTGGCCTTGTTTGCGCAGTCGGCTACGCCCTTCTCGTCAGCCCAGCTCCATCCGGAGTACGTTATTTCGGCTGTTTCCTAGCCGCGATGGGATTATATGTCATTGTTGGTTTACCCCTTGCCTGGCTGCCCAGCAACAACCCTCGATATGGAAAGCGAACTGTTGCAACCGGTCTGCAACTCACCATTGGCAACTCTGCTGGAATTCCAGCTCCATTTGTAAGTCTCGATGTCCACCTACGATACACTCTAGCTAACATGGTTTAGTTGTACAAAACATATGAGGGCCCCCGATTCGTTAAAGGCCATTCTGTTTCGATGGCATTGGTCGCCATGTCTTCGTTCATTTACCTGGCGTTCTGGGCTTGGTTCCGTCGCCAGAACAAGAGGAAGGTTGAGGGTAAGGAGGATTACAGAATTCAGGGGTTGACAGAGGAAGAGGCGGAGGAGCTTGGCGAGCATAACCCAAGGTTCCATTACACCTACTAAGAGAACTTGGAAAGTCTACATGGGGAAGTTGAACTAGGCTGTTTTGTTAATATGAATGATTACTCTTCTAATCGTATGGGCCTGTTTGTCTCTCGCGTACGTCTTCTCCGCTGTCATGGATCTGATTACCATCAATGGCTTGAATGAATTTCATAGTCCACAACTTCCGGGGTCGCCCTGAACAAGGCTGTGCTTGACAAGGCTGTGCGCTTGCATTTGCGAATATGCAGATATCATGCGACAGGGGTCTATTAGACTGCATACTACGGAATGTGATGGTGTGGTGGCTTGAAAAACAAAATTATCTCCTAATCAGCCTTATTGGATCAACCCTCCTTTGCTGGTCAGCCCATTAAATAACCTACCTAGCAGCTCGTGAACTCTCACCCTCCTTCAACTCCGCAGCTGTAACTACCTTCATCTTTCTCGCCCATCTTTTTCAGCTTCAATGGAAGCCGCGGGTCTTACTATTGGGGCCGTGGCTCTTATTAGTCTTTTCAAGGACTGTGTCGATCTTTTCTCCATGATCACCGCCGCACGTCGTCTTGGCCAGGACGCTGCAATCTTGGAAACTAAGCTGGACGTGGAGAGAATGCTGCTGCTTCGATGGTCCGACCGCGTCGGCTTACTTCAGTTCTTCAACTATGACCAATCATCAAACGAGTCGCTCAACCCCTCCAGCATACCGCTGCGAGACCCAGAAACTCAGAAGATAGTCCTGCAAGTTCTGGCATGCATCAAGAGTCTGCTCAGTGAAGGCGAGGCTTTGCAACAATCGTACGGGCTTCAGCAATTTGACCCATCGGATCCTCATGCCTCGGCTGTCAGTAGCTCTCAAGGAGCAAGTGCCTCTCGACTTGAGAGGTTCCTTCATGATTTCCATCAACTAAAACTCAACACACAAAACAGAAAGAGCACGCCACGCTCATCCGGGTTCACCGATACCACCAAGAAGGTCCGATGGATCATTGTTCATCAAGACAAATTCAATACTCTTATCGCAAATCTTTCCTACTTCAACAGTTCGTTGATGGAACTAGCCCCGACTGCCTCCCCCTCTGTTCTATCCTCGGTACAAGAAGACCTGAGTCATGTACGCAGCGTTGCAGAGCTGGATATCATCATCCAAGCATCCGCAGATACACGACCGGCCGTCAAATCTGCCGCAGTTGCGGTCAAAAAGGCGATATTGCAGCGCCAGATATTGCAACGCTTGTGGTTCCGCCATCATGAAGACAGACGTTTTAATATCAAGGAAGCTCACTATAAAACGTTGAGATGGGCACTTGACCCACCCAACGGCTACATGGAATGGGACGATCTTAGCAGTTGGCTACAAGACACCCATAGCATATACTGGATATCTGGTAAAGCCGGGAGTGGGAAGTCTACACTGATGAAACATCTGTGGTCTCAGAGCTGTATACTCGAGCTTCTCAATGACTGGGCATACGGCTCCTCCATCTCCTTGGTCAGCTTCTTCTTCTACGCCCTGGGTCGGCCGGAACAGAAGTCGCAATCTGGACTCTTGAGGAGCCTGCTCTACCAGCTCTTGAAACAGGATTCTGACAGCATCGAAATCATTCTTCCCAACATGTGGCAAGAGGCTTGTACGAATACCGATAAAGATCCTCTAAAACTCTCGATCCCCTCCATTGACGAAATGACAACTGCTTTGTTCGATTACTGTGCATCTTGCAATGCCAGTAAGAAGTTGTTTTTCATGATAGATGGAGCTGATGAGTATGAAGGAGGAGACCTAGATGCTGTTAAATTCATCACAGACCTTGGAAGGCTACCAAATATCAAAATCCTTATTTCAAGCAGACCTCACCCCGCATATGTGGCCGCTTTCGAGCACACGGCAAGACTCAACCTGCCGGATCTGACAAGAGGCGACATAGCTTCTTATATCAGCGAAAGCATCGCTACCCATCCGTATCTCATCACACTTTCAGAAATACAACCCAATGTGGTGGAAGAGCTGATTGAAGAACTTGTTAGCAAAGCTTCTGGGGTCTTCCTGTGGGTTGTGTTAGCCTGCAGGTCTGTCGTTGAAGGTTGCAACGACTACTGCTCTTTCTCGGACCTGCAAACCCGCATCGATGAGCTTCCCAGAGAGGTTGAAGATCTCTTGCAACACATGCTCAACAAGATCAGGTCAGCATGGCGGACAGAAGCGATCAAGCTTTTGAATATTGTCTACACAAACAAATGCAACAACGATTTCGAATCTATCCCAACCCTAGGATTGCATTTTGCTTATGAGCAAGGGCTCCAAGTTACTGAAGAGTCGACAAGAGCAAAACTGGACAATATTCCTAGTCAGCAAATAACTGCGAGGTGCCAGATTATGGAAGGTCTCCTGAGAAGTCGATGCTGTGGGCTTCTTGAAGTCCAACATGCAGAAGCAAGTTTCAGTAGTCTCAACTTCTGCGTTTGCAATCCCGTGGTTTTCCAACCTCATGATAGCCTTCAAGATTCTGAGGTTGTTTTTATGCACCGGACAGTTTACGAACTTCTAACGCAGCCTAGGGCATGGCAAGAAGACTATGTCGTTTTTCAGAATATGACATTGAATAGCCATGCTATCTTGTCAATGATGTGGTGTCAACTCGTCCCCATGGCATACGTTCAACACTCGGCTATAAACAGCGCACTGAGTCATATATACCATGGTTACAAGAGCGGGTTATCGCCTGAAACTACCCTTCGCTGCCTTTCCAGGTTCCAGGTCCTCTTTGGAAACGTTGAATTGGACGCTGTGTGGAGCACAGCAAAACAATATTTACTGCACGATTCCGGTTGTCCAAGATGCTGGGGTGATTCGTCAATAGCACTTGCTCTTGCCGTTGAGATGGGGTTTACTAGTGTTATCGAGTTTGTTATTGAGAATGCATCCTTGATTGGCAGGTCTTTACTTCAGGCAGCCAACAATATGCCTCTCTGTGATTGTGGAAGGCAGATTTCTCGGCCTACCTTCAAACCCTTGCCTAGATTTGAGTATCACTCCCTTCGCCGAATTGCTCTGCAAACCAGGTACCCCCTACTTTACCATGCTGTTTGTAGGCCAATGTTGCGAGACCTATACAACAATAGCTTGACTCCGCCAGATTACCAGAGTACCTCTCCAAACCTGGACATGATTCGATATATCTTACAGCTAGGTGGAAGCCCAAATGAGCATCTGCAAGGTCTCAAGCAAGCGAATTCCGAAGAAGCTACAGTCTGGACACAGTGGATCAGAGGAGATCCAGAGATTCTGAGCAAATTACATGGGTCGATGACATTACACACAATGGAAACCACGAAGCTTTTATTAGACGGTGACGCAGAGACTCAAGAGACTAATGCAGAGACTCTTCATACGTTGTTGGATAAGGTTGATGTACTTCGTCGATGGTCGATATACCCGGGTTCCGTAGATCAAGAGGCTTGGGCGGAGATAGAAAACACCATCGAGGGTCGGCTAGAACGGGCAAGCTACTAACGGTTACAACAACCCCCGTCAGGAAAGATTCAAAAATCCACGCATAGGAGAAGGACCGGGCTTAAACTCTGGGAAGCCCGCAGTTACGAACGTGCTCGCACAATCTACCAAAAAGCGCTGAGTGGTTATTGACTTAACAGTTGACTAGATTAATGGACATACAAACGAGTTATAATGAACATTAAACTACTACATGAAGAAAGCCGTGATCTCTCGGTCGTTGTTCAAATCATTTGAGAGATATCATACTGATGGTGATGCAAAAGCGTCGGGTATCATGATGACCATGATACACTCAAGGGTAACATGTAGCTCGTGGCAATATCATCTTGACAACTTTCAATGTTTTGATCGTGCAATTCTCTCATAAAACTTGCAATGGAGATTTTTTAATAGCGGGTATCTTGGTCGAATCTCTCGCATTGTATCGAAACTTGTACATGCTATGATTGTATTTTCTATGCTAATTATTAATTTGAGAAGAGAGTTTTCAACCTCCGGTCAGATCTTGACAGCTATAACCCCCTATTCTAATCAGACCCTAGAAACCAAATAAATAGATCAAAGGTGGAATGATCAGCTCTACACCAGTAGCAACCTTGAGCCAACTCGCAGCCCAGCCATAGCTCAACCCCGAAGTCAATCGACCAATTCCCGCGAAAAACATGGCCGCCCCCAGCACCGCCAGAGGAGCTTGTCTGGTCTGAAGATCGTTGCTAGCCCACCACAACATCGCGCCGTATCCAGCCCATGTTGCTCCCAAGAATCGAAGTTGGTTGTCCAATAGTGCTAATGTCGGCTTTGGTAATAGAGATCGCTCAGAGGCTGGGATGAGCAGTTTGTGGCCGCCGATGACATCGACGGAGCCTGTAAACATGGAGAAGATTGAAAAGGCCTTCAGTGCGCCTGGTAGAAGTGAAGAGCTGTGCTCAGACATTTTGTGGTGTAAGTGGTGTAAATTGAGAGAAAGGTCTTGTGAGTCTGTGATGTAGAAGCTATGATATGCAGTGTGTTGTGTGAAACTTTCTACTGTATTAATGTGATGTGAAAGTGAGATGAGTACTCAAACGTCGAGCATGATGTTTCGCTCTCCAGGAGTTCTTTTTATCTTTTATTGAATTGCTATATGATCCATAAAATAAGTTGATTGCTCATCCTTTCAACGTTGTGCTTATACCGGAACTTCCGCCGGTGCAACGTCGGGGTCCGAGAAAGGTCAGATTGTCCCTGAAAGGAAAAGCTGACCACGAGGTCGAAGGGATTTGGTCATTTTCCGAAACTAGTCTATTATCTTTCCCCCGAAGTGCGTTTTTAAGAATGAGCAAATTAGTAGAGTATGATGATTTTTCTTGTATATGCACTCATAGCACACATAGAGCCTGTCACGCACAATAAACCAAGCCTCTATTATCGTATAACAGGGGTCTTTATTTTTAGGGTGCTTTGCCGTAACTGCTAGATGCGACACAACATCTACAGGCTGCAGGGGTTGGAAATGTGTTGCGCTGGTACGAGCTCTATCACTCATTCATATCGACGTTTCAATTACAAAAGATAGGGAATGTATATAGCTTCATTAAGTTTATGTTGAAGAGCTTTTGAAGGGCTGTTGAATCTTAATTATTCATTGTAATATGTTTTTCTTTTACTACATAAATTGGCATAAACATTTCAGTGGCAATATCAGGTCGATCAGGACCCAGTTTAGTACTATAGTACATTTTCGGCTCGTTGTAATACTCCCGACCTCTCCCGACCTCTCCCGTCCTCTCCCGTCCCTCCACTTCCACATCTTCACTGCAATTTTAACCCCACCCGAGGCTACCATAATCATGACATGGAAGTCCAATCTCGGGCAGGTAGACGGAACACTGCTTACCCTGCGAGAACAAGTTATCAATTACGGGTTCAATCGGGCTTGCATCCATGTTTCCAAACACAAAGGTATGTTGCAATACCGATCACATACTGATACACATGCTGCGGAGGAGTATGAGATGCCATGGGAAGTAGTAAGCAGGCCATGCTCTTTACATATAGAACTCAAGTAAACATACATATATCGATGCTAGCCGTCATGCCCACCTCACTTCTCAAGATCCGTACTAACAACGACCTCCTTCCACTCATCCAACAACCCTAACGTCTCCTCACACTTCTTCCGAATATAAGCATCCGCATCACTCCCAAGCATGATCCTCACAGGCACATTCCTCCCCTTACCCACGCCCGTCCCCGTGAGGATCTCCACGATAACCTTTGCGCCCTTCCTCACATCGCCAGGCTGGTTGTTATCCGTAGCATCCAGCATGCGCCGCGTCTTGCCCGTGGGCGTGCTCTCGTCTTCGTACACGGCCATGCGGTTCTTGCTGACCACTTTGCTGCCTGCGTTGAGGAAGCCTGTGCGGAAGTAGCCCGGTTCTACGACCGTGGCTACGATGTTGAATGGCTCGACTTCCTCGCGGAGAGATTCGGCGAGGGAGGATACGCAGGTCTTGACCATGGAGTAGACGGAGTATGTCGCGCCGCCTCGCCAAGAGCCAATGCTTCCGAATGTAACGACCGTGCCGCGCTTTCCATTCTCCCCGATGCTCTGCTCTCTCATGCCCGGCAGGAAAGCCTTGATGGTATTGAAGATCCCAAAGACATTGGTGTTGAAGCTGTCATACAGCTCCTGCTGCGATACCTCCTCTACCGCTCCGTCAAGGATGTACCCAGCGGTATTGATCAGATAGTCAACACGGCCGTGCTTGGCATAGACATCTTTCGCAATGGCTTCGAGATCTGACAGAGGAGATGTCACGTCAAAGGCTAGAGTGTGGGCGCCTGCGTCGGCGAGGTCTTGGATGCGTGATGTGCTGCGTGCTGTGGCGATGACGGTGTGGCCGAGGTTTAGCGCGAGCAGAGCGATCTCGTGTCCGAAACCTCCAGAGGCTGCTGTGATGAACCAGACTGGTGAAGACATTTTGATGTTTATGGTTGCAGAAGTATTGATAAGATCGCGAGTGTGTAAGTGAAAAGATCTTGTGAATATAAGTGTTTGATCATAACAACAAACTCATGAAGTCGAAACCCCCAAAGCTTTATATAATTTCCATCAAACCTGTTCTCCAGTTCCTCTCAATTATCTCCGACCAGAGCTCATCAACACCGGTCCCTCTAACACCGACGAAGCATCACGACAAAAGTGGATCCCCTATCGCCGACAACCACACCATTGCCACCAACGTAATCTTTCGGCGATAACAATTCTCAAAGCTGACCACCTTGACCTTCAGCTTCAGCCACTTCCACAAGTTAGGCAAAAATTATGCTTAATCGTCGAATGAGTAAGCTTTCCTTGTGGGCTTACCAATTGGGAATAGAAATGCAGAGCCTATCACTACCTGCAGTGTCCGGCATAAGCTTGCTTTGAGACTGGCCAAACTTGCTTCTCACCACCACGGCTACCTTGAAACGGGGCACAGCTTGTTCGGCGATAGCTGCATCACGTAACCACATCCGACCGGCATGCACAAAGACGCACAGCAAATGTCTAAAGTCATCTTGTTACACTAATAATGCAATATCATACCAATCTAGATAGATCATGTAAAACCCAAACGCCGCAGCCGTAACTCCGGGCTCATAAACAATCAAGCACGCACCCATCCAAGGCCATCAAGGCAACTGCAATTGTACACGCCCAACCCCCCTCACATTACACTCATCGCCAACCCGTACCATTCCTGCTGTCCTGGCGCTGATGCGCAGATCCAGGTCCAGTGCCGATGGTGATCCGTCGCGCAGGACCGCTGGCCATACCGCCGCCCTGGGGGCTTCCTCCTGTGACCTCCATTCGTGTGCTGCTCATGTTCATGCGCCTAGCTTGACCCTGTGTCAGGGCCTTGTCAATCTTGTAATCTTGAGACAAGCACGTCATCGGGGGGCTTCTCCTCCTCTCAGCGCTATTTCGGCGAAGTCGAGAAATTCCGTTGGTGGTGCTGGCAAGAGCTCCAGGAAGGCTGGGTCTCGGTCCAGTGCGCTCCAACGCTCCCATTGACGACACGCGCTTGACGCTTGAGGAACCTGTCCCGGCCATGATGCTCGCTCTACGAGCCTTCTCCTTCATGGCGGTGCGGAGGGCGTTCTGAAGCTTTCGAGCATCAATAGTGCTCGTCTCGGAATCAGACCCAGATCCGGGAGGGTTGTTCTCGTCGTGTATCGTGGGTAGGCGTCGAATAGCTCGAGGAATACCGAGCCCTGATGGCGATGGCGAAAAGTTGCCACTCTTAGTGACATCTAGTGATCGCAAGGGTGGTGTTCGCGCGACATCAGGAGAAACTGAACCTAGGTTGAGGCTCATGGTTGGCGCTTTAGGTGATCCCTCAGAAGCAAGAGAGTGTCTAGCTCCCTTGGCAAGGAATCCTGCCTGGAACCTACTTGGCTTAGGACCTCCCAAGATGCTCGTCTCAGGAATTTCGAGGCTGGGACTTGACTCCTGGATTGTTGGCTCCTCAGGCTCTAGGTAAGAAGGCATGACAGGCGCGATGATGCTCTTCTCGGGTGAGGAAACATCAGGTGAAGAGTTGAACTTTTGGGGTGTCTTCTCAAAGTCGGCCAGTGTGCCCTCTGTCTCATCATCCCTCCATCGGACTCCTCCCTTCTTCTTCACCATTTTGATCGGTGTGAAGCTGATGCTCTTCTTGGAAGCTCCCATCACCTTACGACGTCGTGGGGATCCTTTGATGGGACTGACGGGGGCGGCGTGCTCGGTTTGCGATGACGCGAAAACAGGGGCGGGGACAGGCTTGATATGCATCGGAATAGTCTTCTTGCTTCGCTTGGGGGTGCCTCGTTTTCTGGGTGAGAAGACCTCCAGCACAGGCATAGAGCCGTCAGGCTTAACAACCTGACCAGCAGCGGCGAAGCCGGTCTGGAGGAGGCGGTTAATCATCTCCTTGGCGTGAGCGACAGCTTCTTCCTCGTCCATGGCGAGGGTGTCGGAAAGTGAGGCGAGAATATCGAATTGCGCGGTGAGAAGCATCTGCACCATAGCAGCATCGCCAGCCCTGTCCTGATCCAAGACCTCCGAGTAAGCCTCGCGATTAAAGTTGGCCTTGAGAAGCTCAGCTTCACGGGTCAACGTATCAGCCTCTCCATTGTCAGCACCCTCAGTGCTTTGAAGTTGTTGCAGGCCATGCGACAAAGCTGTATCGATAGCACGCTCCCAGCCTGAATTGCTCATCTTCTGATGAATGTGATGTCGGCTGTTCTCCAGCTCAACAAGAATGCCCTGCGCCGTTCTTCGAATAGCAACCAGGTTCTCTGGCATTGAGTCGTCCCCACCTCGTTGGTCGCAAATGTTATCGAATGCTGCGATCCATCCGGAAAGCACAGTGATTCGGCGCTCGAAAGACTTGAGTCGCTTCATGTTGTTGATGCGCTCTTGGCGCTCGGTAGCAGAGTGTTCGTAGGCTGTTCGAAGTCGCTGAACACCCTCTCGGGTGAGGGCATCCCGCTTGTCGCACTGTTTTCGGAATTTAGCAAAGAACATGCCTTCAGCGTCCTTCTGCTGGGCCTTGAGCTCGTTGATCAAGGCCATCTGCTCGTCGATCTTAACCAAGAAGTCCTTGACGTGGCGGTTGACGTTAAAGACGTTGCGCGTCACCTTGGTCTGGATGTTCTTTGCCCGGTTGGCGTATCGAAGGGTGTTTTGGGTTTCGTCGAAATGCGCGCTCGATGGTGAGACACACACAATCATAACAGTCTTGCAGTTTCCGCCGAGGGAGAACTTGAGCAATCGAGTAAGCTTGCTGTTTCGGTAAGGAACGTGTTGTTTCTGGCGACGGTCGCAGAGAGCGTTGATGCAGCCTCCAAGGGCGAGAAGGGATTTGTTGATGTTGGCACCCTCGGTAAGGCGCTCACCACGGTTCTTGGTGACAGATGCTCGCTCGGATCCAGCAAGATCAATGATGCTGAGGGTAGCCATGGTATGAGGTTCGCTTGCACCAGCGGATCTGTCCTTCTGGGCAATGTTGATCTGAAGAACGGCGTGCGATCGAGAAGAGGTGGCGTTGGCCTCAGTAGCATTTACTGTGCGGTATTCGTTTCCTCGGACAATCAAATCCATGACTTCCTGGACGTCCTTGGGATGGTGACTCGTCAATCCAGAGACGCTAACAGCCTGGTTGCTGTCCTCTCTGAGCATCAAACCTCCCTTACCACCGCCGCCTGGAAGCAGCAAGTCGCGAATGGTTTCGTTGTAAATCTCAAGATAGCTCAGACTCAGCTCGGCGACCTTGTCTTGGCTGCGCTCATCAATCTTCTCAAACAGTTCCTGCATGGTCATGAAAATGATACCAGGATGTTGGGCGGTACCGGTGATGGTGTGTGTCTTTCCGCAGCCAGTGGCGCCGTAGGCGAAAACGGTCGCATTGTAGCCATCGAGCACGCTGTCGAGAAGCGTTCTGGTGGTGCCTTCGTAGACTTCGGATTGTGTTGTGTTGTCGTCGAAGACTCGATCAAAAGCAAAGACTTGGTCCTTGACCTTTTTCGATGAGGGTACGACCGAACGGCCGAACTTTTGTACAGGGCTATCCTCGGGAGGATCAAAGACTCTGTATAGCGTCAGCGTTTGTGGCAGAGGTTGCGATGGACAAGGTGGCGTACAGACAACGGTCGTCGACGACCTTGATCACGTTTCGAATACCACGTTGGTGTAGCTTTGGTGTGGGCGCAGCGGCAAGAGAGCCGTCGCCAAGGAAGAGAGTTCCGTCATCGTTCTTTTGCCTGTCGTATCGTTAGCGAATAAGGTTAACGTTTTCGAGCGGTTGTTCATACAAAGAAGCAGCTTCGCGGATCGTGAATGGTCGAACTCGAACTGTAATATTCATCAGCAACAGCGCAGCATTCAGTCAAAATCCGCCATACCAGCAACAGTAATGGAGCTCTGTCCTGAAGCAGAGGGAGCTGCCGTAATAGCCATGGTATCCTCCGGTCGTTATGTAGTGTTGTTGCGCTCTCGAATGTTCCACCTCGAATTCCTTGGGGGGTAGAATTGGTGTTGACGCAGCCGTTAAGTAAACAAAAGCCGAAAAGTATAAATGAGAGGCGCGCTCCGTATCGAGCTGGTGACCATAGAAACACTGTTCGAAAATTGACTCGAACAGAAAAAGAAAAAGAAGACGAATACTGTACCTATTGTCGTCAGTGCCGAAGTGGTTTTGTAGAAATGTCAGTTGGAGCTGCCGAGCACGCTTAAGGGTGACGTCTGGTTTGTTTTCTGAACGGGACCTTTTTCGAGACCGTTGCTGTAGAGACGCGCTAGTGCCACTTCCTAGGGACCCCAGATGGTTTTGTTAATGCGCCTGATGCGGAGCTTCACGTACCCTAGACTTGTCAAGGATGTTGTAAATATCAATTAAAGCAATGACTTGTAGTCAAGGTATGGGTCATTCAGCCATGTGTTGTTCATTTACTTGCTACCTCCTTTCAATGTTGGCCACTCACGGTTTGTTTGTGTTTTCTGGAGATCGGAGAGAATTGTTACAGGCAGAATAGTTATCTCAACATTAAAGTCCAACCTAAAAACATGCATTATAACATCGTACCTGGCACAATCCCTCCCACGGTCCCCCATCAAAGTAACGTAACTTATCATATCTCACGACAATTCAATGCAAGGGAGTACCGTTTGAATTGACCAGGTCCGTCCACTTGTACGACCGACCCATACAGTATGGTTAGCCATCAAAACATCCGTTCACGATGGATAAAAACAAACAGGGTCCGCGGGACGGGCCACTAGTCAAAACAAAGACCAAGTAAATATCCAGTCTATAGCGAATAGGTGCAGCATTTGAGGATGTACACAAAGCCTAGTATACCACTTGCACGGTACAGAGTCAAGGTAAAAATCAGGTCACGTTGGAAGACTGCAATCGCGAAATACAAATACCATCAAATTCCATTTAGTTTACAGCCCAACGCCAACCATGCAATAATCCCTCAATCCCAATCAAAAAATGATCATTGGTATTATCACACCCCTTTCTAGGCCCCAACCTCAGGGACGAACGCATACCTCGGCAGCGCAGCCATCCTCTCCTCGGGACTGACCTCGGCGTCATCGTAGAACATCCTCGCCTTCTTCTCCTTCTTCTTCTTGTCGCCCGTGTCTTCTCCCTCGGCCTTGGTCGCCGGCTTGATGCCCGCCTCCGCCATGCGGATCAGGTGGTCAATGTCGTCGCCCGCAGCTGGTTGCGCGCCGTTCCAGGCGCCGCCTTGTGTCGGCCGTTGTGGAAGACCCGTGGCTGCGGGGAGGCTGCCGGATGATGGGCGTGCGGGGAGATTGCTGGGCGGGAAGCTGTAGGGTGCTGTGGTGAGAGGTACTTGTGCGGGATAAGCCTGTTGTTGCTCGAAGGATTGTTGCGGTTGGAAAGGAGGGGGGTTCTACAAATGTTAGCATACGTCCAAACGGCTGTAGACAAGACAATACTCACGAAGGGAGCTTGCGTCTCGGTGTTGGCCGCAGCAGCAGGATCCACGCCTCCATTGGCAGCAATCTCCTTCTTGCGCTGTCGGAAATCGGCAAGTCTCTGCTTCAGCTCCTCAGGCGACTCAGTCTTAATCTTCTTGTGCACCTGTCCCTGGCCGGGCAGCGGGTTTCCGGTCGCGATCTGTCGGTCCTTCTGCGCCTGCTGGAAGTTCTGAAGAATGCGGTTGCGGTGCTGGTCGAGCATTTCCTGGGGAATACCCTCCATACCAAAGATCTCCACCTCGAGGCCCTGTCGGTTCGGGAGCGCATTCTCGACCTGTGTCAGGTTTTCTTTGTGGACCTGGTTCATGTGCACGGAGAGACCTGTAGTGGCGATTGTCAGCGAGGCTTCCATGAAGAATCTGGTGCGAACAAACCTCCTGCAGTGTTGAGACGGCGACCACAGCGGTCGCATTTGAAATGCTTGGCCTTCTGATGAGAAATGAGAAGCTTCAGATCTTCAAAATCACGTTCACCTATGGTAGAATGGTTAGCATCAAGCCCTTAGAGTCCAAGGCGCAAGATTCATACAGTAGTAACACCAAGGGCGATGGAGGACGTCCTCGATGTCGGGGTGGCCGCGCCGTTTCTTGCCCATCTTGTCGGTATTTTCGGGTATGATATAAAAGTTTGTCAATGGTCTTGCGCGATGCAATTCGAGGGCGCAGAGAGTTCCTGATAAAGGTCGATTAACAATATCTTGGACGTGGAGCTTGGAACTGAACGCGACAAGAAAAGAGTGGGTAGCTCAGTCGGAAAAGGTTCGGTTAATTATGGACGCAGACAAACATCAACACCAAGAAAACTATGTACATAAATCTCAGAGTCAAAGTAAAGAACGCTTTCATTGTAAAGTAATAAAATTGTGAGAGAAGCTTTCAGGTATATGATGCATTGATGCGTTGAATATGTACAGTCTAAATGGTAAAGACATATATACTAATACAAAAGCTGAAACCAGCTTCACCAAACACACTCCCAATGCCATGATGCATTATGTACCGCCCAACCAACCCCATCATTACATATCTCATCATTTACATGCTTTGGTAAGCGCCTTGTGAGTCCAATGTCACGGCGGTTTACCCCATTTAAACCCCTATTTAGAAACGCCCCCGTAAATGCTCCGAGCGGATTGTCCGCCTCCATGCCCGTTCCCATCAAAATCAAGATCCGTTTGGCGCCACCTGGTCAAATATTATCAGCGGCCACTGGCCTGCTTGCTGTAAACTGTTGATGTCGTTCGCTGATGAACTCGCCGTGACGCCCGGGACGCCCGCGCCGGCGGAGACATCTCGTGTACCGCCCCCGAGCGTCAGAAGAGTCGATGCGCTGAAACGATCTTGAGTATCGGCAATGGCTGAAGTCCAGTCATGCCACGTGTTGCCTCGGCCCTGCCAGAGCATATCGGGCTGAGGCGGTTGTGAGAAAGCAAGCATTGGATTCACCTGCGCCACAGACGACGGAAGTGCCGATGTGGTAGCTGCGACTGCGGCTGCTTGCGCTGATGTGTTGTAGAACATGGCGCCAGTATCATAGGCTGGGGCCATGCCGTTCTGTGGGTTTTCGTTGTAGGCGAGCGTGGCATAAGGTGTCTGTCCGTTCATGTCGGACTCTGAGAAGTAACCTTTTGAGGCAGGGACTTCATTTTGAACCGTTTCATTGGCCACTAGAGCTCGCACCTGAGAAGGTTGGTAATTCGAGGCTTGAGGGGGCCGTTCTTGTTTGATCTCTGGTGTAATAGACGGTTGGGCGCTCTTGGTCTCCTTATTGCGCATGTCATGGTCGATCCAAGCAATTGTGC
Source organism: Fusarium tricinctum (assembly GCA_020744515.1). NCBI lineage: Eukaryota > Fungi > Ascomycota > Sordariomycetes > Hypocreales > Nectriaceae > Fusarium > Fusarium tricinctum. The sequence goes on from JAGPXF010000006.1 coordinate 4,138,320, forward strand.
GATCAATGATGTTGCCAATCTCAGCACCAAAGCTAGATTCTGAGCCTGGGATATTGTTAGAATGGACATAAATAGACACGAGTTTCTGGAACTTACCGAGAAGAGAGCTAACCTCCTCAAGAATACCGACCCAACCGTTCATCTCCTCTCGTAACGTGGCAATGGCTTCAGGCGTTGTTTCGAACCGTCTCTCCCACATGGCAGCCAGCATGGTGAAGACACCAGCTGTGTACATTGAAGTCTGATACCACGTAGTATCCAGGCATTTGCACTTCTGGATCTCCAACTGGCACTGCAGCATCTTGCGTGAGACGTCCTCGCAGATTGACATGTTTTCGGCCATAAGTTTCTTATCGCTTGTCATGGCAACTGAGGGATGTCGCAGACAAAGACGGAATTCAAGAGCCCAAGTCTTGGCGTAGACAGCGGCCATGCGCGTCTGATCAGTTTGCTCAGCATGGTCAATCTTGAGATGGCCAGGGAGCTCATCCTCCCAGTTTTTGATCTGAGCCTCAAGCGCATTGACGATGCTGACATAGTTGCGGGCATCACGGCGGACACTGTAGATGTTGGAGTACATTTCCATGTAGATGGGAATGATCTTGAAGCTGACAATACCAGGCCAGTAGGGACAGGGAATGTCGCGGGATGTATCGACGCCCTCGTCCGAGAGAAGCTCATCTGCGATAGGCTCGGGGAAGCCGACATCCAATTCCTCAACAGTAATTGGCATCGGTTGTCCACGACGCCCAACAACAGCAATGTAGACAGTCATGATGACCCAGAAAGCTCTCTTTCGCAGCTCATGCTGAAGATTAGTGGGCTCGCCAGGCTTTCTCGACTCTCGGTGCAGATTCAATTCGAGTGCACGCTGGAGCGCAAGATTGGCGACAATTGCAACACAGCCAGCCTTGGGGAAAGCTCTGGTATGCTTAACGATCAAGGCCATAGCCTGGACTGAAGACAAATCCCGACTGCATGAAAGCTCAAAGAATTTACTGAGCGCGAAATGGTAATGCTTATTAGACAGTTCGTTCATCTGAGTGCGTTGATCGACCTGTTGCCAATTGCGAGTACCATATTGGAAGCAGATGATGGCGAAAACCATGTGTACGATAACATGCTCCGCCACCGAAGGCTCGAAATTAGGTTCATCGTACATGCGTGTCAACTGTGACGCTGTTAGTGGTCATACTGAAAGCTTGAATTGAAAACTTACCAGCCGCATAAAAGAAGGTTTGTGGAGAAGTGGTAAAAAAGCGGAAAAAGTCATGAAGTACCACTCAGCGTAAGTGAAGGCGTCTTCTCGAGAAGGCATGTCAACTTCCATTGGAGGGTTAACTCGCATGATAGATTGAAGGAGGGCCTTGGGTGACTTGTTATATGATGGTGTTGGTGTACTGCCATTGACTGGAGGCTCCTCCATGTCTGGGGCCTCGAAGGAGGAAAGGTCAACTGTCATACCCAGGATGGACAATCGCGTTCCTCCGATGGAACTCATAGGAGCGCTGTCAACTCCAACTCCCAAATGAGCTTCCTTAGGTCGGGACTCAAGAGTACGAGGAAAGCTAGCAGCTGGGCTGGAATTGGAAGACGAGTCCTTAAACCATGCAGTGCCGACCTGGGACCAATTGTCGCTGGTATTTTGGTCAGAAACGGGATTGCCCATGTCATCAAAGTCGGTACTTGGAGGGTACTGCGAATAAGGCGACCACTCCCAAGGCTTGACCTCGACGCCCTTGTTGTCTAGGAGCTTCTCGAGATCGCGAATGTGGGAGAGCATGTCGCTCTTTTCCCTCTCCAATTCCTGCATGTATCCTCTTCGTTCTGTGCGCCCTGTGACGCGATCTGTGACATAGCATTCGAGGTTCTGGTTGGTGCAATGGGAACAGCCTTCGGGCAAGGCGTCGCATCGAATCTTGCGAACCTGTAAATTTGGCGCGGTTAGTGTTTGTTTGTGAGAATATGGTTAAGGTTCATAACGTACCTTGCACCTGTCGCAAGCTTGACCTGTGCGTGTATAGGACTGCAATCGGTTCTTGACAACACTTGAGAAGTCGTCCGGGCCACGTTCGAGCCGTGGCAGCTTGATCTTGCTGGGGGCTTGAATGTGGCCATCGTCTTCGCCATGGCTCGCTGCCCGCTTCGGAGGTCGTCCCGGCATCTTGGATTTGAGGCGCGGAGATACGGCACTCCTCGACGAAGCTGGTGAAGATCTCGCAGAGGAGGCAGCGGAAGAGGAAGCGCTCTTGTTACTGGCGTTTGCAGGAGACGCGGCGTTTGCTTTTGTCCTAGCCGTGCAACGAGATATCGCGGCAGGCTGGCGCGGGCGGCGCCCAGTAGGTCTGGTAGGAGTCGCAGGGGTCTTTACTGCGGCGAGAGCAGGGTTGCAGTTGAAGGCAAAGGTATCAGGAGCCCATGCGAGGGCCGAGTAAGATCGCGCGTCGAAGGGCCAGTAGAGAGGGCCTGGCTGGGGCGTCGACGACAACGACGCAGGCGTGGAAAAGTTGGCGATGGAAGAATTGAAGTTGCGCTGGGATATGGCCTCCATCATACTCATACTGCTCAGGTACTCGTAGTGGTTGGCTGCAGTTGAGCGTGCTGTCGGCAGTGGTAATGGCACTGTACACAGGGGATGGGCTCCGCGGGGAATGCGCTGTGCATTAGCGGCCTCCTAGGGTTGATGCACTGGACCACTGGGCTGGGTTAGGTGGAGGTCTCGACGAAGTCCAGTGAAGACAATGAGACCAGGGGATGGGATGAGAGCTGGGATGGAGGGAGAGAGGATGATTGTGATTTGTGAGTAGAGTGTAGATTGGTCTAGACTCTATTTGTGGCTGTATATAATGTCTTACAGTTTAAATGAAGAAAGCCAATAGACACAATGATATGTACGTATGTTAACGATATGAGATGACAGAAGCAGGAGTTATGAGGCTGGTGAATGGTCTGGTCTTATAAGCAACAAGACTTGGCGGATGGATCTGATGTCAAACTTGTAAGTTGTAACCATCCATTCATCTTTAGCCCATTTCTTAGCTTCATGAGTTAAAATAGATACACTTGCCTACCAACGACAGACATGATCGGAGTTGGCGTACAACAGGTCTCTCTCTCGATAAATTCTCTTGGACGGAAGGCCCGTACCTTGCTTTGAAGATGCAGTTCTCACGAACAAGGAAGATTTCTCATCCGGAATCGAGGATAACTGTTGCGAAACGGACACGCCTTCTAGAAGAATACCGGTAGACGACAGAAAGCCACGATGCGTGGTGGATGAAATTCTCCGTAGAGTATCCGCATATGTCAGTGTTCCAGCAGGACATGGATGGCAGGGCAAAGCTGAGAGGCGCTGCAAGGGGAATTAGCCTCAGATGATCACCCAAGGTCTAGACCAGGTCTTTTTCCTGGGCAAGCCACGAGAGGTCTTGGGAGAGATGCTGTGCAGGCGCCATGATGCTGTGGCTGGACGAGGCAAGATGACAACCTCGGTGTTACCGCCAGTCAAAATGACCGGTATGACGACAGTTTTTGACAAAGGCCATGAAGAAAACGAGCTGTAGCGGAGCCTCGAGAAGGACCTCGTATATGGTATCATGATTGCATGCAGCACTAATTCAATGAAACCATTGATGGAACTGTAACCCTACTTACTATTCCTAGCATGAGATTTGTTAATGTGTTTCTGCGTTCAAAATCAACCAACCCCAATTCAATATCCATGACCATTGTACCTTGACTAACTGTGCAGTCCTGGTGCCTTGCCGATCAGGTTCAGGTTCAGTTTATTCCACTACCGCTACGGCCGGCATGTGTCAACCTTGTCTGCCGTGGCGCCGGCCCATGATCGGCGGTATTGTAAGGGTCAACGGTTTGTGGTGATGGCTTTAAGTTACTGGGCGACTTGGTGAAGTGTTAAGCGACCTTTGTGTAACGGATGAAGCGACTTGAAGTTCAAGCCAAGACAAGAACAAAAACTTGACAAATATCTCCGATGCCCAACATATCGAGACCCGGCTTCTCCTCATGCCGTGACGCGTTCCAACATGCGATTCTCGATTTTGAGTGTAGTAGTGTAGAAGGTAGAAGCGAGTCTGCTCGAGATACAGTACGAACACAGTAAAACGACATGTGATGGCGTAAAGTGCCCCGCAGCACTGCCATCATTATTGTCCTTAGATCTCACTCTCGCATTTACCCCTCCACACTACACTAAACCAAATATCGAATCTGCGAAACCTCACAAAGTCACCACAACAACGTTGCGCACTATACCAAGGAATTAAAGTTGGGAAAATCAGCAGATTTCCAAACGAACTTTTGCTGCACTATTTTCTCCTGCCAAGACGACGCTGCCAAGCAAGCACAACGGCTACATCGGCTCTGAAGCCAAGTCTCATCCACAGTCCATTCATTCTCAATTCTCATCGCCCAACATGTCTCTAGAAACAGTGACTCTCGAGCATTTGCCAGACTCGCACAAGGTCTACGTTGCCCTATTCCGTGGCGTACAGAACTCGGCCTTTCTGCACCAGCAGCTGCTCGCTCGGAACCCCCTGTTCGAGTACGCCTTCATCGATGCCTCAGTGGTGAGTTCCGCACAGCAAAGGAGTCGGAGTACCCGACTTGGGTCTAGGGCAAAATTGTTAATACCAAGTCTCACCAGGTTGTGTCCCGGCTTCAGTTATTATCCGCCGTCTTCAAGGCTACGTTGACGGCTGTAAATGGCGCTCTCAGGACTCCCAACGTTCACTCCGAGATTGTCTGTTCTATGAGCTCCTCTAATAACGTAATGTGACCCCTGTTTCTAAGCATGTCTTTATACTGGACTGACTGGTCATGTTCAGATTGCTGATGCCTACCGCCGATATGGTATCTCTCCATCTACCAAAGACCTCATTGTTGTCAAGGTCACCTTCCCTGGAGAGGATGGTGCTGAGCCCTTGACCCATGACCAGATCTGGGAGCATCTCAAATCCAATGTGGAGGGAGAGGCCGTGTCCATCACAGATGACCAGATCTCTACCACCACTGATGTGCCAAAGGTGCGCAAGTACTACAAGCTGAATGGACTCAAGTGGCTTGATGATATTAAGGACGAAAAGGTCAAGAGGCAGGAAATGGAGTCACTAGTCATTGGTGCAATGGCTCTACGAGGTGTTTGAAACACATTCACAATTCAAATGTTCAGTCAATCAATCATTCTTAAGGACTAAAACGTAAGTCGTTTCTTCATCTATGCTTGATCTATCTCGGATTTTGAGATGTTAGACGCCCCGGACTCCTTATCGCTACCCATGATGCAAAACAAAAGAAACAAAAAGACATGATATCAAAGCTCTTTTCTCTTTCCTTTCCCTTTTTCTTTTTTCCTTTTTCTTTATTTTTAAGCCAAGCCAACGACGCTCTTGCATCGTCGGACAAGCTCTTGCCAGAGAGCATCTCGGCTGCCCTTGGTGCGCTGCACGGCATCCTTGTTCTCGTGCGCGCGTCGGAGGAGGTACTTCATGCACTCGCCAGTGGTTCCCCAGACGAGGTACTTATAGGCAGGCAGGACCTTGGTCTTGTCAGACTGGCCAGCCTCGACAAGCTCGCAGCTGACCTCGTCAGCCATGCCCTGAAGCTGGGCAAAAGCAATGTCAGACTTGGCTCGGCCGGCTTCCATGATGGCACGGCTGCGACGGACGGACTCGGCGTTGTGAGAAGCAACAACCAGGCTGGTGGCGGGGTACTCGCCAGAGCCCTTGACGTCGACGTTCCACTCGCGGGTGAGGACGCTGGCAGCGAGAGAGTCGAAGCAGGCATCAGTCTCCTCCTTGGTGTCGTGGAAGAGCTCACGGGGGTCGGAGTTGAGGTAGGCACCACGGACAAGCTTGACTCCGAGAGCGAAGTTCTCGGCCTGGGCGAGCTGGAGATGGTTGGCGAGGACCTCGGGGCACTTCTTCTTGTAGGCTTGGTAGGTACCGAAGATGACAGCCTCGCCGAGTCCCTTATTGTACTTGCGCATGAACTCCAGAGTCCAGTCGTCAATGCCGTCCTGGAGCATGTCCTGCTCAGCGTCGAAGAGGAGGCGAACACCTCGCTCGTGGGCAAGCTGGCAGATGGAGTCGATGGACTTGTACATGGAGGGGCTGGGAGCAAGACGGTCCTTGAGCTGGTAAAGAGCGATGCTGCCGGCACCAGTGAACTTGAGGGCGACAAAGTCACCAGGCTCAGCAAGTCGGACAGTCTCGAGGGTGCCTCGGGCCCAGGGGAGGATCTCGTTCTGGATGCACTCGTCGGTCTCAATGGCGGCGGTCGTGAGGTCCTTGCCCTCCTGCTTGGTGAGAACAACCTCCTTGGCGTAGTTCAGAATAACTCCGGTGAATCCAATGTTCTTGAGTCCATCGATAGTCTGCTTGATCTCGGGTGACTTCTCACCAGCGCAGAACTGAGCGTAAAAGGTCTTCTTTAGGAAGTATCGCAGAAGAGGGTTCTTGTCGGGGTTGAGGAGAGGGTTGGTGGTGTTGGCCAAGACGCCCATGACTCGCAGGGATGGAGGCAGGAGAAGAGGCGAGGAGGAGACGGTCATGGTGGCGAGGGATCGCAGGATCATGATAAGAGGCAGGACGGAGAGAGGCGCCTTGCTGGGGGCGATAGGAGGAAGAGGGTCGGGGACATGACGCTCTTCGACGATGGTGTTGGTGCGTCGCTCAGAGGAGTGGATGTGACGGCGGGCGGCCATGTTGGTCTTTGTAATGGCGAGGCATGGTCGGAGTGTGTTGATGGCGATGGCGTTGGAGGATGCTGTCGCCCAGCGAAGGGGCTGGGCAGTCCCTCGCCGAAGGGCCGAGCTCATTATATGAGATGTGGTGGTTGTGAAGGTTGAAGGTCCTAGGTGGTGTTTGGATGGAGAGTCTGGATCAGTATGGAGGGATCCAGAGAATGTTGTGTGTGGTGATGGTGATTGGTGATGTTTGTTTTACGAGGCACGAAGGTCCTTTGGAGTGGTGATGCAAGATAAGTTAGTTCTATCTGGTTGATGATGGAAAGAGCAAACGGGTGGCAGAGAGCTTATTATATCTATGTCTGGCACCCACTGGCACTGGCAGTGTCAGTGTGTCAGTGTGTCAGTATGTCTATCGGTTGACTGCGGTGCCTGGGGGTGTGTGCGGGAGGTGGCGCTATCGCGAGCCATATCTAACCATCTCCTTGTTCCCCATTCCAAGCCAATTTCTGCCATTGATATCCAAGCAGAGCTAGTCATGGTCTATTTGGTCCCCTTGTCTATGGTCTGTGTTGCAAGGTCTCCTCCGCAAAGGCCGAGCGAGTCCGGCCCCGTGACTAAACCTGAACCCGCCTGGACTTATCAGACCAAGGCAAGGTCCCAAGCGAGGCGAAGAAAAAACCAAACAAAGCCCCAGATTGCCGGGTCTCCTCACTCAGCTCCAGCAAAAGCAGCAGGGAAATGGAGCTTATCGACCGTCACGTGGCTCCCTTTTCGAGCTACCGCAACCGCTACCGCTACCGCTAGCATGCATCACCAAGCAGAAAATCAGAGGGCCGAAAGTAGCCGTTGAGGGGCGTGGGGGTGTGCAAAGATGGGGATAGTGGCAGCGATTGGCCTGGAGCCTTTGAGCAGAGATTAGAAGCTGGGGAAAAAAAGGCCAGTGTGTTTTTTCCCTTCCATTTTTTCTTTGATTGCCGCAACAGGCCGCGATCCCAGTAAATACGTGTTATGTAATTGGTGAAGAGCGACAAAGCTAGCAGCACAGGGCATTGTGGGGAAACCTGGGAGATGCATCACAAGCATTCTTTTAACTCTTTTGAGACGGACTGAGATTGAGTGACAGACACGCAAGACAGGCAAGACAAAGCGTGGGTTTGTGCTTCAGGTGCTGAGACAGTTGAGCTGACCCCGTGACTCGAGTGATGACGATGATCTTCATGCCAACTCTTATTCCAAGCCACTATCTCTCACACTGACGGTGATGTATGTTGCAAGGGGGGATGATGTGTCGTTACGATCGGTAGATAAGGCGAAATATGATGTGCCGAGATGACGAATGGGGCTCTGCTCATGTAATCTGCTTGATCCATCTCTATCTCTTCGCCCTGCTCCTCTCTGCAGTCTGCATTGGCCTGGACCACCCTAATCTAGCTGTCTAGGTACACAGCAGTCAGCAGAGCAAGCAAAAAGAAAGGTTCCATCTCGCTAGAAGCTTTCTGCCCCTTCCGCAGCGTTTGCTTATCGATGGTGGTCTCCATAAAACACCGACCAAAGCCGCTCGCCCTGAGGCTTTCTGCGGGAGAGGCGTCAATCTAGAGATACCGCACTCGGACTGCCCCGATAACCAAGGGCACTAATTTTGTTTTTTATCTCCATTGATCTCACGCCGTCTGTTTTTCTGTTTTATTGCCCCCCTGTCTGTGCTGGTCCATGCGGTTTTGCATCAAGGCCGTGAACCATTATTCCAGCCTGATATTGCTATTGCTACAGTGTTGTACATAGAGTTTCCCCAATTACATCATATCTACAATGCTTTGTGTGTATCATCTTCCCTTGTCCTTGCACCGCGACGTCGCAGAGCCTCGACATACCCGATCGGTCTGCCTCGGGCTAAGCCAACAAGATCCTGAATCCCACCATACGCGAGACCAAACATGAGCCCGTATCGCGCGGTCCGGGCGGCCGTTGTCAATGACAGGCGATCTAGATGCACACGCCGAACATCGGCGCTTGTTAGCTAAAAACGGGTTCCCACATAAAACATGCTTGCAATATCTACCCGTCGCTTTCCATCACACCTATGGGATGGGACGCACCGCACCAACAACCAACAGCGACAAGTGCCATGTTTTTAGGTGGGAATTCCCCGTATGGGGTTTCACGCAATTGCGTTTCCCTTAGTCAATGCGCGTAGCCGAGGTTTGGGAAATCAAGATAGAAGGAAAATGGACCACTTACGCCAGAGGGAAAACGCGCCAGCGACCGTAAGCGTGGCTATCGTGGTGGAAAACATGTCGCTGGCCCCGCGATAGCGATCGACCGTGCTCTCGAGTGACAACGCCATCAAGCTCCAGAACCCCGTCTTCAACCCCATGCGAAAGCCCTCACGGATCCCGCCTTGCATGGCGTGGTAGTTCTTGCTCTTGTGGTAAAAGTACCACCCTGTCGTCGTGTCAGGCATCTTGTGTGCATGCTCGGCCCGGAACCGCAGCTGCGCCATCTGTCCACCCTGCGTTGCCCCAAGTGAGAACCCGACGAGTGCTGACGAGAGTGTTCCCAGCATGAGCCTCGTGGGCGTCACGACTGAGAGACGTGGGAAGGCATCCTGCGGGAAGGACAAGTCAGAGGGGGAGGGAGAGGGCATTGCGGCGCCGGGGCTGGTGGTGAGGCCGGGCCGGGATGACGGAGCTGAAGTCGGACTCGGAGCGGGTGCGGTAGCGGCCATAATGGTTCGATGCTGCTGCTATCGGGGGTTGGGTAATGTTTCTGGAGCTCTGTCTCTCTTTTCACCTAATCCAAGCGGAAGGCCGAGATTGTCGCGAGGCTCTGCGCGGCTGATTATCAATGTGGGGGACCCTTTTCTCCTCGGCGGTGATGCGGAGAACGAAGAGACCGGCCGGAGTTTTTGATCCCGGCGGTGTTACCTCTTTTTTTCTTTTTTTCTGCCGCCCGCGCTTGTTGTCGGTAATGAGAAGCCAAGAGGGGCTGAGGGGAGACTGGGCTTGGACGTGATAAATAAAAAGGTCGGTTGACTCCTTCGAAGGCCCGATATGGAATCTATGAGGTGATGGATTGTGATAGCTGGGTAAGTAATGTAATATGATTATGAATTGGAAATTGACCCATTGCTGCGAACTGGAGGCTCATGCGATGTTGGACAGTGCGCTCGTGCATTAGTACGGTACTTGCGCACGGCCTGTAGGTAACGACTTGGATTTCCAACAGCTGGACATCAATCCCTTGTGTGGTGTATCCGTATGCTCAAGTTCCCATACCGGCTTCTAAGTTAGCTTCCAGGGTAGCATCCATTCTAGAACCCTTTTCCCTGCTGAGAATCACTCTGTAACGGCAGTACCTGGCATTCGCATGTCACTGCCACACATGGATCCTTGCCAAAGGTGACGTATTTACACGGCTCTTTCCAAAAGCACAGCAGTTTGTCTGTCATCTCAGAATTGCTGGGATATCCATAGTTGAGCCGCATTGGCGCGATGCTCAACTCTTGCTTTTGATTCACAGTCACTTTACGCGACCTCACGTGACGTCGCGCCGCTCAACACCGCGTTCGGCTTCGCGGAGTTGAATGCGCCGTGCACCGTGCCCCTCATGATGTGAACAAACAACCAGAAGCTCTACCTGACGTCTTCTGTAAACCTTCACCTCCAAAGATCGACAAAATGGTAAGATACCGATGGATCCGATTCCCTGTTCCACCGATAGACGCTGACACGACCTCAGACTGACGTCGATGACGCACACATCTCAGTGCGCTTCAAGCACGGTATCCATACCATCTACCTCTTCATCGACGCCCTCGCCCCCTTCTCCAACGTCACCGCCGAGCTTCTCAGCGTCCTAAACGAGCGATACCCCCAAGGTTTAACCACAGCAATCTCGCCTTTCAGGACCACTTCTGTCAACGCAAACTCAACCCTTGCGTATGGCGCATTAAAGGTCCCGAATGATCCCTCCGCGGGATGGGTTAGACTCAAGACAGGCAACGAGGAGATGACACCGACGAAGCTAGGGCTGAAAAACAACAGCTTGATTGCGTTTACAATCTTGGACGATGAGGATGATGAGCCCGAGTTTGAGGTGGAGTGGCCGAGAGAGGATGAGGAGCTCTACGAGCAGGAATGAGCGCGGAGCTGAGGCTCAATATACGTGTGGCTATCAAATGTGATTGTAAACAGCATGAAGCTGTTTTACAACAATAATTGGTCTCAACAGTGATGCTTGACCGGAATCTCCCAAGTGGTGTAGGTTAGGCCAGTGGTAGAGGGAAATACACCGCGATTACCCACGAAAACGACATGTCTTTAGACGTCGATTTGGGATTCAACTGCAGGGGTTTGATCAGATCTACACAAAAAAAAACAGAGTTGCCACCCATTTCACCACTGGATGTGATGTACAAGACAAGGGTGTGCAGATCATTGAATGGGGTAGTAAGAAACCGAGTCTGCAACTCAGCTATTCAATCCAACACGACCCCCGGCTTTCCATGTTGATTGATCAGTCTGATAAAAATTGAAGACGCAGAATAAAATACAGTATTTATCAAAGCTCCTCATGACTCGTTACAGAATGCCCCTATCAAGTGTATTGTATTATTGGTCTCCCTGAAAAAGGGGCAGTTACTGTCGCATGACTAAGCCACTTTATTTTCATGTGTCTTTTACAGGCATTCCAGGGGTATCACCAACACCATCAATCCCCTTTGTCGATTCCAGCTTTGCGCCGCTCCCAACAACGTCTCGTTGACTTTTTCTAAAAGCTCCACGGTAGCTTGCGCATGTGGTCGGCTACATGAACGTCGTGGTGTTTCTCCGCCATGGCCTGCGCCTGTTGGTGCCCCTCTCGTTCGCTTTCACCATCTACCTCTACCTCTTCCCCGTCATCCAAGGATGCGCATTCCCCGTCGAGTCAAGAGATAGCAAGGAGGCATATGACTTGACCAAGAAGTTTCACTGGCCTTCGACTCCATCGGCAGACGACCATGCCAAGCTTGCGCCTTTCCGATTACTTGCGCTCGGCGATCCCCAGCTAGAAGGCGATACATCGATTATTACAAACTACTTGGGAACTTTCCCTCATATCAAGAGTGTTTACCAGCATGCTACCTTCCAGACGAGTCACTGGTGTTTCCGCGAACGAGTTCGAAAGATAATACACGACATTGTGGACATATTCATGGAGGATCTTCCATACTATCTCATGTCGCAACGCAAGCGATTCGACCTGTGGGGCAATGACTTTTACCTGGCGCATATATACCGTCAAGTCAACTGGTGGTCGAATCCTACACACATATCAGTGCTGGGCGATCTTGTCGGCAGCCAGTGGATTGACGACAAGGAGTTCGAGAAGCGAGGACGACGATACTGGAATCGCGTGTTCAAAGGAACCGAGAGGCTTTCGGACGATCTGGCGAGAAGCCCGAGTAGCGATCATACGCTGTCGGGTGTTTTGGACGGCAGCGAAGAAGAGAAGGTTTGGAAGAAGAGGATGCTCAACGTGGCAGGAAACCACGACATTGGATATGCTGGAGATTTGACCGAAGAACGTCTGGAGCGCTTTGAACGAGTTTTCGGAAAGGCCAACTACGAGCTTCGCTTCGAGCTACCCATCACAGATCCCGAGACACGAGCTACTCTGTACTCTGACACCAACCCCGATTCGGAGCGAGTGATCCCTCAGCTTCGCATCGTCACTGTCAATGATATGAACCTCGATACGCCTGCCAAGTCGCTTCCTCTTCAGGATGCCACCTACAGCTTTATCAACGATGTGATTTCGACTTCGGGCGCTGTTCAGTACAAGGGCCACTTTACCCTGATTCTTACACACATCCCCATGTACAAACCTGCTGGCATCTGCGTTGACGAACCCTTCTTCGACTTCCACACTACAGCAGACGGCGGAGGTCTGAAGGAGCAGAACCAGCTGAGCGCTGATGCCACCCGGGGTTTCCTGGAGGGTATCTGGGGTATGAGCGCAAAGAGCACCGCCCCTGGTGGTGGTTACGGACGCGCCGGCCTGATGCTCAACGGTCATGACCACGCCGGTTGTGACACGTACCACTACATCAACCAAACGAACGGTACAGACCCCTCACAGCGTCAGTGGCAGGTCTCCAGCTGGTCAGAAGCGCAGGACCAGAAGATACCCGGAAGCGAGGGCATCCCCGGCCGACGCGAGATCACGGTGCGCAGCATGATGGGCGACTTTGGCGGAAACGCCGGTCTGCTGAGCCTGTGGTTCGACACGGAATCGTGGGAGTGGAAGTATGAGTACGCCACGTGCCCGCTGGGCAACCAGGTCTTCTGGTGGTTCGTCCATATCTGGGACGTCTGCGTCCTGGTGTGGCTCCAGCTGTACGCCGTGCTCTCAGTGCTCGAGGCCTACGGTGTCGATGTTGACAGCCGGTTCTACAGCGGTGTGGCAAGGACCAAGGACTTTGTTCTACGAAGACGGCGGAAACAACCTGCCAGGAAGGAGTAGTTTGGATGGGAAAATGATGAATTGATAGAGTTATGTGTGTTGTTTACCTGGATCAATAGAAATACAAGCGTTCTGGTTTCATGAGTTATTCGCTTAGGCTTTCCCGCGGTGAATTGTGTTGTTAAACATTGGATGTTTATATGGCCGAGACATCTGTGTTAGCACCAATCGCATTTGGGGATGGATGTAAGTGGTCATTGCGAGCGAGGGTGAGCTTTCATGCTGAAATTAGTAGTTCAGATGGTAACGGCGTGGTACAAAGATTAGAGACGCGTGGCGGTTGTACATGAATGCTTAGTGTTGTGAATGTGATAGGCTCTTGGCTAGAGGCCTTTGTAATCCATTTGATCGCACGTTGCATCCTTGTCCTGTTGTGAGCATTGCTAAACTATTGCAACAAGTATCCATAGCAAGCTCATGCCACACATGGATACAATCACCGTTCCTACTTGACTTTGTTCCCCTTGCACATCTAACTATTCTCTTCGTTCAGCTGACACGAACTTGACACCAGGCAGCAACATGGTGTTAAAGACTCTCGTAGGGGTTGCTTGGTATCGACATATGGCGGTACAGCCGTTTACGTTACCCAGCGACAAAGTGAATACTGCCAGATCCAGCTATGGAACGAGATTCTGTCGTGCAGGATCTTGTGTAAACAGCGCTCAAAGGCAGCAGCTGCTTTGTGTGGTTCGTGTAAGACAGAGTGGGAAGGGTGACTACATAAATAGAGCCAGACGGCTGGGTCAACTATTGAGACTTCGAGCGGATTGTATTCAAGAGAAGGAGTTCGATTTCAGGATAAAGCCCAATACTTAACGCTCTTCCCTCAACCTTTTACACCATGTTGCTTTCGAAGAGCTTGGTAGTGTTCATTTTCACGATTGGCGCCTCCGAAGCTGTTCCGCGACGAGATAGAAGAGGCCTTGAAGATGGAACTCTAAGAGATCTCTATCAAGGTCAAAAAGCCGTCGCAGATGATGGAGATATGGTCAGCGAAGTGATCGGAGTGATGGGTACCGTGTCCACCGACTACAGAACGATGCCTCCCGGCACTTACACGGAGACCATCTCCACAGGACTAGTCAAGATAATCGTTGTCAACAAGCCCACGTCAACGACAACGAGTAGAGGAAACTGTCCAGAAGAATGCGATTGTACCCGGATCAAGGACAAGGAGAGCCCTGAGTAAGTCTTGTCTTTGATGAGCTAGCAATGGCCTGCTGATACACTCAGATATTTCCAATGCGTCACGAATGCAGAGTGTATACCCTGCAGAAAGCATGAGGCTACTTCAACTTCTTCGGAGAAACCCAACCCTACGGATACATGTCCTGCCAATTACGACTGTAGGAGTATCAAAGACAAGGAGAGTCAAGAGTAAGTCTTTGATGCCCTTTCCAGACGTCGACTTACATGTACAGGTACTTCCAATGTTTGACCAATGCTGGCTGCAAGAACTGCAGAGTTGAAGGGCCAACAATTTGACCAAGACATGCACGTGGTATAAAAAGTGAGAGAGTGCAGACAAATGCGCGTCAATTGAGTTTGTGGTATTGTAGGAAAGCCGTGTCGCGGTCTAGTCCAAAGCGAAGAGGACAAATAGCGTCTCATTATAGCCGATACAAAAGAAATATGCGTTTCCCCGAGCCTTTGGTAAATGCAACGCTAAGATTGTTGGGATCGAAGGGGTACATGGCGATTAACAACAGCAGTCGAAGCAGTCAAGACAACACTCGCATGTCTCGCCGCAGAGCCAACAACAGCAGAGAGTGGCCAGACTGTGGAATGTTAGTTATTTGTATGGTAGAGTGAGTGTAGTGATTATGCTTACCATGTGTATAGACAGCCGTGACTCTTCTCTTCTTGTGGTGGTGGTGCCTGTGGCTGCTGGTAATTCATCTATGAGGTTGTGAGCCATGTGTCTTGAAGTTGGTGACATTCGCTTTTGGCGTCAACTTACTCCAGGCGGCCCCTGCTGGTAGTACTGGCCTGGAGGAGGACCTTGAGGAGCGTATGGACCCTGAGCGTAACTGCCAATGTTAGTTTTGGTACTTAGCCTGGGAGACTTTGAGTATCTTACCCTTGGTTCTGATCGTAAGGGTTAGACATTGTGGTATGGCTTTAGTTAATCGGATGATGGTGTCAACGTTGGAAAGAGCTGAAGAAAGGAGCTGCCTACCGTCTAGATATATCTATTATCAGGTCGCAAGGGGGCTCAGACGGACAGCAAATCGAGGCGCCTTCTGATGATCTGTATCCTTCTTGGCTCTTGACTTTGACCTTGGCGTAATAACGAATATGGCCGTGAGCGACGCCGAGTTAACCGTGGTCTTGGCACCCAAGTTAGGTGCCCCCAAGTAGCAAATAACTGTTACCGGCAATGCGAACTGACAGATTTTCGCTCTCATTCGCCAAGCCACTGGCTCCCGGGGTCCAGACCAATATCACTAATATCCGGTAATTACGGCCCCAGCCGCCCTGTCAAAGTTATATACGAGCCAGCTAATAAACATTGACTTTGTTAAGGTTCAATGGGCTTTTCCTTTGGTTAATTACGGCCGCTCAGTGAAGGGTCTTGGTGACTCCACTGACAAGAGACGCAGCAGGGTTTGTGAGGTCCGTGGTGAGAGGCCGGGGCTTGGCAATTGCGCGTCCTTATGGCTGAGCGCCTACTCCTGCATAAAGGGTCTCTCTTGGCGGTTTATTAAATCGTCTGGTTGGTGAACGATGCTAAAGATGGTGGACTATCAATTTGCTGATGAATTCGAGGATGGATCTGTTATAGAATTACCATGTGTTTACTACGCGTACTGGCTGGTGTCACAGGGATATAACACTTGTGAATCCTCATAAGCTGCTTCTTGGCTCCTACACGTGTCTCTTGATTCTGCACAGATCCTAATCTCAAGCTCAAGCATAATGCCAATGAACTTTATGGCTCTTCACCGACTAATGTGACCACTGACCGGCAACCAGAGTGCCTCAGCCTTGTCAACAGGACACTCCTTGCCGCCACTCTATTTCCAAACCATGCACGAAGACTCCCTACGCGCGTAGGTACCGCCACCCTTTACGATCACCATGATAGCGAATATGAAGCAATTTAGAGCCGCCCATGTCACGTACCGAGCCTAGCGAGAATCGAACAGCCACAGGTTTTTGCATATCTATTCCCGCGAGGTTTACATTGGCTCCAATCTCTGAAGCTTTCGGAACCATCTTTGCAACTTTCAGCATTCGTCGACTTAAAAGACTGTTGTTGTGCTTCTCAAGTCCTGCTCCAATGGATCGACGATACCGGAGATCGCATCGCCCTGAAAATTCTTGAATCATCAGCTGCGTCTATCTTTGACAAAGAAGATGCCAGACAGCGCTCAGCCGCCTTATGATGCCCAATGCCCTCCATAATCACCCAGCCTAGGAGCTTGTTGGCAGAATCGCAATCAAGGACATGCTCGGGTAGGCCAGTTCCTACTATCTGGGACTGCGTTGACCAAGGTTTGTCACTGACTGATCAGGAATAAGTTCAATGGGAAGCATTCCTAGGTAGAGCAGGAAAATATTTGCCAAGGTCGTTGCAGTCGATTGTGTGCACTCGGGGAAGTGCCTGAGAACAAAGATGTTATCATTCCATTGTCTAGGCGAAGGAGCCGTTGACTGTGGTGTATGCATACCAGCGAGGCAACACTGCAACTCCCTTCCTATTTCCCTGTCATCATCATGAGGGATGACAGTTCGTGATGGAGGCGTGAGTCTAAAACCGATATCGTGTAGGCTCGGACACCTACACGCAATGGCTGATTGTGAGGCATAGTAGATACTGTCTAGCGTCCCTGACTAACTTGTGTAATCTTCCATCCGATCGAGATCTTCTTGAACACTCGAGTTCCATGCTGGAGCCTGCTAATTAATCAAGGGGTGAGATGCTAAGGCTTCGTCATGGTTAGAATCTTGGGGAATGAATCTAGCACGCTTGAACATCTTCCATATCGAGGAGGCTTCTAGCACCATGTCATGATTGTTATTAGCTTCTTTGTAAGTAAAGAGATGATCTGTGGTCTACTACCCGGTCCAATATTGAGTTTCACCATTATCTTCTTAATTACTCCTATATCCTATATCCTCTCGTCAAAGATAGGTAACGGAGCGCATAATTTGCATCGTAAATTTTCATATATATCCATTTCTTTTCACTAATCACTAAAGGGGTTACGAATCACTTCTTAAATGTATATGTCTGAGGTAAGATTCTATTGAAAAGCTTCTATAGGCATTCTGCAGGTTGATATGCTGTGTCTTCAGGCTCAATATGAGGCTTTGGAGGATACTATATGAGATGACCAGCGGCTGGAAGAATATTGATTTCCTGCTACTGGGAAGTTTTCTATAAACAACCTATAGATCTTATACCTAGTCCTAAAATGGAGCAAAACCATTAAAAATACTCACGGGTCCTCACTTTTTCCTTTAGTAAAAGTTTCTTAATATGGATATACTCTTTAAGATACAAAGAATATTTAATTAGTGGGTTTAAGGGCAAAAGGATGTTAAGTTATCTTACCGCTTGTTAGATATTTCCTCTTAGATTATATATAAAGTTGAAAAAAGTATTTATCAATTTATTTAGAAAAAGCTTAAGATATTACGAAGAACCAAGTAGGATCTGTCAGCCAGCTAGAGAGTAATAACTGTTCAAATATATCTAGTAAAAGAACAAATAAATAAAGAGTCTACTTTTATGTTAAGCCTGGTAGCACCTTTAAAAAAGAGATCCAGCGGGCCCAATGAAATCCACAGAAATATCAACAATAAATAAAGAGTCTACAGTATATAGAAAAAAAGACAAGTGGGGGTAAACATATTTCAAAGTCTGATAGTATATTAAGTATTATTGTTTCTGTCTCCTCTAGTACATTGGTCTTAGCCGTATTAGACTAAATGATTAGAATGGAATAAGTGATTAGAGTCACTTATCGGTATGGAAGGTCATATCGAATGAGTGCATGCTCAAGCCGCTATGATAGACGAGAAAAGAATAGAGTACTGATAAGACTGACCCTACTGCACGAAGCCAACGGTCAGATGTAATCAGTCTGTTCTTAGCATACAACGCGCCAATACGTATATGTATCCATAGATATAGGAGACACATAATGGCTATCCTAAGTCTGGCGTTGTTTCCACAAGGGCTGCAAGATGAACTGGTTACTCGGAGACGCTGAGAAGTCCATCAACTAACAACGCAAAATACTAATAAGTGTTTAAAAGTCAGATTAACGGACGGTGGCATCTAGAGGCGCAGTTCGAGTCTTGCGGTCTCGTTGATTCCAGGTGACGAAAAGGTTCTGGAGGCACGATCATACAAGAGTTTAGCAGCCATTTTAGGACCAACTCACTACGGATCTTGGAGAACTATTGACTTTGACACTTTACACAGGCCTGAATGAAATGTTTCCTCTCACATCACCCTGATTGATCCAAGCTCCATTTCCAAATGAATTACCCGTAACGATGCGTCCATTCGATTGTCTTTTATCTGCCTGCACGTTAGTCTGAGAAGACTTTGGAAAGGAGACCGCGTTATACCATTTTTCGTCAGACTGCGGTCTCCATCGTGGGACGTATATCGTCCCAAAATGGCTTTCGTCACGGATGCTGCAGTAGCTGCAGCAAAGTCCCGCCAGGCTTCGTTCTTGTGGCTGTCGGCGTAGTCACTGATGCCCTTGACAACGATGCACCGGCCTTCATCCCATGCGCCTGCGCCTTCCATTTCGAATGCGATAAGGTTGTTTGCGACAGCGATACGATCACGATCTTCTCCGCTCTTCATGATAAGGTTGCCCGACCCGATACGACCGATGAAGATCTCAGGGCTGAAAGCTTCACCACTACCCTGGACGAGGTCGGCAGAACGCTCTCTCAGGATCAGATTATTGACATCACATTTAGCCTCAGCACATGAAACTTTAGAAGATGCCTCGCAGAAGATGTCAGGGTCATCTGCACAGACACTGCACCACTCCTGATGCCTGTGAGTATATGTCGGAGAAAACAATTTATCTTCCTTTGCTCCAGGATATTGGTAATTGGCTCGACGTCGCTTTTTCTTGGCTGCTTTCTGTAAACTTTCCAAGTGTTTGGAAGCTTCCACCTGCAGGCGTTCCCTCATGAGCTCTGTCTCAAAGACTGCAAGTAGAGTTCGGACGTCATTATTGGGTCTTCCAAGGCTATCTTCGACTGTGTTCTTTACAGCGAAGTGACCAGGATATTGTCTGCCATAGTCGTATTGGATGATTGTCTTGCTGACTACTACATCACCAAGGAGCATATCGAAATCAGCGATACGGGGAACACCACCACAGATACCAACGAGGATGGCGAGCTTCAAACCCGTGTAGCTCCACCGCAAGCTGGTGGTCGCAATCGCTGCGTTGATGTTTCCTATATTTGGAAGTATAGCTAGAACAACGTTATGTTCTCCAATGCGGCCCGTTATGTAGGTATTCGCATCTCCATCGGCTCGGCCATAGGGATCGTGCTGCTCATCCCAGAAGTGGTCAAATAGTAGGGTGATGGCGTCGGCCTCGAGGGGCAGAGCACATACTATAGCAATACGGAAGTCTTTGCGGCTGGCAGGTGGCTGTAAGATAGCCATTGTGTGTCGTATGATTGAGCTAGGCAAGAGGGGAAGCCAGCCTACTACGAAGCAAGACGGACCAACACAATCCAGGGGTTTGTGTGACAACCTTGCAGCACTTGATCACGTGTGGGCCTGGAGTTGGGCCAGCATTTTCCTCTGCTGCTGTCCGTGGCGCTTAAGCAATCTTCAGATAGATAAATCACCGAAGCAATGTCAGAATCGATGCAGGAATTGCGCGAGGTTAGTAACTGCCAATTTGGCGACCATACCATCATCCATGAGGGAAACGTCCAAGGGAATGTATATTATGGCTCGCCGCCACACCCGCCCTACCCGCCGGCCCGTGCCGAAGTCGTCCGCGTCATCCCCTATCCCCGCAACGAGGATGTAGTCCATCGACGAGATCTTATCAACAAACTAGACGAGCTTTTACCGCAAACTACTTCAGGGTCTTATTGTGCAGCACTCTGGGGTCTAGGAGGGTCAGGGTGTGTATCCACTTTCGGTACCTATGCTGGGCGGGAGGGGAGGGCTAATAGACAAACGAACCAAGTAAAACACAGATTGCGCTAGACTACGCATACCGACGATGCGACACCCATAAAGAATGCTGTATCTTCTGGGTGCATGCCGATAGCGAAGCGACATTTTTGGCCGATTATAGGACCATCGGCAAGAAGCTTGGGGTTGATGATCAGCTCGAAGGGGCGGACCTGCTAGATGCGGTATGCGACGAGATTGAACAACGGTCGAAATGGCTGATGATCCTCGATAACGCGGATGAGCTCAAGCTATTTGGAGTGGGAGGAAATAAGAAAAACGGGGGTGAGAGTCAGAACCTTTATAAATACGTGCCTTGTACGTCACAAGGAACAGTGCTATGGACAAGTCGAGATGCGCATATTGCGGGCACGCTCGTCGGAGCAAGTCGCAGTATCCAAGTACAGTCAATGGAAAAGGATGAAGCGACCACCCTTCTGGCAACAACGAGGGGCGACCTGCCAATACTAGACAAGGCGGGAATAGATGGCCTTTTGGAAGAGCTGCAATGCCTACCGCTGGCGGTCTCGCAAGCCGGTGCATACATGCGGCGCATGTCCATGACAGCTGAAGAATATTTGTCCCGATTGAAGCAAGGTAACTCCCGGTGGGAAGTGCTCAAGGTGAGCGATACGGACCGACATCGACGACCGGAGGTATCAAATAGCGTGCTTGAGACATGGAGGATCTCCACAGAGCGGATCCGAGCGGAGAGTGAGATGTCGTACAGGATCCTCCACGTAATTGCATATATGGATAACCAGGACATACCACATGAGCTAGTTGCGGTAGCAGCTAACCAATTCAATCATGGTAGCAAGAATGATCTCGCTGACCAAAACTCAGCCATGCAAGTCTCAGAGCTTGAGGTCCTTACAGCCGTGGCACGGCTGAAAGAGTTCTCTTTTCTCAGTCTGCGTCAAACAGATAATGGCCAGCGAAGCTACGAGATGCATAAGCTCGTTCAAGAGGCTTTGCGGTATGGCCTGAGGATCCACGGACTGACGGAGACGACCTTGGGAAGGGTCGTAGGAGACGATCATGGAGCACCGCAGGCTGAAGCGTTGTACAGTGGCAGGGCACTACAGGTGGTAGTTGAACTACTCCCATTATCTGAACCGACCCCGGTGCCACGATGCGAGCAGTACTTGACACATATTTTACGAGTGGGAGAGTGGGCAGAAGTTAGCGGAACGGAGATCGCCACAGCAAATTTGCTCGAGAAAATATCGAATTTTCTGCACTATCGAGGGCGATGGAGAGAAAGGGAGTCGGTAGACAGTCGGGTATGGGGCCTTCGGCGAGAGGTGCTTAAGGAGAGACACCCAGATACAATCAGGAGCATGACAGCTTATGGGGCGACATGCCAGGCGCAGGGCCGATATACCGAGGCTCGTGACATCGCAATAAAAGCACTAGAACTCCGGCAAGAAGTGCTTGGGGTGCATCCCGATACGATTAGGAGCATTGCGGACCTTGGGTCAGCATACTATTTCCTGGGTCAATTCGACGAGGCTGAGAACCTGTTCAATCAAGCACTAGAATACCGACAAAGAGTGTTTGGAGAGAGGCATCATGATACGATCAGGAGCATGGAAGACCTTGGGGCGCTATACTTTCAGCAGGGCCGACATGATGAGGCTAAAGAAATGAGAGATAAAACCCTACAACTGCTACAAGAAATGCTTGGAGAGAAGCATCCTGAAACAGTTAGGAGCTTGGCAAACGTTGGGGCAATATATCATGTGCAGGGCAGACATACCGAGGCTCACGATATCGCAGTAGAAGTGTTAGAACTCCGGCAGGAGTTAATTGGAGAGAGGCATCCCGATACTGTCATGAGCATAGCGGACCTTGCATGGATAACTTGTGAGCAGGGTAGATATGAGGAAGCTGAAAGACTCTATGAGGAAGCCTTGCAACTTCAAAAAGAGGTACTTGGTGCAACGCATCCCGCTACAATCAAGGGTTTTGCAGATCTCGCGGCAGTAAAATATCAGCAGGGTCAGTATGATAAGGCCGAGAGACTCAATGAGGAAGCCTTACAACTTGGAAGAGAGGTACATGGAGCAAAGCATCCCTTTACGATCAGGATTTTAGTAGACATCGCGGCAGTAGACTTTCAGCAGGGTCGGTATGAGAAGGCTGAGAGACTTTATGAGGAAGCCTTGCAACTTCAAAAAGAGATACTTGGAGAAAAGAATCCCGATACGATCAGGAGCATAGCAAACATCGCGATAACATGCCATCAACAGGGAAAATACGATAAAGCCCTCGAACTTCATCAAACTGCCTTGGACCTTCGCCGCCAGACACTTGGAGAAAACCATCCGGAAACAATACAGAGCGTGGAAAACATCGCCTCCACACGCGAGATGTTACGACGCTTAACGATTAAACAAAACAACAAATTAGAGCGAGAATTAAAGCTATGGGATAGATTGTTCTGGGAGATTATGGATCAAAAGGTTAGGCAGATTTGGAAACGGAGATCCCACAAAGATCAAAACATTAATTAATCTTTATTCCTCTTTTGGAGTCTATTATTCCGTGGCATATACGCCTGTACCTCCTGGAATTTTGCAGTGTACCAAGGCCCTTCATGTAGTGCTCCAAAGCTGACATCACAATCGGTATGCCCCCGAGGACAAGACCGGCAATTTCAAAGCCTGATATGTTGAAAGTTCTTAGGTAGCGAGAAATGTAATGAATGAAAAGTTTGAACCTCAAAGCCTGGCAAATCAGAGATGAATAAGAAGAGGGGGTTATGGCCGAGCTGCAGGTTTGTTGTTTGGCAGCACCATCAGTATCTTTGGCCAGATGATTATGTATCGCGACCTTAAGACCTTTCTCTGGACCAGTTGAAGAATATCTCTACAAATATCTATATAGTTTCTAAGCCTCCAAGCTTTTATAGTCATCGCGTCGAACTTCGCCGACTAGATATTAGACGCACTCGAGATATACAAGGCAAGAATTTAACGTCACATGTTTTGTCTTCACTATTGGGATAGGAAACATGAAACTCTAAATTCAGTGAAACAGATGTTGAATTAATCAAAGCCCAACATTCTCAAGTCAGTCTCAAGGGGATTGACCACGGCGGCAGCTATATCGCCTTGAAACCAAGCCTGTCCACGATTCCATTCCGTTTGGTGCATGCTTGATCTCAAGCATCGTTCAACCGCATCATGATACCCCGAGCCTCCCGCCATCCTCACTCGACCTAAGAATTTGTTCGCAGCGTCAAAATCAAGCACATGCTGAGGAATCGTAGGCTCCCCCGTTACCTCCAAGGTCGCTTCAGGATCAATTATAGAATGACCAAGGATTATCTCCATCAGAAGAATCCCAAGGTACAGCATAAATGGGTTGGTAGGCGAAGGTGTCAGTGGAGTAGATCTGGAATACTCAGGGAGCTGCCGAAGGGTGAAGACATGATCAAACCGAAGCATGCCATCTCTTTGAGCGATATATATCTTCTGTTGTGGGGATGTTGGAGATCCAAGGTGTGCCTTGCATTTGAAAAGCGCTACAAGCTATTGTCCGAGCAAGTCGTAATTTGTCAACGTAGAGTAGAGTGCGATTCTGGGAGAGCTGCTTCAACGACACAAGGGACCAGTCATCGCTGCTCCCTAGGCAATCGTGAGCATATAGGTCGTACTTGAGATCATTTTGCACCCGAAAGTCTTTGATATGTCCGCACAATTCACCTCCCTTCTTCTTCCCTATGGATTGCATTATTTGGCAGAGATTACCGATGTTCTGGGTACTCTTAAGACTGGTCATCTCTGCGACAGTGCTCAAATGGAGGTTGGCTATCCCTGACTGGGTAGTGGTGATTGTCTGTGTTGATTGCCCACCCCCCGGAGTACTTGACGAAGGGATCAGAAATCCTACACTTTTCTTTGTAGGGGTGGCTATCTTGGTGAATCCAGGCACTTTTGTTTGACTGAGATCTTGGTTGGGTTTGAGAAGGATTTCGTTCCACTGTCTCGTGGACACACCACTTGAGAGTTTCATATGAGAAACTGCTAGCCAGAATTGCAATTTCTCAATGATATCCTGATCTTCATCAGTAGGGGTGAGGGTTAATGACGGGGGTGTTATTTTCAAGCCAATATCATGCAGGCTTGGGCACTGGCAGGTCATGGTAGACCTCAATGCTTGGTAGATGCCGGTTAACATCCTGCTAACAAGTTTGTTCAGCCTTCCCAACGACCGAGACTTTCTTTCTGGCTCCAACTCTACGTTGAGGGTAGCTAGTGTTTGAAGAGCCGAGACGCCGTCCCGAATCTTGGTCAGAGCCTCCTCGTGGTTCGACTTTTGAACGATGAATATGACACGCTTGAGCTGGCTCTTGAGAGGCATCCTCTCAATATAACTTGGCTAGTTCCTATTAGCATGTAGGGACATATTGAAGTGCGAGGGAGGAGCGGGTAGTAATATGCCACTTACCCCGACACTTGGATCAACGTTCAGCTTTTCCATCACCTCATCAATAGCAAGTTTTATATCTTGGATTCTTTCGTTGAAGATTGAGAGGGAAGTCCAGAGCCTCAAGCGTAACTTATCGTTGATCCCTTGTTCGCTCCAGAGCTTACCAAACGGCTCCCGAATCATTTTTTCGATACATGTTTGTGGTGCTATCCCTACAAGGAGCTTTTCGCAGATATTCTGCAGGTTGATATGCTCGGTTTTGAGGGCCAGTATGAGGCTCTTGAGAAGTCGTTTGTAGGAGCGGAAACTCTGAAGTATGCCCAGACTTTTGACGTAGTACTCCAATGCTGAGACAGCAATAGGGATACTCCCGAGGACAATACCGGCGATTTCGAAGCCAGACATAATAATTGACTGTCTGAAGGATTGAAGACTATTGAGGCCTCTAGATTATCCATCTGAAGACGTAAGATGAGGGGTTTGAGGCTGAACTACAGGTAACGCTGGGCAACGAATGAAGGATATTTGCACAATGATTGGTCCAGAAGGAACGTGTCTTTCTAGAGCCTGACTTCTGTTGGTGGGGTGACTTTGAATTAAAAACCCCTCACTAAGTTCATGTTTTATTCTTGAGCCATAGGAACAATTTCAATCATGGCTACAAGCTCATCACACAGTGTTGCCGATTATGTTCTGGCATCTCTGAATGGATTCGAAGATCTCTGTGACGCACCCCATATTTGGGAGAGTAGCCTCCAAAGTGACTCATCTCAGCGAAATGATACAGAACCCACGTCGTTACTGAAACTCAAGGATGAGCAGAGTAGATTCATGGTTTGGAGCAGGAACGTTGGCGCACATCGAAGCGGTCACAGTTCTTTAGACCATCGTCTCCGAGATGCATCAAATATTCGGGACCATATCATCCAGATTCTCTGTGACCTGATCGAACTGCTCGGCGATAGTAAGCAGAAAGACTCTTCCTGTGCGACCTTACACTGATAGTAGGCAGCTAAGGAGATACTTGAGAGGAAAGCAGCTCCCAATCACCAACAACAGCTATCTCTAGACATATTGATCGATGACTCGGATGACGAGGGCTTTCCACTCGCAGGCCTATCGGTGGCATCAGAGTTATCACAGATTTTACTCAGTATTGCTGAGAGCATCGACTGCCTTTTCCGACTCTCCGTGACCATAAACAACCATTTCCCTCATGATCATCTTAAGGACGCATCGTCAACAGATTGTTCGCACTTTGAGTCTTATGACATCAAATATGTCCGTAAAAGGTTCTCCACAGCTTCAGATGTCATTACCGAGAGACTCGGCAAAGCAAACTCTCGTAGGCGTCAGTATTTCAAATACCGAGAGTTACGTCGTAACAAGCTAGCAAGCGGGCAGGACGATATCGATGACCATACTGCAGAGATTACGGACGGCCCATCATCGCAGGGGCTAAGTTTGACAGACTTCTTTCCTTCAGAGCTCCAAGAAGCTGACGCAGAACCTACGACACCAAGTACTTCGTACGCGATGTCTGATACAATCCCAGGACAGCAACATGTTCCTGCCCTCCCAGAAGGGGCTCGGGATGGGTCTTTCGAATGCCCTTTCTGTTTCTTGATGATATCTGCGCCATCAGAGGGCCTATGGAAGTGGGTGCAGCCAGCTATTAAACGGATGATACTGATAGACCATTGCAGAAAGCATGTATTCTCAGACTTAGGCCCATACATATGCCTGGAACTTGACTGTCCGGCCCCAGACCAAGATTTCCAATACCGCCACCAGTGGATAGACCACGTGCGGAAATACCACTGGAAAATATGGACCTGCTGCCTCGGATGTGATAACACGTTCATTTCTTTGGAAAGCGTGGTAGCTCATCTGACACAAGTGCACTCTGAAGCCGTGACAATGGCTAGTTTCAAGAGTCTGCTTAGTATTTGCGAGAAACCAAAACCCGTTGACGATAGTGCAGAGTGCCCTTTGTGCAAGGAGATACTTAACAGCTTCGAGCAATATCAACGGCATGTAGCTTACCATCAGGAAGACCTGGCTCTTGTTACATTAGCCCACATGTCTCCTAGCCGGATTATCCCGGGAGGCCAAGGATACCTTTCGGGTATTTCTTTAAAAGGGACATATGCAAGGATATTGAGCCAGCATCACGGATCAGAAGCAATCAAGGTGTATTCACATACACCCGAAGAGCTACCTGATATCTGGGTACCGCTAGGGTCGATAAATAAAGAGACAGGGTCCAATTGACGTGCAGTGAGCTGGATGGTCTGCATACTGACGAGGCTACATATGGCTTGAGCGGGAGGATTAGCTTCAATGGGAGCTAGATGTCTTGAAGTGAGAGAGATAACCTTATAATCGTGGTACATAATATTCTCCTACCAGACCCCAACCGAAACTTATCGTTAAGTATTAGAGAACTACCGCAACGTCTCCAGCCTTGGAATATCGACAGTACCCAAAGTAATGTATGGGCGGTTTGACTCGCCAAATACATAGAAAAGTTAAGTATATAATTCCCCATCGAATAAATTCTATGACGGCGTGCTGATGCCTTATGGACGCTGCTACCTAACCAGGTCAAGTGTGGAAAAGGCAGAAGCAGGATAAAAAGCACAATGGGATTAATGGTAGTGATGCTTAGTTCTGGTAGTTAGGCCACCGCTGGTATAAGTATCTAAAGGAGTATCTTCCGACTGTTCAGCAATAAACCTTTTCTGCTTCACATCTCCAGGATACAAGTAATCGGCGAATACTTGCAAATGCTGATTCTAAGCATATTTCTGGATTGAACCATCAGATATGTTGCCATACTCCTCTGCTTCCCTTACCCAACCCTCTGAGATGTGCTTATGAATCATTGAACCAAATGGAAGGGCTGATGTCCTTAAGTAGATTAGGCCACCTCAATCACGACCAGTTCAAAGGCCCCTTCCTGAACAGTAATGGTTCGCGAAAGCATAGTTTGTGACCGAGAACTTCATGGTTGATGGCCTATCAAGTCTGCTTCTTGGGGTTTGAGCGGTTGAGCTTCGCCCGCTGAGCCAGCATATGTCCAAACAAGATATAAAAAGCTGAGACACAACACGATTAGTACAAACACCGATCGAGTTTCTTATTTGTGGTGTTCTTACCTGGAAGATAAATCGCCAGACCAAACCAGAGTAGATACTGATACATGGGGTTGCGAGCTCTAGATGGCACAATGACCTCGTAGACGAGTCGCATCTCAGAGAGAATGCCAATGGGATAAAGCACGAAAAACATATTATATCTGAAAAACTGTTAGTTTTCTTCTTTCCTTTATCTCAATTGTTCTCTATTACCTCAACCATGTCAGAGCCGCAGGAACAGATCCAGTTCCTGTCTGGAGCGCAAAGTAGAGATATCGCACTGCATCAGCCGCATTCCACGCCATGAGCATGAGACTATACGCAGTCTCCCTGAAGGCAACATCGGGGTAGTTTCTGGTGATGGCCCAAATGATGGTGTTGCGACCAGCCACCTGCAAGGCGGTCGTAGCTGGAGCTGCTCGGACCAGACCTGTCACAGCATGTATGACTTCAATGACCGTCAATGTCTCAGTCCATCGCGCCGTGACGTTGAGTTCATCCCGCACGGCGCCATTGCCGTGGTCAGCCCATAGATAGATAGTCCTGGCCAAGATAGCGGTTCGCAGTAGTCCTGAGACAGTGTTGTAGAGGAAGAGGTATGTCGATGGCTTAGAAGCCTGGTGTGTTTTAGTTGATTGCGCCATCTTCGCTGGCTGTTAGTTGATACGAAGATATGGAAGAGAAAGATTTTAAAGATTCAACGTCTTTACTCGAAATTGGAGACACGCTAAAGTCTTTGCGAAAAGGTTTAGCGCTGCCGAGGTTCTGCGCATCATAACTTCCTAACTGAGATATTGCGCCGGCTTGTGAACGGAGATAATAACGGGGCACCGTATTTCAACGACTTGGAGAGTCAGAGATTGAACGAGACGTGCTATTTGGTGCAGGCTGGAGATTGAATACTGGAGCTCTACCTAGTGGAAGATTTAATTGAAGAAGGATTGTCGACATATTTCTGACTTTGGAAACGTTCAATTGCTCATGACTGATGAACTTGGTGCAGGGTTCTTTCACACTACCTCCACAGTCAATACTTATTTTGACAACGAAGCTATCTGCTACAAGGAATGAGAGCTGATGGCTGTGTAAGCGAGCTGTGAGTCTCCATAGTTCAGTTAGCATTACACCCACTGTATAGCCTAGCTCCTAGGGTTGTGTCTATCATAGTGCTCCGTGACTTAACCTAATTAATGATATTCTGTATATTATAGGCCTATTGTTATTTTATGGTACGAATATTATCCCTTGCTATAGTATAAGGCTTCAAGGGTGCCTATGTCAACTTTCAAATGGACGCCAACGTACCTCTCAAGTGCAAGAGTCCCGACTGTAACGAAGCCAGTACTTCACCAAAACACCTCGGACGGTTCGTTAGTCGATTAGAAAGCCTTCTCATAGCATACGTTTCTGGGCCCCTGTTCATATTGGGAGTAATGCGGGCTGCAAACATATTCTGTAAAACTTCCTTATTCATAACTGAGATTAAAATCCTTCGAACTAAGACTGCTTTTATGGACACACTGGCCTTGCAATTCGCATGCAAAAGTTCCGACAATTCTCACCACTCTAAACTTTGTGAAAGATGATATACGCAGTTTTCTAACTATGATATACTTTAAAGTTTATTCAAATATATTTCTTATTGGACCTTTGCACGGAACTGTACTATCGCAAACATATACAATCCATGTTCTGCCAATAATCTTGCCATTGGGTATCCACCTCGTAGTGGATAAAAGATGATCAAAACGTGATTGCGCCGGCTGGCCTCACTTTCAAGTACTCTACTCTTGTTAAATCCGTGTAATTAAAATGACTTCTGCAACGCCAGTTATTCTACCACAACTGCCGAATGAATTGCTCGAAGCCGTCTTTGCTCTCTTAGACGGTGACGACGTCAAGAACCTGCGCGCAACATGCTCAGCAATGGCAGAGGTTATCCCTCTGAGTTTTGACCGCGTTTTCATCTCAGCCAACTCTCTCAATCTCAAAGTGTTCCGCGCAATTGCAGATGATGAGACTATCCGCCACCAAGTCACTGAGATTGTATGGGACGACGCACGCTTGTCCACAGGACCAGAACTAGAAGAAGAGCGAATGGAGTACGAAGAAGACGGCGTCGACCCAGATGATGCCGTGACCGATAACGGGTGTCCCCTTTGGTTCGAAAAGGGTCGCTCTGATTATGGAAATCCTGGGACTTTCATTCTCCCCGATTATCTCATGGGCATTAAAGAGTCCTGGGCCTATTACGAACCACTACTTGAAGATCAGCGCCAGGTTCTCGCAACTGATGCAGACATTGAGGCTTTCAAGTATGGCCTGCAGCGATTTCCCTCGCTTAAGCGAGTGACTATTACACCCTCGGCTCATGGGAGAATACGAAACCCACTCTACAAGACACCTATGATCAGAGCGTTTCCTCGCGGTTTTGATTACCCTGTGCCTACGGGATGGCCTTCTTATGCTACTGAGCTGCCAGGGCCAGTCGATGTGCTCCCGTGGGTGTCGGAGGATGACAGTCCTTATCAGGAGATGTACGGTCCTGATTGTACTGTTGAGGCCTACAGGGCTAAATGGCGTGGCTATCGGGTGGTAATTCGAGCCCTGGCAGAGCATGACGATCATCACATCACCGAACTTTATATCGGGGGCAATGAGGTTGAAAGTGGGCTGAACTGCCGGATCTTCGATCAGCGCTGCGTTGAGTATGACGATCTGGTAACCTTGCTGGCGCGTCCTGGCTTCCGATACCTTAATCTTGACCTTTTTACTGGCCTTCTGGAACGCGAGGACTGGGAGTCATACAACAGCGGACTTCTGCACGATGCTTTGGCTCAAGCTAAAGATCTCGAGCACATATGCTTTCGTAGTACCATGGAGATCACCGGTGGATCAAGTGAACAACTTGACTGGGAGAAAATCGAGAACTATGTCTTTCCGCTTCGGACTATCTTTCCTGTTGATCAGTGGCCACGGCTTCGTCATTTCGGGATCTCCCATATGCTCGTTCAACTCGATGACTTGATGGAGCTTCTTTCCGCTTTGCCACGAACTTTACGATCCGTCGAGTTAAGTAACTTGGCATGGGGAAGTTTGACTCATCGAACCAGAGAGTTGCTGCCTAGTATGCGCGATGTCCTTGACTGGCGGTCAAGGCCCGTCGAAGAAAGGCCCAAGGTATACATGATCGTTTCTGGGGCGGCATGTGGCGATGGAGATAAGGACGGATGGTATGTCGAGATTGACGACCTTGTCTATTCGTTTTTGTATGGAGAAGGAAAGAACCCGTTGTCTGAACATCCAGACATAATATATACTTGGGAAGGAGGCGTGAGGCGGGATATATTTAACCCTGGTTTCAGAGTGCCACATACTAACAATAATTTCTTCTTAGTAACTATGTAAAGTAGGCAATCAATAAGTATTCTTTTGCTTTTGTTGCATTTCTGACTGGGACAACTTTGCGTAGACTCAAACAAGCAGATTACAAGTCTCTCAAAATAGAAAAAGTCATATTATGTAATATTATGAAACCAAATACATGAGAGTTTGTAATAAATCATTAAGCATTGTCTTGACTTGGTCCACCCGTCGCTCTCTGAGCATATGATCCCTAAATAAGCCAGGCTTTATGTCCCCTCTTTGATGCAGAAATCAATGTCTAAACGCCAATATAGACATTGCAATCTAGCTAGAGCGCAGAACAATCGTTTCTAACAGTAGGGTTCCACTCGTAGAAATCGTTAAGTTTGATCATGTAATAATGCTAGAACCCTTCTTGTATATTAACTGTTTAGATAACCCGTGCTTGTTGTATTACCCAGTTCGGATGAAATATCTTTTTTTGGCTTTGTCCTTATTAAGAAATAGCCCCAACTCATATTCCTCTTGGCTCTTATAAGCCTATGAGCCATCCAGCTCATGATTGGCGAAAAGTGGTACTTCGGGTCTACAATGGCTGTATATACGCCTCCGCCTCCCAACCAGGCATCACGACACCCATGCACGATCCACTACATGGCGACTTATTCAACATAACTTCCAGCTCATTGGCTTAGCGATACAATAGTTGAGCATCTAGCTTACTTGGATCGAAAGTAAAAACAGTTTATCCATGGTTCTACCTAAGTTTATCCTGTAATGTTGGCGGTGTTGTCAGATTCACCAGCTCGGAGTGCGGGCCGCTACTCCGAGAGCGGAAAGGTAACAGCTCTACGTCAATATCCAGAGGACTACATATATGATCACAACGCATTCACTTCCTTTGAATTTCTTCTTCATTCTATTGTTACTCAATATTGATCAAGTGTATCTTTCTATCCCAAATCACCTCATTGAACAGCCATGACTCCCACTTCAAACTACAATTGGCACCAAGCCAAACCAGGGTTATGGCAACGCCACATCGACGAGCTTGAGCAATTCTACTCGACTATGGTCACTCTATACGAAGGCAGTGGTCGAATGTTCTTTGGCATAACTGGCCATGTATCACTCTCTGTCGAAAACACAGACAATCTGCCACTGGAGAAAGCTGAGCTAGAGGTCGATAAAGCGTTGAAAAAAGCCTGGCTTGCTCTGAGATATGCCCACCCTACACTTGCATCTCAGGTTACCCATGACACTGAGACGAACCAATGGGTCAAAACTTATAAAGAGTTGCAAGTTGAAGCAGAGAAGGATGAATGGCTTCAAAAGACTCTTATCCACATCTCGAATGGACAGAGCGGCAATGAGTGGGCAAACTCCGACCCTCCTGCCCCCAAAATCCCAACAATGTTTATCATGAATCTTCCTTCGAAACAAGGAAATGATGGTTCGCATACTGTCCATCGAGATCTTGTATTCCGCTCGCCGCACGACATCATCGATGGTATCGGAACACTCATGATGCTAAACAACTTCATCACTCTCGCTGCCGAGGCTTACGAGAAAGGCGATACCTACGATCTCCCCGTTCTCGACGGCACTGAGACAGTAAATCTGAGTCCTCCATACAGGATAGCAGCTGAGATCCCTGAGAGTCTAAGCCAGGCTCAGCTAGATAGACTAGACCAAATGGCGGCTCAAAAGTCCGCTGCGGCGTCTGACCCGAAGGTCGAAATACTTGCGCTGCCCTTTCGACATGGCGCCGAGTTACCAGGTCGTCATCAACGTGTGGCGCTTACTCTCCCGAAAAAGGAAACGCTACAGTTACTGGATTCGTGTAAGAAAGCTGGAGCTACACCGACGCATGTGTTCCACGCCGCTGCCGCCATCGTCATGCGTGATCTCCAGGCCAGACCAGCCGAGACTAAAAGAGTTCGCTATATCAACTACATCTTACGAAACGAACGTTCAAATTGCATGGATCCATACAGCTCTACTAGACACCCCGCTGCGGTGTATCACTCTGTCTCTGGCCAAAGTCTCGTGGTAGACATGGATCTAACACCTACAACCGAGCATACTCATAAGGAGGAGTTTCTCTCCATCCTCGATACCATCAAAGACTTCTACCTCACCGTCAAGCAAGACAAGGAATTCTACATCCTCGCCCCAGTGATGTTCTCACAAGCTACCCCAGCACTACCCTCTTCCCCTCGTCCTCCCCCAGTGCCTGCCCCCAACGCTCACCCGTCGGTATCAATCTCGAGTATGGGACGCACAGATGCGATAGTGGCTCCGCGAACGAAGGCTTTTAGCGCTCGAGATCCTTGGGTGACTGGCGAGGAGCTTGGGAACGGGCTGGGGTTGTTTCTTGGGACGTTCGAGGCCGAGTTGTGCTTGAGTGCTGCGTACAATGATGCTTGGCATACGGAGGGCGACGTGAGAGGGTATCTTGAGCGTTGTAAGGAGGTGGTGGTTTTGGGACTTGGGATTGAATAGCTGTGGGATTTGCTCGGCGTTTGTCTATGCCAGGTTAACGCATACACACGCTCGCTGGGCCCAGATGGAGTTCTTCAGGTCCCTAGCTTGTTTTTTGTAAATAGATATGTCCAGAGCGGTGGGAATGAAGAGTCTAATCGTAAAATCTTTGTCAACCAAAAGTCTTCAACATCGGTACGCGTTTTCAACAGATGGAATAGCGCATTATACTCGCACTATGATAACAACTTTCTGACAGCCTATAGTTTATCAGCTCTGGTATCTATCGATCTAGTTCGGAGCAGTTATCTCACCAGCTTGTGTCTCACGGATGCCATCTGGTTTGATTCTCTCCGAGATAGATACACATCGCCACTCACATCTCAAAGAAGTTGACTTGTCGAACTCGCGATTTCTGACTATAAGCTCCTATCACAACAGAACTCTCTGACGGGATATCATGAGGCGAATCTTGGTCGATTATTCGGAATGACTCTAATTGGCCAAGGGATCGGTAAGGTCAAAAGGACCCTGATAGCCACTCCTGTGCCGCACAAGTACCAACAGGAAGGACTGCAATCCCAGTATATGTACTTAGCACCAACACCGCCATGGAACTTCTGTGGCGACCCAGCTATCACGAGTGCCATCGTATAAGAAACCTCATTCCGAAATAAGCATAGTTGTTAAAGTCAGTTTGTCAATGTGCAGAGCCGTTTCAAGAACCGTCACAAACCGCTTAATCGTGCTCGCAGTGTGATCACCATTAATACGACAGAGTCTCATATCAGGACCAAGCTATCCTATCGGGGTCGAGGTGGCCGGGCGAGAAGCGAAAAGGGCGTGTCCCGAAGTGGAAGCTCCCTAGCCCCAGGAACCTTTGACAGGCTGGGGTAGTGGCATGCAACCAAGCAGCAGGACGCATTGGGCAAGCAGATAGTACCCTGGTCCGGAGCTGAATGATAGGGGCCAATTTTTAGTATGGGGAAGTTTGCAGATGTGGTTATCGTCGTCTGGTCAGTTGGATAGCTGCGCTTTAGTGGTGCATTAGTACCGTACGTGAAGCAACCCAATGCTGTACGGAATGGAGAAGCTGACGGTTTGTTAGTGTTTCGATGCACGATGAGTGTTGGTCGACTACCCTACTGCCATAAGAATCTTGTCGTTGGCTGATATCTAGCTGTGAAGTGGCAATCGTGCAATCTCGATGTCTTTTCCGACGTTTGGTCACCGATGGCAATAATCGCATGAGAATAACCAAAGCTTGTGTTTTTGAATGATGATCCGTTAATGATTAGATGCATTTCTACGCTGGATCGATATGATCAATGGCAGATTTTAATCTCAAGCGTCTTTGATATCACGCGACAAATATTCACGTC
This sequence comes from Fusarium tricinctum, assembly GCA_020744515.1. NCBI lineage: Eukaryota > Fungi > Ascomycota > Sordariomycetes > Hypocreales > Nectriaceae > Fusarium > Fusarium tricinctum. Next base: position 4,173,528 of record JAGPXF010000006.1, read on the forward strand.
CTATAGCAGTAATCCGAATAAATATTACTAAAACCTCACCAATCAATTAGAGTCGAAGCGTGATCTGGGATCTGACATCGCGTCTAAGCCGTGCAGGGATTCCCAGACCCTAACATCCGCCCAGACACGAAAATAGCCCTTCTCGCGTGGCAAACCGTTGATAACGACAGCGCAACCGTTTAGGATACCCGACTGACCGTTTCGCCTCAGTCTTGGCTATCGTGCCGTTGCCGAGATGCGACCCTTTAGATTCCTCATCCTGGGAACACTCTACAGTGGCAACTTGTTGATCTACCCTACATGCAGAACCAATCTTGTCGGTATCAGCGACCTTCCAGAACCTCGGTGCATACCATGTTCCAGCAATTGGGAACATGATCGACAATGGCAAGGCCGATTGTTGCTGGGATGGGATGTGCTGCATGTGACGATAACAGGGATCAGGATGTTTATGGAAGAAGGTGGTGGGAGAGGGTTGGAATTTCAAATCGGCGGGTATTTTGATTAAGCTCTGCAGATTTAGGAGCTGGGAGATAGCATCACGATCGCGACAGCTGGCGAGTATCGTCTGTTGGTTCCCAGCGGGGCATTTCACCTGGACAAATGGTTTGATTACACGGCAACCAACATATTAACGAAACCCGCACAAAGGGCGCGCTGAAGCAGCCAAACGTCGCGAGACAGAATTGGGTATAGCGGCTGCGGCTGCCATCTAAGTCTTGACAAAAGTCCGCGTTGTGGCCGCACCAGGTGATTCGTGCAGAAAAAGGCCAAGCAGCCAAGATAGAGCAGGGCAGATCATCCGAGACCAAGAGATGGAAAGTGACACAAGACACAAGGTTCCCTGACCTTGGACCTTTGGTTCCTGACCTCGGCACTGAAGCGCGGAATCACGTCCCGCCAATTTAACCTCTAGCAGAAAAATGCGGGGGAGGCGAAACACGATGGGCCAGTGCAGTGCAGTAGGTGAATAAGGGAGATTTAATTAATTGAATGTATGTATTGTTACGGATACTGAGGCTGCAACGTAACTGTGATGGATATGGATGACGCTTGTGGGTTTTGCAATGACATGATCGGATCCGATAAACATCGTAGGTAACTAACAGTCTCACTTTTGATAGCCTGATTACATACATGACTAGGATAACATCAGATCCTCCATGGTCTTATCTAGACGACAGACCAACCCAACACTCGGTAGGGTCTATGGACTCTTGCTCTCGACTCACACTCACACTCAGTTCCGCTGTCGGGAAACAAAGTCCCCATCTTTTGCCCCACGAACACAGATAGTGTTGGAGATATTACGGTGATAGACGCACCAAAAGGCCCTTCTCCAAAACCAAAACCAGAAAAGCGCCGCTAGACAAAAGGTCTCCGCAAAAGCGAGCAGCGAGCGCCAAGCATGACAAAGGTTCCCCGAGATGATTGGCTCGAACAGGGGGCGCATATTCCCCAACTGGGCCTGTCGCGGAGACACTGTACGCTTTGGGGTGGCCCTTTTGATAAGTTTGATGATTAGCCTGTTTTGTTAATAAGTGTCTGGAGGTAATTGGGAGGATTCATTGTCTCTGGGATATTGCGGTACGGTAGTGATTATGGATATGGATATGGAAGCTGCGTTATCGGAACGTGTCAGGAGATTTATCTGGGGCAATAAGAGAGAGAGAGGTCTAGATGGATGAGATGAGAGATGGCATGGGGATTTTCGGGTAAATTACAATGTTTCGGCGATAGTGGCCAGACAAGGGTTGAGGTGCTGTAACTGAAGATTAATGTTCTGTGGACGATTATAGGGCAGTGATGCGCTGCGATCAGCACCAGCAGTTTCACCATTCACGAATCACAGCACACCGATGCATCACTAGCCACCCTCTATCAACTGATAACCATAACAATAAACCTTTTAACGTTAGGCTTTGCATCCGTAGGCCTGCCCTGTAAAAGGCAAAAGGCAAAAGGTAAAAGGAGATGCAACATGTGGCGTATCTCTCGGTGCCACCCGCTCACTATCTGGGGGTGGAGCTTGTTCCATGGCCCCCCCTGTTACCCTGTTACCCTGTTACCCTGTTACTCAGTCCTCCAGTGGTCGAACAGTGAACGTTAGGGGGCTGGCTCATGCACAAAAGTTCAATGTTGCAATGGCCGATAATACTCCCAACTTGGCAGCTCCCAAACCTCAATTCCTCTTTTTTTCTCTAACCCCATTCGCCCATCGCCGCGCAGATAAGCTCCCTGACCTGTTGACTAAGGCAGTTACAGTAACTTAGCAGCTGCAACACTGCAACACTGCAACACACCGTTTTCCGCTGTGGAACCTATTCCATCCCGCTGGGAAGACCCAACTCAAAAGATCCGTTTGGGGGCAATCGACAAAAAGTCCCGCCCCCTGCCCAGCGCTCGGGATCAACGTTCGTATGTGGACAAGGGGAGACTGATAGACTTGCTGCATTCGGGGGTGGTGTTGCCAAAAGTGCCACTATCTGCAAAGTGACTCGGCCTTTGTCTGGGGAGAGACATACACAGACAGAGAGAGACAGGCATGGGGTTGTTACTATGGTACTGTACTGTACTACATGCATGTATGCATTTGCTCGCCACGGTCACAGCACAGAGAGATAAATAGACTCTGATGCCCACTCGACTCTCGCTTCTCCTTCTTGAGACCAGCCAGCAGTCGTACCACAGCCTCTCAAAGCATTTCTTTTCTTTGAAACACCAAAGAGAAAAAACTGCCCATCATGGTCGCCGAAACCGTCGTCCCCGACCGCGTCCCCGAGGACTCCCTCCAGCCAGGCTACGATGAGAAGGAGCCTCATATCGACCTCGACCTCAAGTCAGAGGCCGACAGCGAGGATGATCGCATCACCGATCTCTTCTCCAGCTTCCCGCCTTCCAAGGGCGTCGAGCACGAGCCCAACCCTCTGACTGCCCGTGCCGTCATTGTCGGTATCGTGCTGGGTTCTCTCGTCAACGCTTCCAACGTCTACCTCGGTATGCCACGCTCAATTCTCACTCGACATCTCTCGGTATGAGTCTTCTAACAGCTGCACAGGTCTCAAGACTGGTTTCACTTTCCCCGCCACCATGTTCGGCGCCATCTTCGGTTACGGCTTCATCCTCATGTTGACCAAGGCCCTGCCCAACGTCCCTCTCCTCGGAGGCCGCTTCGGTCCCCAGGAGAATTCTATCGTCCAGGCCGCCGCCACCGGCGCCGGTGGTATGTCCGGTGTCTTCGTCGCTGGTCTCCCCGCCATGTACCGTCTCGACCTGCTCTCCGATGACCCCAAGAAGGATTTCGGCCGCATCCTCACCATCACCCTCGTCTGCGCCTTCTTCGGCCTCTTCGCTGCTGTTCCCCTCCGACGCTTCTTCATCATCAACGTTGCGCGCGAGCTGAACCTTGTCTTCCCCACGCCCACCGCCACTGCCATGACCATCCGATCCATGCACGCTGTTGGTTCCGGTGCTGCTGATGCCGTCCGAAAGATCAAGTCTCTCGGCATCTCCTTCATCGTTGCCCTTCTCATCATCTGCGTTGGACAGTACGCCGACGGTATCCTCCACAACTGGCACATCTTCACCTGGTTCTACGTCTGGTCCGGATACACTGCCACCGGTCTCCTCCAGCCTGAGAACTGGGGCTGGTACATCCAGCTGACTCCCGCTTTCTTCGGCTCCGGTATCCTCGTCGGTCTCAACGCTGCCTTCTCTTGGTGGGGAGGTACCGTTGTTGCTTGGGGTCTGATCGGTCCTCTCCTTGTCCACTACGACGAGTGCATTGGTATCGAGGTTGGTGAGGGCAAGTGGGAAGGCATCACTCGATTCAGCGTCATGACCGGTGTCGACCAGCCCGATTACGTCCCCTCTCCCCGATACTGGATGCTCTGGCCCGGTGTCATGGTCCTCATGGTCTACTCCCTCATCGAGTTCTTCCTCCACGGAAAGGTTGTCTGGGACGGTGCCAAGTTCGCCATCCGCGAGTCTGCCCGCTCCATCAACAACCGCCTTGTCGCCCGCGGCTCTCACAACTCCTGGTTCGCCAAGCAGGCCGCTAAGGCTGATGCCGACGGTGGTGTTGAGGACTTTGCTGCCGCTAACGAGCAGGTTCCTACCTGGGTCTGGGTCACTGGCACCATCGCCGCTCTCATCCTGGCCATGATTGTCTCTGAGGTTCAGTTCCACATGAACGCTGGTCTTGCTTTCCTCGCCTGTATCCTTGGTGTTATCTTCGCCTTCATGTCCATCTACGGTGGCGCTGTCACTGATTGTGCTCCTCTTACTGCCTCCGCCAAGGCTTCTCAGCTCGTCTACGGTGGCATCACCAAGGGCCATTACGACGTCAAGGCCGCTCAGCGAATCAACCTTGTCGCCGGTAACATCGCCTCCGGTACTGCCGACGTCGCCAACTCCCTTGTCAGCGACTTCCGAGTTGGTTTCCTCCTCAAGACCCCTCCCAAGCTGCAGTTCTACGCCCAGGCCATGGGTACTCTCGTCTCCGTCTTCCTGGCTCCCGGTATCTTCGTCCTCTTCATGTCTGCCTACCCTTGTGTCTACAAGCCCAGCGACGACCCCGCTGATATCTGCCCCTTCGCCGCTCCCTCCGTTGCTGCTTGGCAGGCTGTTGCCACTGCTGTCACCATGCCCAGCATTCCCATCCCCAAGTCCTCCGCCTACTTCTCCATCGCCATGGGTATCCTCTGCGCTGTCCAGGCCATCGTCAAGCACTTCTGGCTCGTCGGCTCCCGCGAGAAGTACCGTGACTGGCTCCCCAACTGGATGTCCGTCGGTGTCGCTTGGGTTCTCGGCCCCGACTCCGGCTACGCCAACGCCATTCTCTTCGGTTCCATCACTGCCTGGTGGTGGCGCAAGTTCTTCAACAACCACTACGAGATGCACGCTTTCGCCATCGCTGCTGGTTTGATCGCTGGAGAGGGTTTCGGTGGTGTTATCAACGCCGCTCTTGAGCTCGGAAAGGTCAGCGGTTCTTTCAAGGGAACTGAGATCGCTCTCCCCGGTGCTGAGTGGTAATCTATATAATTGGCTAGTTAATGCGTTTATGAGTGCTTGAAAAGGCTGGAGGATGATGTTAGCGATAGCATGTTGCCCATTTACATGGTGTGAACTGCTTTGTTTCTGTAATAGTTGGATGACTAGTTCCGCTATTTAAATATACCCACTAGAACATTAAGTTTTATGACTCTGCCTCCTTCCGAACTTTGTGACTGTGAATTATCAATTGACGTTGAATGTTGAGACCGCGGCAGCCTGACCTTTGAGGTACTACTTGTCGTTCTTGAGCACTATTCAGTTGCGAAGTAAGTACTAAGTATGCCGTATTGCCAAGTGTATGCTAGTATAGTCAGCCAATGCTCCCTACGGTTTTACATCTCGACTCTTCTTCGTACATCCTCTGATACCATTTTTTAAAGCTCTTTCGTATACCAAATATGTTACATTCAGACATTGAAGTGGCCTTTACTGCAACTGCCATCCTGATATATACCATATTCCCTTGCTACCAGTCAAGCCTGGCTCTTTGTTCCCAGATCAACCTTTTCCTGCATCGTATCCGTATCATTTCCCCCTTTCATCTGTAAAGGCTGTCCAATAATTGCTTCGAAGTTCTGGCAAAACAGATTAGAACGTGTGATACCTCGTCACCAGGATCGAAAACTTACAGGGCCTTGGAAATTCTTGCCAAAGACAAACCAGTATAGAATAAGAAGGAGATAGAATCCACCAACAACCGCGGAAACGTAATCTTAAACAAGTTAGAGTCTGATAAGCTGTGCTGACAAAGGCCACTTACTCATCGTGTTGGCAGAGACCGGAATGCCGGCAGGGAAGCAGAAGAACTGCAGACATTTAGTCAGGAACAATATAAACACGCTCAATCTTCTGACTTACAATAGTGATGACAACCACGAATGCGGCCGAAACGACATTGGCAACTGCACCTGTCCTCAAACCCATCCTTGCAGGTGTCGTTCTTGTTTGATACTCCTTGAGAATCCCCCGTCCTCTAACAAGCAGAGCAACAACAGGCCCGGCATACGAGACATTAAGGAAGATGGTACACGAGGCGATATAAGCGCTAAATGCCACAGTAGGCCCCAGGTATAAAAGTCCGAACAGAACATTAAAGCCGTAGCAGAGCATGATTGTCCTCACTGGGACGTTAAGTTTTGGCGAAATGTGGGCAAAGTATCTGTGGCATATGATACCGTTGTCTCTGGCCATGGCGTAGAGCAGTCTGCTGGCGCTGGTGATACTGGCCGAGGTGCCGTTAATGAAGCAGATGCTCAGCATAAGTGCCAGGATGGTAGCAGCGGCGCGACTCTTTGTGCTCTGCAGGAATAATTCCACGATGGGCATTCCAGTGGAACTTGCTAGGATTGTTGCTGGGTCCGTTAGACAGAAGAGAAGTACCAGGATGAAGATTAGCCCACTTAGAAATGTTAGCAGAGCAAATATACTTGCACGGGTAACTTACGTGATACCACCAATGACAATCGCCAACATCATGGCTCGTGGGGCATCTCGTGATGGGTTCGGCATCTCTTCAGTCAGGTGCAGAACAACGTCAAACCCGATAAGTGATAGAGCAGATTGAAGTAAGCCAAGGATCCACGCAACTCCGTCTGGCCAGCCGGTTTCGTTGCTGAACTCCGTGAAAACCTGTCGTGCATCTGTCTTTGGTGACATGGAAAGTAGAATGATGCTGATGATAACAACGGCCAGAACGGACCAATACACTGTCATCTCAATCAGCTGATGCGCCTCACAGGCACAGGTTTTTCTTACAGGCAAGGTCGTTCCATCGACCCAGGATTCTATTCCCCCAGATATTCCCTGCCGTTCCAAAGGAGAGGATGGCGATGAAGAATAGATATGTTTTCCACGCAGTAGCCTCGTAAGCGTTGTTCGAAGCCACGACTGCCGCTGCAGAGACCAATTGGGCTACGGGAGTCAGTATGTAGGCGAGCATAAGAGATGTATCTTGTAACCTACCAGCAAAGAAGGCTTGAGTAGTCACAATAGTCAACCACCCGGCGATGTTTGTCCATCCTACGAAGAAGCTCTTCGGGACTGTTAGTTGATAGTTCGCTTGGTAAAAGGGTTAAGTCGTACCATGGAGCGTTTCCATCGCGGTGTGCACAGGGCGTACATGAAGTGGTATTGTCCTCCTGTATGGTGTCAGAGTTTGTCCAAGAACTAAGATCCCCCATATACAAAGGCCCCTCGGTATCGTTCTTACCTGCTGTAGGCCATATGGCGGCGAGCTCTCCAAGACTGGCTGCGAGGGCTAGATTGCAGATAACGCAGAACACGAAGCCGTATATGAAGGAAACCGAGCCGCCAGACGGTAGGATATAAGCGATGGAGCCTGCGAGTGCGATCCATGTGCTGATGCCGGGTTAGCACAATCAGTACACAACAAACAGGTAGGGTGTGACTGACTTTAGGATGGCAAAGGCCATGGCGACCATGGTCAAGGTCGAGAGGCGCTGTTGCAGAGTGCCCTCTTTGGTGGGCGAGATCATCTCTGAGGTCGTCATGTTGTGCTGTTCCAAGATAGAAGATGCACTGCTATCGACGGGTTGTTATTGAGGAGCGACCTGGAGTCATATAGATAACCAGAGGTCACATGAATGGGGTACCAAGGCAGATCAGGCTCTGGGACGGTAGCACAAGCGTCACACGCGTCGATAAGCCAATGCAAGGAAAGGGGTAGTACCTTCTCCGGCCTCACACAGTAGTGCAGTACTTGCTGCGATAGCCTTCTACTGTCGACCAAGACCAGATAATGATGCTCTGAATGGTATGTTATCGCAAGTCGTCCAAACTGCCGAATGCCCAGATAGCCTATCGCACTAGACTTTGATCTACCCCAGGTTCTCGGATAACGATATGATCCACTGAAACTGCCGCATGCGGAAATATTTTGAGAAAGATATCTTATATGATTGGATAGACGCATGGCCAAAGACGCTAGCTACAAACAATGGTTATCAGAAAGCTTGTTGGTTGCTGGGGACTCCCTTCGACATCACTGACTAGCGTATTGCGGGGGAAGATCTAGATGGGCGCTTTTCTCGAGAAATTTCCTCTTTCGGTAACTGATATTGGGAAGATCAAGATATTAGTTATCGCCCCTGTTGAAATCCTTTCGTGTCATGGACCTGTTTGATAAAGATGCGTAATTGTTACTATCTTCTCTGGAAACTTCCTCTTCGGGTAATCATCTCAGTTGTCTCATGGACATGAACTGATATGAACTCAACACGGCCCGAGGATAAAACGAGTAGCCGTCCTCCGATACTCCAGAAACTGCAACTACTTATTCTCACTCTTGATAGTTCAGCTCTGTTGTGTGGCGCTGTTACATAGCCTCGATTAGTCGCCAGCCAGAACATTACGATAATTGGGAATTGACTGCTCTTTGTCTCCTCTGCGGCGCCAACTTACACCAACGCGACCATCAAGCACTATCGCGCCATGTCCTCTAAGGATGGGTTCTCGTGGACTGAGTCCCAAGGTCTTAAGGCTGGTGTTCCCTGCATTGGGGCCATCAGCCCTCCCAACAATCTGACAAACAACAACACGAAGTTTGATGTGATTGTTGTTGGCGCTGGATACTGTGGTTTGACTGCAGCCCGTGACGCAAGCATTGCTGGTGCGTTTCAAACAATTACATTTCACAAGCTCCACGACTTTTCGCTAATAATCATTCCAGGTCTCAAAGTCTTACTCGTTGAAGCTCGTGATCGTATCGGTGGCCGCTCATGGAGTTCCAATATCGAAGGTTATCCATACGAGATGGGCGGAACCTGGGTATACTGGGGACAAGCCAACGTGTGGCGTGAGATTTCAAGATACGACATGCAGGATGAGCTTGAGGTCACCTACGACTTCTCGAGAGGCATCAACCAATATCTTCTTGTGACACCTGAAGGCACACAGAAGTTTACTCACGAAGAAGAGGTAAGCACTTTCTGGACTTGAGATACCGCTTGAGACTTACATAGACCAGGATCAACTAATGCAGAGCGGTCTTGAGAAGTTGGTAAACATCGACGGCCAAGGGGCCCGAGAGGCGCTTATGTTTCCTCACACTGCCAACCTTGGCCCAACTGCTGCTAAATACGACCGTATGTCCATAGCAGACCGTCTCGTCGAGATCAAGAACGACCTTACGCACAACGAACGCATTTGCTTGGAGGCATTCGTGCTGCTCTGCAGCGGCGGTACGCTGGAAACGACAAGCTTTTACGAGTTTTTGCATTGGTGGGCCTTGAGCGGATATACCTACCAAGGCTGCATTGAGTACCTTGTCAAGTATAAGTTCAGAGGAGGTCAATCGAGCTTTGCCATTCGCTTCTTCAAAGAGGCTTTGGCAACTGGCAATCTGACATACTCTTTCAACACACCGGTCGCTTCGGTGAAGAGCGGACCTACCGGCGTAGAAGTCACAACTCGCGCAGGGCAAAGGTTCAGAGCGCTCAAGATGATCAGTGCCATACCACTCAACATCTTGAACGACGTGAAGTTCGATCCCCCTCTAATCCCAGGGAAGAAGGCAGCAGCAGATATCGGCCATGTCAATCAGTGCATCAAGGTTCATGCTGAGGTTTCAGATCGGGATCTTCGTTCTATGACAAGTATAAGCTATCCTCACAACAAGCTGTCTTACGGGTTCGGTGATGGCACTACACCGGCTGGGAATACTCATATTGTGGCATTTGGTGGCCAGCATAACCATTTCCACCCGGAGGAGGATATCCAAAAGACTATTTCTGCGTTCCAGGGTTTTGCCCCGATGGACGTCAAGCGCTTGGTAAGTTGAGACTTCCATTTGAAAGAAGCACACATGCTAACCTACGGACAGGTCTTCCATAACTGGTGTAAGGACGAATTCGCAAAAGGAGCATGGTAGAGTTAAAGACGTTCCCTCATGGTTATCGCGCTAACAAAGTCCAAGGTTCTTCCCACGGCCTGGTCTACTAACAGACCATCTTGGAGATATGAGAGCAACTCAGGGCAACATCATCTTTGCCTGTTCCGATTGGGCGCTTGGGTGGCGTAGCTTTATTGATGGTGCTATCGAGGAAGGGACACGAGCTGCCGTGGCTGTTCGATCCAGTCTATCAGAGAGGGCCAACCTATAGTGGGGAGAGGTTGGGTTATTAAAATGTGAAGCGTATGTACATTTGGTTGTATGTCTAGCATATTATTGGATAGATTGGTATGACGTATTAGGCATATCTGCGACGACCACCATGTCCCCGCTCAGTTACATTCTGCACTGCAATTTTAACCCCTCCCGAGACCACTCAGGCTGTCAGCACATCTGAATGCTCACCGAACCTCCGACCCCGAAATTCAGCTACCACGCACCCTATAAATCAACGAAAACAAGGGCATAGAATGTTTCTTAGAGCACGCTTGATCATCTTCTTGCCCAGCCGCTTGCCCCTGACCGCATACTCCGCTGAGTCGTTGAGATGCGGAAAAGGAACATCAGGAACTTCCTTTCCTAGAAACTCACACAACGGCCCCCATCCATCTGAGAGCTTGAAATCCAAAAGCCTCTCGGCAGGAACATTGTCCCTGATATACTGGTTGTGTCGAACATATGCTGACTTGAGATGCTCAGTTACATCGTCGGGAGATGGAGATCCTGACCAGCCTTGGTGCATCTTATAGCAGGGCTCGGGACTGGTATACCCGGAGAGTTTGCCGACCTTTATACCGATTTTTCGTTTTGTTGCAGTCCCCGAGCCATCGACTACGGTGCGCATGCTGGGGAGCCACTTCTCAATATCACGTTCCACAAGAATGACTTTCGCGTCGGGGTACGCAGGGATCAACGATTCCGCAAAGAAAGACGCGACATCCGAGACAGCATCGTAGCCCCCAAAAACTTCGTCCCACTCAGCGCGCGAAAATGGTTTGCCGTTGTAGGTTGGGATGTTTGAAAAAGTCGCGTCGCAAGCTCTGTTAAAAATAGGCCATTGCCATTGTAGATGTTCAGACTCAGAGACGTCCCAGCCGTGATGTACGTTTGGATATCCAAGGATTTGGAGAGCGGCCATGAGTGAAGCTGTTCCAGTGCGGGGGGCGCCTAAGCAGAGAAGTGGCGGTGGCCGGGTCGCCGACGTTCCGGCTTTCTCGCTCGTAGCTGGGACATGATTGTTTTCTTTGGGCTCCATGATTGAGATTGGGGTTGGACTGCGAATAGAGACTAAGAGAAGGGAGAGAAAACGCTGGAGGGTTCTGTACTTAAGGTTGCGCAGTACGAAGTAAAATTGACTTCCCCGACCAGCCGAAGGATCATCTCCCTAGATTGCCATGTAAGATTACGCTTTGTCTCAGTGGGCGCGGCAGAGGATTCTAAATTGCTACAACATAAGCAGGGAAATATGCAATGCGCTTGAGAACAAAGGAAGGTCCAGAGCGGGTTGTTGGGCGATGCATGGAAAGGTACATACGAGGCGCTTTAATCGTTTATATATATCAAACAATCAAATTTCCGAATAGCCTCCCTTTAGCTGAATCGAAGTCATGAGAAAATTCCGTTGATTCACGGCCGATCGCCCGAGCGCCAAGGCCAGCTGATCCTCATCTCATTTCCCTAATGAGAGTCAGACATGGTGTGCCAGTTACACAGCCCATACGGCACAGCCCGTGCTTATGCGCAGTCAATCAACTTAAATGCAAGTGCCGCTGCTTTTAACCGCACAAGTGTAAGCGATAATTATGGGATGTGCGGAAGTTGAGATGCGCGCGGACCTCTTTTCTTCCTCCCAGGACACTATAGATCAGGCATTTCGTCGAATCCTGATTCATATCTGCTACTTGGTTCAAACGTCTAAGAGGCTATGAGTGGCAGCATGTCTACGACGGTTCATATCGTCATGCTATGCCACAACCAGGAACACATCTGTCTTCTCAAAATGATCTCAAGATCGAATGGAATTATACGAAAGCCAAACTAAGCGGACGTGAGAAATTGATGGAGCAATCAAATAAACAGCTTGATCAGCTGAACGAACGAACTAGAGGATATCGTGTTGAACACGCCATGCATGATGTCCCTGATTGTTAGTGCCCGTTGGATGACATCTATGCTCTCCTTCTTGCTCAGATTCTTGTGCCCGAAGTTTGAATTGTCCTGACCAATATAAAATTTTGGGTCCAGGAATTAATTAGCCAAGGCAGGTGAATTCCCGATACACAGTTCCATACAAAAATTCCGACAACAAGCCAACTACGCAGTAGAGATATGTAATAGAATAGATAAGTAAACTACACTATGGTTAGAAAACTTTATAAATAATCCTAAGATAAGATTAAATAGTATTGCATACAATAAGAAGAGTTCATTAAATTTGTATAGTTTTCTATAAAATATAGAGTAGAGGAAATTATTAGCTTTTGCACACCCACTATAGTGTGCTGAGCTGAGCCCTCCTGCCCTCCTCGACACGATATGTACTGTTTTTGCCAGCGTTACTTGTTATTTCCTGTCATTCTTTTTCTCAACCATTCATCCGCACTTTTGTTGACATTTCCATCGCGCGATTCATCATTTCCATTGATATCGACGCTGAAACAATCGAGTCCATCAAATCTTCATCCAATTTCATCACTTACATCATCAAAACCGTCCCACGGGCCTTATTTCGATCACTACACCATATCTCAGCCACGAGAGATCCGAGATCGTTCTGCGCCGCTATCTACCTACCCTTCAGATAGCGAGTCCCTCTCTATTCCCAAGAAGTCAGGTACGAAAAGGACAGTCAGTCAAGCCTGGGACTGCAAATACTCAGATCCTGACCGCAAACTCCTCCTCCTTCAACGAACTTAAGCTGGCCGGGAACTCAGTAATACGCGAAGGCGCCTTAGGAGACATACATCAATGGATGCGGAAGAACGGCTCGACAATACTCTGCAAGACAAGAAAGATGGGCATAATGTAGAGAGCATACTCAAGTTCGACAAAGAGAAGGTACCTGGCAAGCCCGAAATGAAAGCTATCAGTACGCTAATAGGGGTGCTATATTGGAATCGCAAGAGCATAAGGAGTATAAATAGGAGATTTCAGAAGAGGACAGTAATAGTGAAGAGTAGGGGAGGCAAGAGATGGGAGTTGTAATGCAGGGTTATCCTTACTCTACTTGTCTTGCGTTGTTTCTATCACGATTAGACGAATAAATACCCCTTGTTTCTGCTAGGCGTCATATTTCACTAGACCTGCAACATCTCTGTATTATCACGTAACCGCCAATGTTGCATGGAAATAGGCAGCAGAGCTTTTTAAGGCGGGATGGCGTGGCAGTACCTAAGCGCCAAGTGAGGTGAGCACAGTGGGCGTGTAAAAGTTAAGTTCCGACAACTTCCTCTCTTCTAAAGTTTATGTAAAATGATATAAAATATGAGAAACTCTTCTATTTTATATAATCTTATGTAATCTTAGGATAGTATCATCTATATTCTTTCACCGTCACATCAATTACCACCAATATCTATCATCTACTCCCTTCACTGAAAATGTCCGACAATCCACCTCGTCCGCCACCGCCCGCGCCTCCGCTACCGCCAAGTTTCCATAAAAAGCAGACAAAAGAATCAGCCTTTATGTTAAAAGTGAAACAAGCGCCAGAAGATTGGTTCTACCAGCCTCCCGAGCCGCCAGCCCTGGCCGACCTCTTCGAGCCACCCATAGGACCTTACTTCGTGTATGGAACCTTGATGGATCCAACAATGCTAGCAGACGTCCTTGGAGTAGAAGGAAAGCCTGAACTGCGACCTGCAAAAATCGTAGGCTATTCGCGTAAGCTCTGGGGACAGTACCCTGCTATGCAGGACGGACCACAAGACGCTGAAGTCGACGGTGCTGCTTATCATGTGCAGTCTGTAGCCCATGCGAAGCGATTGGCGGAATATGAGACGAACGGCTACAAGGTCCAACCATGTCTGATCCAGTACATTGATGGAAAGGAGCCTGCTGAGGATTTCGGTTATGTTTTCATGTTCGTTGGCAATCCAAGGGATCTACAAGACGGGAATTTTGATCTTCAAATATGGTTAAAGCGGATGGGTCGACAGCTAGTATCATAAGTCAACACAGCTAAATGGGCAGAATGTCACCTGGAATTGAGCGTCTTGTACGGAGATGTTCTTTTAAACATCTCCTGTTACGAGAGAATACCTGCTTCCCATATTCTCTGGTTTACCACTGGGACCGCAGAGCAGTTCAAATCCTTGTATCGGCACATAAATAAAGACCGACACCTCATTAGAGACGGCATGAACATGAGCATGACGATCGCGGCAGTCTGGCCGCCGAGACAAGCGAGGGTCTTCTATTTTATGAATGGGCCCTCTTAAAGTACGAGTCTCATTCTACCTAATTGGATATGTTGTTAGTAAAAGGTTGCAACGCTAGCTAACCTAATAAAGTACCGGCAATACGATTACGTATCCGATCGGCTTCTTATCGTGTGTATTTAACAGCTGCTAAATTGATAAGATTTTTCAACTGATAAACACCCTTCTTACACTGACGTATCTCATATTATTTGCCATCACTTGTTCAACATCACCCAACCCGGTAGAATGATGCAGCGTCGATCCCAAAGTCTGCAAAGAACGCGAGCCTCACAGGCATGTGACTTCTGCCACTCCCGAGGGCTGAAATGCCGTTGGCCATCGAGAGTGGAGTCAGCATCGCAGGAGCAACACAGTAACTGTTTTACATGCGTCGATTATGGTGCCCAGTGCACCATGGATCGGCCGGTTCGAAAACGGGGCCGGAAGCCGACGGTTTCAAGTGCGAAGAGTTGCACGAGAAGCCAAGGAGATAGCCAGGTGTCTGACTTCAAATCTCCAGAATGCTTACATCGTCTCATAGACATCTACCGCAATACCATGTACCAATGCTAGTATGACTCCCTGGTTCAGCTGACATGTTGATGCACCTCTGACTGGTACAGTTTTCCGTTTCTTTCGGAGAATGATCTTGAAATGCGATGGGCAAATACCATACCCACCGATAATGAGCCATCATACATGCTTCTAATGGCACTCTGCGCCGTCAGCGCCCAGAGTCTAACTCTCAAGGCAGTCTTCGATAGCACCTTATTGGGGGACGTCATTCCACACAATAGCGACAGTTACTTTACCGAAGCTATCTCACGTATACCAGTACGCGTTCCTGACTCACATGACCTGGACTACCTGCGGTCATTTGGCTTGTTGGCCGTGTACTCGCTCAGAAGCGGTAACAAAGGCGAGCTTCACCGATACCTCGGATTATGCCACGCATGGATTGCTCAACATGGTTTCCATAACGAGGATCATTGGGATAGTTCCATATCGCTCCTGGAGGTAGATGATAGGCGACGCCTGTTCTGGTGTGTCTATCGTCTCGAGATCCATTCAGCTTGTGTGCTTGGGCATATAATACGCCTCCCTGAGGCCCAAGTTACAGTTCTTTACCCGCGCATCACTCCAACAATGAAGCGGGAAACACAGGCATGGACAGCTGGTTGGGACTATATCACCGACCTCTTTCGACTGATGGAGTACGCAATTCTCAACCTTCGCCAGCAGAAGCCTCCAAAAGCAACTGCTGTGTTCTGCGAACGACCCTCTCCGACAGCATTGCTCGAGAGCTTGGCCCAACTAAAAGCCAGCAAACCTTTTGTGCTTCGTGTTCTTTCGCAGTCGCCTGATGAACTGCAGAGCAACCGATGCAAATTCATGGCCGTGCAAATCACCTGCACCGAGGCACTTGTCAACATCATGGGTCTGCTCCATCGACAAGCCCCAGTGAGTGAGGTGGTCAAGGTTGCAGAACAATTCTTGAATGAGATAACTGAAGCATCTCTTATTATGTTCAAAGTGGCGAGTAGTCAGATTATTCACCAGTTACTCGGTGTCGGTCACATGATTTATAACGCGTTCTTGTACGATGAAAGTCAATCCCAACTTGCGGTAGGTCGACTGATTACGTACTTGGAGGATATCGTCAAGAGTTTGGAGCAAGACATTCCTACGGCTGCTGAGGCGCGAGAACAATTGCAAAAGCTTGCGCAATGTATTATATAGCTATGTTCAGAAAATAAGGAATCACTCCCTCATCTGCCAGCTTGTAACAATTTTGGAGCACATACTTGTGCACTTTCCATAAGACAGCTTCTCCCGCTCGCCTCATTCATGCCCAACGCCCATGGTAGTCAGATATTTCCGATAGGTCGGGGCGGACCACCTCCTAATTTGCTTCCCATACACGATCATAATGAAGAAAGTAAATGTGCATGCGAGGGATATCATAGCCGCCGTGATAAAGCAGTTCTTCAAGCCTTGCGTCGTCCACCAAGGTGTGATGGCATAGCTGAAACCAAACCCAATGGTGTTACGAATCAACATAATAGATACCGTCGTTTCGCCTGCAATCTCTTTGAAACAATCGACGTTGTAGCTGACAGCAATCGCTCCACCAGCTACACATCCAACCGTGAGCATTCCGAGCCCGAATACGAGCCCTACCCAGTGGATGTGATAGTAAGCGCCGACCCCCCATACGATGAGACCAGCGGAGGAGATAATGCCGGAAACAAGTAGGACCCAAAGGCGATGTTCAGGCTCCCTGATGCCGCCATTGCGACGTGCGAGCCATAGGGCGATCCAATCTGCTGCCTTACCTACCCAGAGACAAGCAACGGCAGCACCAATGATTGGCCCCGTGTATACGCAACCGATCAGGGCTGCAGACCAGTTGTAAGGGTTGCTTGATAGCACTGGGCTAGCTGTTCCGTTCAAGACGTTGTACCAGGCCAGGTTGATGCCGTAGAGAAATCCAGCCCATGCAACGGTAGGAAACTGGAAGATCATGAGAACAGGACGGTAGACCATGTGCAGCATCTCAACGTTGCTAGGCCGGCCTGTGAGAACTTTGAACCAGGTGTATTTTCGTCGGCCAGCATTTATATCATCGTAACTTGTTGATGATGGTGGGGGCGGTAGAGAGCTTCTTGGTGATGCGTCTCCTGCTCGAGACTCACCATCGGGCGCCCTGTCGACCTTTTCCTTTCCAGAGTCTCGGTGATTGTTTTCCTCGACAACAAGGCTTTCGATTGACGTGTCGCGGAAGTACATGGTCTCCTCCATGAAGAAGAACATGATAACAAAACATACAGCGCAGATGATAGCACCAAAATGCATTGTCCACCTCCACCCAAAAGCATCGTTGAACCATCCAGCCACGAGAGGGGCAAGAAAGTTGGACCCAAATAGAATGGCGACGTAAAGCCCCATGTATGTCCCGCGGTTGTGGGCGAAAAAGAGGTCGAAGACGGTGACTTCGCACAGGGATTCGATCGGGGATACAATGATACCAATCAATATTCTGTGAGCGAACCATTCCCCGGCAGAAGTGGAATAGGCGGTCCAGACCATTATTGGAACGGTAAGCAGCATGGTTGTAAGATACACGCCTCGTCGTCCATAGGTGAGGGCAATCGGTTGCCAAATCAGACAAGCCCATCCAAAGAACAGGAACATAACGCCCGTTCCTTGAACAAGATTTGCAGTAGAAATGCCAGTGTTCTTGGTGATGTCTGCTAGGACAGAATATTGCAGAGATGTCGCGATTCCGGTTCCGAGGACGTAGAGGTACGCCATGCTGACAGCCGTGAGCTTTCGGCGATAGGACCAATTGAGCGGATCATTTGGGTCAGAGCTGGGGCGAGGGACCAGAACGATGTCTTTGTGTTGGGTATCGTGTGGTCCAGACGAGTTCATCCCGTTGATGTCGACGAGACGGACGGTGCCGGGGACATCATCGTGGTCAATTGAAGTCTGTGCCATATTGGAAGTAGGATGATAGTAGCACGCTAACAGTTGGCATGCTAGAATGTATTAATGTCCAAAGACCGAGTGGATATCCTGGGGTTATAAGGTTAAGAGACATTGAGGTTCGTTCTAACTTGGTCTCCCATCTCGCACATGGGTGTCAAATACGCGGGGTGATAGGGATGTGGTATTAGCAGCTGTAGATATGGCCGCGGGCGTATTCTTGCTTGACTGAGGTTAGCGTATCGACAGTCCAAGACACGATAACAGTAGATGTAACCTGTTTACTATCAGTTTACCAATAAGAAGGCTGTGATAAAGGGTGAGGCTAGTTTAGTTAGTTTCACACTTGCGATTAAGCTATCTCGTCTGAACAATTGCTGAAACAATGATATTAATAGTTGGTGAACTATTTAACAGCTGCTGATTATCATAACAGCTGGTAATTTAGCACTCCTGAATCCAATCACTGTTGATATCAACGGCAAATATGCCTACAACTGGCACCTTCATGCTCGTTACTAAAATAGAGGGTGTTTTGTTATTTAAGCCGTCTGCTTATTTCTCAATATAGCCCATTTATCATTCACAAAATCAATCTGAATAGCACTAAGGATATCTTGAATGTCATCCTGCTTTATCAGACACCAGTCTCCATATCCCTTCAGTTACCTCAGCTCATCATGGCACCTAATGATGTAAACAAGGTGAGTTATGAAACGCTACTGCCAGAACACCTCCGTCTAATACTGACTCTTCAGACGCTTTCCGTTATGGAGGCCCCCATCGCGGTTCTTGTATCCGCACTCTCCAAAGGCCACCTCAACAGCGTTGAGTTAACCACAAAGTATCTACTAAGAATCGCCAAGTACGACCGCCGCACAATCCAACTCAACGCCATCCCTATTATCAATCAAGATGCATTCGATGCTGCTCAGCAATCTGACCAGCGTCGGGCATCAGGTGACACTTTGGGTTTACTAGATGGAATCCCCTGCACCATTAAAGATTCGTACAAGATTCAGGGAATGACAGTGGCCGCTGGGTCTCCTGCATTCCAAAACCTCGTTGCGAATGAAGATGCGTTTACTGTTCAGAAGCTCAGAGAGGCTGGCGCTGTCTTCTTGGGTCGAACTAACATGCCTCCCATGGCTGCTGGGGGCATGCAGCGCGGCGTTTACGGTCGTGCTGAATCACCCTACAACGAAGCCTATCTTACAGCAGCTTTTGCCTCCGGATCGTCCAACGGATCTGCAACAGCAACAGCAGCTAGCTTTGGTGCTTTCGGAATGGGAGAGGAGACGATCTCATCTGGTCGTTCGCCTGCTTCCAATAACGGTTTAGTGGCGTATACCCCTTCCAGAGGGTTGGTGTCTATCAGAGGAAACTGGCCTCTTTTTCCAACATGCGATACTGTGGTTCCCCATACTCGCACCATGGAAGATATGTTTGCGCTCTTGGATGTGATCGTCGCAAAAGATGAAAAGACATCCTGTGATTTCTGGCGCGAGCAGCCGTTTGTTAAACTTCCCGACGTTGACTCCATACGACCAAAGACATTCTTCGATCTCTCCGACCCACATGCGCTCCAGGGCAAAAGAATTGGTGTACCCAAGATGTATATCGGTGGCGTTGACTCTGCCCCGGAAGCAAGGAAGGTTCATACTCGGGAATCTGTTATTCAGCTCTGGAGGCAAGCCAGGACAGTCCTCGAGGGACTTGGTGCCACTGTTGTAGAGACAGACTTTCCTCTTGTTACCGAGTTCGAGAAACCCGAGAGTTGCCATGTCATATCCGAGACACCGCCTCATCGCAACGAGATTGACATGTGTCAATTGATGGCTTATGCCTGGGATGACTTCCTGGCAGCGAACAAGGACAGTAAATTGGCAACTACTCTCGGACAAGTAGAGTCGTCCACCATATTCCCCCATCCTCCTGGCTGTTTGCAGGACAAGTACGACTCCAGCGACCCTCTGGTACGACATACCGCTGTCGTAGCCCACATCACCAAAGGCCGTATCCCAACTTACGAGATCCCCAACCTTGGCACAGCTCTTCAAAACCTTGAAGCCAAGCGAAAGTCGGATTTCGAAGACTGGCTTGATGCCTCGGGCCTGGATATGCTTGTGTGGCCATGCAACGCCGATGTGGGCAAGGCTGATGCGGATGTAAACAAGGAATCTGCTGATCACGCATGGCTTAACGGCGTGCTATATTCAAACGGAAACTGCGCTATTCGACAATTCGGCATTCCAACTGTCAGTGTGCCGATGGGAGTCATGGCAGATATAGGAATGCCTGTGAATCTCACATTTGCATCGAAAGCTTACGATGATAATAATTTGTTTCGATATGCTTATGCCTTTGAGCAGAGCAGTCGTTTCCGAAGGCCCCCTCCTAGAACACCAGAACTGCCCACGGACACAGTTTCACTCAATGAAGATGGACGGGGTATGGGATTGGCACCACCGCAGTTGAAAGTAGATGCTACGTCTTCCACTACGGATGGGGAGAGTACTGTGAGCATTTCAGGTGTTATTAACGAGGACGAGGTTTCCGAGATACATGTTTACGTTGACGGAGACCAATTGGAAGACATTGAGATTGTTGATGGTAAGTGGGAGGCGAAGTCGAGGGTAAGGGGAGTAAGTAGAACCCACCCGAATGAGAAGAGTATCCCTGAGTTGGATACAATCTTTGTTATTGTCTTGGTCAAGGGCAAAAATGGAAGGTCTAGCGGTGAGATGTTGTTTGTTTAGTAATGAGTTCAAGATAGGCTACGGCATTATTTTACCATGAGCAACTGGCCGGTACCTATCACTGTTTTCCAATCGTGGAGTGTAAGTAGCAGCCACCACGTCAGAAGCTACGCGTTATCGTATGGGGTCGTTGAATTTTAGTTGTAATCGCGTAGTACTATATTTAGCCTGCCAAAGCCCATTGAAACTATTAAAAATAGGTAGATAATATGCGATAGGATAAAACCACTCTGAGAAGAAAGGGTTTATGGAATCACTGTAATTAAGAGATAATTGCTCGATAATCTCTGGGCAGAACGCGCTGGGCACGGGTTAGTTTGTTGGTGATTTCGAGGACTGATGCGAAGAAGAAGGACGTCCTCGCCCTCGGAGCTGACTCCTTCGCCGCTACCGCTGACGCAGACTGGCATGTCAAGCACATCGGAACGCTGGACCTCATCATCAACACCTCGTCTTCTGAGAAATCGCCCATGAATCATGATGGAGTACATCCTCATGCTCAAGGCTCACCGCACACTCGTGCAGATTGGCGGGCCGGAGGCACCCATCCCTGTCCCGACTCTCATGTTGACGCTGGGCGGTAAGAACATCGCTGGCAGTCTGATTGTGGACCCGTCGCAGATTAGGGAGATGCTGTAGCTTGCTGCTAAGGAGAAGATTGAGCAGCTTGTTGAGTTGAGGCCCATGGCTGAGGCTAACCAGGCTTTGGTTGATATGGGGGAGGGTAAGGCGAGGTACAGGCATGTTCTTGTCAACTAGATTGTCTTGTCAACGAGTTATTCCGTCAGCTATCGATTTGGAAACTGAAGGGGAGAGTGGGTTTGTTCTTGGTCGGGAAGACCCAGGTTTGGGATGTTTCTTATATAGTGGAAATACAGGCATTAACTCAACTCCCGCGTAGGATCGCAACGTGATTGAAGTGAAGACAGCCGAATCACCCCATCCAGCATCAAAAGCACTTCCAGCGCAGAACAGAAGCCGATGTTCAGGACACATCCTCCGGGAGAACACTAGAAATGATAGGAACCTTGACCTCTGAATATGGCACCTCGTAGTGCTTCACACAATCAAATTCGTTTGTAAACAGCCAAGCAAGTTCCTCAAAATAGAATTAGCACCCATCTCCAACCTACCATCTCAAAGAACGACGAAAAAATGACTTACCTTATCCAGTTGCTTCCAAACAAATGTACTTATCCCGGCATCCGGCATAACACCGACCAAGACATCCTTCACAAAAACATCTTTCGTCTTGCCACCCTCTGGCACCTCGGACAGCACAAACGTCAACCCGACAAGTTTGCCATCTTGTTCGAAGTCATGGATTTTTCGAATACCGGCGTGGTGCCAAGGATCCCATTGCCCGAGGATGTCAATTTCCTTGTTGCGTTTTGTTATCTTCAGCCCCATGCAGCGAAGACCATGGGTTTGGGTTTCTATGCTCAGGACGTCTTTGAGGATGGTGCTGGTTAGGAAGAGTGCTGATGTTTCGGAGGGGAGGACCCCATGTTTGTGTTTGGGTGGAGCGTCGTGATAGGGGATGAAGAAGCTTTTTTGCTCTTCTTCGACGTAGCTATCGTCGTCGCTTTCTTGATTCTCGTCGTCGCTTTCTTGATTCTCGTCGTCGCTTTCTTCATTTTCGTCGTCGCTTTCGTGTTCGTCCTGATCATCCATTTCTTGACCGACCTCATCCTTTTCCTCGTCTACTTGTTGTTCCTTTTCCTCGTCGATATGCTGCACGTTATTCTCTTCACTATTCGGAAGCTCCAAGAAATATGTCACGCCAAGACAATCCAGCCATATAGGGCTCGGCTGGCAAGCAGCAGTGAAAAGACCGGCAAGACGATGCTCTTGGCCAAGATTGTAGTGACATCCTGCGACCGACAGACCGTCAGGGATCTGTCTAGCGCCGAAGTATAGGTTGCGACCGGTGCTAGTCAGAGCCTAGATCGTGCCATCAGCATAGCCGTGAGGTTGCGACTTGCGACTTGCGACTTGTACTTACAATTATCCCTAATTGATGGTTTTTCCCTTTAAAGACTAACTGAAGAGATGTTAGAGCTTCGCCCTCTCGCAGGTAGTGCGTGACGGCACAGCAGTCGCTCCTGATCTCTCCTAGCCTGTTCTTGTCGTCGTCGTTGGCTTGGATGCAGACCACACCCAGCTCGTGTATGAACATGGTCAAGCTACGGAGGCCCTCGAGAGGCAGGTATCTCATGGGCCGATACCCGCCGTGGGTCGTAACGAAGTCCTTGCGCTTGCGGAAGTCCAACAAGCGGCTCCACAGGTGTGGTTGTCGAGGATGGTCGTTGTTCCAGAGTATCTTCACGTCAGGTGGGTTCGGCTCTTCGTTAATGATGTCGATGAATTTGGCGCCCTGTTCTTGTTAGACGTATGCTCTCGTTATACTCTTGAAACTTACTTACGTCGGATGCAAGACAGAGTTGACTCTGGTAGTCAAACTCGGTATTCAAGAACCACTGTCTTTGTCCATTGGTCTTCCACCCAGATTGACTCCCATCTGAAAAGAAGAGGCGCAGGTCTGACAATCCGTACGCACTGTAAGCTAACTGCGCCCCAACAGCATGAGTGGTTTCCGACGGATTTCCAGGGAGAATTGACAGAGGATTGACGCGTACAAGGCAACCATGGCCCAGTACGTCGACAGACCTAAGCATGAAATCCGCCATCTGATTAGGGAGCTTCAATTTCGCAGGTAGCTTTGCGACCTCGAATAAAGTCTCCAGTCTCTTTGCAGAATCCAACGTGGTACAGGCATCAAGCAGAGATCGACACAACCCGTCAACACCAGAGAGAATCATCTGCTGGATCTTAAAATTCAACTTCTTCGACATTTCATGAAGCAAAAGTCCCAAGTCTGTATCAAGTGACAGACCCGGAGGCGCAGGTATACTAGGAACTGTCCCCACGCTGAAAACCTTGGGCGCAACACTCCATGGGAGTATCGTCCTGAAGCAGCGAGCGAGATCCCGCAGATGGCGTGCACGCAACGGACCCAGCGTGCGTCCGACGAGCTGCAAACATGAGACGTGTGTGAAGTTCACAAAGTCTCGCACGGCACCGTCGTGGGATGTTTTGGGTGTTGTGTAAAAGTGAATTGGATTACCAGTTCCGTCGGGATTCCACCACTCGTTGCTGCTCACGTCTGCACGATACGCCCTGCCTGGAGCCGCGGGAGGGTCTTGGGGGCGTTTGTTTGGGTAGACTGTGGGCTTTGTGTTAGTTGATTTGGAACAGCTTTCTTTTATTGAGGTTGAGGATTTACAGCATATGGTGTCCGTTGCCCAGCTTGATGTAGTACATGCGCCTGGGCTGGCTATGTCAAGACGGTGTCGACATAGGATGCAGTACGGTTCGGCGTGTAGTTGGTCCATTTGTGCTTGGCGCTGGCGAATGAGACGTAGGCAGATGGAGAGACGTTGCAACTTAGATGCAGTCTTAGAGGGAAGAAATGGCTCATTGAGGTGAGTGAAAGTGCATGTTCACGGACATTGAGAGTTGTGAGGATGGAAGGCGACCAGCCTGGTGCTGTGGCCCGCTGCGGCTGACCACTAGACCTAGACCTAGAGCGGAGTGTTCACTTTTATGCATAACTGGGGTTCGATAGTACTACTACGCGGGGTCGTAGCACTACTAAGTTAGTTAGAGCTTACTTCGGAATTTCGTAGGGCACCGGAGACTCTCAGCACCCCTTCACACCAAGATACAAGTACATGGTTTTGTATAGTAGTCTATGTCCAGCTTCCACAGTACTCATCATAGTACCACTTGCTTCATTGAATTGGGTGCACGCTCCCAATACTCTTTCAATTGTCAGCTACAATGCACCACCCATTATGTTTTGAGCTTGGATTACTTACCAGTAACAGGGATGCCTTGAATAAGACAATTCCATCAGTCACGTTATTCGGATAACCTACCAGTCGCTCTAAATAAGAATGACTAACGTCAGTATGCGCCGATACATGTTACCAGTCAGATGGTAGTGGACGCAGCCTCTGCATCTGGTGGGCGAACGACTTTTCAGGGTACATATCACCTCTGTCGCAACAGCCTTCCGTAGAAAATGTTCAACGACTAAGTAGTAACCTTTGAAACCTTCTCATAAGTTCTATTGCAGGGTTCTTTTCAGCTCTGTTTGTGTGTTATTGTCAGTATCTGGGTAAAATACAGACAGGCTGCTACTCTCGGGGCATCTCCAATTATGGACAAGTGGAGATACGTGATTTTTTTTCTCTGAAACCGAACTAAGGTACAAATCTGATAGCATATTAGACGATACTGTAATGCGGGAAGCGGTGTATTATTGGAAAGTATTAAAGTCGTGGGTGGTAAATGGGAGGCAAAGTCGAGGGTCAAGGAAGTCAAGAGGACTCACCCGAATGAGAAGAGTGTCACTGAGTTTGACATAAGCTTTATTATTATAACGGCTAGAGGTAAAAATGGGAGGTCTAGTGGTAAGATATTATTTATTCAGTTATTTAATTTAAGATAGGCTATAATACTATGTATTATCATAAATAACTGCCCGGTATATATTATTATTTTCCAGTTGTGTACTGGAAGAAGTAGTCACCATGTTCAGAATATACATTATGGCGTGGGGTTATTATTAATTTGAATTGCAAGGGGTTTTGGATCAGAGACACAATTAACAATGAGCTTGAATGTATAGTAGTATTAATCTCTGCAAGTGCATCACTACTATCTACATGCTATGATGTTGTCCGAAGCCCTCGTGGCACACCAAACAAATATCTCCAGTAGCTATCAAAGCTACCTTAGAAGTGGCGAGCATGGCGACGGGCCTTCTGGGAG
The DNA here is from genome assembly GCA_020744515.1 of Fusarium tricinctum. Classification (NCBI taxonomy): domain Eukaryota; kingdom Fungi; phylum Ascomycota; class Sordariomycetes; order Hypocreales; family Nectriaceae; genus Fusarium; species Fusarium tricinctum. The sequence goes on from JAGPXF010000006.1 coordinate 4,199,000, forward strand.
CCATTCTTCTTTCGTAGCCACGCAATGAAGGTGTCAAGGGTGAAAGTCTCAGGAAGAGCATCAGAACCCTCCTCAGCCTCACCACCAGCAGCAGGCAGAGTGGCAACAGGAGCCTCGGGAGCGGCAGTGGTAGTAACCTCAAGAGCCTGCTGGGTAGGGGTAGCGACCACCGAGGTCACAAGGCTGGTGGCAATAGGAGTAGGGGCAACTGGAGTGGGTGTCGAGATGGTGCCGTTGGAAGGGGTACCGGGAATGATGGGCTGGGAGCCAGAGCCAGAGCCGTAGAGAGCAGGTCCGGGGATCTCGTACTTGGTGGCACCCTTGTAAGGGTCGAAGAGAATACCAGGCTCAGAGTCGGTGTAGAGCTCTGTGGTCAGAGTACCCTCGGGGTTGTCAGTACCGGAGCCAGTGATGTCGATGTTGAAGCACTGGGGGTAGTTCTGGGCACCATCCTTGGAGCCAGCGCCGTGAAGGGCGATGATCTCGTGACGGAAGACGTAGCTTCCAGCGGCAAGTGTCTCGGGGACAGTGCTGGTCCAGGTGTTGTTGTTCTTGATAAGATCGGCTGCAGCCCAAGTGCCGTCGAGTCCAGCAGCATCGATCTTAACCCACTTGAGGGTGGCAGGGTCTGCCTCAGTGCACTTTCCAGAGCACTTGGCGACGTAAGTCAGGACAGGTCCGATGTGAGACTCGGGCCAGTTGGACCACTGGAACTCAACAGAACCACCAGCCTTGACTGAAAGAGAGCGGGTTCCGGGGGCGGCCTTCTTGTGGCAGGCAATGTCGGAAGTACCGAAGTCGCTAGGGGGGACGAAGCCGTTGTCGAGGTTCTCGGCAGACCAAGCAGCAATATCGGGGATCTTGCCACCATTCTGGGCCAAGTAGTAAGAGTCGAGGCTGTAGCCGGCCTGGTAGACACCATCGACCTTGATACCAGTCACGGTACCGTGGGCGAGGGCGACGGAGGCGAAAGCGCCAGCGAGAGTAGCAGCGATTTTGAA